>NC_051167.1:166873378-167473378 GCF_013339725.1 Rhipicephalus microplus
GTTATATTGAATCGATGAAGATAATACTGAAAGTGTCCGTGACCAGATAATAAGTGTGTTAGGTTTTTAGGAGGCGGGAACCATTGAGGAATTTTGTACGGACTTGTGATCCAATGAAATAGCGTTGTCTCAGGTCCCTCAGTCTGCCAATGGGTGTGCCAATATGAATTCAAGATTTTATGAAACTGAGTTCGTACTGACCGAATAGATATTTTGGCGTAACGCACGAAGCCTGATTTTCCTCCTAATGCAGCTGCAGCGTCAGCTAGCTCATTTCCCAAAATCCCCATATGGCCAGGTACATGAAACATTTTTATAATTTTTCCTGACGAGATTATATGGTTAAGAAGCAGCTTAATGTTCCGAATTCTTTCATCGTTATCAGTGAGACTTGAAAGCTTCATTAGAAGCGATAGACAGTCTGTGTAAATGTGGGCTGGCGTGTTAAAGTTGTTTGTAAAAACGAAATGAAGGGCTTCTTGGAATGCTATTAATTCCGTGTCGTATGCGCTTGAAGCGTTGCGGATCTGAAATTTTCTAACAGTTATAATTTTTCCATCCTTTGTCAAAGCAATATATGCCGCACCCGCCGCGTAGGACGTGTATGAGCCGTCAGTGTATACGTGAATGGCTTTTGTTTTGAAAATAACCGCTTCTTCTGATGGGAGAGTTTAGTGAAAGTAAATTTATATTTTTTACTGGGGTGATGAGCCCACGGACTGCATGGATATAGTATGTCAGCCGGTTTGAATGTTTTTACACCATAATAAGTTACGTTCCGGAGTATAAATAAGGAAAATTCTGCAGATTGTCTGTCCAACTCTAGTGGTAACGGAGGTGCGTTAGCGAGAATCTGTAGGGATGACGTACGTGTGGTGTAAAATGCACCTGTTAAGGAAATTAAGACGGTTCGCTGAACTGATAAAACTCGCGCCCTAATGAATTTTGATGGGAACATAGGCCACCATACCGGAGATGCATACGTGAGAGAGGGCAATATTACTTAACGGTAGAGTCGTCTAATGAGTTTACTTTTTAATGAACGGTGCGATTTAACAAATGCGAGGAGCCGGGACGTGGACACTTCAGCCTTTCCTTTAATATAGTCAATGTGGGCATGAAAATTTAAAGAGGGGTCAAATAATACGCCTAGAATCTTAATTTCTTTCTTGTGTTTGAGAAAAATGCCATCCATGCGGATAGATGGGGCAGCGTTTTGATGTACCCATGTGTCCGTTATTAAAGAACACGAAGAACGACTTCTCGGCGCTTACGGTAAACATTTGTTCTCGTGCCCAACAGATACCAAAAGCCAGGACATGCTCAAGCCTTTGCTTGTAATCGGAGTCTTGACTTATCTGTGATAACAATGATGGTATCATCCGCGTACGCCTGTATGTGTACGTCGGGTGGCACGTGAAAATTGAGTAAGCTGTATATTACTATGTTCCACAGTAGCGGACTGATAGGGGATCCTTGTGGGCTGCCAATCGTTGTACGAACTGTCTCTTCGCAACGTTGGGTGAAAAGTTACAGTGCGGTCGATAAAAAGGATTTGAGTAGAAAGTACAAGTTTGTGGACACCTGTGCTGCGCAAAAAGTTCAAGACTGCAGGATGCCAAACACTATCGAATGCTCCCACTAAAATCAAGCGATATGAGTATGGTAGGAAGTTTGGCTGCCTTGTATGCAGCCAATTTGCTTCGCAGTGTGTATAGTGCTAAAGTAGCACTTTTATTGTGCGTAAAACCGTATTGATTATTGTGAAGAAGATTATTATTGTGCAGGAAATAATACAGACGAGCAATTTAAGAGTCCCTTCTAATACTTTACTTATACAGAGTTCATAACTATTGTCTATATGCATTAGGCGAATAAGCGGACGTCCTGGCTTTGGTATGAATATTACTTTCCCTCTCTCCAAGCCTGTGGGAAGTGTCCGATTCTTAAGGCGGTGTTGAAGATAAAATAGAAAAATGAGGATGGTATTCAAATAATCCTTTAATGAACGAGTAGTTAATCCGTCGTGTCCAGGGGCAGAGTGTTGAGTTACCCTGTTTCATCGCGCACTCTATCTCAGATATTGTAAAAGGAGGGTCAAAAGTATGCCACGGGTAAGGACTAGCCGCAATGTTACGCATGATAGTGTGGTGCATGTTATCTTCAGAACAGCTGTCCACTACTACCAATGTATCGAGTAGTAGCCGGGCGGAACTCCATTACAGAAGCTGTGCGAGTGCCGTTAGTGTAAATCTAGAGGAGGAAGAAAAGTTACTTGGTGGTGTTTTGAAATGCGGTTTTTGAAAACATCACCATATAAAACATTTCTTAGTGAGAAAGTCACAATGTCTTTATCAAACGACGATTTTGCTTTCCTGATTTTGTCCTTGTAGGTTGAGAATGCATCAACATATAATTTGCGATACATGTCTCGAAGAACGGGGTCAGCTGTTCGCTGGTATCGTCGTCGCATAGCCCGAACACGCTTACGTTCAATAGTCAATTCTGGTGGTCCACCAACCATTACCTAAATTACTACGCGGTGTTATGCGTCTTGAGTAACGTTGGCTTAAAGCGGAGTATATCGCATAAAACTTGTCTATAACCAATTTTTAGGGCTTCAGGTGACCCAATGTTGCAGCCGAGTATCTTTGTGAACCAAGTATCGTCCTTTAATTTGTTAAGAATTTTCGTTCTTCCTAGATTAGTCAATCGGTTAGCACTGCTGGTGTGTGCTTGCGAAAACGAGAATTCAATGTAGTTGTGGTCCGAGAGAGTAGGAATTTGGAGAACATTCCAATGGTAAGCATCGCGAGTGAGGTCATGCGAAACCATGGTTAAATCAATCCATGAATCTGCATAGGAGTTGTGAAAGTTGGAGGGGAGTTGGGTTGTTCAATATGACTAAGTCATTCGCCGTCACGAATTGGACTACTTGAGAGCTCGAACTCCCCTATAGCTGGCTCCCACATTCTATGCTAGAATTGAAATCTCCGGGCTATGATGACAGTACAATCTGTAATCAATGAAACTACACATTGCAACTCATCCAGAACTGGGGTCAATAGGTCTTTGCGGCGGTTGCCTACACCGCAATCAGTATTAATGTTTGGTCAAGGCTTTCACACTTTACTGCAACAACCAAATCTGTTACGTGTAAGGGAAAAAGTCAAAATAGTGTTGTGCACTAGAAGCATGAACGCGAGGATTGTTTGGTGCGTGGAACTTTGTTATGGCTGTGTGGTATGCCTTGAACAGTGCCTGCGCGGATGTGCGGGTCACACACGAAGGCGAAATTGAAGTGTTGTTGCGTCATGTGTTCTATCAATAATTTTGTGGCATCACGTGTATGGTCTAGATTAGCCTGTAAAAATTTTAAGTTATTGCTGTGAGTCATGATAGTTCTGATCAATTTTAAAATAACAAGCGCAACGCCTTTCCTAAAACCAAAATGCGAAAAGCTGTAAGGAGCCTTTTTTCATGTATTGCAGTGTGACCCGCGCAACTACCAAATATCTTGAGGAAAGAAATATCGGTGTAATTTTGTGGGATGTGCAGTTACTTGTAAGTGTGTGTCATATGTGTAATTTCGTGTATGAATATGCCGTAATTAGAAGAATAGCGGCAAAAGCAGCGACCTCCATGTGATCCATAAAATGAGTCGAAAAGGATGCTGGCACTAATGCAGGAAATCGTAAATAACACTGCACGTTATAGAGGCCGCTGCGTCCTTCTTTGATGTACACGCCTCCTGGATTATCCATAGTCTGTTCTGGCCCTCATGCGGGCGACACGTTCTCGTAATATAGGACACATTTCGTGTCCAGTTGGATGAGAACTAGGTCTTGCGACCTTTTGGCATTCGTTGCAAACAATTCCTGGATCGTTCATCCTAAGAGTTCATGCTTCACCAAGATGTGTACCCGTGCACTTCGTACACACCACTTTGTCAGGTTCGTTGGCGACAGGACAGGACTTTTTTGTATGGACGTACGTTGCACAATATGTGCACAATGGCACATGAAAGTCCTCACTCACGCTACATGCTGTCCAACCGAGAAGAACTCGTTCCTGAGCAAGCAGTGAGCGACAGGTGGAAGGATCCACTTCGAGCACATGAGTGAAGTTGCCCGATCGCTCCTTGTACGATACCGCCACTCGGCATGTGGTCGGGTCTAAATGTAGGTTCGGATTGCGCATGTTTAGCTGTGAGATGATGTTGGCGGCTGGAATATCGGAGTCTACACACCAGTGAGTTTGACGCGAGGTTTTCGCTTTTGGGGCAATCGGACTGACAATGACATGCTTGTGATTGCGTTCTTTTCAAGTGCATTTTTTAACCTAGTAATAGCGTTATGGTCGTTTGTTAATATTGTTAATCCATGACGTGTCTTTCTGATAGTCAGTTCGCCAATGTTTTCCCTCATGGGGTCAATGTTTGACTTAATAATCTTCGTGACCTCATTGGCAGGATTGGTAGACGGAATGAGTGGGGTTAGAAACATAATATGTTCATGCTCTCGCCTGGTGGTGTGCGTTGTGTTTGGTCAGCGATTTCAGACCAGTGGGATGGCAGTACAGGTGAGAACAAGTCTCAGGCCAAACGGGCGGGACCACGGTAGGACGCGCCGTGCTCCGCGCGGCTGCCGCCGCGTAAGTCACGGCCGTTTGGACAGGCCGAGGAGCCGAGAGTGCCGCACCGAGAGAAGCCGAATGTCTCGACAGGGCCAACTGGTGACGAAGTTCGTCCATTCGCCCACCCTGGTTTCTGCAATTGCTCGGATATCAGCACATTCCTGTACAATTTGTCGGAGCAAACCAATGATCTGGGACCTATGGGTATTAGGTACCTTACATGAGGCATCGAATAAAATATCGCGGATCTGTTTCTGATGTGCGATCACGCGGTGAAAAGAAGCTTGCATCATTTGACCACTTTCGGCAGGCCCTACCATTTTGCGCCTCACCCGCTGCAGCAGGCAACTGGATGTTAGTAACGCCGGGGATTGCGGCTACCGAGGGAGCCATTTGACTTGAGAGCTCACACGGGTTTACCCTGAGAAAGATTGATCGACCCACCTGCGGAAGCAGCAGCGGCGTGTGCCGCCACATTGCCCCCGGCCACAACCGTATGCCCCGACGTCCAGATGATTTCCATCGGTCTGTCGGCTTTTTCATGCCTACGAATGACGCTTTGAATAGCAGCAGCGGTAGCATCCTCCGACGCTGGGCGAAATATTTCCGAGTAGGGAGCGTTCTATGACGTCATCACGTACTTATGTTTTCCATCACTCGTCGCCGACTCAGACGAACAAGTTTAGCTTTTGATGAGGCATTTAAGGAGTAATTTCTTATAGAGCTTTCGCCTTAATTGAAATTCATCACCCTGATTTTTTTTCGCGTTTTTTTTTGATCGTCGTGTTTTCTTCTATAGGATGTCCTTGGCTTCACGGGCAGGTTTTTTGTGGGATCCTGAGGGCAACTCTTCCTTCATTTGTTTGATTTTCGAATTCCTTGCAGTAAAAACTGCTTGGAGGCCAGTGCGACTTCTCGTAGGTCTCTTAATGTTGTATTCGTTCCGCGCTGTTTTTTTTTTTTTTTGGCGTCTCTCATAATCATATGGTGGTTTTGGGACGTTGAACCCCACAAATCAATCAATCAATCAATCAATCAATCAATCGTTCCGCGCTGTTCGTACAAACTGCGCACGTTGTCCTCGGTTAGCTAGTACAACAAAATTGCACCGTCTCCCACCAAAGGGCGCCATGAGGCGATGCGAAGCAACACGCGGGGTGCGCACCACATTTTGCACTGGTCTCTCAGCAAACAATGCTGATAGAGTGTAAAAGGGAGAGACCCCACAGCGTCTTGCACAGCCACTTACGCAGGCCCGGGCGCGCTAGCAGGTGGCAGCCCGTTCTCGCTAGGATGCAACGCATTAGTTCATCGCGCGTCTACAGAATCTCGTTCCCCCGACGCTCCACATGGAGAGAGGCCACAGCATCTTACCCGGCCCCTTACACAGGACGGAACGTGCTAGAACGTGAGTGCATTCTGTCAGTGCTTGGACCAGCTGCTGCGTATGTGAAGTCGTCACACCACACGCCGGATTGAACTCCGCCGTAAGATGCAAACACACCAGTATACATCGCCAACGGATGAGACAGTATGCAAGGCATTGTACGACGTCACGCACAGATGACCTTATTCATTCACAGCCACTTGTATTTCACGGTCAACAAGAAACGCGTACGTACCGGAAGTCACGAGTTCAAAATGAACATTCTAGTAAAGTAGACAATCCGGTAAGTTGGAACATACTCATCATAATCAGCTCACAACAACGACAAAAAAAGACAGCGCTGGTGTCGTGCACATGCGTGTGCGCACACACACACGCACACGCGTGTCTGTCTGTCTGTCTGTCTGTCTGTCTGTCTGTCTGTGTCTGTCTGTCTGTCTGTCTGTCTGTCTGTGTCTGTGTCTGTCTGTCTGTGTCTGTGTCTGTCTGTCTGTGTCTGTGTCTGTCTGTCTGTGTCTGGCTGTCTGTGTCTGTGTCTGTGTCTGTGTCTGTGTCTGTGTCTGTCTGTCTGTCTGTCTGTCTGTCTGTCTGTCTGTCTGTCTGTCTGTCTGTCTGTCTGTCTGTCTGTCTGTCTGTCTGTCTGTCTGTCTGTCTGTCTGTCTGTCTGTCTGTCTGTCTGTGCGTGTGCGTGCGTGTGCGTGTGCGTGCGCGTGCGTGTGCGTGTGTGTGTGGCCCTTTTTGTGCGCTGATCGTGATGAGAACATTGACCTGTGTCCGTTTCACCCGCACAGACTGAATGGCGCAGCAGCAAGTGCCCTTCGGCTGTCACGACATCAACATCTCGTTCGTCCAATGCAGGTTAATCGTTCGATCTCTTTCTGACGTAATTCTTGAGCCTTGTTATATAAGAGTATCTCGCCAGAACTCCAAAAGCTCGTTCACAACAGCTCTCAACCAAGCCTCAACGTATATGCCCATATGCGTCACGAAGAGTGATCGCTTTGAAAAAAAAAAAAACGCTCGTGGCATAAATTGCTTTATTCAAGGAGCCCAATCCAAATAAATAAGTGTCGACGGGGCCAATTCTACGCGTGTCACGGGCTGGGGATTTTTTTTTTTTTTTCCGAGAAGTGTCGCCCTTAATTTACGTCGCAGTATTTCTCCTCTTCCTTCACACTTGTCTTTATGGCTCTCTTTATGGTTTGAATTTCTCTTTGCCAACCTCACTCCTCCGCATTCGATGCAACGGCGGTAAGGGTGAGACCACGAACAAGAGAAACAAACGTTCTTACAACGACTCTCGCAAGAGCAGCAGGCGTGCTACTGCGGGCGTCGGTGAAGCCGTCTGCTAGCCTTCACAAGACTCGTAGTGTCTTCAAGACCTTTAGCGGGTGGCCTTACCGAGGTCCAGGAAACGACATCACGTGATCGTAGTGAACAAGCGAGGTACGCATTGAAGTTTTTCGCTCTGCCTATTCATCATTGTGATTACAGCGAGTTCTCACGACGGCGACTGACCCCGACCCGGCCCAACCAGGATGAGGTCCCGTCCACGTCGGTGGAACTTGGACTCGTTCCGTTGGATTTACGTTTGGACCTTCTTAATCGCCGTGGTACTGCGGCCTGCGATCGCTGGCCTCTGCACAGGCAAGTTAAATTTCGAGAAAGTTTAGGTAATTAACTGTATTAAAGGGTCCCTACACCAGGCCGATGGTCAAAAACGAGACAGCAGTTTCCTTCTCACCTTCGCAACCCTTCATCCAAACGCTATATGTTTTTCGGCACTTATTTATTCGTAAGACACGTGGAATGTCAGCAGTAAGCGTTAGGCGCGTCACAATTTCGCGCTTTTCTGCTACACGATGTTATCTCTGCTTGCGCAGTCACAGACTCAGCAAACGGAGTGAAATCAGTTTATCGCACACGATAGTCACACCTGGCAAGGCAAAATGCGCATGCGACTGTCAAGCAAAGGAAGGTAAGGGACAGTTTACCACAGATGTCTCTCGACCAATGGAGAGCTTATTTCGATTTGATGTCAAGTAAGCAAACTCCTGACATCACAAATCGTGCCACAAATACGGAAAGCACCCGAAGATAATTACGCGCTTATTTTGAATATTTTTGAGGCTGTTTAGGGACCCTTTATTCCGAAAGCCTCAGATTCCCCATGATACGCGAAAAGTGGACGTCAGCGTGAACATGAGTTATGCAAAAAAAAACATGAACATGTGATGGCGCCGTCCTATGACATGATCAATACGTCACAGGCCACCAGAATTTGTGACATCATTATGGCTCCATAATACGACATCTTCGTTGGTCGAAGGTGGGTCTTATGTCGCGGAGGTCACCCAAAACCAAGCGAGGAGCAGAAAGCCTGCAATGCCTCGATCTTGGAGGTCATGAAAAACCATGCTGCGTGAAGAAAGCTTTCGGGGGTGAGGGTTTGCTAGATCAATATTATTCACTGAGAAGAAAAAGAAGAAAATGGCTTCCACTTTGGAGTCGTTCTGAATTAATGCACAAGGAATCATGTGAGTTTTATTGGCACGAGAACGAAGCTCTTGGCTTTGATGAGTAGCTCTGAAAGGGAGAGAAATGGTGGAATAAGTGCCGCGTCGTTACAGTCTCTCTCAGAGGAGGCCGCCTCCACAACACTCCCGTGTGGTTGAGGCGACCTTCTGTTAAACAATACTTTGTAAACAATACTTTGACTTCTACGAAAACAAAAAATGTGGCTGCAGCAAGCGTTTCAATAAGATGGCTGTTGAGGTGACCACGGAGAGACAGTTACGGCGACGCACTTGTTTCTTCATTTCTCTTTCTTTCGAACTCACTCGTCAACACAAAGCTTTCTCTCAGAAAAACTTCTCAAGCGCACAATGCTTCAGATCTCGGAGGTAGTGCTAAATGAAGTCAAGTGCAGCAATCTCTCGGAAGGAGCAAGGACCAGCACATCTGTAATGGGGAATTTTCTAGCTCTAAACAAGACGTTCTGAAACAACAAGAGAGACACAACGCAGCGCACGTCCGGTCTCTCGTCCTTGTGAACCTCTTGTTTTGCACTCCGAGATTCCCGAATAGTTACGCACCATGTCACGCAATGTCAAGTTCTGTTAAGCAATACTTCGACTTAGAAGGAAAACGTACTCACAGTTAGTAACACGTTTGGTAACAAAGTCCGCGCGAGTGCCGCTCACAGGCCTTGCATTAGTGTCGGTCACTTTGTCGTGAGAGTCATTCTGCGAGAACAAAAAATGTGGCTGCAGCCAGCGTTTCAACAAGATGGCTTGTCTTCATCAAATCAGTAACTGTTCTTTCCCATTCCTTTCTTGTACGAATAACTTCCCCTCTCTCCTGAAGAAAAGTGCCTGATGATTGAGGCATAGTACATATATAGATGATAGTGGTATCGCATGCCTCAGCCAACCGTTGATTTACTTGCACAAATATGAAATCAAATACCTTGACAGTTGTCTTTCACGCAGACCTCCAACGTGTGCCAAATTGATATATTCGCATATTGCATGGGCGTGAAACAGATAAGGTTCGATTGTTGTACTCATCGTCACTAAGTTTTCATGCCTTCATTATTTTCCCCCGCTGCGATGGTCTAGTGGCTAGGGTACTCGGCTGCTGACCGGGATCGAATCCCGGCTGCGGCGGCTGCATTTACGATGGAGGTGAAAATGTTGTAGGCCCGTGTGCCCATATTTGGGCGCACGTTAAACAACCAGAGGTGGCCATGATTTCCGGTGCCCTCCACCACGGCGTCTCTCAAAGTCATATGGTAGTTCTGAGATTAAAATGATTATTTCGGCTCCCACCCCACCCCTCCAAACGGCGAAAAGTGAGCAGCTTTAAGCCCTTACCCCTATATTATCTCTCTCGCTACGCTAAGAAAATATTCGTGCACTTTCTTAGGCGCATCACAGTCTTATATGTGGAACACTCTACCATGTACTAGTCACATGTTGCCCTCGTGCATTCGCCTAAGATGACGCAGGGGTGCAAGACGTATTTCCGTTCTCAGCAGATAGTAGCATAATGTTATTATTAACTAGATGGTACTTTGGCACTGCGATCACTCAGCTACCTTGGAAATGATAGGTAGTACACGTATTTTTTACAAGTGCTTTATTTTCATTTCACCTTAGAATAATTCATATACACATATCTGGAGCGATATCCTGGGAAGGCCAGTGTCCGGTCTAGTGTTAAAAATTATCTTGGTAAATTAGTATTACCATAGATAATAAATTTGCCTAGTATACGTGCTTGCGAACTTCGAACGGACTTGCGGCTGTTGTTATTGCTGTGTTTTCGTTTTGTTTCGAATAAAAGAACAAGCCTTTTTGAGCTTCGGTACCCGATTTGAAATGATGAGCCTAAAAAGTTTAAGATGCTGAAGCCACACTGGTGGCATTTGCCGACTGTCGTCTCGTGACGAAGTGGCTCCAAGCCACGTGAAAGCCAACTGAGGCAGAAGAACTAATATTAGACAAATCAACGTGTACTACCCATCATTCCTATGCTAGTTAAAGTGCCATGCATTGCAGCTTCCATGGGCACTAGCGCCAGAGTTCCGTCTATTGTATTTATATGAAATGCTAAGGATAATAGTGATCGCTCCCTCCACCATTTTTTTCGAAATCTTCCTGTCCCCAACGTGATTTCGCAATACCTCCGAGATCGGAGACACTGAAAGCTTTCCGCACCACAATACGTCGTTTAGCAGCGCCTCTATGATTGGCCCACATTTGACCAAAGCGACGATGTCATGCGACGACGTCGTTATGACGTCATATAGTGGTAGCCTGTGAGGTCATCGGGGCATCATATAGTGATGTCATCCCACGATGATGACACTTCGCATCACTCCATGTCTACTCCGACGGTCGCTTTCGTCGTTTGTCGACGCATGTAAAGCTTTCTCCTTAGAATATGTGGATGGTGTCTGGAGCGCTATCCCAGTCTTATAGGATGTATATTCTAAACTTGGCGAGTGATGCATAATATTTTATCACATTAAATATTCACGGCGTTATCGCAGTTGGTGAGGCGTTGATGACCTGCGACAAAGCTCACCTGTTGCCAAAGGTAAGCCCCAAATGTGTTGTTACGATCGCAATTACATTAACAATTGAGAGATGTTTTATTTTATTTTTTATTGCTGTTGCCGTGATAATCCGTAAAAATGCAATGGCGATAGCACCACCCAGAGTGTGGTATTTTCTAAATACGAGGAAAAGCACGCGAGAACAGCGAACGATGGCGGTTCGAGCGAAGTGAAAATGAGCTGGCCGTCTTCCGTCACGCGATACGGAAAGTCCTATGGGAGTTTAATCTAAATTAACGCGCGCGATAGATAGTGGGTAAACACCACAGCTCGCCCCTAGTTCAATAAAACTGAATAAGAGAGCACACAGGTGGCAAACAAAAATAGAGCGAGTGGATTTTCAAAACGTGAAGTGCATGAGGCAAGCTAGGCACGACGACAAATGTGACGAAACAGAGAATGTGGGAAAAAAGTACGCATGCTGCATAAATAGAAAACGTTTGAGCAGCACACATTTAACTCGGAAGGTACTTCCTGGACTTACATTGCAGATTTAGTTGCAGGTTGTATGATCGGATAGGGCTCAAGATTCTTAAGTGTCATAAGCGAGCAGCTTCGTTGGTCACCCACCATCACACGCTGCAATGGCTCCTAAAATTTTAGATGACGTGACTTGTGCGTCATTCACCAACCATGGTTTTTTTTTTATGCTAAGCGTTACCAAAGTGACTGCGAGTTAAGTAACAACGTCAGAGGCACTTATTGGACGCTCGAGTGAGAGTCGACTGGTAGCTCGACCAACGGCTCACGTCACGGACTCCAAGCACACGGGGCGTTTATGAGCAATTAGCGGTGTAGTGACAGTCCCGCTATAGATAGGGCTTGAGAGGATGACCCGCTGTAACATTACTCCTCGCTACACAACTGGGATTCGTTTCATCACTTGTACGGGATGCCACAAGTATCAGTGAACAACATATAGTGAGAAAAAAAAACGTCCTGCTCTACCCTTTCGTTTCAGGGCGATAACGAGATATTTATGAAGGTCATCGCCATTTGTCTGGAAAGAGAGAAGTTGGATCTCAAGAAGATAAACCTACCATGCTTCAACCAGGATCAGGTGCTAGTAATGACTTTATGTATTCTCTTATCAGCAATGTTAAACGGCATGAAGGACGACACAAAAAAAAACACGTACAGGTAGGATCAGTTCTCAAACACAAAATTGTCGTTAGAATGGTGTTAATTATAGCGCTGGTCGTCGCACACTGGCAAGGGCACCACATGACACATGGAGGAGCCACATGAATCCAATCCTGCATGAAGTCCCCGTGTACGTCATGCTATATGCATGTCTAACATTCTTCTTTTATCTTAAGACGAAGGTGTGTCATGCAGGGGTACACCATGACTTCACTGACGTATTGTCACGCATACGACGTCGGTGAATTGCGCACTAACTGTCCACATAGAAAAACCGAAAGAACCGTTTCACTGACGCGACTCACCTTGGAAGAGAACGCATGACCATGCAGTCGGTTCGTGACAATAGGAGCCGGACGCTCTACCCAATGAGCTACAGACGCACATGAACAACTAAGGTTTCACAAATGCGCCTGATATATCTCGCACCTCCCTCTCACAGTGCCCGTGGTTGGGGGGGGGGGGGGGGGGGAGATAGAATCGCCGTCTAGTAGCGGCGGAGTAAAGTACGGCATGATGGCACAAACGAGCGCCGATAGAGGGCGATTCGGTGACGACACACATAGGGCGCCTCGATGCCAGTGACGGAACGCGCTGGCCGAGCTGGAATCGAGGAAGCACCCATCTCTCTCACATCTTGTGCGAGAAAGCTGATAAAGACTATGGTGCGAGATCGCTTGTCCAGGTTTTTGGAAAACCAACACATATTTGCAGACACAATGTTTGGGTTCCGCCTGCACCGGTCCACACCAGTGCGGGTCGGTGCGTGTCGGATGTCCTGCTTCAATTATACTTCGAAATTCTAAATCCTGTTGAATACCCTCTTAATGACAAGGCAGTACTCGCCCTTGATTGGAGGGTGCTTTTCACAACGTAACACATGACATAAAACTAAAGCACTTTTCCCAAACCAATTGTGGACACAACATGTTTCAATACGTTCGACGATTCCCTTTTGACCGACAGTCATACATCCGAATATTAGATGAACACGGCCCCTACCAATTAGTTACGAGAGGCACCCCACATGGTGCGGTCCTCTTACCCCTTTTTGTTTAATCTGGCTATGATGAAACTCCCGGCTCAGCTGGATAATGTTGAAGGCATACAGCACGCGATGTATGCCGACGATATTACCATATCGGCTAAACACGGATCGGTAGGAGACAAAGAAGCCAACCTGTAGCAAGCGGTGGAGACCGTTGTTGCGAAGCCACCTCCGAAATCCCACCGCTGACCTCCACTGTTGCGCACGACTGACCGATCCCGCCGAAGCCACCACTGTTGCGAAAGACGGCGACGCCAACACGGCCTCGAAGGCGCCACTGCTTTCAACTCCGCCGGGAAGGTCACCAGCCGTTTGGTAGCGTATGTATCTCAGCTCGCGACTGCTTCTGCGCAGAGCTGATAAGACGAGCGGACGAGACGACGGTGAGTTAAACAAGGTTTATGTACAGCATATATACAGAGGCGTTACAATTTCGGCACTGGGGCCGACAGAGACTCGAAGAGCCGAGCTCTCCTCTCTAACACATAGGTCAGCCTTTCGCCTAAGACCGCTGACTCACACACATGTCGGCACTCCGACATGGGGACTCCTCTCTCGTAGGACTGCCGATCGCGACGCGCCGCAGGGCTTCTTTATTTACACCGGGTCCAACCAAAATGTCCAATCAGAAGCGCCGCTGGTCGTCAGGGCAGATTCCGCCAATGGGGGTCGCCGCGCCATGCGTCAGACCACCAGACACGCGGACGCCGGCTCGCTGTCACGCGCGCAGCTGACTCACTGCACGTGGGCCAGAGGGGCGCCGCGCGTGTTCACGCCGTCGAGGTGATCGCGCCAGGCCGACTGCGGGCTGGCCTTGACCCAGATTGCCTTTTTCAGAGGCACGGTCGTTTGACGAGGACTCGCTGGCATAGCAGCACCCCCGCCGCCAGACAATGCACCGGAAAGACGAGCTGCTTCCACGGGGCTCGGATGTCAGGTGCGCTCGTTCGCCAGGTCCCTCCAGGTTCGCCTCCAGGGCCATGGGGAGACTACAGCTCCAGACGGTTCCGGGAACACATCCCATTTTTGACGACGGATCCCAGCTCCACTGGCTTGTCGCCACAACTTGCTGACCAGCTTCACTCGTCTCTTCTGACCATCTTCGGTTTCAGCACTTGTCGATGGTTCTGCAACTTGCTAAGAACGGTTCGACAACAGACAACACACGACACAAGCAAGTGCCCTCGGTCACCCGACAGAACACCAGACAAAGTATAGTACCACATATACCTATCTACGTGTTTATCGGAATTTTGTTCCCTCTACATCAAGAGGCACATGTGGGACACAAGACTCTTAAAATGACAACTCATTTTTTTCTCACGTACAACAACGTAACGAATTAGAATACCACAAAGTTGGCCCCTTGAGATCACTCTAAACGAGAGCGCTCAGCCCCGGTCGTGATGAGGTCAAAATTTTTGCCCCGAATCGCCAGCCAGAAACCGAAAGGTTGAGAAGTTACTAGCTGGAACGCACTGCTCAATGCACCTGCATTAGCGTTTACCTTTCCTTTATTTTTTTTTTTGATAGCGAACGTCAAAGTTGCGCTGTGGAGCAACATGCTCCACTTCAGTAACCGGCCACTTTTAGGCGACGATACCTATGCGGCACCAAGAGCGGCTCACACTTTCGACGTTGCACAGGGGAACAACGATACGGCTTGCTACGGATTGACTCCTCACCGCTTAGCTCGATATCGTGCTCGATCACCGTCGCGTTTCCGGGACGGTCCGAAAACACGTCTCCAAACTCGGAACCAATCTTTCTCAGGTCCTCTTTCTCAGGTCCTCCTTCACTTAAGCTAGGCTCCAGGTTCAACTGTTCCCAGATTACTTCCGATTTCCTTTCGATTATCTCACTAGAACTAAAAATTTCCGCTTCCTCTTCCTCCGAAGCACTTAAATGTAAATTTACGACTGCTTTCAAATTACTGTGATAAACTTTGTTCGGCCGCCTGCCTAATTTAAATTCACAATTGGTATCAGAAAGCTTCGATACTACTTTTGCGGGCCCTTCCCAATCAACCTCAAGCCTGTTCCTTTTGTACGGCTGCAGCAGCATTACCTGATTATCAACTTCAAAAGCACGCTTCTTCACCGATTCCTCGTAGTGCTCCTTCGACAGCACTTTTGCCGCGTTTTTCTGGCTTTCCACTCGCGCTTCAATTTGGCTTTCCACTAGCGCTTCAATCGAGAAATCCTCACGCTGCTCTCGAATGAGCGTCTCTCGATCAACTCTCGGCAGCTCGCTCCAACTTTCCGCTACAGGCGAGAGCGTTGCAACCCTCTCGCTCTGACTCAATGGCGCCATGTCGTCTCCCCTTTCTCCGGAAACCGCGCAGCTAGGTTCGGCGACGGGCCGCTCGCGTGACTGCTCACATGACTCATGCGGAAACTTTCCCTTCTGGGGTTCCGTCGACCCGCCGACAAGGTCACTTGAGAGTTCACCGCATGGAACCAGGTCAAGCTTCCGCGAAAGCTTTCGCGCTTGCGATCGCGTGAGAGCCATGCACGCAAAGCTGGGGAAGAACGATTTGCCCTGCTCTTTGAGGAGCTGCTCCGAATTGTTGGAGAAAAGATAAGGAAAACGATCGTTCAGCGCGGCAGACACAGCCGCTTCGGTGCGAAGCTTACCGAACGGGCCTTCAATGACAACGGTAGCGATTGGTAAGCGAACACTCTGCTCCTCGGCGACTTGCCTGATCCACGCGCATTCTCCTGTGAAGTCATCCGGAGACACCAATGAAGGATGGACAACGTCCATGGTTGCCGCTGAGTCTCTAAGTGCTCGGCACGTTTTCTCATTGACCCTAATTTCTTGGAGATACGGCTCCAACAACCGAATGTTTTTTCTGATTCTCGGATCGTTGCGAAGGCAAACTTTTCCTGACAGTTTCTCGCGATGTGCCCTTCCTTTTTACAGTTGTAGCAGATTAGCGGCTTCCGTTTGTTTTCCGGTTCTAATGCCTGTGTGGTAGAAACCTCACTCGATTTCTCCGCTTCTGTTTGCCCTTCCCCTACACTGTCCTTCGTAAGAGACGCGTCCTTCTTGAAATTACGGTGCGGAGCGGGTTTCCGTTGATCAGGTTTCCTTGAAAAGCCCTCTTTCCTTTCATCCTTTTCAACGCGCGCTGCCCTGCTATGCAACTTTCGGCGAGTATAATACTCCTCAGCTAACTCAGCTGCCTTATTTAACTGTACTTCCCCAAGTCTGTCCTGCAGCCAAAGTTTGACATCCTCCTCGATGCAGCGGTAGAATTGCTCTAATGCAACGCATTCCACCACTTTATCGCGGTCGTCATATACACCTTCGCCCTTGAGCCATTCAATTAAATCGGCTTTAAGACGAAACGCGAAGTCAACGTGTGACTCATTCCCCTTTTCAGCATACCGGAACCTTTGCCTGAAAGCCTCAGGTGACAACTTATAACGTCTTAAGAGCACTTCCTTAACCTCGTCATAGCTCTCAAACGCTTCCCTCGACAAGCAAGTTATCGCGTCGGACACTTCGCCGGGAAGAAGAGCTAGCAGGTTCCGCGCCCAAAGAGACTGCTCCAAAGCATTTCGCTCACAGACGTGTTCAAACTTGACGAGATACTTCGCCATGTCCTCGCCTACTACGAACGGTGGCAGTTGATCCCGAATTCTAATACCGCTGACCTGAATCGTCGGAGAAGCTACGCTAGGCGCCTGCGAACACTGTAGGATTGCCTATTCTAGTCGTTTCAACTCTAGGCGCTCTTGTCTCTCGGCCTCCTCGCGACGTTCGCGTCTTTCAGCTTCTTCGCGAGCTTCTACTTCTCGCCTTTCAGCCTCCTCACGGCGTGCTTTAATATCCACCCAGGCCTCATCGACTTCCTCAGCCGACACTCCCTCATCCTTCATGATCTCAAGGATCGCTTGCTTTCGTTTCGCACGGCCCAAAGTAATGCCGAGTTCCTCACAAATTTCGATGAGTTCCTTCACTTTAAGGTTCTCCATCGTTCACACTAGCCTCTTGCTGTTTGCCCCTGTTAAGAATCTACTTGCCGTACCCACTATAACTCAACTAGCAAGACGCGCAAGCAATTTTTCACACTCCCGTGTTTACCCCCTCTGCATTAACTTTGGTTTCAAAGCGCTTCGACTTGGCTTGAAACGATCAAAGCTCACTTCAATGCTTCACACAGCCCTTCTCTAACTACTACAACCTGAGCTAGAGTAGTCTGGTGAACTGAGGGGAAAACATCAGGCACTCACCGCATCGATGTCGCTGACGCCGGCCGATCCCGCAGCTGCCAACCACTGTTGCGAAGCCACCTCCGAAATCCCACCGCTGACCTCCACTGTTGCGCACGACTGACCGATCCCGCCGAAGCCACCACTGTTGCGAAAGACGGCGACGCCAACACGGCCTCGAAGGCGCCACTGCTTTCAACTCCGCCGGGAAGGTCACCAGCCGTTTGGTAGCGTATGTATCTCAGCTCGCGACTGCTTCTGCGCAGAGCTGATAAGACGAGCGGACGAGACGACGGTGAGTTAAACAAGGTTTATGTACAGCATATATACAGAGGCGTTACAATTTCGGCACTGGGGCCGACAGAGACTCGAAGAGCCGAGCTCTCCTCTCTAACACATAGGTCAGCCTTTCGCCTAAGACCGCTGACTCACACACATGTCGGCACTCCGACATGGGGACTCCTCTCTCGTAGGACTGCCGATCGCGACGCGCCGCAGGGCTTCTTTTATTTACACCGGGTCCAACCAAAATGTCCAATCAGAAGCGCCGCTGGTCGTCAGGGCAGATTCCGCCAATGGGGGTCGCCGCGCCATGCGTCAGACCACCAGACACGCGGACGCCGGCTCGCTGTCACGCGCGCAGCTGACTCACTGCACGTGGGCCAGAGGGGCGCCGCGCGTGTTCACGCCGTCGAGGTGATCGCGCCAGGCCGACTGCGGGCTGGCCTTGACCCAGATTGCCTTTTTCAGAGGCACGGTCGTTTGACGAGGACTCGCTGGCATAACACCGTGGATGCCTGCGTCCGTCACAGCGGCCTTAAATGCTCCCCGACCAAATCGGAATTTGTGCACATACGCCCCTCGGCAAAGTGCACAACCAAAATTGAACTGTTCTTACGAAGCAGACCCATCCCAGAACACGATGAGACCAAAGTACTGGGTCTGTTTATTCATAAACATCGCCCAGTCGATACAAGATTGATCAAACTGTAAGGTGGGTGATGTAATAAATTGTGTGTCTTCATCAACAGCTGATGTACTGTCCGGGGTGCCACAGGGGTCGGTCCTGGGGCCGCTTCTGTTTTTGATTTTTATCAATGATTTTCCTTTGAAATCAACAGTGAGGCTTTATGCTGATGATTGTGTTTTGTATTGCCCAGTCAAGTGTTTTGATGACACCACAGTACTTCAGTCTGACCTCGATAAGATTGTGTCTTGGTGTGCTCAGTGGCAAATGAGTTTGAACCTGACTAAATGTTTTCATGTGCAATTTAATAACAAAAAAGGTAGTATCCAGGTCTTATTACTTAAATTCCTGCGCAGTACAAAAGGTAGATCAAGTTAAGTATCTCGGCGTAACGTTCACGGCAACACTACATTGGACCAGTCACGTAGATCTAATCACAGCCAAGGCTTCGCGCTTAATTCAATTTGTCCAAAGAAATTTCAGCGACGCGCCGCAAACACTCAAGGAAACCCTGTATATTACAAATGTGCGCCCAATTTTAGAGTATGCTTGTGTTTCTTGGGACCCTTTCACGAATGTACTGAAAGAAAAGTTGGAGAGGGTGCAAAAAAGGGCTGCTAGGTTTGTTACAGGAAACTACGATTTTAGAATCAGGCCTTGGGATGGGAACCCCTTTGTGGACGACGGAAAGTTCAAAGATTTAAATTTCTCTATAATATATATCCCGGTAAGAGTGGGCTAAATAAAGAGCGGTATTTAAAGACGCCTAGTTATATGCCCGAACGGAAAGATCACTTATATAAAATTAGAGAATATACCTGTCGATTGAATGTCCTTAAATACTCTTTCTTACCAAATTCTATTAGTGACTGGAATGCGCTAAAAATACCAATATTCTCTGATTCTAATTTCCTAACAGCCACTGAAACAGCATTTTGAGCTGCTGAAATAACCCGTATATTTAACGTTGGCTTTGTACTTCTCTTGGTTGTTGATTTTTTATGTGTATAATTACTGCTTTCGTTGTATAATCCTGTGTTTTGTACTTTTGTTCTAATGATGTACTACAAGTGTTGATTTCTCCTGTATACAGTATACTGTAATGCACGATTTATTTGCTTTTAATTTTGCTGTTTTGTATTCTATTTTCTACTGTAACCCCCCTACAACAATGCCCAATGGGCGATGTAGGTACTTGTAATAAATAAATAAATAAATAAAAGGTGGGGGACCAGGTGGGCTATATGGTCCACCGTGTTTCCGATAAGCGCGGGGCGTTACGTTGCAAAGATGTCTTGAGGCTGGCGCATGCATTCGTAACCAGTCGAGTCCTCTACTCGGCTCCTTACCTCCACCTGCGCAAGTTTGTTGAGGTGATTCTCAGGAAAATATACAAGCATGCCCTCGATCTCCCAATAACCACGTCGAACCAGCGCCTCATGGGCCTGGAAATGGTAAACGCTTTTGCAGAGCTCCGGGAGGCACACTTGACCAACCAATACACCGGACTTTCGAACACTCCATCGGGTCGCCGCCTATTATCTTGACTACACATCCAGCAGCCAACAGATACGGAACAGCATGTACGCATCCCAGAAGTCTGGAGATATGCCCTGCGCGTGCGCCCTCTTCCAGCCAACATGACACCCGACGACCACAGTGGCAGGCGCCTTGCGCGGGTGATGTGCTAGCCCGCCACTGTGGGAACAAACACAACCTATTTTACGTGGACGTACCCGGCCCTCACAATGGCGGGTGGTGCACGGCTGCAGTCATCCACCAAAACATCGTGGTGTGTGGTCTCACATTCAGAGCACAGGACATTACACGTGTGGAGGAACTCGCCATCGCGCTAGCTGCCACAGGCCAGGACTCGCGCGTCGTCATTACGGACTGGAGAGGGGCCTGCAGAAGTATTCAACGCGAGTACGTCTCATACTTGGCGTACCGCATCTAACAAAAAGTAATCACGTCGGGGCACCCGCGTCCCGTAACATCATATGTGCTCCAGATCGAACGGGCTTCGAAGGCAATGAAATGGCAGACGCCCCTTTCTGCGCGCTCACTCACCGGGTAACGCATTCAAACCTTTCGGAATGGATCCCGAACCTAATCCGGCCTTAACATTACGAGAAATTACTGAATTTTATCGATTCGGCCACGCTACTTATTATAAACCCTGTAAGGACCTTACAAAGGCCGAGGAATGCTCATTCCTTCACCTTTACACCAAAGCACTGCTGTGCCCTGCAGTTTTCAAATATCTCGAACCTGCCTGTACAGGAAAACGCCCGCACTGTGCGGAGAATCCCTCCGACATCTTCCACATGATGTGGGCATGCCAGTCAACTCCGCGCCTCACCCCAAAATCAAACCCCCTCCCGGGAGGACTGGGACGCAGCCCTGTTCCGCTGTTCCGACCTGGCGAGCCAGAAGGACCTGATCAGCCGAGCTCAGCGAGTCGCGTCGGATGCCAATGGACTTCTGTAACGAGAAGCCCACCTGGTGGCCTGCACCAGGACATGTCCCTCTTACTCTCTGTACATATATAAATAAGAAAGTTTTTTTTCTCTCTCCCTGAGCGCAGTTACGTGATCTGCCTTTCCCATCGTGTTAGCCTGTGATGACTGGCTGTCAGAGTTGTCAGTGTCAGAGCCTACACGTGTACCAGTGGTGTTTATCTGCCGCGTACTGTTTGAAGTGCCATGACAGACTAATAGAACTGTAAGAAGAGTCACAGAAAGGCAACGGCGTCAACGGGTGCTTTGATGTTGCGCCTTAATGGAGCGATACACACGCCAGTGTAATGCAGAACGCCTCCGCGCGTTCACGGCTTAAACTGTGAACACTGCCTCTAGCGTTCCTTCCATACGTGCGATATTCAAAGCCAGGGAGCGTGCATGACCAGCAGTCCCTAAGGTCCCTAGATGAAACAATGTTTCATCTAGGGACCTTAAAGACTGCTATCTAGGGACCGCTATGGTCCCTAGATGAAACAAGTTTCATCTAGGGACCATAGCGGTCCCGTCAAGTATAGGCTCTATGCCTAAGCGCAGGCGTAGGCTATCCTATTACGTTATTGCTGGGGAGCGCACAACTTGTCTTTTCACTCATCAAATGACGATTCTTGGAATAGGTGCGCATCAAAGAGGTTTGGTGCGCATCGAGTATCAGTCACCGAGTGGTGGTGCCATGTTTGCGCGGGATTCACAATACACTGCGTCCGGGTCATGCTAATTACTTCTGCTACCCATAAATGTTTATTCGTGATCACGGACATTCGTCGTCGAGATGGAGGTCTGTCACTAGGCGTGCTATTGCTGCCAAAGACCAATAGACACTGCACAACCTCTCGTTCCAGCATTGTACAATAAACAAGTGGCTACTTCTGTGATGACACGGTTCACTTTTGTGTCATGCCGATTCCTATGACGGAGGTACCAAACACGCTTTTTGCGTAGATTGCGAAGCTTACTTTCTTTAAGACTCATTTAATTAGGGGAAGAGACCTTGCTTCCCCCTTCCCCTTATTTTTCCAAGGTGATGTTACTGTGAGGCATAATTATTTCAGCTTAATAAGCATGTTATGTTTCTTATCGCCTTGTCTTGTCGCAGGTTGACGTACTGGTGAAATGCAGGGGCGAAGCTTACGCCAAAGCTACGGTGAGCAGCTTAATCGTCCTCATCTACTTTACTGGTTGATCGACTACATGGAGGATCACGTCAGCTTTTAGTTCATTCATTCACTTGTAGACCAATCGAGCATTTTCCTATTCCTCACTCCGTACATTGAGTGCTACGCAACGGAAGTTAGTGATACTTATTGTAGCGGAGAAGTTAGCACAAAGAAATAGCTCACTGATTTAACTACCAATAAGGTCTTTAAGTAAAGATATGTCGTGGCTTAGAAACAAACTAATTTCGTAATTTACACGATTGTCGATAGGTTGTTCTGGATCACTTAGAATTTCTATGCTTCCGTGTCGTCATTGCCTCCGCGATCACTTTCACTGGCGCGCAGCCGAAGCCAGCAACAGAGGTCGCGCTTACAGCTACGAAATCTTAACGTGATACTGGTGAACTTACACGTTTTGTTGGTCGATCTTCTTGCACAGCTTTCCCAGCGTGACGCCTTAGCTACAAAACAGAGTAAAGCAACAATTAGTTGCGCCGATTAGCTGGCCAATCGGTCGAACTATTGTCCGATCAAATAGCCATGAGAGTGATTGCTGAAGAAGAAAAAAGAAGTGAATTGAAATCCAGTAAGAGTATTTATCAATTGACCCATCGACTGAACGATCACCTATTCAACAGGAATATAACAGTTCACTGAGTGGTTAGTTAAGTGACGGATCAGTCCGAGATCGTTCGATGTGTAAATTAATTGACTGATTGATTCACAAGCTCTGTATGATTCAAATACTGCGCTACAGTTACCGTGACATCAGAAGTTGGAGAGTACACACGCTAAGAAGTGATTACGACAAGAACAAACCATCAACTGAATATATTTGAGGGGAAAAAAAGAAACCCGCAGGAAAAACGAACTCCTGGAAAGATAATCATCAGTTTACAATGGTCACTTTATCAACCTAAAATATTTTCATTCCATCCCATTTATCAACCATTCGGGACTTGATCAGCTAATTGGTTCAGTCGTCCGTAGTTTATTCAACCTTCACTTCCCTCAGCGACTTCCCGATGGTCGTAGTGTCAAACCTCGGCTGGGCCGGCCGCATTTGGATGGGAGCCAAATGCTAAAGGAGTCCAGTTGTTCGAAATTTCCCGAGCCTTTTAGTACGGCGTAGCTCGTGATCATATCGTGGCTTTAGGACGTAGAACAATTATTACAACAATACACTTTCAATGAAGAGCCAGCGTAGGGGCTGGTTGGTTGTACATGGTTGACGTGGCTGTTCGAGTGCAATTCAGCGCGTCGCGAGTGTCAACCAAGCACTCTCAATGATTATGCCCCTGAATCAAGGCCATTCTTTCGAGACCGCTACTGAAGGCTTCCTTGCGCACGCTCCAGGAGGGGGGGAGGGGGTGCATTACCGACAAGTCAACGCCTGGAGAATTTACATCCACGCAGTCCGTACAAGAGCCTGCGCCGGTCTGGAATAGACGGTAAATCACCGCGCGTCAAGGTGCGAATAAAAGAACGGCAGCAGGTCTGTTTGCAATTTGTATAAAAGCCACACGGGGTCACGGCAGTCGCATAACAGTGAACAGTTCCACGAGCCTGGCGTGGGAGCTCGATTGACGAGAGCCAAGTGGGAATGAAATATGATCATTCCGTCTATTCATCTCTCTTTCGAGTTGTACCTTTTTATTCCCGAACGAGTGCCGTTGTTAGTTGAAGCTCTCGAATGTGCAACCAAGCGAGCTGCCCCTGCCTGTCGCGTTTTGAGACTTCTGCCGTTTCGCGCTCCGTTTCTTTCGTGATTGAGGCGATGATATCAGTGTCAAGACGAATATGGAGAGTGAGAATCAAACGACAAGAGAGCTGACGAACAACAGGGTGCAAAGTTTCTTGCGGCAGAACTTAAAGGCACACTAAGGATTAAATAAAAATTTACGTGAGAGTGAAATCTCAATGTATGACAACGCCCAAAACGACAATATTATCAACAGCAGCGCCATACTTACCGATAAATTAAGGCCAATGCACAAGCATACATGCACCGCAGTCAGACATTCTCAAAATGGTCCCGACGGTGTCAAACAAACCGCCTACAATTAATCACTAGCAATCGATCTAGCTACACCAAGTAAGGAATTTTCCGTGCATCAAGAGACGATATAAAAGGCCGCTCGTTCGATCGCTTGTTTTATTCATGGAAAAAAAGAACCACCGGACGTAGCTGTGGGGAATGGCGCGAGTGAATCAAAAATTCAACTTCCACGTATTTAAACTGGACAAGTCGTTCCATCTAGCGGGGTCCAGTTAAACCAAGCACGCCTGCAATTTCGAAAGCCATGGCTAAAAAATTGTTCAGTGGCCGTTGTTGCTGCTGCGACTCGCACTACTTTCCCACTACTTTCCCTCTGCCGCGCATTAAAGCCGGGTTGCTATTCTGTGCATTGTCGAATTCCGCCATGCTGTCAGATTCCGCCATTGATCGATGCTAATTGGCCAAGTGAGCTGCTACGACGTCTCTGATTGGCTTGAAATGCTGCCATTACAAAATTTGAAAATATGGCGGCATTCGACAGTGCCCACAATAGCACCCATGGGCAACGTTGCGCACAGCAATAGTGACACCAGACGTTCCATTAGGGCAGGCATTTCGAAGTGCGTTAACCCGATGTGGAACATTAAAACGTGATTTTATTTCAAAATAAGCCCTTCCTTTGCGCAAAAGCAACACTACGAGGTTTCTGGACCGCTATTTCAACAATCAATGCCGATCTAATAGTTGCCTTTAGCATGATCGGCAGCTCGCTGACGCAGAGACAATGGTGCCATAGGCGTGTGCCTGGTTTCCCTTCAGGAAGGGCGAAGGATTGGTCGCTATGTTCCCCCCCCCCCTCCATATTACGTCAATGTGTTGGGCTGACTTACTAGAGAGAGGGCTGCATTCTCTGATACAAGAAGAAGTGTACTTATTCCGTCTTTCGCCGCTGCTTGTTCCAGAGCAACAAGGCCAGTGCAAGGAAAAAGGCAGCCGACTTTAAGGTGGGCATTTTTAGCCTCCGATACTGAGAGAGACAGGTCTCTACAATGCATCTTTTGTCGCGATCAGTTGGAGCAGCAATCGCGAAGTGCCATCAGTGCAACGCGAGGAAGCAGTGCGAAAATGGGACTCTTGGGCTGTTCTGTTAAAGTTTCCCGTAAACCACCTCCGATATTTTTTTTCAAGCATTTCAAGTAAACGCGCGCATCGTGTGCAGAATGCCGTCACGATCAATAATTCTAGACGCGGCAACGCTACGAGGCGCCAGTGCACCACAAATTCCAAGAAACAATTCCTCCTCCTTTCCGGGCCTTTCGGACATCCGCGTGACGCGCTGTGCCACATTTCTGACGCGCCGAGCCAAATACGCAAATATGCTGTGATTGGTCGAGCAAGAGCCGACGACTTCCGGTCAGTCTGCAAGCAGCTGTCCGCACTGCTTGTTGCTGTTCATTCTGTTGCCCACGTGCGTGCAACACGTGCGGGCCACGGCGTGTCCCCGTACGGGTCCATCGCTTTGGCCATCCTTTGAAGGCGTGCTCGGAACGCAGAGTCCACACCGGCTCGATTACGGCAGTCGCGGTTAGCCAATAAGCACGCAGCTTCAACGCAACTGACGGAGATGACGGTCGGAGTCGCGGCAACCGGATGTAGACGGTGTTTCAAGCAGTGCGTCAGTGATGACGTTTGCCACGCTAGAGTGGGAGGGGCGCTCGGCGGGAGGGCAAAGCGGCGTGGGAGAGGATACCAGCGGAGGGAAGCGCCCGAGAAAAAGAAAGGCGTGGTAATCATGGTTTCGATAATAAAACGCGTCTAACTCCGCTATTATTGCACCGTTTCGTAAAATTTTCACGGCTCCGTGTTCATTATACACTCGCGCACAATTTCCCCACCACAACTGAATTTTTACCTCTAGGTGGTTTACGGTACCTTGTGGGCCGTAATCCACCCAGAAGTTGAAGAGGCCTTTAAAAGGCCAGTCAACCAACTCCGACTAATAAGCTCGGCAATTCGTGGAGTAGACCACGGCGACCTCGTTTTTTTTTTTTTGGAATATTACAGCATTGCGCAGAGCCTCCATTTTGAAAAACGATTCTCGCACTCCTTTCCTACGCCTGACGTCACCGACTTCGCGTCACTACGCCTTTTAAGCGCAGTGACGCGAAGTCACCGATCGGCAACATGACGTAGCCCGCAGCTCGTTGATTGGTCTAAACCACACACGACGACGGGCTACTCCTTTCCCTTCCTGTGAGAAAGAAGGGTGGTGAGGCTGCGCGAAAATTGCCAAAACAGCTGAAACCAATGCGCTAACCTCTGTAATTCCTTAATATAGCACGTATTTATTCTCAGAATTCTTACAGCAGCATGCTAAAGCAAAAGTACGCATATTTCTCTTTACGACAGTTTTTGGACCTCGGGGTTGTTTACTGGTAATTTAAGGGTCTCGGCTTGGTGGATCGTCATGTCATCGGCATGGTCTATCATAAACGGGTATGCATCACACAATTCGGCTAAATCCCGCCACTAGCCCTTGG
Organism: Rhipicephalus microplus; assembly: GCF_013339725.1. NCBI lineage: Eukaryota > Metazoa > Arthropoda > Arachnida > Ixodida > Ixodidae > Rhipicephalus > Rhipicephalus microplus. Next base: position 166,900,116 of record NC_051167.1, read on the forward strand.
TTCATACTACGCATATTACGTGGTAAAAGTACATCATTACTGTCCAAAACACCGTATTTAGCTAATCAGTGGTGTCAGAAACCCTGAAGAAATTTGACTAAGACACTCAAGCTTCTTCTCTAAATTCAAAGACGCGAGTGTGCACCTCTATGCGGTAAAGTCATGTATTCGAAACACTGTGTTTTGAAACACATCCGCAAAATGATCGTGCGTTAATGAACTGGTGCCGAGTAAAGCAGTGAATGATTGATTGATTTGTGGGGTTTAACGTCCCAAAACCACGATATGATTATGAGAGACGCCGTAGTGGAGGGCTCCGGAAATTTTGACCACCTGGGGTTCTTTAACGTGCACCCAAATCTGAGCACACGGGCCTACAACATTTCCGCCTCCACCGGAAATGTAACTAATCAAGGTGGACGATTGGGCGAGTTGGTGATTCATGATCGACGTATGTAACTGCGCGGTAGTAAACACGGACGACAAGAAGATACAAGGACAAGCGCAGACTATCAACTGAAGGTTTATTTTTCACAAACCACATATATATGACTGAAACAGAAAACACGAAAATCTACAAAAAATGATGACTTAGCACTTAACAATCGACAAAACGTGAACGTTTGACAAAAGCAGATTCAAGGACCATGTGCGCCACCTGCCAGATACCGTAGCTCTTTATCTAAAAGAGCTAACGACGGTTTGCTGACGCAGTGTTCTGGTTCCCGTGCCATTTTTTCCGCTTCGACAATCATACGGGTATGATCGTCTTTGTGCCTGAACATTACGACCGTGCTTTCGAACTGCGCAAGGCAGCCACACCTACTGACGTGCTGAGCTAAAAAACCTTCATTGCCAGTGCGCACATTGCGTGCGTGCTCGCGCAGGCGCTCATTTAGGCATCTCCCAGTCTGCCCGATGTAACACGCACCACAAGATAGCGGAATTCTATAAACTACATTCATGTCACATCTGACAAACTGGGTTTTATGCCTGACAGTGCAAGCTTGTTTGGGCCTATTGTTTACACATGTCATTTGGCTAGCTGAGAGAGCTTGTAAGGTGCCGAAAAAACGACCTTTACGCCCATGCGCTGTCCGAGCTTTTTTATCTTGTGAGATAGCTGGTGCTTGTAAGGGATTACTGCGACTTTGTCACGTTTGCTTTTGTCTCTGTCATTAGTGCTCTCTCTGCTTCTGGGCTTTTTCTTCTTTTTTATTGTTTCTGCCACAGAAATGAGAAGCGAATCCGGGTAGCCAGCTTCTTTCAGACGCTCAACTTGATTTTGGAAGCTTGTTTCCATCATATGGAAACATGATCTGTCCAGGGCATTAGTGAAGCAGGAGTTCACTATGCCTCTCTTAACCAATTTGCTATGCGCTGATTTAAAAGGCAAAAGCGGTTTCATAGCGCGAGGCTCATACATCCAGCATGCGTGATTCACGCTGAACAAAAGTCTCATGTCTAGGAAGCGAATCGAGTTTTTCACTGGGAGTTCATGGGTCAGTACGAGTGGACTCAAGCAGTCACTAAAAACTTCAATGACATCAGATGACAACCCCATTACTCTAGCAGATTCACACTTAAAAACCACCAGGTAGTCGTCGACGAACCTGAAAATCCTCACAACTTCCTGGCAACACAGCCGCTCTTTCAAGTTCCTGTCGAACTTCGCAAGCAACAAATCACTCAGAATCGGTGCAATCGAAGATCCTATTGACACGCCATTATTTTGATAAACATCACCGTTCCATTCTACATAGGTAGAGGTCAGATAGGTAGCTAGCAGGTCAAGAAAACTGCTAACACTGACACCAGCTGCATTCTGGAACGTTACGTGGCCCATTAGATCAACACATTCTTCTATGCATGAATACAAAGCGTCACGAGGGAGAGAATAATATAAATCTTTGATATCTATGGAAAAAGCACTTAAAGTGTAGTTAGAATACTCTTTGAAGAATTCAGTGACCACCCTTGAATTCCTGACTAGAAAGGGATCATTAATCTCTAAAAGTTTCAACTTTTTCTGCAAAAACATCCCTAAGGCGTTTTGCCAAGAACCCTTCTCTGTAACAATGACACGAAATGGCACGTCGACTTTGTGTGTCTTTGCCGAAAAAAACATCTCTAGGGCCAACTTCTCACTTTTTTCTATCTTTCTTGCTATTTCAGACAGGTTAAGCTTCGTGCACAGTTTTTTCGCCTTAGATTTGACTTTAACCAGGTCAATACCACTGCACTTTTGGAAGACGGATGTGACCGCACTTACAGCTTTCTTCAGGTACAAGTCTTTGTTGAGGACCGCGAAGCCTCCCTCCTTATCCGAAGGCACCACGCACAATTCGTTGTCTCGTAGATGTGAAATTGTCCTGCTTAAAGGAAGACTACTTGCGCACGCCTTAACTTGCTGCAGCACATCAACTCCTTCAGACACGCACCTGTTACAGTCTTCTTGTGGAGCAAGGCTTGAAACACGTCTCACTATGGCCAGAAGATCCGGTGCGGTGTACTTCTTGTCTATGGCATACTTGGGGCCTAAGCTCAACGTCCGCCGCACGAAGTCTGGAAGAACTACGTCACCGCACGTGTGCACAACACCTTTGAAGCGCTGCTTCGCCGCGATTCCAGAGCGTAGCCTCCTGAGTTCGCCTGCCCACAGAGTGTCTGTGGTATGCTCGATGCATGCTGTGAACTCCTTCATTCTTCGTCTTTTGATACTGGGACTGGCCTCCTGTTGAAGCTGAAGTTGCAGGGCTTCTCTATACAGGCGGGCCTGTCTATTCCACTCTGATCTGAGAATCTTACAAATCCGGAGACCATGGCTGCTGGAGGGGTTGACGCCACCGAATAATCCTTTCACGTCTGAAGGCAGCTGCTTCTGTCGAATGTGGAACGCGAAAGCACGGGCACGGCAGGTAGCCAGTGCGACGAGGGTGATGAGTATAGACGGAAGAAGGGTTAGGGACGAAACACTGCCCGAAGAACTAGAAATGTAACTAATCAAGGTGGACGATTGGGCGAGTTGGTGATTCATGATCGACGTATGTAACTGCGCGGTAGTAAACACGGACGACAAGAAGATACAAGGACAAGCGCAGACTATCAACTGAAGGTTTATTTTTCACAAACCACATATATATGACTGAAACAGAAACAGAAAACACGAAAATCTACAAAAAATGATGACTTAGCACTTAGCAATCGACAAAACGTGAACGTTTGACAAAAGCAGATTCAAGGACCATGTGCGCCACCTGCCAGATACCGTAGCTCTTTATCTAAAAGAGCTAACGACGGTTTGCTGACGCAGTGTTCTGGTTCCCGTGCCATTTTTTCCGCTTCGACAATCATACGGGTATGATCGTCTTTGTGCCTGAACATTACGACCGTGCTTTCGAACTGCGCATAGAAGAATTTGTATTCATGCATAGAAGAATGTGTTGATCTAATGGGCCACGTAACGTTCCAGAATGCAGCTGGTGTCAGTGTTAGCAGTTTTCTTGACCTGCTAGCTACCTATCTGACCTCTACCTATGTAGAATGGAACGGTGATGTTTATCAAAATAATGGCGTGTCAATAGGATCTTCGATTGCACCGATTCTGAGTGATTTGTTGCTTGCGAAGTTCGACAGGAACTTGAAAGAGCGGCTGTGTTGCCAGGAAGTTGTGAGGATTTTCAGGTTCGTCGACGACTACCTGGTGGTTTTTAAGTGTGAATCTGCTAGAGTAATGGGGTTGTCATCTGATGTCATTGAAGTTTTAGTGACTGCTTGAGTCCACTCGTACTGACCCATGAACTCCCAGTGAAAAACTCGATTCGCTTCCTAGACATGAGACTTTTGTTCAGCGTGAATCACGCATGCTGGATGTATGAGCCTCGCGCTATGAAACCGCTTTTGCCTTTTAAATCAGCGCATAGCAAATTGGTTAAGAGAGGCATAGTGAACTCCTGCTTCACTAATGCCCTGGACAGATCATGTTTCCATATGATGGAAACAAGCTTCCAAAATCAAGTTGAGCGTCTGAAAGAAGCTGGCTACCCGGATTCGCTTCTCATTTCTGTGGCAGAAACAATAAAAAAGAAGAAAAAGCCCAGAAGCAGAGAGAGCACTAATGACAGAGACAAAAGCAAACGTGACAAAGTCGCAGTAATCCCTTACAAGCACCAGCTATCTCACAAGATAAAAAAGCTCGGACAGCGCATGGGCGTAAAGGTCGTTTTTTCGGCACCTTACAAGCTCTCTCAGCTAGCCAAAATGACATGTGTAAACAATAGGCCCAAACAAGCTTGCACTGTCAGGCATAAAACCCAGTTTGTCAGATGTGACATGAATGTAGTTTATAGAATTCCGCTATCTTGTGGTGCGTGTTACATCGGGCAGACTGGGAGATGCCTAAATGAGCGCCTGCGCGAGCACGCACGCAATGTGCGCACTGGCAATGAAGGTTTTTTAGCTCAGCACGTCAGTAGGTGTGGCTGCCTTGCGCAGTTCGAAAGCACGGTCGTAATGTTCAGGCACAAAGACGATCATACCCGTATGATTGTCGAAGCGGAAAAAATGGCACGGGAACCAGAACACTGCGTCAGCAAACCGTCGTTAGCTCTTTTAGATAAAGAGCTACGGTATCTGGCAGGTGGCGCACATGGTCCTTGAATCTGCTTTTGTCAAACGTTCACGTTTTGTCGATTGTTAAGTGCTAAGTCATCATTTTTTGTAGATTTTCGTGTTTTCTGTTTCTGTTTCAGTCATATATATGTGGTTTGTGAAAAATAAACCTTCAGTTGATAGTCTGCGCTTGTCCTTGTATCTTCTTGTCGTCCGTGTTTACTACCGCGCAGTTACATACGTCGGTCCACCGGAAATGCAGCCGCCGCAGCCGGGATTCGAACCCGCGCCCTGCGGGTCAGCAGCCGAGTACCTTAGCCACTAGACCACCGCGGCGGGGCAGTAAAGCAGTGAAGATTTTTTTTTCTGCGCACCCTGCGTGCTTCGCCCCTTGCCAGCTTTCACGTTATTGGAGCTGCAACACATTCGTCCTGTTTTCGCGCTGTTTCCTCGCAGTATTTGTGTACAGTAACGTCCACTGTTAATGGGAACATTTTATTAGGCACCTACCTGTCAAATTGCGGGCCTCACTAGTGCTAGAAGACCCAGAAAAATTGTTCGTGTATGGCAGTATAGTCTATCGAAAAAATTCGCAACAGTCAACCAGCAGGAGTCTTACGCAAAGAAAAGCCACAGTGCTTTTGCCAGAGAGCGAAATTCGGACATACTGCACCCGAAAGTGTTCCCTTTAACGGCTAACCCATCTGTACATACCAAATGCTCCTCTTCAAGACACATCATTTCAAGAGGTTTACTGAAAGGGTAGGTGCTCTTCAGTAAATTGAATGCCATTTTTTCTCTCTCTCATCTTCTTGGTAAGTGTCCACACGCATGTTTTTAATCGAAAATTATTGGAGATTAGTCGAGTCGGCGCATTACAATGTCGTATTGCGCAGACTTGACTATTTTTACTCACGCACACACGTTTACAGCAAATATCGTATTCTTGACCCCAGTTGTGATCTCTCGGTGAGGCCAGCATAGGTGCTGCGAAATTGTTACGTCACAGCCGATGGCGAGCGAACGTTGGCGGTCATGATATGATTGATTGATTGATTGATTGATTGATTGATTGATATGTGGGGTTTAACGTCCCAAAACCACTATATGATTATGAGAGACGCCGTAGTGGGTCATGATATGATAAGAACAGGCTAGGTGCTAACGTTGTCGCCCGTTCTACGTAATCAGCAGCCCCTTAGCAAATATGGATGCCCCCCTGCAAGCGATGAAAAGTCCGATCTAAAGACGGGTGGCTATAGGTGCCGCCATGTTGGACTGTTAACCATTGTGTTTTGCATTTTTAACAACTGAACGAACAGTGTTATGCTAGACGGTCACGCACGAAACAGTTGGGTTCCTCATACGATGTTTCATGGCCTTGTTAATACAAGTTGCAAAACAGAAAACACCAGACAACATCGGCTTAAAAGCCGAAGATGGCGGCGCCCACATGACTTAGGTAAAATAGTCTATTGCACAGCTCAGTTTGAACACGAAGAAAAGAGGCAACAACGAAGGGCATAACAGGCAACAGAATGAACGCTCATCCAGTTGCCTGTCTTTCCCTGCTTCGCTGTTGCTTCTTTTCTTCATTCTGGAACAAAGATTCGCTACAGCGATACGACGTGTTTTAAAGCCAGCTCGTAGTCGGTTACAACCTAGGAATAAATGAGGCATCCGCCTGAAGCCATCTTTGTTTCAACCGTCGAGAATTCGTGCAGACTACCGATCCAGTAACATTAGCTACATTTTTGTGGCGTGAGTAGCTTTCGTATATTACACTTTGGCGATTTTCCCATGTTGGGGTCGCTGGTTTTCTGTCAAGAACTTGAACTTCATGACTAGTTCCAGCTAATATTCTGACGTCACTGCTCAATAAAACGCATAATTTTAGGTAAAGACGAGGCATGTAATTATTATTATATGCGTGGCATTAACGTTATCAGCACAAATGTACTTGCAGTTAGCACGCCAGATGAATGACAGTCTCGCCGCAAATAAGAGGGCGGAGCCTACGCTTATGCTTAGGTTGTATCCGACATATATCATCATAACGTAACCTAACCTAAGAAAGGGGAAAACTAACCTACTCTAACGTAACCTAACCTACCTTACCTAACCTAACCTACTTTTTTACTGTTTTCATCTACAGAAATGCGTCGACAAAGCAGTCCAAAGCAAGACCTGAAGGTCTTCCGCTAGGAATAAAATGCTTAAAAACATAAAACTTGTGTCTCTTTTTTACTGGGCCTTCTCGCAACCAAATGTGTGCTAAACAATCTCACACTTCTGCTGCTCAGTGGGCATAGGCGTTGGCACAGAGTGTATGACACTGAGGAAGCACTAAAATCAGGAAGGATACTGACGTCACACCACCAGCATTAGCAAGCTAGATGCGCCTGTTCATATTTGGTGGCTCAGGGATATAATAGAGGCTTTAGGCCACAAGATGATTACGTGACCCTCCCATGTTTTCTTTTTTGTCCTCCTAAATGGAGGCGAACACCACCGAATTGCGGCTCATGTTATTTTGATGTGTTCGCGCAAAACCCACAAATATTGTGAGCAATACGCGGCGCACATCACACCTCAGTTCTCAAGAAGCTTCACGTTTGTGGTATATAATTATTTTGTTAACGTATCCCGCAGCACGCGAACACTCAAAATTATTCCAGAGCTTGCGCAACCACCAGTGATAAAGCTGGAAAGTTCGACACGTGATGTATAAAAGACAGCCCGTCTCAACGATGATCAATTGATTGACGACCGACGCACTGTGCGCCGATAACAGTTTACAGCGTGCACTGCTTGCCGTGACCTTGCTTTTAGTTTCACCGTCATCATTTCGGCCAAATGAAGCGTTTCACCTTCAAGAAGCCTACTGCTGTCTTTGTACACGTCGCAACGACGTCACAGTATTGTGAAGTTGGCCATCTTGTGAGTCCGGGTACTGATCCAGAAGGCTACGATGGCTTCTCCGGTTGGCTAAAAAATGTCATTATAGAACGGTACGATAATACAGTGAATATTTACAGCTTCTTTCTACAGCGTGAAACTTTATTACAATATAGTTACCCAGTGGCATAGCGGCCACATCATCATCGTCTCTGTGCCTACGTACCAGCGCAACGAACAGCTGTGCCTGTGACGTCACGTGAACACCCACGGTTGCAGCTGACGTCATTGTAACAGGGGTGTAGGGCTTGAACATTCCCCCCCCCCCCGAATATTTTTTTCGCCACGGTATGCGTAGAGCAAAATGGACATTTGCCTGCCCGGTCCACTCTTGAGAACAACGGGGCACCGCAACCTCCCCCCCCCCAAAAAAAATTTGCATTTGCCTACGCCCTTGCATCGTGATCGCCATCTTGGGTTGTCATATCCACCTATATCTAAATACGCACACTAAATGGCAATACAAAAAAGTGGCCCCGTATATGCATGTTATCTGCAAATGTCGTCGAAAGACGACACTCTTGCGTCTGGAGAGAGTGAACAAAACCTTTATTTGATGTTCTGCGCAAGAAAATTGGTGAATGGTATTCTGGAGGCGCTGCGTTAGAGTGTCTCGAGCATGCAGCGGAGGCGAACGAGCGCATCGAGTCACGTCACACGTAAGACATGAGCGCTATCTGGCAGTTTTCTTGGAAAACGAAGCGCGGGGCGTGCGCACCCATCTTGGAGGTGATAAGGTGTAGAACGCAAGGCGACGGGTAGGTGCCGCCACCATGTCTCCATAGCAAAGCGTTAGAAACACTTGCCTTTTAGTGCAAGCATTGCATTATCAGTGCAGCGTGATAAACGCTACGGTCCTTAGAATTACTTATGTATGCCTTTTCTAGTATAAAGGCACACACATAGAATATTGACGTGTTGTTATGGTGCCTCAGATATGCGCAATAATCGCTTTTTAATTGACAATCGCACAAATGTGAACACTAAAACTTGAACAATATTGGTGGGCGCTGTGGATGGGGTCCATCATTTGGAGTACCACTGAGGGGGGACAAACAGACAAATGTACACACAGACCAATTTTTTTGCGTCGAAGGTCCCCAAGAAAGACTATACCGTCTTTAACATACATAATGACCAGCGCAGTTTTGTCTACGCAGATCAGTGTGTCGTCGTACAGTGCGCGCATTTAGATTAGCAATGTATCCAAACCGACGTTTTCATCTTATTAACTTACCACGTTGAAAATGTGCTTAAGTCGGGAAAATGCAGCTTTAAGGCGCGTTCACACCGAACGCGGCGCACGCAAGCGACAAAGCGAATTTTCAAAGTGCGGGGGCCACGAGGGTGCACGGCTGGACCACAGCCGGGGCTGCTCCATCCCGGCTGGGATGGAGCAATCCACCAATTAACGGTAGACATGTTGGCATCTTGCGGTACTACGCGATACTGCACACACGCGTCTCGGCCACTGGTTGGCTGAGGCCAAAGCTGCCAAATTTTCCGTGCTGACGGGATGGAGCAATCCACCAATTAACGGTAGACATGTTGGCATCTTGCGGTACTACGCGATACTGCACACACGCGTCTCGGCCACTGGTTGGCTGAGGCCAAAGCTGCCAAATTTTCCGTGCTGACGGGATGGAGCAATCCACCAATTAACGGTAGACATGTTGGCATCTTGCGGTACTACGCGATACTGCACACACGCGTCTCGGCCACTGGTTGGCTGAGGCCAAAGCTGCCAAATTTTCCGTGCTGAGAAAATTTGTGCGGGCGCGATTCGGGCAAGCGGCTGCGGAGTTTTCATTTCTGCGGATAATCCACGTTCACTTTCCAGATCCGCCTGTCCACTTCTTGGATCTGCAAATGGTGTGAACGATGCTTTAGAATATGGTACGCAGAGGTGGCTTTTGTTGGATATGATACACTGTTTTCGCAATTTAACGTGGGCACCCAATAAGCCAGAGTATGAAGCGTGCGCACTGGCAGCAAACGAAAAAGATAACTCGAGGCTCTGAGTAGCCTATTCCAAAACTTTATATTGTCACAACACATTACGTGTGATAGGAGTATACGTGCTTATTTTACATAGTAACGGTGATAATCAGTTCCACCATCTGGCGGGCGATGATGCACACGTCGTCATATTACACCCACTTACGTCCCCATGGCCGCCCTCTTAGGGTATCAGCCAGTGAGAAGCAGCGTCCATGACGTCGCGCGAGTCTGCCATCTACAAAAAATGGCAGCTCTGCCTGGACGCCATGAACGAGTTGTTGGGACAGCCGAAGGCGTCCACGAATTCGGCCATGTTGAGCAGCGGCCAGTGGCACCTGTCACGGGCGCTCAGAGGTTCCGTGCGGTCCAGTCCGCAGGCGACCAGGCAGAAGCGGCGGAAGAACACCATCTGCGCGGACTTCCACAGAGCTGGCGTGACGCGGTGCGGCAGCGTTCCTCCGCGCGTCGTGGACGCCACGTAGTCCGTCTTCATGGCCTCGTAAGCGACCCTGGCGGCGCGAAGCCAAGCGAACAGGTTCCGCTTCAGGGGTGTCGTCATCCAGTCCACGTCCTGGGGACGGCCCTTGTGGAAGTGGTCTTCGAACGCCCTGTAGCAGCCTATTCGGTAGGCAAACTCGCGCCGGGACGCCTCAGACCAGAGGAAAGAGCCTGTGCTGGCATTGCTACTTCCTGGAAGGAAGACGAGCAAAGTATATCCATACTGATAGGTGATAAATAGCAGGTGCCACAGAGTTTCCTTCAGCTAGTACTAATGGTGGGTAGTACACGGATTTGTCTAAATTTCATTATTCTGGTTCAGCGCCTTGCAGCATAAAAAGGAGACTCAGTGGCGTAGCCAGGGGTTGGCACATCGAGCACTGGAACCATGCTCCCAGATTTCCCCCCCTCGAAGTCGTTTGTCATGGCATGCAAAGCACAAGCTGACAATCGACAACTTCTCACCACCTGGCTCTACTTCAGATCAAGGAGGTCCCGCCCCCCACCAAAAAAAAAAAAGTTCTGCTTACGCCTCTGACGATTCCCAGCGTTTTGTTTATTTTTCTGTTCTGTGGCACATCCAGTGTGCAGGCGTGATGGAAAGAAAGGCGAACTGTGCCGGCGTTATTTTCATCGCGCTCCGACCATGGTAGTAATAAAAAGATGCGAGAGTAGTCTCTGAGCGTATAATGGGCGACTCTACTGACTCTTCAAGGCGAAATCTTTGGATGCCTCATCATACACGAAGCTCTACTGACTCTTCAAGGCGAAATCTTTCAATGCCTCATCAAACACGAAAATTTACCTGCAGCACGTCAAGCTGTCGAACATGATGCGCATCATTAAGCGCATCACCAATAAATACAGATGCATGAAAATGTCTCGCAGCTTCTGCCTGATCCAATCATTCGTACTCAGCCACATCGCCTATGCGGCGGCCTACAGCAGATGGTTCAACAGCCTCATTTGAAGCCTACAAACAAGCACGATGAAAGCCAACACACAACTCTTTTTTAGCTAAGTTTAAACAATATTCTTGAGGAGCGTATCGAGGCAAAACAAATATCTCAATACGAGCAATCAACCAAGACAAAACCAGGCCGCCAGATTCTCCAGAATATCGGAATCGCCTACAGTTACGCTCAACACGGAGACAAACACGACATACCTCGCACGCCAGTACTAAACTCGCAGTTCCAATCATACCCAGGAACATGCACCCTGAACAGGGTGCATGTTCAGGGTGCAGCCAGTGTTCCAGGGGGAGGGGAGGGGGGCTTGGTTTTCTTTGAGAAAACCGGATAGAACAGGGTGTTTTACCGATGAAATATAACAAAAATAGGTGTTTTTTAAGGTCTTCACCAATTATCCCCTCCCCAAAAAAACATTCCTGGTGACGGGCCTGACCCTGAATACAAGTGCAGTAGAGTCAGAGCCATGACCAAACTGTGTCGCCACAACCACAAGACAGTCTATGCCGACTCAGCCCGCTATCGGGAACGTCACCGCTTCGTGGCTGCTGTCGTATACCTCACACAATAATGCTAAGCCAGCGCATTAATTATCACAAGACGCGTAGAAACGGCAGAGGAAGTGGCAATAGCTGTACCATAGCCCACAAGAACGCCTCATATACCATCAGCGGCTGAAAAACGGCCATGCGAAATCAGGCCAGTGGCAGAATCTTCCCCGAGGCCTTGCCGATCCTAAATACAAACAACGAATGAAAAACTTTTGCGAGCTTTTTTCTTAAATGCGGGTAAAGTCACGTGGCACACAAACGCGTGCACATCATCTGCTTCTCTGCCCACACGCCCCTATATGGGTCACCAGGAGGTCACTGCTCATCACTAGGTGTGCACTGACCAGGCGCGCACTAGGAACTATGTGCCACGAAGTGGCACACAACGTGGCTTCATGTCATACCTTCCGAGGCGCGTTAGAAAAGAAGCCACCCAGGCAAACGTTTCTGTGGTGGTGTGAAAATGTGATGATGAATTCGGAGGAATAACTAAACACTATCACATGCAAAAGTGGGAATACCCTCCGGCTCACCAAGCTAAAAGGGGTCAAGTCAGTTCTATGGCAGCCCTTCAAGCACGAGCGTACACGAACCGCGTCATCTTGCGCTATACATATATCCCAAAGTTATTAGAACTAATCTATGCCAGTACTGTACCACCACAGCCATGGTGCACGCTTGATCAAGTCCTATGGGATGTCTAGCATTATTCTGCATTAATAGGGTCACGGCTTGTGAAGACCATCTGGTGCGTTGGCAGACTGTGCTGCTCAGCTCGGGCCTGGACAAGCAACACTGGTTAATCTAGCAAACCGACTAAGCTGCCAAGAAACATGGTCTCTCCATAAGCTCTTAAAAGGGAGCCCAGCCCAACAATCTGTCGAAAATAATAGCTTTCTCCTCTCTCTCTCTCTTTCTCTTTGTCCCGCGTTGGTGGCGTCAACACAAAGTGATGAAAAAATCACGTGATGACGTCCCCGTGTTACGTCCTCATGGCATCACAAATCACTAAAAATGATGAGGTCACATGTTGAGCGCGAAGGTACTTCAAAAAAAGGTAAGGTGCTTAAAGCGTTTCCAGTCGGGGATGCATTACAAAACCACGTTAGTTGCAGAAGGCTTTCGAAAGGAGATGAATAGAGGTTCAACAGATCGACTTAGGGTGTGTTCCAATACTAAAGGTAGACGTATAAATAAACATCTAAGTGTACGGCGTCTATCTCAAGTCTCATTTCAGTTTTCAGACACCTTCGAGAAGACGGTATCGTAGACAAAAACGATGCAGGCTACATTGCTGCCCAAACAAGATGGCGGCTCAGCGAATTGCTCAGATAGCTCGGATTTCGCGTGAATATTCGTGTGCCCACAAGCAAGCGCTTCTGCCAACGCTCAATCTGAGCTCAATCGTTAAAAATTCAACGCTAACGTTGAATTTTTCTTAGATTTGACCACGGAGTAAGCTAAAGCAAATACGTTTGTTTATCTTAGCCTTCTCTTCTCGACGCGAGGTGGCTTCTCGTCGCGTAGACGCCATCCAGATCATAAAGTTTTCTGTAAACAATGATCCAGACCAATTCAGACGTGTCTCATTTCTCGGAAAACTTGGACTCCATCGAGGAGTTTTAAAAATAAACCTCCTTGAGCTCGATTCTGTCTTCTAAGCTGTCAACGTAGAGGCTCTACAATCCTGTGTATAATTGAAACAGTCTTAGCAGGAGAGGAAGATGGTGGCTTCCGTCTCCTAGTATACTGAGCTGGATGCACACATAACAAAATCTTGCAGGCTTGCAAGATCTTATTACCATACGCACTAAAGAACGCTTGAAAAGAAATGCGAAGCAGCACAGCGCGTACTGTTCAAATTTCATTTCACCGAGATACTGCCGTAGTAGTCGAGAAGGACCAGAGCACCCACCTCTGTCCTCGTTTCCGACGTCTTCAAAGTCGTCGCCTCGAGAGAACGGGGATACAGCCTCGGCAAGTTCCTTGGCCACGACTGCGCCCAGAGTGCCGTAGTTGTAGTACGAGGCCACCGAGGCGTTGTAGAAGACGGGATGCCTGAGGTACACCAGCGGCAGAAACACCGTGGCGAACAGGTCACTATAGACGACACGACCGTGCAGCTCGACGGAAGACAGGGCTCCCTTGAGACCATTCGGTGGATCCCGAATCGAGGCCTCCTGGCCGACGTGGTGCAGAGTCACGTAGTGGGCAAGAAAGCTGCGGTTCGCCCGCACGAAGCTGCTGCCGACCTGTGTTATAAAAGCCGTTGGCATTTCGATAACGTCCGAATGCGAGCCTGGTTGTGCGCATTCAAACGTAAAACAGCGCGAAATCTACTTGTGCGCGTTTCATTTGCTCCGTTTTACTTATTCACTCTAAGAAAAGGTTTAGTAAAAAGAGCTTCGTTTTGTCCCACAAAAATAATTGTAATCTTGTAATCTTGCAATACTGTTAGTATGATATGCGCGTTATCAGCGTGGCATGGCATCCATGATAGGAAAGTGGCCAGCGCCGAGTTTTCAAGAAACGAAGCGCAAGCAAGCCAGATTATTGTTGTGGGACAAGAAGACACCCTTGTTACTTGGTGTGTTTTTTAGAGTGTTGTTCTGCCTTCAAGGTCACGGGATCAAATCCAGGCCGCGGCACCTGTAATTTGACGGAGGCGAAGTGCTAGAGACGCGTACACACAATTCAGGAGCATGTTGAAGACCTCGTGATGTTCGAAATTTCTGAAGCCCTCCACTATACGGTGTCCCTCATGATCATATCGTTGTTTTAGAAAGTAAAACCCAACAAGTACATGTAGCGCATCATCTTCATCGCCATTTATGATCATCAGCATCGTTTACCACTGTGTCGCGACTCTCGTATAGTGGCTAGAAACCTTTCTAGCCACTATACTTCTCGCGCAGCAAATGCCTAGCTCGAGGACCTTGCTCGAGGTGCGAGCAGACAGGACGAACTCACCACCATGGTGGTTTGTACGCTGGCAGCCGCCGGCGCTCTACTTCAACAGTCCCCAATAAAGTGGCGAGATTGGCACGGCCACGTCGGCCGCCTTCACGACGTCTCGTCTCTCTCGCTACATATTATTACCTGCAACCATAGGCGCACGCAGGGTTCCCCTCCAAGGGGGAGGGAGGCGATTTTTTTTTTCTCGATGGGGGCCCTCTAGCCTGGCGCCGCCCCTGCGAGCAACCCATGATGATCGCAATAAACTGTCCCACGAAGTAGGCGTTTATGATTGGTTTCTTTTTGTGCCTGGCCCTAGCAAAGTTTCGTGCTCCCTACAATGACATATTTGCAAGATGTTTCAGCGCGCGAACAAAGGAAAAAGGACAGGGTAGACAGAAAGAAAGAAAGAAAGTCCTTTTTCCTTTGTTCGCGCGCTGAAACATCTTGCAAATATGACTACGCACCAACTAGCCCAAGTTTCCACTCTTGTGCCCTACAATGAACTGTAACAGTTTAGATTCTAAGAAAAAGCAAGTGTATATTGTGGGAGGCATGGAAGTTAGTGGGGCAGATGTGATCAAGTTTATGTGCATAACGTAACAGGACTGGGTTCTTGATTTTTTCACACGTGATTTCAACGTTACAGTTTCCTATTCATTCAGTGGTTCCCCCCCACATGCTAGCTTGCGTTTGTACCTGCACCCTTACTTATGGACGTGTCTTTTTTTCACGATGCTGTTTAATTTCAATGATGTCAAACACACTACGCCAAGAACTAGTTCTTCTAGTGTTGTAGAACACTTTTGAAGTCGGCGTAGAAAACACTCACTACTCACCTCGGCCATCGTTGCGTTGTCTCTCTCGAAACTCGTGGCGAATGAGGTAAGCGTGACGTGTCGGAGCCTGGCCCGAATCCTCCTGGTAGTGACGTTGTCAAGCCAATCGGGCGTCGTCGCCATGGAGGCGCGGCGGACGCCGTCGAAGAGCGCATTGGCGCCCCCGAAGTCGGCGTGTGGAAATGCCAACGTGGCCAGTACCAGAGGCCAGTCGGGCTCCAATGCCCTTGTCGCCGCGTCCAGGCAGAGATGTTCGGACCTGAAGCAGCGTAGAGTGTCAATTTTTTATGAAAATGAACACGCGAACGCGAAGACCGAGCGCTCCGGCGGCTGCTTGTAGCGCGTTCGAGCGGGAGCGATAGCAACCACTCGAACGCACTACATTGCCATGGCAAGAAAAACAACCGGTCATTGGTGATATGGAACCAGCGGCAAGATAGCAACCCCCTCCCCCTTCAAGGCAATCACCCCCAGCCTTAGGTAATCACCTTGAAGAAGGAGAGGGTTGCTTTCTTGCCGCTGGTTCCATATCACCATTGACCACTTGGTTTGCTCGCCACTAGATTGCGAGAACAGCGGCTGTGGTTGCTATCACATCTCGCTTGAACGCGCTACAAGCAGCTGCCGAGCGCACGGGCCACGCGCTCGCGTGTTCCCTTTCATAAAAAATTGACACTTTACATACAAGCACGTTACACACGCTGCGTCATACGAGCGAATAGCGTATTAAAGGAGATCGAACAAATATCACCAAGTATAAAATAACGGGACAGTTTGGGTTGCTTTCATTTTCGAGTCACTTCGTACAGATCTTAACTTCACTAACACAGCTCTACAGATTCCAGCAGTGGCGCCTTACGCAAAATACCCAAAGCGAAGAGTATAGTATCGTCCTTTATGAAAGGGAACAAGGGAACGCGTAAGTGCGTTTCGTGCGCTTTGCATCGGTAGAGTTACTGTATATAGGTAGCATATACAGTAATTCTAAGCAGTGTCATCAACCTGACAACTGAAAAAAGCATGTCCCCTTTTGGCGTCATCTGTTAGGCAAGCAGAATAATGAGTGGATAGCCGTTGAGCAAACGCGATAGATTACACCCCGCTACACTTTGCCGTGAGTTCATGTGCATGCGTGGCCTGGGGGGCTGTAAATTTGTGCAAGGTTATTTTCGATTAAAGCTCTTCTTTGTTAGAAGTCACCACTTCGTTCTGTCTTGTCTATTTCTCCGTGTCATTACCGTGGGCCGAAGTTTCATTCACGTATCTGTACCGAGACCCCTTAACAAACAAATAAATGCGGTAGATGCATTTCGTCAGAAGTTGTAATGGTCCTACATTGTCACGGACAACATCTCGAATTTACGGAGCTGTGGTCGAAAATGGTTCGGGAAGCACGGTGTCCTTGAATGCGATAAACAGCTAGCATCGCGGCCAGATCGCCACTTAGGCGTTCACCTGTACGGATAGTTGCCACCGAACCGCTTGACGAAGTCGAGACGCAAGGCGCGGGAAAGCGTGGCTGCGACCAAGTACCAGGCGGTGACGTTGACCATCGGTTCGCTCCAGGTGCCGGGCCGCCAAACGCGACGCGTTCAACCGTGTAAACAGCACGGCAGTTGTCATGGTCTCGTACGGGCTCGTTGGCCTTGAAAGAGCCGAAGGCAACGTCCCACAAGCCAGCGGGAAAGTCGGCGTCCCCTATCAGGTCGGTCACGTGCAGCCACACGTCGTCGTCTTCTTTGTCGGCCGGGCGAACGTGAGAAGGCGTGCGACTTCTGGGCCAACGTCACGTCAAGAGCTAGCACCGAGCTTGCGAGCGCGTCGCTGTGGGCGCTGTCCCCAGAAGCGGCGCGGACGACCTTATAAAGGTAAGACAGGACTACGCCGTCCGCCGCCTCTGGTAGGAGTTCTTCTCGGATGGACCTCGCGCCGTAGATATGCAGGAAGACGCGATCTCCCAACTTCCGTCTCCGGATCCCGACCAGGGAGGCGAGGCCCGTGGTAAAAGAAAGCGAAAGCGCCTGCAGCAACGCGTCGAAAGACGTCTCCGAGACCAGGATTCCCGATAAGTCCAGCACCTCAAGAATGGAGGCAATTTCTCGCTTCACGTCTGGTTCGGGTTCCTCCATGTAGAGAAAGCAGTCTCGAACGAAGCGGGTTCCCACCGCA
The DNA here is from genome assembly GCF_013339725.1 of Rhipicephalus microplus. NCBI lineage: Eukaryota > Metazoa > Arthropoda > Arachnida > Ixodida > Ixodidae > Rhipicephalus > Rhipicephalus microplus. The sequence continues at coordinate 166,917,669 of NC_051167.1, forward strand.
AGACGCGAGCGCAGCTTTGGGTACACGGAAGACGTCTCCACGTCAGGCGACGTGAGCCGGCGACGCAGGTCGGCCAGGTACCTCTGGAAGGCGTCGCCCAGGAAGCTAAGGCCGTCACGCTCCCGGGTCCATTTGCCGCACACGTGCTGGTAGAAGTCGTCGCAAGGCTCGACGTCGCGATCGACGAGCGTCGACAGGTAGCCTGACGCGAGTTTGCACTCCGAGGTTCCACACGACACGACTAGGTCGGTTATGGAGACGAAGCGACGCCTGGCGTTCGTCCAGTACGCGATGAGCAGTGTGACGAAAAGTAGTCCGCAGACTGTCGTGAAGAAGGCGACGGTGGACAAAGACGACGACGACGATGATGAACATAACGAGGAGGATGACGCAGCGCGTCCTTCACTGTCCGTGGCAGAAGACTCGACGCCACAGCGCATCAAGGAGCCGCTCGAGTCTGCACGACGTCAAAAAGCATTAATTACGAACAGAAACATACTTGCGTGCTTTCAACTTCACCGAACAAAAGTTCGGTAAAGTTGAAAGTTTGGCGAGGTGGTAACCGTGTTGGTGGCGACTGACCATACTAAAGCGTAATGCAGCGCAAGGACACAATACAGAACACTTTTGGAACACAAAAGCTCCCTCACAAAAAGCATTCATTGACATACTAAAAGGCCCGTAAACCACTGCGAGTTAAAATAACATGAACGCGGTTTCTTTCCCGCCGGTGCTATCTTATCCTCGGCACTTACTTTTTCGTAAAACACGTGGATAATATTGGCACTATGCGTTGAGCTTGTCAGTGTTTCACACGTTTTGGCTGCGAATTGTTAACGTTGCTATACTCGGGGACAACTTTCTGTGGCGATGAAGGGAAGGCTACGTGGGCGGAGCTACTGCTCCCGTACTCCTAGTAGCCCGGTTCGGCTCGCGTTTCGAATGAAGGCCGCGTTCACATAGTCCCACTGCACCCATATTGATACGCCTGCTTACACGGCCATTTGCGACAGAAATTCGACACAAGCTCCTTCGACGAGTCGTTGGAATAGCTGGAGCGCGACGCGCGCTCAACTATGGACGAAGGCGCCATTTTTGACTGTGAGCTGCACGTAAAACGTGCAACGTTTTCAGACACGCAAAAACACGAAATGTCACTTCACAAAGTAAAAACAAATAACGGTATATCTACAGCGCGTGTAGCGTCTCTTTGTAAACAGCATCTAGGAGTAAATAATGTTGTTCTTTTTTATTACTTTCGCGCGGAAAACACGGACGCATTTGTGGCAATATAAGGTCCGTTCGATTCACCTGCACCGGTCGGAACCGGTTCACGGCTGTGCACGCGAAGTTCAGAAATTATGCAGCGCGAGTTCAGCGGTGCAGGCACAGCACGACACCCGAAACAAATGACGATGTGCCGACAAGGTGTTGGCCTTATTTCTTTTCGGTTAATTTACACCATTCAGCAAACACTGACCTATGGCGAAACGCACATGCGGACAATTTATGAGTCGCAAACATCTTGGCAAAACACACCGCATTTGTAGAGGCGGGTACGGCGCCTAAGCCACCTACGTCTAAGTGCTGCGTCGTCTGCTCAGCTGCACGCGCGCCTGCACCAAGCCGGCACCGTCAGCGAAGGAGGTGCAGGAAAATCGTGAACCGGTGCTGCACCTTTCGAAACGAATGGCAGGGTTCAGCGGTCGTCAATGTTGCACCGCTGAAACGAATGGTAAGGTGCAGCACCTCGTGAACTGGTTCACGTGGTGCAAGCGAATCGAACGGACCTATAGTCTACAGCGGTGGCACATGCCCACTTTGCCTCCGTAGCCTTTCATTCACTGCCACAGAAAATCGTGATGATTATATGTGGGGTTTCACGACCCAAAACCATGACAGAAGGTTGTCCCCGAGTATAGCGCAGTCGAAAACGCACAAAACGAAGCGACACTATTTCATCGAGCACTATAGACGAATTCCACCGGACTTACATCACGAAAATGCGCTGGCGCTGTCTTGGTAGGCAAACGACGCTCTGTCTACCGCAGTTTTTGCTGGGTTTTCAATGGTACATGTGGTGATCTCAGTCAAGCAACGAGAAAAGAAAAAGTGCCGCCATATCCACGAAGTGAATGATGATGAGTGGGCGAAGCTCCTGAGGTAAACCTGGTAAACCATGAATCCTCTGTACATTTTGCCCACTCGATTTTATTACATCGCTCTCCCTAGCGTACGTCGCCGCACTAAATCGAACGATTGCCTTCAACCAATAACACGCGCCATATGTGACATCATTCCTATTTTATAAGATCTCGCGTCTTTCATCAACTACAAGTACCGCTTTCTAGTTTATAACATCTTGCATCTTTTCATCATCAGCTACAAGTACCACCATCTAGTAAACACTACAAGAACTAAACGAGAGGTGGCTACATACAGGAGACGGTACCGCCATCTAGTGAACACTGCAAGAACTAAACTAGAGGTGGCTACATACAGGGGACGGTACCGCCATCTAGTCAACACTGCGAGAACTAAACTAGAGGTGGCTACATACAGGGGACGCACAGCCCACGCCCTAAGGAGCTTCGCCCCTAAAACGGTATGCTGACGAGCTGCGTCGCGGTTGGATGTGAGTCGCGTCTTACAACTTAGTTTTGTTTGTTGGCGCACATCGCAGCCCTCGGCGCTTATGGCGGAAGTTACGTGCGGACGTCGCTATAAGTTTACCCGTAATGTCGACATCAGCCTACCTCTGTTTACAAACATGGAATGGGTCTATACACGAGAAAACGCGGAATGTAAGCGTGACTGCATGGCGATGCATAGCAGGAGACAACGTGCGGCATTCTCTCGTATGTGAACCAATGGAGAGCTTACTTTCCTCATGACATTCATGCGAACAACTGCTAGCGTCCCGAAGTTTCAGAAAGACGGGAAAAGCCAGGGGGGAATGACGCGCTCGTCATTTGAATTACCAGAGAATGTTTAGGGGCACTTCAAAGCGCAGCTGGTTGCGACGTTGCTGCTAGCTGTTTTTCACTGAAAGAAAAATACTTTCAGATCATAGGGATCAGCTGACCAGAAAAATCATCGAAGCTTCCTATATAAATAAGCGAAAAGAGAATAGCATCAGCCGAGCATCATGCAGCAGCACAGGGTGATTGTGAGGCTTCATTTTTGAAATATTGATGAAGAAAAGTTCGAACTTTGTATTAGCCACTCATTGCTACACTTGGTACGCTGGTGTGAGCATACACCTTTTCACAGGAAGGAAAAAAACACCGCCATGATGGGCTGTGCGCGGGAGTACAAAGGCTAAGGGCGCAGCGTTGTCACTGCATTTTCGAGGGGACGCGCCAATTTGCACAGCCCAAGGAGGGTTATGGCGGCGCCGAGGGAGGCGTTTATGAAAAGGTGAATATATTAACGCTGCTATTTTTACCAACTAGCTACAAGTGCAGGCATAGGCACGTGCACTGGGAAAGGGGGCGAGGGGGCGCAAAGTCATCTCCATACATTGACTTGATGGGCGAGGTGGGGGGCGCTGCGGCAAACTTGCGCCCCCCTGAAGAGGAAGCCTGCATGCACACGCTTATGCGTGCGGAGTGTGGGGGTGGTCCTGCCGAATCGTTTCTTTTGTTCTCGAGCACTTATGCCCATGCGCTGCTTCGCTCATTAAGCAGAGCAGGCACTTTAGCATGGTGCCCCCTTTGATTCCCTCTATTTAGGGACACAGAGCAACTGGTTGACCGATTTACATGACTAAATTTGTTACGCAGATCACACAGGGGTGTATAGTTAGGATGCTAACTTGCACAACGTTGCACATCGCCCTACCAAGAGAGCCGGATTCCTTACGCGCTCATCTCAAAGTAGTAACCAAACACAAATAACAAAGCCGAGCAATTCGGTACACAAAGCGAAACACGCCCAGATGTGAAACAAATATGCAGGCACGCGCAGTGGGAGTACGACATCACGAGCTAAACGTAGCAAATATCATACGATTGTGGAAGTTATTTAACTCGTTCAAAATACATCGGCAGAGTAAACATGCGAGCGAAAAACAACGCAAAACAATATGACCTCCTGAACTACACTGTTCGGCAACAGATTAAAAAAAGATGAAAAATTTTTGGTGCGAGAAGTACAAAGCTTTATTAAAGTTGTATCTTGAAAATGGCTATCATGGGCTTTTTCATTTTTTTTTAAATACCACAATGCTCAGTTGGTACGACGCTTGTATGTAACAACATTTTTTTCTTATGTTGTCAGAGCTTCATAAGAGCACCTTCGTCAGTGAAATCAAGGATACCACACCTATATTCCGCATAGAAAATATATATAGGCATGGGCACTTACCTTGGAAACTTCGAAGAGCTGAAAAAGAAGCGATGATAACGATCAATATACTTTATTGCTGCTGTACGTGGCACACTTTTACGCTCTTAAAATAGTTCGAGTGAAAAGATGACAAAACATATATTTGGTTGTGACAGAAAGCGCTATCCTGCCATTCAGTGTGAGTATATATATAATTGAGCGAAATGCATGCACACGGGAAATCAAAATATTGTATTAAAAGAATAATTAGCCTTGCATTTCTAACTGAAATTTTAAAACTACACATTGATATAGTGTCAGGCTGTTCATTACGAGAATTTTGTAAATATAAATTAACACCCAGCTAAGATTATCCTGATGGAAGCTTTTTAGATAATATTTAACGAAATATTCCTGCGTAAATGTGCGGCGTTCACCGCGCGCAAGACACCGATAGGAGTCGCGAACGGTGGTCCCACCGGCGGCTCCCTTTTGTGGGTGGCACTGGTGGCAACGTTACTGGATCACTGGTGGGTCTAAACTTACTCAGTTCTCTAGGAGTTCTCGTCTTGGATACCTTTAACACCAACCAGTGGTATAAATGCATACTTAACACTGGAGAAAGAAGTTGGAGTGGTCATGGACGTGGGCAGGGGGTTGCAGAAGGGGCACTTGCTCCCCTCAAGCATTACCAGCGCTTGCCCTCACAACAGCGCTTGCCCCTCCTCTAGCCGCGATGCAACACTAGTTTCCACCCCTTTTCTCCCCCCCCCCAAAAAAAAACCTGCCGACAATTACGAGAGTAGTCCTTGTTGCAGTCTTCAACAATATTCTATGGTTCGTTTTTTTTCTTACAATGATGTAATCGTACGCGCATGGTTCTAATCACAGCACAAGCAGTTGCTCTCACGTAAACAAGCTTCCGGTGCACCATTAATTTTGCTCGAACACTTTTTTAGGGCTGATAAAGCCTTACAATCGTCGTGCTAACTTTTTTTTGTGGGAGTAAATAACCTTTCCTGTGACGTACACAATGAAGCAAACGAGAGTATTTGGTGTCGTAATTCTGCCTATCCTTATATCCAGGGGGTTCGGCGTTTTGGTGCCCCACTCCTCAGTGTGAAAATTTCGCACTTAGTATTTGCCTGTGTTTGTATACGCACACATACAAGAATAAGATAGTAACTACAGCCCCCCCTTCCCCACCACCACCACCACCAAAAAAAAAAGAGTAAGTCTGACTACGCCCGTCCCTGCCACACATCCACAATCATCATCTGACTTTCTTCCGCTTGCTTTCCTGAAAACCATGCACTCGCTACGTGCCTGTCAAAAATGTCACGTGACACTAATGGCCGCACGCCTTTTGTGACTCGGAAGCTGAGGGTGCACATGGCGATAAAGCAAGCAAAAACACGCGGGGATATACGTACGATTATCGTTGCGTGGCATAAACGGCCCAGATATCCGCCTTGTCCACGTCATCGTCAGTGTACGAGACAACTAGCCCACAATTTTCGAGAGGGCGTTATATGTCTCAGAGTTGCTGTATACGCTGCCTTTAGGCAGTATATACAGTAACTCGGGTTTCTGTTGTATATGTGTCTGTAATAGGTGTCCTTCAACGTCCACTGCAAGGCAAAAGCATCGCCCCTATTTGTTCCATTAAACCGCTCCCGTGGCTGCTGCGGCCACGTTATTTACTCAAATTTCTCAATATCATGTGTGCACCTACCCAGATTCCTCTCCTCACATGCTTGCCTTCTCTTGAATCCCAATTAGTCAGACTTAATGACCAGCGGTTATATTAGCTTCACACTATATGCCCTGCCCACGCTCATTTCTTCTTCTTTACTTCTACTTCAAGTTTACGGGGTTAATCGGCAGCTTCGGAAAACAGGGGAGGGCTCTTACCGTTGGTGACCAGAGAGTTCACCTCTCTGGACCTCCTTGGACGATCCCCGAGAATTCTGGTGACTTCGTTGAGCGAGGATTCGCCCATCTTGGGAGGCTCGCACGACATGGAGAAAGGCTCCGTTCCAGGCACAGCCATGGCTACCATCCAATAATGACGATGATTACCCTCAAATATGCCATGCATCTGCAATGGGCGATGTGGGCAACGGGCCGCACCCTTGTAAGACAAACATGATGAAGAAAAATAGACAAAAAGGACCGAAATTGCAAATCAAATACATAATTGGGAAATATACCAATATTTTAAAATAGCTTGTAGTCATCGAGTCAATCCAAACAACGCAAGTTATGCTTTATTCCATCACTTCACAGACACGGCTCTACAGAAGAAAAAAAAAACTTGTTGTGTCGTGTTGTTCAGTTCAGTTTCGGTTTCTGCTTCATATGTTATGTGGCGCCTCGTGTGGCATTTTTATGTACTATATGTACATATATGTAAATAAATCAGTTGGTTACGGGACCCGGTGCGAGACAGACGTGCTTCTGTCGGCGCTGCGCGCCGAAGCCATGGGTTGGCTGTGGCTGCGACGCCGACGGAGAAGAACGAAGGCCACAGCAGACCAACGCCGCCGGTGTGATGACTGTTTCGTTCAGTTTCGGTTTCTGTTTAAAATGTTGTGTGGCGCCTCGCGTGGCAGTACTATGTACTGTACGTATATATGTGTAAATAAATCAGTTGTTGACTTGCCGTTCTTGGAAGGGGACGTTCTTCTCTCGGCGCACCGTACCAAAGTCGTGGGTTGCAAAGAAAAATAAATCTAGTTTTTGGTTCATTAAGTATTACGGCTTGGTGGCGCTAGCCACCGCCCGATCTAAAGGGTACAGCCATATCCATCCATCTGCCGGTGGCATGCAGCGGCTGTTCGTTCTTCGTCGGCGTCGTGGCCCAGCTCAACCCTGACACAACCCTTAATTATTTACTCTAATTTTTAACTACAGTTATTTGTGAAATAATAAAGTGGTATTGATGTTACATCTTTACCACAACGTTGGGCTTGTGATCCACCTTTGAAAACTCGCTTCAGCTCAGCTTATCAAAAAAACTGCTAAGCAGAAGGCTACTTTGAATCAATTAGAACATTGAGGGTATCCAAACTGCATGACATGTGTATAGGATGCGCAGTAGTGTTAAATTATGTCTAAACTTATGACAACTATGGGAAACCTACCATCGGCTTTACAACTGTGTGCTTGAAAAAAGGACGATGTGACCACCCTTTACATACAAGTACACTATCGGTTCTTAGCCTATCTGCCTTTGCGGGTGAGTGCCATCAGGTAGAGCACACCATTATCATCGTCCTCTAACGCATCAGCTAAGGCACATTGCCGGGCTAGTGGGTTGGCGTTCATCATTTATTTGGGTATAGCGCACCACGACAAGGACACAAAGACACACACACACATAGCTCTAACTTGCAAGTAATGCTTTATTTGCGATCACACGCGCTAATTATACAATAACAGTAGACCGATAAAACATAGAAGATATGTGAAAATACAGCACAGCTCGTGCACGCGTCATCATCGATTGCGACAATCTGCACTCACCAACGTTGAAGTGAGGAATCTAGATACTTCTTTTCTTTAGCTCACAAAGATATGGAAGCCACACTCACACATTTTTGCTTCATTTTGTCGATTTCATAGGCTTCAACGATTCCACGCGTAATTATGTCACGTGCCCTATAGAGAATGCCGGTGTTTTGAAACACAGGGACGCAACCACACCCATGACAGTGAAGGGCCAAATGACCAGATACAGCTTTTTCTACGTTGTACTTTCCTTCCCTAAATCTTTTGGTCACACACCTTTCAGACTGGCCTATGTACGCGCAATTACAAGTGAAAGGAGTGCAATATACAACACCACGACAACAATTCACGAATTTTTCCCAGTGCTTGATCTTACAAACCCGTATCCCGCTACTGTCTGCATTAACCTTTTTGCACACTTCTTGTAATCGGTTGAGAGCAGAAAGCACTACATCCGCACCAGCCTTTCTCGCTATCCTTCGCAAGTTGTGCGAAATGGCATGCAAGTAGGACACTACATCAAACTTGGCTGCCTGGTCTCAGACGTTTACCCTTCCTTTCCTGCTTATATTTTCGGCGATGGTGGTTAACAGGCGCATGGGATAATCAGAGTCCAACAAACGTTTAGCTTGAGCCCACAAGCTTGCATCAAGCTTGTGGTGGCATGACTTCATCAGTTAATTTTGAAAACAGGAATTAATCACCACACGTGTGGAGAGAGTGAACAAAACATTTATTTGATGTTCTGCGCAAGAAATTTGGTGAACGGTATTCTGGAGGCGCTGCGTTAGAGTACCTCGAGCGTGAAGCGAAGGCGAACGTACAACTCCGATTAAAAAAAACGATCAAATAATGCGCGCACTATACAAGAATCTCCGCAAATATAGTCGAACGCCAGCGTCAAAAAAAAATACTTAAAACAAAAATTGGGCAAAACAAAGAAACAACCCATTCAATACCACCCAGAAAAGCAAACTTTGCGTCATTCAATAGGTTTGGTTGGCTCAGTTGTCCTCGGCCAAAAGTTCAAAATAAAAAGACTGATCTCGTAATGTAGTACTGATCGATTTGTCTATCTTTATCAAAGCACGATTATGCCTTTGCGGTCACTCCTAGGTGGCTCCAGCTCTTTGTGTTGTCAAGCACTGTCCCGAAAATATCTCTGCCCGTATACGGCATTCTTTGTATTCTTTGTGCGCTGCCCACCGGAGGCTAGAAAAAGCGTGTCTTTCCCATCCAGATGCACCGGCAGGCAGTTTTTCGAGACAGCTGCAATTCGCGGATAGATACAGCTGGATGCCAATCCTTCAGAAATGCCAGCATTCGGAAGTGCAGCTAAGCGGCACGTGTGATACCGACAAAGGTCCTTCAAACAAATGAATGACGTGAACGTGTACTGCAGCGGAGCACACACGAATGGAAATAGCAGCCTCAACTACTTGGGCCAGTTCAAGAAAAAAAAAACACTTCAAGACCCCTAAGCCCTGCTGTTTCTGTATACATATATTTATCTCTTGCGTCATTGTGAAGGCCCTTTCCCCGCCTACAATCCCGTGTTTAATAATCCCAGAGCAGCAACATGGAATTGCCAGCGTAATTCTGTGGAAGCGCGGACGCGCTTCACACACAGCAAAAGCTTTCGAGTGAAATAAGGTCCCTAGATGAAACAAGTTTTTTGTTTCATCTAGGGACCTTAGGGATGGATGGATGGATGGATGGATATGGCTGTACCCTTTAGATCGGGCGGTGGCTAGCGCCACCAAGCCGTAATATATAATGAACCAAAAACTATATTTATTTATTTTTTCCTTAAAAAAAGAGTTTGAGGATTCGTACTTTGCAGTGAAGAGTTTAATTTTCACTCGTGTCTTGACTTTAGCCACCAATCAGATAACCTCCTTCTGGTTAAGTCTACCCGCTTAAAGTTTATTTTGCCCTCCCGGTCCCTAAACCCCAGTGCTTTGAAAAACTCTGCGCCATCATCCTGAACTATAGGGTGAAGCCCTTTACAGAACATTATCAAGTGTTCAGCAGTTTCTTCTTCCTCTCCACACGCACTGCATACTGTGTCTACCCCTTCGTATTTGGCCCGATATGTCTTGGTTCGCAGTACTCCCGTTCTGGCCTCAAACAGTAGAGAACTACCCCGAGTATTATCATAGATCCTTTCCTTGGAAATTTCCTGCTTGAACGTTCGATAGACCTCTAGTGCGGACTTCTTAATCCACATGTCAGTCTCCGTTTCCTTCACTTTCTTCTTAACCGATAGTTCTTTTCGGTTTGGCCACCTGCTGTTTTCTAAGTATTTACCAGTCAACTTCCTGGTTCGCTTCCTCCATTTTGTATCGACATTCTCCATGTACAAGTAGCTGAAAACCTTCCTAGCCCAACGCTCTTCCCCCATTTCTCTCAATCACTTCTCAAATTTTATCTTGCTGCTAGCTTCCCTGCCCTCAAATGATGTCCATCCCATATCACCTTGTACTCCCTGATTTGGTGTATTCCCGTGAGCTCCTAAAGCAAGCCTACCTATTCCACGTTGCTTAATTTCTAATCTTGCTTGAACTTCTGATCTCATGCACAAGACCGCATTGCCGAACGTCAGCCCAGGAACCATGACCCCTTTCCATATTCCTCTCACAACATCATACCTATTGTAATTCCACAGTGCCCTACTTTTCATGACTGCTGCATTCCTGTTACCTTTAGTCGTCACGTATATTTCGTGTTCTCTCAGATACTCGGTCCCATTGCTTATCCATACGCCCAGATATTTGTATTTATCTGTTATCTCTAGCGTGACCTCCTGTATTCTAAGCTCACTACCTTCGTTGTCATTGAAAATCATGACTGCTGATTTTTCTTTACTGAAGCTGAAATCTAACCTATCTCCCTCATTACCGCAGATGTCCATCAATCTCTGCAAATCTTCCTTGTTGTTGGCCATTAGCACTATATCATCTGCGTACATTAATGCTGGTAGTGCCTGATCAATAAGTTTTCCTTGTTGACTAAAGAGAGGTTGAAGCCCAGTCCACTTCCCTCTAATTTTGCCTCTAATCCTTGTAGGTACATCATGAATAATAAGGGTGACAGGGGGCACCCCTGCCTAAGCCCCCGTTTTACCTCTGCAGGCTTCGATACCTGTTTTTCCCACTTTATAACTACCTTGTTACCTTTATAGATACCCTTTAAAAGATTAGTGACTACATGTTCCACGCCTAGTGTATCCAGTATTCCCCACAATTCCTCTTGAACCACGCTATCGTACGCTCCCTTGATATCCAAAAATGCTAGCCACAGGGGCCTGTGTTCCTTTTCTGCTATTTCGATGCACTGCGTCAGTGAAAACAGATTGTCTTCCAACCTCCTGTGTTTCCGAAATCCATTCTGCAGTTCCCCCAGCACCCCCTCATCCTCTATCCACGCCTGCAGTCTTTCCTTTATAATCTGCATCGCCAGCCTGTAGACCACTGATGTCACTGTTATAGGACGGTAGTTGTTTATGTCAGCTTTGTCCCCCTTTCCTTTATAGATCATGCTCATCCTGCTAAGTTTCCATCCATCGGGAACTTCACCATCGATTATTATTGTGCTCACTGCCTCTCTCAAAGCCTGCTTAGACTTCGGACCTAATGTCTTTATCAGCCTAATTGGAATGCCATCTGGGCCTGTTGATGTACTACTAGGAACCCTTTTCTCAGCCCTTACCCACTCTTGTTGTGAAAATGGAGCCATTGCACCACTTGATTCGTCCTTGTCTATTGTGGTGCATAAAGTACTTCTTTGTCGAAATTTTTCTGTCACTTTTGTTCTTATATATTCAATAGCTTCGTCCCCCTCTAGCCTAGCACCTTGGGCGGTAGTTATAAAGTTCTGCTCTAGGCTCGTCTCATTTCTTAGGGAGTTTAGATGGTTCCAAAATTTCGCAGCTGCCTTTCTATCTTTTTTATGTACTTCTGCCAGCCACTGAGCTCCCTTCCTTCTAATCTTTTCATTGATCAGAAGGGATGCATCTCTTCTACAGCTTAGAAAGGTGGCCCATTTTCTTTCAACATCATCTGTCGGTTCACCCTGCTGCTTAGCATGTCTGTGTTCCCTAGAGGCTTCCTGACGTTTTGCTATGGCTCTCTTAACTTCCTCATCCCACCAACTTTTGGGTTTGTGTCTTCTTTTCCGGGGTGACTTGTCACGCGTCTTAGCAAGCTCTAGCTCAAAGAGTCTAATTAGATTCGTGTATGTCCATACTGTCTTATTATCCTCCGTGATTACTTTCTCAATTTGTTTAGTGGCTATTTCAATTTGCCTTTCCGGATAAAAATTTTTCCTGTAGTTGCTCATCTTGTCTCCTTCCCACTTTCACTGCTCTTCCAAAACTTAGCTTGATACGTTTGTGATCGCTACCCAGACTTCTGGAGCCACCTTCATCTATGTGCATTCCCCTGAGCTTATCATACATCCTATGTGACATCAGTGCATAATCTATCGTCGACTGAAGCCTTCCTACCTCCCATGTTATTTGCCCTTCACACTTCTCGGTACTGTTGCAAATGATCAAATCGAGCCTTTCACACATATCCATGATCATTTTGCCTGTCGGGTCGGTATACCCATCTATATCTTCTATGTGCGCATTCATGTCTCCTAGTATAATTATCTCGCACTCTCTTCCTAACTCTTGAATGTCCTTTGATATACACTCTACCATTGTCTGGTTTTCCTCTCTGGCCTTTGCTCCCGTCCACAAGTACACGAAACCAAGGTGTGTCATTAGACCTGCCACTTTCCCTTTTAGCCATAAATGTTCCTTGCACTCCTGCTTGACCCTTTGCCAGTCTGTACTTTTATGAATGAATGCCCCAATACCACCCCCCTTTCTGCTGCCTTCTGTTCTATTACAATATTCCCACGCGTAGTCCGGATTGTTCGGAGGTTGTTCCATGTCCCTGAGATGTGTTTCTACAAAACCGTATACCATCGGCCTCTCTTCCCTTAGCTGTTCTTCTATCTCTTCCCACTTCAGCCTGTTCCTACCACCCTGCATGTTAATATACCCTATGTCTGAATTGGCTCGGCGCTCGTGGCTACGTCTATTTATGCCCCGGACTCTACCTATCTTAGATATTGGTGCCACTTTGGAATCGTCTCTGCCCATACCACCTGTCGAAGAGTCTCCCTGGTTGTTTTCCTCGTTACTAGCTATCCTGCACCCCGAAGGGCTCGCTTGCCCCCCAAAAAAGCTACTGCGCGTCCTGCAAGTCGCCAACCCACCTCATGACCTAGCCGCCCATCGAAGCGAATTCTGTCTCGTTGAAAACCCCCTCACCTATGCACCTCTCTGTTTATTTCCAGCACCTCAAAGCCTTTCTCTCGACTCATCCGCCATATCTCTTGGTTTGCGTTGACCACCGCTCTTTGCAGGTTGCTATCACGCACCGGTACCTCCGGTATCGTGCATATCACTACCTGTACCTTAGGAGAAGTGGCGCGCATGTCATCGACGCCTTTCGCCAGTGTGGATGCTAGTCCTGCTGCATCTCTATTTAGGACATCGTTTAAACCGCCTGAAATTATCACTAGGTTTCGTCTATCAGCTGTCGTTTTGAGCTTTGCGCTCGCTTGCCTCATGACTGCTTCCAGCTTGCGTCCGGGGAACGCCCCTACTGCAACCCTCTTGTCACCTCTTACCCTCTCTTTGATGGCTTCTGTGCATCGATTTAAATTCGAGTCCCCGGCGATTATCACACGCTGCGACTTTTCAGCTGGAGCGTTCTGCACCTAGGGGCTACTTGCACCTGTGACGCCGGCTGCTTTGTTCCCTCCCTGCCCCACCACTACCTCGCTGAAGCTAGGCCTTGCGACAGTTGAACCAGCTAAACCTTTTTTTTTCCAAACTTGCCTGCTTTTCCTTCTCCACCGTTCTGGTTGCCGGTTCCCTACTGTTCTCTCGGTAGGTCGCTTCTTTGTTCAGCTTCGCTAGCGCTTCCTCGGCGCTAGCGGGTGAAACGGGTGGCAGCGCCCCTGGCGGGCGCCCGATCTGTCGACGCGGTTAGGGTCATGGTGACTCGTGAACCCACTGGACCATAGAGTGTATATTAAGAAACTCTATGCAATGGGCCACTGCCCCATGGAGGAAGGAAAAATTTTTCCTTCGTCCACGCACTGCTATAGTGTACTAGAATATGGGGCCCCATATTTTACTACACTATAGCACTGCCCCCTTCTAGTACACTCTACTTTCTAGCCACTATAGCGCTGTGAATGACGGTATACCATATATGTTTAATGAACTAGATAGATAGTATATGTGTCTGCGAGGCTTGTGTTGGCTGGTGTTGAGCGAGGCTTCGGCCCGAAAGCGAATACGACTGCGTAAATAAAGCTTCTCTAAAACAAAACGTTTATCAGCGGATCTCATTCCCACGTATAAAATAAAGGTCTACTTACCTTGAAAGCACAACCAAATGTCAAAGAAAAGAAACAGATGACCATAGAGCTAATATACAGACTTTAGAGGAAAAGCTGGGCCAAAAAAGCTATAACTAGAGCGTACTAGACTGTACTACTTTTTTTCTTTATGCTGTACTATTAGTCTATAAGCAACAGAACGCTGACATCTTGAAACGTTGTCATTGTTGTCATTACATTATTTCAAAAAACTAAATTTCGACAACAAAACATTCAAACTTTGTAATATAAATTGTAAAAGAACGTTTTCACGTATTAAAAATTAACAAAAATTATATAAAAATATTATGAGTTGTTTTTACACAAGATCAAATGATCATTTATACAATTTGTTGAGCGCGAAGAGGAGCGCTTGCAGCTTTGTTCAGTAGATGGCGCCACCATTTTTGTATAATGGAGAGCATGAGTAGAGTGATTCGGCGTGCCGCACCATAGTGCGGCCGATCGCGCCGACTTGCTTGCGCGCCGAGCGAGTTTTTTGTTGCCAGAGCCAAAAACTTAACTTAATGTGACAGTATTATACTGCGATGTAACAGAGGTCAACTAAACAAAAAAAAATGACAACTGTTATTGCAGCATGCAGTGGCAACTGCAAGTGAACGTCGCCCGAAAGCCGAGTATCGTTCCATCATGGCGGCACCCAGGTGGTGATAGGTTTCAATGCATGGGCCCTACGGGGAGCTTTTCCTCTAGAGTCTGTATATTAACTCTATTCGTGGTTCGTGGTGCATGTCGCCTGCCACGCATTTCGCGACTGCGTGTGCGACTAACTTGTTCGCGTGTGCGACGTTGGCCGTTGTAATTAACGGAATGAACCGCGTGTTGCGGAATTCGGGGCGCGTTCTCTTGCTGTGTGCGAAGCTGGGCAAATAAGAGATCGTGTCTCAGCTGATAGGTGTTCTGTGGTCTCAGTATTAGGGACGACGCGTATGAATCCTTAAGGGGAAGCGATTTTGTGAGCCGCGCTTCAATATACGTCGCATTCGTGTCGCCGAAGCACGGAACATCTCTGTAGCGGTGCGCACTTAGTCGAATGCGCACAGCGACGCCCAAATTGTTAGCGTGCTAGTCCATGGTCAACGCTGATCGAGCAAGAAATAAACTTGAACACACGTGTGCAATCACTGTTTCACAAGGTGTCAATTCTTGAAGCGCAAAGCGACGCATCTTCTGGGGAAACTGAATAGAGTAGCAGAAGGCGGTGTGCTTCCCTTTACTGATCCTGTCCGAGGATCATTACTCAGAAGTAGGCTCTCTGCACAGCTGATCGTGCCGCGACGACGGATACGCTACGCTTCCCGTAGCGCTGTCAGCACAAGACATCGTTTGAACTCTATTCAGTTTCCGCAGAAACGCGTCGTTGTGTGCAGTCGATTAGCTACGCACAGCTACGGAGATTATCCGTGCTTCGGCAACGCGGCTCACAAATTCACCCCCCCCCCCCCCCCGCATTCACGCGTGTCGTCCCTAATACTGATCGAGACACGATCTCTTAATGCACAGCTGCACACACAGCAAGAAAATGCGCCCCGACTTCTGCAACGCGCGCTTCATCCCGTTAATTAAAACGGCGGACGATACTTCGTTTCCCCAACTCTGAGACATGATCTCTTATTTGCACAGCTGCGCACACAGCAAGAGAAGGCGTCCCGACTTCTGCGATGCGTTCCATTAATTGAAACGGCCAACGTCACTCGCGAAATGCAAAGCCCTCACAAAGAAATCAATACTACAGGGGCAAAATATTTCGCCAAATTTGGCGGCAGTCTGGCAACACTGACCCCCAAGTCTTGCAACTGAGCATAGCCTCCTATATTTTTTTGTGCCCGCGCATTAGCGCTAAATACATACGCGCCATCCGTCCCTTATAGTTTTGGCGCTCGCCGCCAGATGCCGCACCGATCCCATAATAACAGCAGACGACGCGGCCTATGCACGCTTGCGTTTATGACGGTCTAGAAACCGTCTACATTGCATTGGATTATGCGTATACGTTAAGAAGTGCGCACACACCAAATTTTTAACACAAGCACTGTATGCAGAATGCAATGTGAGCTTTGTTATTTGATTTCGCGCTCAAAGCTTGAGCACTTTTCGAGACAATGGTTTGACATGAAAATCTTTTGCCAAGTCGTGTTTGTCAGTCACACTCGTCGCGAAGTTCAGAAAAAGTGGGCGGAGAAACTTCACGAGCACAACCTCCAAAAGTTTTTTATGATGTCCCGGGGTCGAGCACTTGAGTTTGTCACGTTTCTGTAGTATTTGCGCGGCGTTGTCAACGGCAGCCTTCAGTGGCTGATTCATCTTTCTCGCTCTTGCGAGGAAAACTTCCGCGTAATTCTTTAGAGAATTTAGAACCATTACGAGCTCAGTTGACGGATACAGGAGTACACCTGGGTGGATATCTCCACATTCAATCAGAACATGCTCCGCCGTTTCCTTATCTTTCCCGCAGCATGTGCATTGTTCTTCTTCTTTACTGAATCTGCTTTATAACTACGCGTTTTAAGGCAATCCGATCTCGCTTCAAACAGGTAAAGCGCTTCCCCTTGAATTATCGTAAAATGCCTCCCTCCTTATTTCATTTTTGCCCTTTCGGTAGTTACTCAAAGCCGGTTTTTTCTCCATAGCTGCCATCCATTCTCTCGTTTTGCGCCTCGGCGCTCCGCCAGGAGCGCTCGCATCCCATAATAGCTCGGGGGACGGCGCTGAGGGACCGACCGCTCGGGCACAAAGTTATAGAGGAGGCTATGAACTGAGGTATGCAACGCCAAACAAAACCTTGCCGCTGCGTAGTGATTTCGCACATAGCGTGTGGAACAAGGGTACATCAAAAGAGTTGACTGTTGGGCGAGTTGGCGCTTTGACATAGAAACCGTCGTACGTTCTCGGGCTGTGTTTGTACGCGTGATGATGGCGTGGCCGTTGCTGGTTTGCTGACTGATGATGACATATTATCAGAAGTGCTTGAAGAGGAGGATTAGAGTTGCTGTTCCGATGATGACATTCAAGATGAGTCGACGCGACATCACCGTGCAGGAGGCCGCCGAAGCTCTCGCTGTCCTCGAAGAGTTCTGCATCAGTTTTTGCGAGAACGAGCGTGCACGCACCACCACCACCACATGGGGTTGAAGAAGATCGTTCTAGCACTAATTCCAATGACGAGGCAGAATAAGTTGACGCAGCTTTTCATGAAATAAAGGTTTGCTTGTGACGAGTACATTTTCCTTTTGTTTTGATAGTTCATTCGATAATCCGGAATTCGGTTAACTCGGACATTTTCACTGGTCCCGTGAGATCCGGGTTAACGATCCTTTACTCTATAAGTTAACAGTGATGCTTGCTAATAGTTTGCTCTTTTTATCATAGTGTTCTATGGTTCCTATCATTGTTTACTATTTTTTCCCTTCATTTGAGACTGCACACAAATATTGTGTGGTGTTGTAAGTCGGTGCTGTCTTGCGTCCTTTTACTTGTGCTCAGTTTTTCGCGTTTTTTTCTATCCTCTGTGGTGTACAGAAAAAAAAGATTAAACTAAAGAAACGAAAGGCAGTGACAAGCATTGATGAGGAAAAAATTGTTAGCGTGCTAGTCCATGGTCAACGCTGATCGTGCAAGAAATAAACTTGAACACACATGTGCAATTACTGTTTCACAAGGTGTCAATTCTTGAAGCGCAAATCAGTGGCACGAGTCATGCGGCAGCATTGCACCCAATGCGACATGAGTAAAGGTAGCCTTCGCATTAATGCTTGCTTCAGAAAGGGAGGGTAAAAGACCAAAGCTCCCGTGCAGATCAGGAGCCCAAGCGAACAGCATCTGAGATGGCCAAAAAACATTTTATTAACCAATTTCTCTTCACTCTGTGTATAAATTTTTCTCGTTCATCATCATCGTATGCATATATATATACAGAAATAGACGCGGCAATCATAATACAATAATATTACCTGCAATAATGTGTATGTGAACTTGGTGCATCCAGACAAGTTAGTGACGAAGGGTCCAAGGGAGGGGGAGAAGGACACGCGGTGTGTAGGATAAAGGGTTTGAACAAGAATGCACGCTTGATATTTAGCGCTGGGAGAAATCTTTTCAAAATGTGGGCATCGCAGACAATGATTTTAGACGCGGCGAAGATGCAGAGTGGCTTTCATATTTGTGAAATGAAGAACGAAAAAAATGTAACGAAAAAATCGAAGGGTGCGGCGAAGATTTCACTCAACAAAACACGTGACTTGGACGACAGTACAATACAACCAAGCTCGGGAAAATTTTTCTGTTCAGGTGAATCGGAAGTGCCAGAAAAAAATTCCGATGCTACCGAGGCCCGCTTCAACATGCCACCTTAATACTTCAGTCTGCGTTTTCTATGATGCTTCCTTCCATAGTGTTCTTGTTCATGACTCAGCATCAGGTATGTGTTGCTTCCATAATGAACAGCACAGGGAACATGCGAAATCATCCACTTGCATTGTATACATTTCAGCACAGAAAGAAAAACCGACCGGGAGAAAAACAATGATGAATTCAATGAGCACAATATACAGGTAGAACATTTGGAACAAAATAATTCATGGGTTATTCTACAGACATGCAGCTGGCCGTCGAGTAAGCCTTTCTGCTCAGCCAAGAAAATGCAACTGTTGTACTTATCATCTGTGGTTGAAGCAGAAGGTTACTGTTTTACTGCACAGCTTAGAATGGCCAGAACTCAAAACAATCTGTCAC
Source organism: Rhipicephalus microplus (assembly GCF_013339725.1). Classification (NCBI taxonomy): domain Eukaryota; kingdom Metazoa; phylum Arthropoda; class Arachnida; order Ixodida; family Ixodidae; genus Rhipicephalus; species Rhipicephalus microplus. Next base: position 166,936,710 of record NC_051167.1, read on the forward strand.
ATCGGTACAGACAATGAAACTAAACAACACAGGTTAGATAGGCATGTACGGAACACGAGCGGTTCGGAGTACGGTACATTTATAATGGTGCCAACTACAAGGGCTTGCCAATCTGACTGAATACTTGGGTTCACATAACAACAGGGGTGCTCACATAAAGCGAGAAAAGAAAGAAAGCACAGAGATTCGAACTGAAGACATCGACAGGCCAATGTAGGTACGCCTTCATTCTCCAATACCTCCAAAGTTAGCCTGCCCAAAACGTGAAGCATTTTGAAACTGTATTTTACAGTGACAGCACAGCACGAAGCTTTTACTAGAGATAGAGAAAACAAGCAAAAACAAAAAATGAAGATATCAAGGGCACGTATGGTTTTAAATTAATTTTTCTTCAGACAGGTGATCCAAGAAACAATGAAACTGCCAAAGTGTGGACGTCAGTCACCATGCCAATGCAGTGTCTAGAAAGCACTGGTGTTTTGGGGAGCTCAGATTGTGGTGCGTAAACGAGGAATGACGAAATACAAGTGCTTTTACAGGGCAAGGGTACTTGAGAACACTGTCAAGAAACAAACCAAAATGAACAAGCGTCCATTTTCATATCAATTTGTTTGAGCAGAAATAAATGTATAAAAAAGTGCATAAAACTGAGAATATGCAGTAGATTGTTACCTTCTGCAGCTGCCACAAAAAAACACAAATCAAAGCTGAAAAAAGAAAAGGCAGCATCCTTTAATTTTGCCACAAAAGCCACCATTGAGAGCACACCCAAACACAATCGTCCTCTATGATTCCACCAAGGAATTAGCAGTGCTGCTTCAAAGTAAAGCAGCAAGCTAACATTGCAACGTTTTATCTAAAATGGCCAGATAGACTAAGCTCCTTTGTGAGACCATTCTTTACTCTTGACCCAAGCCAAGAAAGTCCATTACGAAATTCATTGCTCGATGATCATTGAACAAACATCATAAAACACTTATATTGCACCATTATATCACCACTTTATTAAGAGGATCCAATAAAAATTCCTGTATACCATACGAATATACCGTATGAGTTCCGTATCAATTTTAGGTGTGATACAGAATAAGCCCTTATGATTCCGCATAAATTTCATGGAGGATACTTGTATTTCGCCTCCCTTTTACCAAATGTTCGTTATAATACAGATAACAAACAGTCAAGTACAGGGGTGTTACGGTGAAACAGTGCTTTTGATAATGCCACCAAATAATTTCATAGCTGATTTAACAAACGCCTCGCTTTCTAATGTAACTGAGGCATGAGAGGTGCGGGAAATGCCACTCAGTTAAACTCATTAGATAAATGAAATAACTCTGACAGTTGTTTAACTATTGAAGTTATTTCATTGGTCAAATGATTCTAATTTTGCAGTGATTTCCACTTTAAAAATCAGCCTGATTGCCCAAGGGGGGAAAGGGGGCATCACCAAAGTACAAAAACTCATTTATGAATGAGCACCGATGCGTGGCTAGTCCCTCACCAGCACCCAGCTACGTCCCTTGTCTACCTTGGGGCAGCCCTCCCGGCACGCAGCCATTTTCTTACATTCAGAGGCCCGTGTGCTCAGATTTGGGTGCACGTTAAAGAACCCCAGGTGGTCTAAATTTCCGGAGCCCTCCACTACGGCGTCTCTCATAATCATATAGTGGTTTTGGGACGTTAAACCCCACATATCAAATCAATTCTTACATTCAGCGACCAATGCAGTTGCACCAACGTTATAACTGGTTCACATTAGTTTACATGCCTCGCTAGTCAATGCTTTTACAGGGAGCTGTTAAAAGAGCCAAATTACTCAATTATACCTTGGAAACTTTCACACTACGTCGCTGGAATGAATCCTAAATGAACCACAGGGTGAAAGGTTAACTAGAGGATTGCTCCAAAAACACCTCACAAACTGCAGTGCTTTCCTGTAACTCGCAAAAACACGAGTACTGCAGATTGGGTGAGTTAGTGCATGATGAAATCGTGAGGTTATAGAGCGCAACTCTTTTTGAGAGTGAAGATAAATAAACCAGTGAAAAAGAGAAATGCAGATGAAAAGATAACCACTCATCCTGCCATCTGCATTTCCCTTTTTCACTGGCTTCTGTTTCTTCACACTCAAACGGAGTAACGCTACAACCTTACGATTTCACCAGAAAAACACAATTCTTAGATTATAGCTCAGGAATCATTTTGTTTAATTAATAAACACAACAGGAGTATATTATTCATATGTTGAACATTTCTTGCGCAGCACTTTTCAAACATAAGCGCTTTAGAGTAGCCAATGAAGCTCAACGTTTCAATAGGGTTGACAGGCGGGCTAGTTGGTACAAATTCATAATGGAATAATTGGAAGCGCAAACCAACGGGACACAAGAGAAGAGACAAACGCTTGTTTGTCTCTTCTCTTGTGTCCCGTAGGATCAACGTTTCAAACTTACTTCTTTCGGCAATTGCCTGACAGCAATGCTAAATGAAAAAACACGTGCCAGCCATGCCCATCAACTTCAGGTGTGAAACAGGCCGCTTTGTGCCCCACACATAATTAGGTTGCCTGTGAATTAGGCAGCTAATTCTCCATAAGAGTTCATGAGTTCTCCATAAGAGTTGTAAAGTCCAGCTTTCACTTGAGGTGCATTACCAGTACCGGTGAGCTAATCGACGTCAACCACAAGGCAGCCTTGTTTGTTTGTGGTGGAATCGCAGAGTAAAGCGTTCAAGGTGTGCTCAACAACATGACCGCCACGTCTAGATAGAGCACAAGTTTCCCAATATTCAGGCCCACTGCAGATCCATGCAAATTCACCAAGACAAAACATGCTGTAATTGGTCATGCAAAGGTGCTGACTTTCTGCGCTACAATAATAATATGATGCAACTGTTCTGCATTTATGCATTGAATGTTTCAAGCTTTTCACCTTGTAGGATGAACAGGGGAAGGATGCTGCATAAAACTGTTTAAATGAGAGGTGAGAGTGACGTGAACATACAAAACATAAATTCTGTGTATTATGAAATAAACTGGAGTGCACAAAGCGAAGGCAATGACATCTTGTCTCCTCCTCCGTAAAGGTCAAAATTAGCAAAAAGACACAAAAAACTTTGAAATTGTTCATACACAAGCATGAAAATATCAGGGTGATTAGTTGATCTAGATAACCTTTTTATTCTTTCAGAAAATTAGTCGTCTCGCACACAATTAAAAAAAGTAAGCAAGAACGATGTATCTGCTCAATCTGACATCCATGCTACTCTCTGCACAGCTCTCGTAAATCTTGAATCTTAGTATATGCAGCAGCCATCAAAGTTGAAACTTAATTATCAACACAATCCTTTCAAATTTTTCAACATAATTATAAACTGCACACTCACAGAATCGAACATGATAGCACGAAGCAGCCTGTAATGCATACGTTGGAAACTATTTTTGAAGAATGGCCGAGCAGTAACAAGAAAAAAAAAAGATACACACTGGGATGTTTAAGATGCTGAACCAGCACATGACGTCAGGTCGAAGGAACAAGATGGTAGAGTACAGTGCATCAAAATTATGGCTTTTTTTATGCGTGTCCCTCCCTTATGTGACGATAAATAAAGTTTTAAATAAAACCGGCAAATGAACCATGCTTCTGATGACCGAACGATGACCGAACGCAGTGGGACTGAGTGAAAAGCAGACCACTTCAAAACAAAAAAAAAAACAATGCAAAGGAAGAGAGTTTATCTCCCAGTAACACACAGCACAGGTCTTTCGCAAGTCTGCGAACAAGGACGATTTAAAATAAAAAAACTCGCTTAATCCCCATTCTTATCGGTCCTGTGGCCACGAGTTTGCATTTGCCCACACGAAGTGACAACCTCTTGCTCTCGCACACGAAGCACAACTAGGAAACGGACAAAACTCTGTTGGAAAAAAATGCAAGAAGATGAAGGAAAAACAAAAGAAGAATGTTTCAGTACCACATGAACAAAAAAAAATGTTTCGAAAGAGATGGCATGCGAGAAAATTTTGCTTTTCCTGTTTTACATTTTGATATGACGCCGACGTCACTTTTGTCCTGCTGCCACCACACAACGCTTTACTTGACGAAAGGTAGCAAAGAGAGAGAGAAAAAAAATGTAGACGTAACGGGCTTAAACACTTTTTTCCACCGTCACTTGATCGAGGCACGTAGGGAAGTTTCTCTTGCTCTTTCACTGGCGCGAATGCTCGTCTTCGTCACATAAAATGTCCGATCTTTTTATTCACGTCCTCCTCCGGCACAACGCCGCTGCTCCGTCGCACGCTTCCACCTTTTCTGTCTGTACATGTTCGAAAGTCCACCAAGCGGTTGTCACGAGCTGTCGAGAGCCGCCGATCGCGACGTTGCCTCCGCAGTTTATCTCGAAGTCCTTTCCTTCACTGCCTCACCACGTGCAACACCACACTTGCGAACAACACTAAGTCTCTTGCACCAGTGGTGGGCGGTACGATTTACACACGCAATCACTCCAGCGTGGCACGACTCCGCAGTAGCTTCGTCGCATAGTATTGTTTTTTTTTTCTACCCCACATTCGGTGCTTGTTCAGTCCGGTGTCGGCACCCGCGACATTTCAAGCAAGCACTGGGCAATAGTCCGTGATGACTCTAATGGGGACATGGCCACCGTTGACAGCTGCTGCTCATACCGCCGTAGGTAACTGCAAAAGCAAGAAGTTTAGGTAATCAAAAGCTTGTAAGCGTCAAAAACGAGTTAAGATTATGGAAGGGACATATTGGACGATACCATGCTCATTTTGACTAACCAGGATTTTTTAAAGGAGACCTGAAGAATTTTTAAGTATGGTTGGAGAAAGCCGACTATTGGTAGTTGAGGCTCGAGAGAACACGCGAGCCAAACATTACAGAGCAGCACACGGCTTGGAATTCATAATAGATTCTCAAAGTCACCTCTAGATCGTTCCCTCTACTTTATCCAAACAATGTCATAAACAAGCACCACAATCACTGCCTAATTCCAGCATCACAAACTACATAGTTCCTGTGGTCACCACAAGATGTCGCCATGTGCCCACCCTGACAATCACACTGACAGTAAGTTGTGATTTAAAGAAAAAAGACAATAAGTGCACATGTGACGTAACTTGTTCCTGCCGTTGCCATCCCTTCCTGCCTAGCAACAGCCTGCGTGCTCGTCAGGACAAGAGAAGAAAGAAAGCAATTACAGTTTGCGACAAAGTCCTGTAGCATCACTCGTATGTGACAGACATCAAAAACTTTTGTGGAGGTCTATTTGTCAGGCAATAAAGTCATTTGATGAAGTCATTCCATGGCTACTTCAAACAGTGTTGCAAGGCCTCTCTAATGTGCACCTAACGTAGCAGTTTCTGCATTTTACTCTGCTGAAACACGTCCAGCGAAGCTGAAAATGGAGGCCGCACTTTAGTGCTACACAAGCGAGACATCTCGGCCACTAGCCACCATAGTATGCCAAGGCATACAAGAATAGCTAGCATTTCACGCACCAAAGTCACAATACGATCATGACAGATGCTGTAGTAGAGGGCTCCGGATCTTCCAACCACCTGGGGTTTTTTTTCATTTGCCCCAAAATCAAAATCTAAGCACAGTCGCTTCCAGCATTTTGTCTCCATTCAAGTGCGGCCACCTAGGCCAGGATGCCATGTCAAAATAAGATAGCCCATTACATCGCAGCAGCAAAATCCCTTCACATTGGCATCAATCAACTTCAAACAAAAAATCGTCCACTATGCATGACAAATACATTAGCGGCGTTAGTAGGTAAGAACAACTGAACAAAATGTGCTCGCAAATGTGAACTTTAGATCACAATGGCACACAAGAAGAAGAGACTGAGAGAAGTTTGCACACTACAATTTCTATGTGACATTAGCTGTTGATTTCAAGTCACAAAATATGATATAATCACAGAAAAAACTTTGAAGATCTGAACCCACAGTAATACTTCGTTGAATCGAACTCGCACATCTCGTAAAACTCTGCTAAGTATAAGTTTTCCGCGGCCCCGAACATTTTCTTACACGTCCTATGTATATTTTTCGGTTGGAGTGCGGATAACGTGAAATCTTGACCTGGAGAGGAACTAAAATTCCGCCGCCAGGCCATTTCACAAGATTTGCGCGATGCTGCCATGCCTGAAGTCTGTAGATTTTTATTTTTTTTCTTATTTGCCATGCCTTCAACTACATCGATACTTTCCGCAAACGCGAAGTCCGCAAAGTTTCAGCCCAGGCACACAACACTGTCAAGCAACCCTGTGAAACGTCAGGTGACACATGCACTGAGGAAGAGGCCCTCTGCCCACGCTTACTTGGCGTAGTTTGTCTCTTTCGCTTTGTGCACTGCACATGATTTTCCCCGAGGATTGATTTCTGCGCAAACTGAGCGGTATGGATTTTTCGTTGACTGAGTGCGGCAATCATGGCATCAAAGCAGTGCAAGTTGCTAAGGCTAGAAAAAAAAGGTTGCCTAATTAAGTGAGGTGGAGAAAGAAGGCTGAACGAAATCGAACATCGCACAGAAATTCTGCATCCCTTTGTCTATGCTTGCGACAATGCTGAAAAACAAGCAGAATGTGCTGGGTGGATTTCAGCAGAGCACTGTAAAGAACTTTTTCAAGAGGTCATCAAGCTTACAAGTAACAGTCCTGCTGAAAACAATGTGACTTTTTTGGTGACCGGAGAAATGAAATCGTTCAAACGGCCACTAACGTAGAGAACGGCGGAGACGACAACGATGACATACAACCTTGAGAGGTGCCAACATCTTTTGAGACGATAAAATTTGCTGCGCATACTTTGAAATAAGGTCAAGTGCATCGGGGGGGGGGATCGACTGATGCGATGTGTCAAACAGCTGGAGAACGCCTTAAAGATTTTTGTATGTTATTTTTTCTCCTTTAGACCTGCACAAGAAAAAGTATTAGAAACTGCCCCTGAAGAGCCTCTAAGTAGCAGTCGTTTTTCTGAAAAGCGCTCATTTTTCCATGCAATCAGTGCGACTTTGCTTGTCTCGAAAATCCATTTATCTCGAAATTTTCTCTGGTTTTTACAACTCCAAGTTAAAGAAGTATTACTGTATTTACCAACAAGCAAGCACAATGACACGTTCATGATTACAACCAAAGTGTACCTCTTCACGCCTAGCACCAAAGCACAATGTGTCCCTAAAGAAACAAATAATGCGCTCAAATGTGAGAATGCCATACTAGAGTGCAACATTACTCGTATCACCCAAAATTTCATACAAGAAAGAAATAAAACTAGCTAAATCAGTTCATAAAGCACAATATGTGCAGAAGACATTTACTGCCACTGAAACAGCTTACGTATGCGTTTTTGGGACTCTCACAAACGATCAATAAAGGAATACGCAGCTGCAAGCCATAAACGTATGCATAAGAGCTTAGCCCGAGGTCAACTGAAAATTAAACATCGAAGTCCACTCCAACATAGTCATTAATTGAATGTCATAAACATTGAAAAGCATTGTGCCTTTTTACGAATTTATTATCTTTATTCTACTGCTGCACTAGCAGCTTAACTTCAGAGAGAATGTCTGGCTTTGTTTTGTACGCCTGCACCTTTCCTACTTACCGTATTTACTAGATTCTACCGCGTCCTCGATTGTAACGCGCACCGGGTTTTCACAACGAAAAAAAAAAAAAAGTAAGACATCGATTGCAACGCGCACCCATTTTTCTCGTTGGCCCACACGATCACACCACTCGGGAAAAAGACTCCTTTTGGGAGCGTCTTCCGTTTAAATATGAGGTATGGGGGAAGCTTGTGCCTATCTGACGTGCAACGGAGCATTGCCATCGCTCTAGTTTTAATGTAGCCCGATGTCAGCATGCGAACTTGCTTCGCCCCCTTCTTCTTGACGGTTGTGGTGCCAGGCATGTCGAAGTAAAGAGGCGTCTGATCGGCGTTCCCGATTTTCTCTAGCAGGGAGCCCTTATGTGCCGCGAGTTTAGGACGAACCTCTGAAAACTGAAGCTTTTCTTCGTACTGCTCCGGCAACTTTTGGCGTATGCCCGTTCGTCTTCAGAGGGAAAAGCCTTTACTCTTCATAAAGTTAGTTAGCCAGCACCTGCTGGCTTTAAACTGGCTCCGCATTAGCCCTTTTTCTAAGGCTAACTGCATAGCCTGCACTTGGAGCAGTTCTAGTCGTCACAGGCCGCTGTGCCGCTCACTGCTCAATCACATACTCGCCGAGCAGCTCTTCAATTTGCGGAGACCGACCCTACTGTGGTCCGCTGAAGCCTTTGCGTGAATCTTCGCTGTCGACAACATTCTGCTTTTGTTTCCGCCAGTCCCGCACGCACGTTTCGGGAACTCCGAACGACCGCGATGCAGCCCGATTTACGTCCGTTTCAGCACATGCGATGACTTTTCTTTTAAAAGCGGCATCGTGGTGCACTCGTTGAGTTTTTGGAGTCGGCCCTTCCATGCCGTCGATGCTAATGCACTACAAGATGACGAACTCCTCAGTACACGTACGAAGTGCCGCACATGAGAAACACATAAGCAGAAATGGCCGACGCACCATGCCGACGCACGTAGGAGGCGGCCATTTTGGAATGCTGATGGCAATAAAATGACCGTATTCATTTTTTTTCGTACTCGATTCTAACGCGCATGCGATTTATGAACTCGCTTAACCAGAAAAAAGGTGCGCGTCAGATTCTAGTAATTACGGTACGCATTTTGCCTCGCCCTACGTAAAATTCTTCAAATGCATTAACAACAAGCCCAGATTACAAATCTTGTTAAAGAGTTGCATAGCCACTATTGAAAAGTGCGTTGATAGCAACTGCGATTGCGGCAAAAAATAGCTCCGTTTTTAATCCACGAGCACTGGCCACACATGTGCATTCAAAACTAGAAGGTCTAAAGTCACATCTACCATGATTTTGTCCATGGCAATCACTTTAGACTCTGTGAACGTTGGACGCATGTGCACTTTCGGTTACGTTGTTGACACATTATCGCGTCGAGAGCACTGTGGCTTCATCCAAAGAGGTTGCAGCAAACTACAATTGCAGTTTTGACTTTGTGTGCATAAGATGTGCACATACTTTCAAAGCTTTTGGAGGATGCTAGCTATCAAGCATTGCTCAATGGTTTCCATGATAAAGTTCGTATCAGAGTACTCAAATTTGGGAGTTCAGAAAACCCAAATTTTGACCCCTCAAGCAAGACTGAATTTGGCCAGAGAATTTTATGAATTCGTATAAGACCCCTATTCGTATCACCTGGGTTTATTCAGAGATTTTACTCTACTTTATCTGTTGTGCATGTGGCTGTCCGGCCCCTTGAGTGTTGTAAAAAATAAACCACGTGTCACAATGCACCTATCTTTAAGACATTTTTCTTGCATGACCCCCCGGAGCTCCAAAACTGAGACGACCATACGTGTCAGCGGTGGTTGGGCGAAACTGCATGACCGCACTCACCGTCTTGCTCGCGACGAATAGGTAGCGAGATTCCGTATGATGAGGGCCGAAGTGAGCCGTATACTCTTGGCCAATGCAGACTCCTTTTCATCCTGCAAACAACATCACTGTCACTGACATTGGACTCAGAGACACAAAGAATGAAGCGAGACGCAAAGTTTCCTACTGAGCAAATTTCGCAGTGGTCTGGTTAGCTAGATCGTTAGAGCTACTTGTACAAGGCAACCCATGCACGGCAGAGGCTGGGTTGGTTAGATCCCTTAAGCTTTTGAGCAAAGAAACATAGACACAGCAGTGGGATGACAGTTGATACAATGAAATTTGATACAGTTAAACCTGTTTACAACAAACCTCCATGCAACGAATTCCATATATAACAACGCTTTCTCTATTCCCTTGCCATTGCTCAGTAGAAGCACATGTATTTGTGACCCCCATCTAACAAAGTAACAGCAGGAGATAATCTTGAAATAACAAATTCTTAAGCTTGAGCGAATAGTGAATTTCAGGCTCAAAGCGAACTTGAAGTGAATAGTAATTTTGGTCGAATCATTTCGAATCGAATTTGAATAGTACATATGACATATGAACAAAAATGGGTATATTTATTATGACCTAACTAACCTACACAATATTATTTAAATATTGAAATAGGGCCTCTATGTAATGCCATTTTGTTTTGTTTAAAAGAAGTTAAATCAACTTTGAGTAGTAGCAGGATTTGACTTTTGGCAGGATGCGAGTCATAATCCTTATAATATGTAACATTTTTATGTTTATTATACTTGAAGCATTTAAGCCGTCATAACAAGCTTTTAAGCTTAATAAAATGAAATTGATTTGAAGGTAATATTTTTATTTAAAGGGGCCTTGCAACACTTTCTCAAGGAGCCATGGAATGGATTGACTAAAGAAGCTTATTGTCTCATGAATTCACCGTCCAAAAATTTTTAGAATCCTTCCAGTACGCGCGAAGCTGCGAAGATTTGTCGCATGCTGCAAGTGAGTTCTCGCTTCTCGTCCCGACAAAAGTGCTGGAAGCTAAGCCGGAAGAAATAGCACGAGGAAAGAAAATATGTCACGCGTGCTTTCTGAGCTTGTGGAGTCATTTGCCGAGAGAAGAGATCGATTTCCAGCTGACTTTGAGAATTTGTTGTGAATTGCACGCTGCGTGCTGCGCTATAATGTCTGGCTTACGTGTCCTCGGTAGCCTCGACTACCGATCAGCAGCGGTTTCTTACAATGCTCAAAAAGTGTTGCAGGGCCTCTTTAAGTTTGAAGGGAGACTTCGCGGCAAGGCGAATTTCTCCTGGATAGGTGCTTTCAGGGTTTAGCACCCTCAAATCGCAGTGAAACCACCTTTACGAGCGGTACATTCAGATTAATATGCATTCGTTCCTTACGAATACTTCGAAACTTTCAATAATTTATACTCAAATCAAAGCGAACTTGAATACCCTACTATTCGCTCAAATATTCGAAGCATCAAATATTCGCACAAGCCCACAGATTTTGCCCACAGACAAACTAGAAATTATGCTCCAAAATTTGGCATTTTGCTATGAGCATGTACAATCGAGCCCACACAAGACGGCCCCACTTAAGACGAACTTTCGCTTAAAACGAACATTATCCGCGTGACCGTGAAAATACACATTGTTTTAATGACACAAAATCACACTTACAACGAACGTCTCCGTGCGCTGCCGATCGGTTAAAGCGAACAGATTCGACGCTCTGCCGACTTCCCGGGAAACCACTTTCGACCACCGATCAGGCATCGGCGAGGTGCCGATAGATTCTTATTGCTAAACACCGACCCAGCCTCCGCGCCCCTCTAGTTGCTGCTCTCCTCGACCGCCTTTTGTAACGCACCCCTCCGTCCTTTGTCCTCCCGCTACTCTGAGCCACACTGCCACGGACCTCTCGAAGACCGGTCGGCCATTTCCTTTGTTTTTATTCGCTGGTACTGTTGTTGGCGTTGCCGGCCTGGAGTGACCTGACCATTTGCCAACATCATCTGTATCCGATCGTCTCTGTCTTGTCTTATCGTATCGTTCTAGTGCACGCGCATACGCTACCCCATTCACTATGATAATTCGCGATTCGTTTCCTGTTTAGGACCTGCTCTCACTCACTTTGCACTCAGCTGAGCATTCCCTCGCACGCGTGAAGCCCGAAAACGACTGTTAATTTGCGTGGAACAAATCACGAAATATCGAAGTCAGGTGAGGCGACACAAACTCGCCTGTGCAACAAAACGATTCTTTGACCGCAGTCGCTGATTCTTTGCACACCGCCGCGCGCGCTGATCCAGGCGGTCGTGCTTTTAGACCTCTGTGCACGCAGGTCCTCTTTCAAGTTTTTCTACTCGTGAGTTGCGAGTTTCGCAGACTTTTCAAGCAAGCTACCCGACCTGCCTCCTTCCCGCGTGTTTTGGTTTTCAAGGTCGCTTTCACGCCATATCCTCCCCTCTCTTCACTGTATCGCAAATCCTTGCCCCTCTCTCGCAAATCTGCTCTCCTCTTTTGATCACAACTCCTTCGCCCACCTCCACAATCTCACAACACCAGCCACGCTGGCTCGAATTTTGTTTTCTGACTAGAAACGGGCCCAGAGCGGTACCACGTGTTCTAAAATGTGTGTCCCGTGTGCGCATCTTGCTCGCTCTCGGTGTGCGTGTGTGGTCAGGATGGCGGACGGGAGGCCTTGCAGGCTTTTTTCCTGCTGCTCAACAAAACGTCGAAAGTGCTGACCGCTTGGCTTTGGCCTAATCCGCGTGATAGGTGCTGCGATGCGAATCAGCTTGCTCATAGCTGTTGACCACCTGGCAGCCAACTTCCCGCTTCAGGGGGTCCCGGTATTCAGCTGTGGAGATGGCGAACATTGCGTCGGCGGCGGTGACTGGCTTACATGCGCGTGAAACTGTTTTCAAGAGGCCGACTTGGTCGACGTCGAGCCTTAAGCTTTCGAACAGGACTACTGTGGCGGCGATTTGTGGCAGCGCGTCGACTCCGACATGGGAGAGTGGGTGGGACATCTGTTGTGATAGTTTCATTACGGCCGATGGTGATGCCAACACCGCGGAACTGTGCACGAATTAGGGCATTGTGAATGAAGTACGCGGCAAGGGCCTTTTTGGAGGAATCAGGATTGCCAGAACAACAAAACTGAGCCAGTACCTCATGCAGCTTACGCCACAGGCCTCGGCGAAGAGCACGCTGCATTTAAAATAAACTCGAGACCGCCCTTATCGCTTCTACTTTTAGAAACACGTGCATCACGGACATTTTTGGGCATAAAATTTTGTGTTTTCACTCGCAACTTTTTTTAAAAGCAGTGTTTCATTGAGTACGAACTTCTGGATGCAGCGAATGGATGCAGAGTCAGGCTCAGGTTCGTTATAAGCGGGCTCGACTGTATCTTCCGCATGTGCCTCGCCACCTGACTCAGCGCGAAGCGGTGGCAGAACACACGGCGCGCATTAGGTGAGAGCGAGCGCTTGTTATTGTGCTTGTTATTGTGCACAGCCGAGCAAAACCGCCGTGCAACAAGACCTGTCTGACAAAACATAGACAACGAAGCAAGCCTAAAAATGGAAAACAAGAACAGAGGACAGTGACTGCAATAAGGCTGTCACACATTTAGATTAGGACAGGCGCATAAAGAAATATGTGGGCGTTTTTATGAGGATGATAGCAATGCATACAAAGCTGCACATTGCTTACACTGCTGCGAGCAACTTTTTGAAATTTGCAATTCATTATTTAGAAGTGTCGCTAAATACAAGGGTGAAAAAATTTATGAAAAATTCACTATCACACCAAAGTTTTTTTTTTTTAATCAACTCCACTTACCGAGGCGTCGCGGTGGTTGTAATAGGCCAGGGCATGTCTCCGGATGGCAAGCAAGGCAGCATCCGGCGCGTAACCAGGGTGCGGAGGCGGCTGCGCTGGTGGTGGCAAGGAGGCCTTGCCAAACTGCGAGATCTGCTGCCGCCGAACTGCCTGGATCTGTAGCACCTGCTCGTTGCAGTGCCGATCCTGCGCACCAAACATACCAACTCGACATCAATTCTTCGCATGGTCAAAAGTGCACAACGCTTTGTGCAAGGTCCTTTGTGCAGAGCGCTTTCGGCAAAGCCTTTGTGAAGCCATTTGTGCAAAGCCTATCGTGCACAGCACCTGGCCACCCATGACGATGCTTATGTCGATTTCGGATTGAATTAAACTTGTCTACGATAGTCATCGTCTTTTAACGACTTCCAGATTTACTAACTTAAACAGGATGTTAGCAAACTGTTTGCTTTGCCACGACCTCCCCACTGGCTACCTGCTGCTACAACAGCAACACTGCAGTCAATCTCAATCCATCGATTCAGTAGACTATCAAAATTTGAAGTTTTAGAGTACTTACCACACGCTCCTGGCATGTAGGAAAGTCACACTTGGCATGCATTTAAACACCTTCAGAGCTACGCTAAAGCTGGTCTGGAAATGCCTTCAAGGCGACGCTCTTGATAAACAACAAATATTGGCACAGCTAATGAACACCTTCGTAAGGACGAGCAGCTAGCCCCACAGAAGTGCTAGCTAGCCTCACTGAACAAGTAGTCCCCACGAGGCACAGCTTACCTGCAGGTGCGTGAACAGCGAGAGCCTGCGCCGCTTCATGTCGTCGCACGAGTCCCATTGACACTGGACGTCATTGTCGACCTCCGATATGTGCACCTTGCAGGCATGATAGAATACTGCACTGGGCGTCGAGAATGTCCTGTACAGGGCAAAAAAAAAAGTGCTATATTAATAATATCTTCAGGAGTTTCAAGAGCGAAAACTCGCAAATGTGATTATGAAACACGCAATAGTGGAGGGCGCTGAACATTTCGGACAAGCCGAGAGTTCATTAACATGCGCCGATATCGCACAGCACACAAGTCTCTAGCACTCCCTTTCTAATAAAATGCCCGGATTGCACCAGTTTTTTTTTTGTTTTTTTAGGTAAGAAAATCTACAGCAAGATGGTCACACGGTGAGGCTGCCCATGTGCGATAATGATCCTTGCGGCATTCCCTGCAGCAGCCCTGGCTGTCCTTAGTAGTAATAGCAATTTTCTGCGTTGACGTGTTGCCTCGATTACCAAGTTACCAGGTTGGAAGTGTGACTTCCAACCTGGTAACCTCGAAATTAGGATCTGTTTCTCATGTGGGGAAGAAAGGCAAGGTATGACAAAAAAAAAATGTGGCACATATTTGTATTTATGGTTTCTCAGCGCTGCAGCAGCATCACAGCAGCTCTGAATGATGGCCAGTAAAGTTTATACATGTCAGCAATTAAACAATGCATGCACAAGTGAGTCATTACCAGCCATATGTGTGTGAACTGACCTATTACAGCTTGTACCCCATTTTATATTTCAGTATGCTTTTCAGTATGGCACTTATGTACTGTGATAAAATTTACTTAACAAGCGTTCCACAAGTGATACACTAAGGCCAGACAATTTTCTAACCACTTCCTTTTATTATTTTCTTCTTGTGGTGGTGGGGTCAAGGTTGTTTTAGAGAGACGCATGGCCGCGCCCCTACATTTAGGAGATCATATTAAATTCAGGTGTTTCTGGGACAAGTCAGAAAACTTGACTGGCATGCCTCGGCGACGTCACAAGCTCCCAATGATAATTCCGAGGTTTAACATGCCAACCATGATATGATTATGAGAGAAGCCGCAGTAGAAGGCTCCAAAAATTTCTACCACCTGAGGTTCTTTAAGGTTCACCTATTTCTGAGCACACCAACCTTAAGTGATTTCGTTTATTGGACTGAGGCTCTTCGATTTTCCACTTCTGCTCACCCGCGGGCTGCCAGAGCCAGCCAGAGAGCACTCTTTTTTGTCGATTTTCTCTCTCTCTCTCTCTCTCTCTCTCTCTCTCTCTCTCTCTCTCTCTCCCCCCCCCCCCCCGCTACACGCTCTCTGTTGCCATTCCTTTATCTCGGGGTGGATGGTTCTGGCTACCCGCAGGTAGCCCGAGAGTCGCCAGAAGCGTCCAGGACAACTCAGTCATGGAAGCTCTCTGGAAGGTTTTGGGCACGTTTTGGGCCAGCAGACGCCGAAAAGATACAAGACGTGCTCACCGCCATCTTTGTGAATTGCAATACGAGCGCTTGGGGACTGTGCCTTCGCTTGTCATTACGCGTGGCATTATTTTTTGAAGTCGGCCGTGCAAGATGGGGTGATTACGAGTGGCGGCGAGTGTTTGAAGCTACTGGTTAACGCTTCAGTTATGTTCCCAGTAAGGCTTCCTTCCGTGAACAATGCGACGAACTGTTGCCTGCTGCATCGTGCACATGCCTCAAAATTTATGTACACATTCGTACACAACGTGGAGACAACTTTCGGTCTTATTTATTTCGTAGTAGTCGTTGATGGCTCTGTGCCTGTTTTTTGTGCACTTAGCGAGAATGATTGTGGTCGAACTAGCTCGCTCCATCGTATGTCTGCATGCCTGAACCTTCTGGACCTTGACCACTCAGTCTTCGATGGTGATATGATGATTCAATAATAGAGATCGCAACTGTAGTTTTTAACATGTGCGATGCTCGCTGGCTGCGAACAGCGTGCGAGCGTTCTTTGATCTATGGTATGGTATTTTGTTATGCTACGATGCGTCGACACGAGAAAAAAAAAACGGATATAGATTAAAAAATGTATACATCCTTTCATTGCCTATTTCATAGTCGGCTTTATCTTTTCCCACCTCTTATCAATAATGCTGTGCAGTATGTATGGTTATGACCTAGTAGCTCAAATTAAAGTTCAGCAACATAAGATTTTGTCAAGTGCCACTTAGCACTAAAAAATAGGCCCAGGCCAAAACAAGTCGAAAACGCATCATGCAGAAGTGCACTCGTGGTACTGATACGACTGCATGTCTAAAGTTGAGACAAAAATGCAAGTTGGTCAACGCGTGTTTGCGATGTATACTGCGCGATAGCTGCACAGGTATATATCCTCGAGGTCATTTTGGGACACGATCAGTTTCACGGCATTTTGCGTCATCTTGTGCAGTGACTGTTACATGTACTAAGAAGACGTGACCTTGTTAATGGGATACTGACACAAAAAATTTGGCCTTGCGTTTTTCTGCTGCAATGCGTTGCTGTAGGGCTGTTAGTCATGACACGACACATGGTTTGTTGCAGCACGCGATAGATAATCAATTACAGGCCCCTCATTATGAATCAGCTTCAGTTTCGGTTTGAGAGAGTTCCAAAAACTGGGTGCAACTGTCGCCACCTTGCGTGTGCAACTCTTGACCACGTCAGCACACAAAACTGTGACGCGCTTTCGCACGATCCGCATAAAGAATTACTTTCGAATAGGAAACGGGACTGGAATGTCGCCACACAGAACTTTCTAAGCATGCGCCACGGCCACGCACTCGCAACCAGCCGCCGAGAAATATAGACTTCGGGAACTAACGCGGCAAAAGAAAAATGGCGGCTATGACGTCATCATAACTTGTTTGGTTGAAGGCAGCGTGGTGACGTGAGGGAAGTAGGGGGTCACCTAGGGGTCACCTCCGATGGTGTCTATGGCGCTATGGAGTTGGTCGCTCATGCAAACTTCAAAATTAATTGAAAATACCTTCCAAGCTATATTCGCTGTTGATATCTTGCAGATGATATATGAATGTTCACGAGAATCGACCCCGCAGGCTATCTCGGCACCGAAATTTTGTGTCAGTACCCCTTTAAGCCGTTAGCGGAGCAGCAGCTCACCCTTGCATTGTTCTTGGGGTGCCGTGTGCCAGCTGGATGTTTCGTTTGCAGACAGGGCGAGTAGCGAGTTTTCTTGCGAGTGCACGCAGTCGTACGCCCAAAATGCGTACACTCGAGATTCCAGCTCTTCGGCAAACTTAGCCACGCATTTCCAAGCGGACAACGCAGAAAAAAACCTACGCGCATGCGGCGCACTGTTTCGTTTGCTGCCACGACGGCAACGTTTATGTTTACGCTGGCTGTCCCAGCATTCAATTTTGCAATCTTCAGGCAGCTTTGGGTTGCAACAGATTACCCACACACGTGACCACGACACTGTTTCCTGTCCCGATTGGAACTGGCTGGCTGACCCTCTGGCTAGCTCTGACTGCGGGAGAGCTGCCAGAAGACCGAAAATCGAAGATCCCCATTGAAAATGCAGCTGCCGCGCCCGGCGACCTGTGGGTCAGCGGTCAGGTGCCATAACCATTAGACCGCTGTGGCTAGTCTTGCGAGCTTACAGTTCTGTGTGAGCACTGTGAGGCAAGAGCACGCCTACCTCACACCCAGGCGCCTAAGCACCCGGCGGCATACTCTCGCACCCAGACACTATTTTGTTCTGGACTGCGAAGGCATGTATGTCTCGCGCAAAGTTAACGTGGCAAACGGCAGCTCTGGGACTTCAAATTGCGAAAAAGGCACCTGTTAACTCCGCTCCCACTTGCAAGAACTAGTTGGGGCCCCACTGCACAGTCTTTGAATGCAAAAACAAGCAATGCAAGAGAAACAAATTATTCAGCACTGTCTGTGAAGATCATAACACAATGCGAAAATCATGACGGAGCGCGGTTTTCATATTGCACAGACTTTCATCTGAAACGAAATATGCTAAGCTTCACCGAGAGAGGCAAGTCTAATAAATAAACAAATAGGACAAAGCCTGATGCCAACTACAGTATTTGCTTGCACTATTTGCGCACGTTTTTTTTTTTTTTTCAATTTTAGAGCTATCAAGAAGGAAGGTGTGCAAACGACGGGGAGATATTGCAAACACATAGAAATTATGTGCAATAGCATATAGTCCTAGCACATGTTGCATATGTATACACACATTAAGGAAGAAAATTAATTGGAGCACAAACAATCTCTACTTGTTTATTTAACATAATTGCCATAAATTTTCACCAACCAGATTCGGTCATGCGCGGTTTACTGTAAAATACTGAGCGAACCCCACCCCCACCTGAGCAAATGCCCTCCACCCTAGCAAATAGCAAATGCTCCCCCCCCCCCCTTCCTTCCCTTCTTCGGGAGATGAGAAATAAGCGCCAATCATCAACAGAATTCTGTTGATCCAACATAATCATGCATTATAGGCAGTGACCCTTTTTTTTTGAAAGCTGTGACTTTAGAAAATAACAATTTGCAGAAACTTCTGTGGAAGACATGCAACACTGCTTTGCAGAACTTAGTTTCCAACCACCATTTGCTCCAAGGTAGGGGATGGTAGGCGGGGTGTTCACAGTGACGTCACACAGTTTCCAAACAGGGAGAAGTCTATTATTATGCGATCCACATTCAAATGCTCAGTTCTTACAAAACTTCACGTACAAACACACAATGTATGTGGCAACAAATGACTGCTGCATTCTTTAGAAAGCCATATGTCAATGACAAGAGATAATCGTGTCCATGAAACACGCCTCGCACGTTTAGTACTAATGTAACAGAAAACGTATAGACAGAATCACATTTGTCTAAAGCACCCAGCGGGCTGCTTTGGGCACACTTTTCTGTAGAAGTATGCAAAGATCCACACCTTAATGATGCCTAATAGAGTTAAACTGAATGCTAGGTCCTTCCTATAAAACAAACGTGAGTTAAAGTGTGAAACTAACGTGACGTAGCAGCTGCAGACAACAGCATCCACACGCCTCACAGCTTCGTCTGTACCTGATAAAGTTGTTTCCTCAGTCTGAACTTCACATGCTGTAGACATTCTGGACCATCGAGGAAAGTATCCTCAACGTCTCACAAGAAATTCACTCAAATTTCCAAGAGAGGAAAAGCGCGAAACCTGTTCCCATTGCCAGACTTTCGGTTGGGAAGTTTTGAGTTTTATTTGCGGAGCGTTCGTTCGCATGGCTGTCCAGTGGGGGGCAGGGTTGCTTCATCGTGTAACATAAGCACTGACGCACATTATAAATATGGGGCACCCACAGAACTCACTGGGTCCTTGTGTATATGAGTGGCTAGAGAGATCATAAGTGGTTAGGAAAGTGTGCAAGCCAATGACTGGCTAGCTAGATGCGATAGTGTCGTGAATCCACCACTAGATTTGAAATACAAGTGCTTATGCCTGGTTGGTCAAAGCAAGATCACATTACATGTTGGCTCAGCTGATGATGTTTCTTCCCATTCCTTCTTCAGTTGAACCTAACTACGTATAGCACATACAGAGTAAGCATGCCTCTCTATAAAGGACCCTGTTGACATCTACAGACCCTCAACTCATGCTTAGAAGGGCACTCACCTATCACACCCTTTCCATTCGCAATGGTAGACTAACTTCGCTGCCTTGTGATGGTGATGATGGTGGTGATGGTGGTGGGCAGCCGCAGACGACGTTGCCGTCACTGCCGCCTTTCTTCTCCCCATCAACCACTACAGTCTTAGATGCCGTTGCAGCGGGTTTCACTTCTGCAGGCTGCGTGGACACCGGGATCGTCGAACCTGCTGCCACAGTTGACGTCGCACTTGTCGTTGATGTGGAGTTTACTGTTGCCACCGTAGTGACAACAGCCTTTGAGGAGTCCATCGTGCTCAAGAGTTTCACCAGATTGGGTTGTGGAACTGGCGCTGCAGCAGTCGTTGTAACCACCCGCACCACCTGCGGCGTCACCGATGGGGTAGACAACGTCTGCGACTGCGTCTTTGGCTGCACCTGTGCTTGGTGGGCACAGCCGAGCTGGACCACACTGCCGCCCAGTTGCGGAGTTACAGCATGCTGCGTCAAGTTTTGCTGGATCACGCTTTGCTGGACCACAACATGCTGCGTTCCTCCCCCATCGGTTCGCGCCATCATGACCACAGGCTGCTGCTGAGAGGCAGGCACAATAGCTGCGGGTGGCGACCCCTGCCTCTCGGTTGTCTCCCCCGCTTGGAATGTCGACTCGCTCGAATCATCCAGCCGGAGCCGCTTCACACAGCCTCCACCCCCGTCTGGCTCCGCCGCCCGTTTCAAGGCTGGCGAAGCGGCAACCTCAACACCAGAGCGCGAAATTACTTTCGACGCACTCTCCACTGACCCCACGATGTCCTGGAATCGGCGACAGATCCGACGAAGCCGTTGTCTTTGCTGGGGTGCCTGTCCCGTTAGTCACTGCTACATTAACATCATCCGATATCACCATCGAAGTGGAGCTGTCAGCGTGCTGCGCCGTCTCGTCTTCCGCGCTTCCATTCTGCAACGTCGCAGAATCCATGGCCAGCGGAACTTTGCCCTTGTCTAAAAGGCCATTGAGAAGTGGCGAGCTCTTGTACACTACGCTTTCGACAAGTTTCGTTTCTGCGGCAGTTCCAGAGGTGGTGGTCGTCGTGCTCGGAAGAATGGCAATGCACTTGTGGGCTGTCGTCGCGCTGACCGTTGAACCGTTCTCTCCAACGTGGTTGTGGATGGAGTGATCCGCACCCATCGCAGACGTCTGTTGCGCAGTAGGAGGCAGTTCTTGCTTGTACTCGGGGGGCATCGAGACCTCCATGACAATGTCTCGCTGAAAGCCATTGGGCCGTGTGGACACGATGAGCGGGCCCCTGTAGAGAACAAAAAATGCACTCGACACTTGAGCTCAAAGCTTGAAAAGATAAAAAAGTCTGGGCATTTCTTAGCCTTAGTTATGATACAATAATGAGGCATACCTGTGGCGTGGACGGGGTAGGAATTCCAGAGCAATTCTAGTGGCCCATTATTAAAACTTACAGACAGACAAACACCACTTCTTTACTTTTCATTGGCCTATGAATCTTCATTGCGCATTCAATTTAAATCCAAGCATATGAATTATTTAGCATTCTGACCCGTGAAAGTTTCATTACAATGACTGGGGATCAAACCTGTGACTGAATTAAAAAGCAGGAAACTATGCTCAATAGTACAAAAAGTATTCAAGCACATTATACAATGAGGTATAAAAGCTTGAACAAGCTAATGGACTCGAACTATAAAGCAGCTGTTCAAGACCAGGTCATCACAATACTGTGTCTGCATGAATATGATTTACTTTCAAATTGAATCATCAGCCTTAACATTATGTACACAGCCAAGCCTAGTACCCACAGAGCCACTCACTCACCTGGCACCAGCATTGATGGCATTGGCTACGGCTTGGCTCCTTGCTAGAAGGGCGGCATTGACCGCGCCGGGTGGCATCTTCCCTTGCGGCCGCACCACCAACATTCCCGTTGTGATGCCCGTGGCCGAGTTGGGCACCATGACGATCGTAGCTCCCGGCGGCAAACCGCCACCAGAGGCCAGGCTTGCAGCCAGAGATGTGCCTTGTGCCATGACCGGGTTCGTAGGCAGCGCCGAACCAACAACCACCGCAGATCCTCCACTCAAGTTCGATGCCAGGTTCGGAGCCATTACAACAGTCTGGCCAGAGCTCAGGTTAGACGTCACATTGGTAGGGAGACTCGGCAAAGTCTGAGTCAGGCCGACCGCAGACACTGAAGATGACACAGAACTTTGGGCGGAGGCAATGGCTGAGGCCAGAAGAGGTGTGGAAACTGGCGTCGAGAACGTGACTTGCAGAGGTGTTTGTATAGGCATTGACGTCTGGACAGAGACGGACGGCACCGAAATAGATGCCGGTACCTGACCAGTGGGTGCCATGGATACCACGACCTGCGCAGGTTGTCCTTGCACCATTGTCGCTGGCTGTGTAGACTGAATCAACATTGGACCCGCTGCCGTCTGAACTTGTGTGTGCAGTGGCGATTGACAGATTTGGGTCGGCACCTGAACCTGAACCTGGTGCTGCTGAACCTGAGTCTGCACGACCGGCGCGGTGTGGACCTGCACCTGCTGCTGAAACTGCGCCTGCCCGGCGGGGGTTCCCGAAACCTGAACCGGCTGCGTCTGCACTGACGAATTCGGAACCTGCACCTGAACCTGCTGTGGCTGAAGCGCTGAACTCTGAACCTGCACCTGAATTTGCTGCTGCTGAAAGGTTGAACTAGGGACTTGCACTTGAACCTGCTGTGACTGAATAGCTGAGTGGGAACCTGAACCTGAATGTGCTGCTGTGTTTGAACCATTGGAACTTGCACCTGAATCTGACGCTGTTGCGCAGCCTGCACTGCAGCTGCCGACAGCTGGACTTGCACTGGTGCAGACGATGGCGTCACCTGGTTTGAACCTGTTGCAACTTGCGCTTGAAACGTCGTGGTTGGAACTTGAACCTGAACTGTTGAAGTTGGTACATGCATCTGGATTTGTGCTTGCTGAGCCTGAGCAGCTGAGGTTGGAACCTGCACCTGAATTTGCTGCCCATGTACCACAGAGCTTGGTACCTGCATTTGCACCTGAATCCCTGAACTAGGGGCTTGTACTTGGGTCTGCAGCATCTGAGCCACCGACGTTGGAACCTGCACTTGCGCAAGCGGAGTCTGAACTGCCGAGGTTGGCACTTGCGCCTGCACTTGAACCTGCTGCGCCTGAGCAACTGAAGTTGGGACCTGCACATGCACTTGCGCCGGCTGTGCCTGAGCTGCTGATGTCGGCACCTGCACCTGAATCTGAGGTTGTGTGTGAACGGTCGGAACCTGCACTTGAACGTGCGGTTGAGCTCGCAGGTGCAAAGCAGTTCCAAGACCCTGCCCCTGGGTTTGAGGCTGGACTGAGTTTTGGGCCAAAGCCTGTGGCTGCTGGTGGAGCTTGGCTTGGAGCGCAGACGCGAGACAGGTTGTCGCCAGCTGAGTGGTTTGGACCGTCGGTGCACCTGTACTCACGGTTGAGGCGGCTGAAGACGTGGTTGACACGAAGCTGAAAGACTGTGCTGTGACTGTGGGCTGGTGGTGGTGATGTGGTTGATGAGAACTGACGGTAGAGATTGGGTTCACTTCTCGTCGGACTGGTTCGGGCGTTCTAGTCAGTGCAGCGTTGTTGGCCAATACGGGTGTCCCGGCTGTCACCGGTGTCGCCTCTGCATCCGCACTTGTCACCACCGTCGACTGCTGCTGCTGCTGCTGCATTTGCTGGTGCCGCTGAAGGTTGCGGGACACCTGCAAGGCACGTAAATGTGGAAATGAGTGAGACCGGGTGAATCTCTATGCTATAGTCAGTTACAGCCACAGAAGACATTTCAGCTTCGCCCACAGCCATCGCTGCTACTTTCACAGAAAGTTTGCATATATGCTCTATCCAATAGCACTTACTCATTTTTTGTAGCATCAAGCACCTGTGAAGTTGACTTTCCCACACAGATACATTTCTATTGTGAATATAAGGTAGGAAACTTGAATATCATGACAAATTTTGTCAGGAATTCTGACGACGCTGCTCAGCCAGACATGTGGCCGAGGTAGTGACAACGAACTTTCAACTCTTAATGTGCATAGTATTCGTAATAGCGAAGAGAAAGTACTTGAAGTGACAACCAGATAGCACGACTTCAGCAGGCCTGCCTAACGGTGTGAGTGAAGCTCGCTTTTTTTCTTTTAGGTTATAACGGAGTACAGAACTGAACTGTGTATGCCATTCTAAATTTAATAATTGGTGCTGGTGGCAGTTATGTTGCTACAAGCAGAGTTAAACCTAGGCATCAGGCCAGCAATCATTCTGGCCTAAGCACCTTTTTTAGCAGCAGAGCTCGCAGTCCATCATTTAATTCACTTTCTAAGAGAAAAGTCCATAGAGTCTGATATTTCCCTGCACAGTACCTCAAGACCTCCATGTATGTCAAAACCCTCAAAGATTAATTAATTGTGATTTATGCATTGTGACAGGTCAACAAAAAGAAATAAATGAGCAAAGAGGTTTTTTTTTATTGTTCATATAAAAACTGATTTTGTTGAAGGCAGATCCAAAGGTTTATATATCAATAAGCTGCGCAGGCACACCACACTAACCAATTTATATTTTAAAAACTTGAGTCTGTTCTCGCCTCCTCTTTTGACTGGTCTTGTTGCGCTAATCACAATGGTCTCCATGTCCAAGCACAAATTCATCCAACAATGAACTCTTTTAATGGAAACTTTCGATTTTTCATGCCGTCCACAAGCACCCACCTTTCTGGAAAGAAGCACTTGCAGAGCCAGATGACATCCTTAAATAAGCTATTTCGGCGCGTCTAGGGTACTACAGAAGTGCAGCACCCACAAATCCAAACTTAATCACCGAGCAATAGATACCTATAACCAGCTACAACTAAAGAATAAATGCGAGTCCCACCCACTGCCCAATGACAATTACATGGTCAAGCAACCGTTATATCATAGTTTGAGTGTATATATTCTTGAGTTGTAACCAAAATTCATTCATTCTAAAAGACCGGGTGAGTAAGCACGAACACGAGAAAGAAGTGAAGACACCATAGGACCGACGAGTCGCTGTGGTTATCAGAAATTAGAGAAACACAGGAGATCATTAACCGGAGGCTCACCTTATACTTAACACTGTCGAGAGTAAGTGCACCCCGAAATTCCTTGAATGTGCAGTTTCGTGCCGGCACAAAAACAAAAAATCGTGTTTAATGACTGAGGCACGGCTTATCAATAATAGCAACACTGCATGCTGGAGCCACCAGCTGATTATCTTGCATAAAGAAGATATCAAATGCTTTAGCAGTTGTCCTTCATGTGGACCCTTAAGTGTGCTGTATCGATAGCTTCGCCTACTACCTGGGCCTGCTCAGATAAGTTTTTGTGCCTTTTTTTTTTTTCCTCTAACGCCACTGTGTGCCTGTTCAGTACGCTCAGACCTTGATATAACAAAACCCGATATAATGATATATCGGTTATAACAAAGTAAGTGAAAAATAGTTTTGAAGTAGATATAGCGCTAGGAATAAACGCTTATAAAAATATTCTTGGATATAACAAACTTATTTTCGTACAAGATGCAACTTTGTTATAATGAGGTTTAAGTGTAGTTTGTAGGGTTGCCTGCGCAACCGCTTGTTTTCAATCGGCGGCGCCTCGGCTTCACGCAAAGGTTGTGTACGCTGTGGCAAGGGCAATTTCAGGGGAGGCTGCACTGTGTGGCTCCCGTAGCCCTTCACACCCTGCTCCTTGGATGAAGCCGAGATGCCCCGTTACCCTCCTTGCCCTTTTCTGGCGAGACTCCTCTCCAAACCCATGGAACTTGCGTAGCTTTCTTGGGGGGGCAAGGGTGGGGGGGGGGCTCGTTCTCTTTTTGACTTGGCAAGCCACGACGGACACAGCTCGATCGAGTTGGGAGCCAACTAGCTGCCATCACCTCCTGCGCAACGCCTGGTTCTCGAGGGTGACCCACTGTTCCAGGGTCGGAGTCCAAAGCCACCAGAAGCAAGTGCAAGCCTTATCGCTCTCCCTCTCTCGTGCACTTCTCAATTTGGTGTCTTTTTCACGTTGACGTGCAGAACTAATCCCCCACTTTGTTTTTATTATACTTTGTCATGTGTTGGTGGGGCTTGACGCTATAAAAACAGTGTCAGGCAAAGAACTCGTCTGCCTGACACCCGCCGTGATCAGAGCTCACTGCGAACCCTGGGTTCGGGGTCCAGCTGCAACTTATATGCTGTGCAGTGCTAGTAGCATGTGACGAACACTCCACTGGTGCATGGCGCAATACCAAGAAGGGACAGTTTCGCACACGCGGATCTGTTAGTTACAAAGTAACCCCTATAAGCTCGAACAGAGTTTGTTTCACTTGTTTCATGTTTGTATGTTTGCTCGCTGTGTCTTTTAAAAATGAATGCTTAACAACTAACTGAGCTCTCATTTATTTTACACATCATGTAAAGACTCTTCATTGCCATGCTAAATAGCTGACTTCCAGCGTGCCATTCACGTGAGCAATAATCTTTCTAATAACAGCCAAATGCTGGGTTGAAATCAGTTCCCTTCACTTGATACCTTTCGGAACCCGGTTAAGGGACAATTACATAAGGGGAGGGTTAACAAATGAAGGTTACAAAGAGCCATTTTCATGACAGACAGAGTGCAGTTACGTTGTCCACAAAAGTTGATATACACGTGATGGCTGCAATTACGGGGCAGGACATTCCAGGCCACTGAACTGTCTCACATCATCAGTGCCCTATGTTACCCTGAAACCCCAAGTCAAACGAGCAAGCAAACAGCCTGACCTTGTTGGCCAACAAGCTCTTGATGAGGTTGCTCGACCCGCCAGGTGGCGCACCGCTGGGCGGCGGAGGTGCCGGAGGCGTGCCCACGACCTGCGGGGCCGTTGTGGCTGGCGAAGGAGGCGGGGAAACCTGGTTCCCCGGTGGTGTCAGAGCCCGGAGCGGTGCTGAGAGCTGAGCCTTCAGGATCGGGCTGTGGCTAGACGCTGTGCCGCCACTCGCAAGGGGCGTGCGCAGTGTCGTGGCCGCAGCTACACGATGCCACGAGAAGCCACATTAGCCATGCTCTACGCCGACTCCTTCACGCAACAAACTATGGCACAACAATCTGAACACTTTAATGCCTGAATTATGAGACGACTAAAAAAATGAATTTTTTTTTTCATTTTCCAGCTTTAAATAGCAACCATTAAATGATTCCACAGTGGAATTATCTAAAATGCAACTTTAATGCATACTTTCACGTGAATTCTCCATATGCCACAGAAGCCAGCCACCCTGGAAATACAACAAACTTCAGAACTATACGTAACATGTCAAGTGCCACCTTGTTTGGTGCGTACACTCTTAATAAACAAAATTATTGAAGATAGAACTTGCATCACGCAGGTCAAAAAGAACGAAGTGAGCTCGAGCTGTTGCACGCGCTTCGCGGTCTCCACCATCATCTACAGAACAAATGGTTATAGCAAAAAATATTTCAAACCAGGCGGTGGCATTAGATTTTTCACGCTGAAAGCTACGTTCACCGTGAGTACTTGACAGTCGGCATTAAAGGTGCACACATTCCGTGACTTAATTTTTCGAACTTTTTCGACACTCGGCTGTAAAAGGTTAAAAGAGCAGTGGCTATTCTACACTTTTTTAACTTTCATTGAATGAAGGTGCATGACATCAAACCAATAAAAAACTACTGCTATACCTCAAAGTGTCCTCATTTTTCCTACAACCCCTTTCTGTTGTTTCCTATTGGCTGTTAAGCTAAATTTTGCACAAAAAGCTGACACATGCACATGTCATGCAAAGCTGACACATGCACAAAGATGAGCATCGATATGAGCCTGTTATTACCATTTCTTTGTTTCTTTTTTCACTCTGAACCCCTCTGATAAGTACAGTAAAATTTATTTAATTCAACCCTCATTTATTTAGAAAGTCAGATAATTCAGACATGTTACCTGGTGCCAACAAGCATATGTGCTGTTTAGCGGCATTAAACTCTTGTTAATTCAGTCATGTTCAGCCGCAACCCGGTTAATTCAAACAATCCACCATGTCACGTGCACATGGTATGCAATATAGGAACGGTTCCTAGCTGAATCGGGGCTAATTAAATGCAGGAGTCTGTTCCCATAGTTGCATTTAAAACAATGTTTCAGGATGATAAAAACTGCGGTTTTCATACTGTCCCAAGGCAAAGTATAAGAACACGATTTAAATATTCATCAGGAAAATGAAAGTGAATTGATGCAACAAACATTTGTTGATTGTTCTCTAGATACGTTCGATAGTTTGGCATTTGATTGACTCGGACGTTTTATCTGAACCCGTGAAATTCGGATTACAGAGCTTTCATTTTGATGCAATATCACACAGGTCACGTCCCAGGTATGACAGATGTACTATCTGCGTCAAATGAAACCCGAACAGCGGCAAGCCCTCACGATGGTATAGTGCGTGCCGTCCAATTATCACCATGGACAGGCAAGCATGTACACTCAAACCTCATTAAAACAAGGTTGCATCTTATAAGAAATTATGTTCATTATATCTGAAAATTCGTCATAATGGTTATTTCTAACACTGTGTCTATTACAAGACAATTTCTGATTTAATTCGTTATAGTCGATATTTTGCTATATCTATGTTCGTTATATCAAGGTGTGGTGTACACGTATCCCGAAGGAGTACGGCCACCAGCGTGGGTCCGGTCTTAGCGAGCCGCAGGGCACGCGTTAACCGTCGCCGTGGCGGGAAACACGATACTGCTCAAGTCGCAACACTTTATTGTGGCAACACCAAACGCAGTACAGCCCGTTGCAAAAAAGGCGCGGCGGGAAAGCAAGTAGGCTTATCCACGCCACGGGCACAAAGTACTACACAGGGTGCCACGAGCAGGTCTCCGCGGTAAAGGTAATCCACGGAGACACCGGGACAAAGGGGCCCGGTTGCTCGAGCGAGGGCAAAGGCGCTCGCGTTGGCTTCGAAGGGAGACGGGTCGGCGTAGCTAGGCCACGCACTAGGACACCGTACCGCCCTTCGGCCGTGAGTACGCAGCGGGGCAACAAAAGGTGAGCGTTCGACTCGGGCGCGAGGCGCCGTCAGCGAAGTCCGACGAGCCCCGAGCGACGGGACTCGACGGACGGAAAAGAATGCGTGGCTCACCGTTTGAAGTCCCGGACTGTACTCGCCGCTCCCGACGCAGCGCGCGAAAACCTCTTGCGAGTCCCCGCGCGCGGCGCCACAGTCAACATCCGCTACCGGGTGAGGGAGTTAAACGTCACTCCACCCTTCCCGGCGCGGCAGACAGCAAAGGAGGGCAGACATGTCGGGACATGAGAATGGCAGAAAGGTGGGAAAGCCCGCGCAAAGGCAGCGGGCCAGCCTCAATTCCCACATCCCCCTCTCCTAAACTTGTCCTTTACCGGTCTGCAAAAGGCAGCCGGACGTCACCCATGCAGTTAAAATAACACTGCTATGAGCGGTAGCTAACCTCAGTCCAGCCCTGCTACCGCTGCTTAAAAAAAAATACGATTACAAAGGAGAAACAAAAACATAAATAACAAAATAAACACACGACACTATAAAGATAACTGCGGAAGGGAGCACAGAAAAGTGGGACTAGTGTTCGTGTTGGTACCGAAGTGGGATAGCGTCCACTGCGCGGAGGGGCGGAAAAGGGCGTGAGTGTCCGCTGGGTGCGATGCCCGAGTGCGAGGTCAGAGGTACGGGAGGGGGCTCACTGATGGCTCGTTGCTGCTCTTGATAAGCCGCGAGTCCGACGAAAGCCGCTTCGGTTGTTCGGAGGCCCCGCATTTCCGGCTCGATGACGAAGCTGGACGTTGCGGGAAGCCGGGCCTCTCCGGTGGTCAGGGAGGCCGAACCAAAATTGGCTGCGAGGCGCCCTGGCGTTGGCCGGCAGCATATAGCTGCTTTCAGCTGGCCTCGCGCAGGAGCCATGGTGGAAAAGGCAGCACGGCTTCTTCGGCGACGGCCAAGAGCAGAGCACAGCCAGATGGTCTGACGTCAGTGGGTCAATGACCCCCCAGCACCTCCAGTGTCCGCGTCGATGGAGGGCAGCCATGACGCACTCTTCGCGGGCTCGCACTGAAGCGTCACGCACTTACACACGCACGCACACACACCGCCGACGGCTGCGCGAGCGTAGGCGCAAAGCGTCCTTCGTCTCTCTCCCTCCCGGCAAGCACCGACACACAAGGTCACACACAGCTCCCTTCGCGGTAGACGAAACGAATACGGAAAAAAAAGTAAAAACAGAGCAAAACGACACTCAACATCTGGCGAAAAAACATAAAACACAGATAACACTTAATATTAGACAAAAGAAACACAAAATACACATGAACACTTGAAAAAAAAAAAGAAACACTGGCAGCAGACATGGCGGGGTCAACTTCTTTACGAGAAAAGGCCGTAAAGAAGCTAACCTATACTGAGGCTAGACAGTAAACTGAGGGCCTTCGGTTGCGGAGAAGTCCGCCGTCCGGCGCGAAATCACAAAGGTGACCGCTTCCTCAGATTATACCAGCGCGGGGTCCAAATGCGGTCCGCCGCTCCGGGTGTGCCCCGTTGCTGGCGCGCAGTGCCGCAGGGCTCTGGCGCGAGCTCGTCAGACCGTGATACAAAGGGTTTCAGGTCTGCGATATGGGCACGGCTGAGTTTTCCCGTCTGGGGATCTTTCAGCAAGTACGCGAGTGGAGTGCAAGCTTTCTCCACTCGGTACGGACCAAGCCACTTAGGAGCGAGCGAGGTTGAGAACCCCTTACTGGCATCGCTAAGGGCGTGGTTGCGCTTCAGGACAAGATCGCCCACCTCAAAAACTAGGTCGCGATGCTTGCGGTCATATTGGGCCTTCTGCTGAGCCCTGGCCGATGCCAAACTTTGCCTTGCTTTGCAGAAAGCTCGACAAAGCCTGTCCCGAAGTGCCGACGCATAAGCAGAGCAGTCTGCCGGCGCCTCCTCGTCCTCGAGCTGGCATTGAGTGACGCAGGTCACCGGATTTGCCAACTCCCTTCCAAAATTTAAGAAGGCGGGCGAGAAACCAGTTGAGCGACTCTCGGATGTTCGAATAGCGAACGCGAGCTCACTCAAATGGTCTGCCCAGTCCCTTTGACTTTCGGCAAAGGCCGCCAACATCGGTTTGAGCGTACGATTGACGCGCTCCGTCAAATTGGACTGGGGATGGTAGGGTGAAGTGGTGCAGTGATCAATTCCGAGGGAACGGCACGTGACACCAAACACCCGAGCGGTGAAATACGAAGCATTGTCAGTGATGAGCCTTTCCGGGAAGCCGAACCGGCAAAACACTTCCTGCAGCTTCTCAAGCACCGCTCGCGCTGTCACCTTCCGAAGTGGGAAAAGTTCCACCCATTTCGAAAAGTGATCAGCGACTACCATCAGGTGAATGAACCCCTGCTTACTTCTGGGAAATGGTCCCATTAGATCGCAGGTGGCCACTTGCCACGGACGCTCACTGACAATCGGTTTCATCAGACCGGGCGGTTTGCCACCCCTTGATTTCACCGTTTGACAGACGCGGCAAGAACGGCAGTAGCGAAAAATGTCTCGCTTCATGCCGGGCCAGGTCACAACGCGGCTCAGTTTTGCAAAAACCTTCGAGCCACTCAGGTGACCAGCCATGGGTTCGTCGTGAGAGGATCGCAACAGTGCGGCTCTCAGACTTTTGGGCATAACCACCTTAAACGGGTCTATGGACTCGTCGTCAGTGGCTATATACTTCAGCAGGAGCCCGTCATGGTCCAGCAAATATGAATCCGCAGGGGACTCAGCGACACACGCTGGTTCGAGCCCCCTATTCGCGCCCGCTGCAGGGCAAGCAGCGTCACGGCGCTCCGTCTCGTCGAGACAGTCGTTATCGGCGCCCGCTGCAGGACAAGCAGCGTCACGGCGCTCCATCTCTCTGAGACCGTCGCATATTTCGCGACAAAACGGGTCACTTTGCTGGGCCTTCAGAAGCTCTTCTCTGCTGAAGGCGATGCCCATTCTCCCAAAATGGGGGAGTCTGGTATCGCGCCCACTCAGGACCGCAGCAACAACCGCTTGAGTCGGCATTACGGGTTCGCTCTCGGCCTCGTGGCCTTCGGAAAGCTCCCCCGCTCGGCCGCTTCGCGGTGCGCCGCTTACCTGGTTAGCAGCCAAGGTTTGTCCGCATGGGGACTCACCCTTCACGCCGAACGGCGGCGAAGCTGCTGTTTCGCCCCCGACGCTTGCAAGTGCTAAGGCACCGCTAGCGGCGGGTCGCACCGGGATCAAGGTCCTCGGCCGACAGTGGGGCACGAGATAGCGCGTCAGCTACCACGTTGGTGCTCCCCTTTCGATACTGCACCGAAAAGTCATAGTGCTGTATCAGGAGAGCCCAGTGCGCCAGCCTGCCGGCAGGCTCACGGAGCCGCATCAGCCAGCTGAGCGCACTGTGATCCGTTTGCACTACGAATTTCGTCCCATCAAGATAGACGTCAAACTTCCGCAGTGCAAACACGATGGCGAGGCACTCCTTTTCGGTCACGGAATAATTTTTCTCCGCAGAGACCAAGGAGCGGCTGGCAAAGGCCAACGGCTGCAACACGCCATCGTATTCCTGTAGGAGAACAGCTCCTAAACCCAGATCGCTCGCATCAGTCTGTACAACGAACGGTCTGGTCAGGTCGGGGAGCTTGAGCTGCGCTGTCTCCGCTATGGCGTTAGACAGTCGGCAAAACGCCTCCTGCTGCTCAAGTCCCCATTGCCACTCGGCAGACTTACCCAAGAGTTTGCTCAAGGGAGCCTGCAGTCGGGCACAGGACGGAATGAAGGAACGGTAAAAGTTGACCATTCCTAGAAAGCGGCGAAGGCCACGTACGTCCTTGGGCACGGGAAATTCGAGAATAGCTCGAAGTTTCTCCCGATCCGGCTCTATGGAGCCTTCGCCCAGCGTAAACCCGAGCAACTGAACACTGGTCTGCGCTAATTGGACCTTAGCGGGGTTAAGTGTCATCCCGGCGGTCCTCACCCTCTCGAGTACACGATACTGCTCAAGTCGCAACACTTTATTGTGGCAACACCAAACGCAGTACAGCCCGTTGCAAAAAGGCGCGGCGGGAAAGCAAATAGGCTTATCCACGCCACGGGCACAAAGTACTACACAGGGTGCCATGAGCACGTCTCCGCGGTAAAGGTGATCCACGGAGACACCGGGACAAAGGGGCCGGTTGCTCGAGCGAGGGCAAAGGCGCTCGCGTTGGCTTCGGAGGGAGACGGGTCGGCGTAGCTAGGCCACGCACTAGGACACCGTACTGCCCTTCGGCCGTGAGTACGCAGCGGGGCAACAAAAGGTGAGCGTTCGCATCGGGCGCGAGGCGCCGTCAGCGAAGTCCGACGAGCCCCGAGCGACGGGACTCGACGGACAGAAAAGAATGCGTGGCTCACCGTTTGAAGTCCCGGACTGTACTCGCCGCTCCCGACGCAGCGCGCGAAAACCTCTTGCGAGTCCCCGCGCGCGGCGCCACAGTCAACATCCGCTACCGGGTGAGGGAGTTAAACGTCACTGTTGTGTTCATATCGCGATAGGCTACACCTGTCGTAGTTGTCAAGTTGCGGTGATAAGTGAATGATCGCCACTGCGCATGTGTAACCTGGAGCCACTTGTATATAGGGGCGTGTGCCCTATGTTACGGTGTTCGTTGTGCTGTTGTGAGGCTGCCCTTTGGCATGCCGGAATAAAGGATTCGAAAAGCATGCCCTGGCTCTGAAGTTACAACATGATTGGCGACGAGGATGGGATCCAGACAGCAGGAAAAACAGCAGCTGTTCGGGGTGGTGCCATGCTCGGAAAGCTTCCAGAGTTCGATCCGGACGGTGACAACTGCGATGTTTTCTTCGAGCGATTTGAGTGTTTTGCAGCTGCTAACGACATCGCAGAGGATAAGAAGTTGCAAGTGCTATTGACGTCCATCGGGGAGAAGGCATACGTCACGCTGAGGAGCCTTCTTCTGCCGAAAACGCCTACCCAGGAGACGTATGACGTGGTCATCGCAACGCTGAAAAAGCACTATACCCCAAAGTGCTCCGTGGTTACGGAAAGATACCGTTTTAACCAACGCAATCAAGAACCGCACGAAAGCATCAGCGACTTCATAGTAGGACTCAAGAAACTGGCTGCAACATGTGAGTTCGGCACATTTCTTGAGCAAGCCCTGCGAGATCGTCTCATCGCGGGATTGTGTTCCGACAGCATACGGTGCAGGCTTCTGGCGACACCTGATGCAGAATTAACCTGGGAGCGCACCTGCAGCATTGTAGCAGCCATGGAATCTGCTACTAGAGGCACTCGGGAAATGGTGGCGACCCTCGCAACAGGGACCCCCGTCGACAGCGACGTTCACTGGAACAAGGAAACGGCAGCTGGACAACGGTCAGCACCCGCTGGGGACTACGCACGGAGTTTCATGCCGAAAACCACTCCAGCTGCAGGTACACAAGAGACTAAGGGGTGTCATCGTTGCGGTGGGCGGCACTCTCCTGTAAGTTGTCCGTTCATGAACAGCCGTTGTTTTAAATGTAACAAGAAAGGCCATGTAGCCAAAATGTGTAAAACTAGGGCGCCTATTCATTGCCTGGCTAATGATGCAACGCGTGATGAGTTGTTGACACTGTGTCACACAGACCGTAGGTCGGGCACGCCTGCCATTGTGGTGCCGTTGCTGATAAACGGAAAAAAGATTTCGATGGAGCTAGATACAGGCGCAGCCGTATCGGTAATGTGTGAAACAGAATGTTTAAAACATTTTCCCGATGCAAGTTTCAGGGAAACAGATGTTAGGCTAGTCACCTACAATGGCACGCCTGTCACGGTCAAGGGTATTATGGATGTTGATGTAGAGTACCAGAGCCAACACGTTCGCTTGCCACTAGTGATTGCTAAGGATAGCACAGGGGCTAGAATGCCAACATTATTAGGGCGGGAGTGGCTAACGAAAATAAAACTCGACTGGCTGAATGTGGTACGGGTGCAGAACGTACGGGAAGAAGCACAGATAACTGATAAGTACCGCGAGGTATTTCAACCAGGATACGGGGCCATTAAAGGGTTTCACGCTAGTATTGTGCTTAAGAAAGGCGCTACTCCTGTTTTTTGTAAAGCGAGACCAGTGCCATACGCGTTACGCGAGCAGGTAGAACAAGAGCTGCTTAATATGGAGAAGGCAGGCATTGTGTACCGCGTGAGGCACAGTGCTTGGGCCACCCCACTGGTGGTTGTGCCGAAAAAGAATAATGGCATTCGACTGTGCGGGGATTACCGGGTCACCGTCAATCCTTTCGTGGTAGTTGACCATTACCCTCTACCGCTGCCTGAAGATATATTCACCACGTTGCAAGGTGGAGCTGTGTTTTCAGTTCTCGACCTGAGTAAGGCGTATCTGCAACTGGAATTAGATGAGCACGCTCAGGAACTGCTCACCATTAACACGCATATGGGCCTTTTCCGGTACAGGCGCCTACCCTATGGTGTAGCCTGTGCACCAGCCGCATTTCAGGCGGTAATGGACCAAGTCCTGAGGGGCTTGCAAGGCACGGCTTGCTATCTTGACGATGTCATCATAGCGGGAGTTAGCTACGAGCAGTGTCGTGAAAGAGTGGAACAAGTACTCATGCGCCTAAGCGAATACGGTATCAAGGTCAACGCGGAAAAGTGCAGCTTGTTTAAAAAAAGAGTAACCTACTTGGGGCACGAAGTTGATGGCAATGGGTTGCACCCTACCAGTGACAAAGTAAGGGCGATAAAGAATGCACCCAAGCCAGACAATGTCACGCAACTAAAGGCATTTTTGGGACTGGTAAATTTTTACGCAAAATTTTTACCAAAGGTAGCTACAGTCCTGGAGCCTCTTCATGGCTTGCTGCGCAAGGAAACCAAGTGGCACTGGTCCCGACTATGTGACGACGCGTTCAACAAGTGTAAAACGTTGTTGACGGATGAAAGTGTGTTGGAAATATATGATGTGGCAAAAGAAATTCAGCTCACGTGTGACGCTTCAGAGTATGGCCTAGGAGCCGTACTATCGCATGTCGTGAACGGCCAAGAGAAGCCTATCGCTTTCGCCTCAAGATCGCTGTCAGTGTCCGAGCGGAACTACGGACAAATAGAGAAAGAGGCACTGAGCATAGTATTTGGAGTAAGAAAATTCCACAAGTATCTATATGGCAGGGCATTCAACGTTTTAACGGATCACCAACCACTGACGGCTCTTTTCGACCCAAACCGACATTGCGGTGCCGTGGCAATTGCCAGGGTACACAGATGGCTGACATTTCTAGCAGACTATCGGTACAAAATTACGCATAAACCGGGCTCCGCCATATCGCATGCTGATGCTTTGTCACGGCTACCGTTGTCGGAGGGGGGGCATGACGAGGACACAATTTGCTACTTTTCCACGTTGTCAGATTTGCCGCTGACCGCGAAAGACATTGAGCGTGCAACAGGGTGTGACAGTTTGCTGCGAGTTGTGCGAAATAGGATATGGCAAGGTTGGCCAAAGACTGTCAGTGCGGAACTGCAACCGTTTTGGGTTCGCCGATTTGAGCTCACGGTGGACGAGGGCTGTATTGTTTGGAATAACAGGGTTGTTGTTCCTGAAAGCTTGAAGACTGTAGTACTAGCACTCTTGCACGAACAGCATCTCGGGATCTCAAAAATGAAGGCTGTTGCACGGTCAATGGTCTGGTGGCCGGGTATCGACGATGCCCTTGAACAGGCGGTGCGCAAATGTAGTATCTGTCAGGCAGTACTTCCTGCAGCGCAGCCAGTTCCTTTGTTTCCATGGAAAGTTTGTGAACACCCGTGGCAACGAGTCCACTTGGATTTTGCGGAAAAAGAATCGCAAATCTTTCTTATTGCAGTAGATGCTTTTTCCAAATGGATAGAGGTTAAGTGTATGCAGTCGACCACGGCTGCGAAAACAGTCGAGGCTGTGCGTTCCTGGTTTGCGTCTCACGGGTTACCTGTGGAAGTGGTTACTGATAACGGGCCTCAGTTCCGCGCAGCGGAATTTCTAACTTTCCTGAAAGCGAATGGCGTGAAACATACGCTCACCCCACCGTATCATCCGCAATCTAATGGAGCGGCCGAGCGAGCGGTGCAAACAACTAAGAAGGCTCTCCTGAAGCAGTTAATGGATGACGAAAGGACAGGTACAAACAGGTCACTACAACATCGCCTAGATAATTTCTTGTTCTCGTACCGCGCAACCCCGCACACTTTCACTGGGAAATCACCAGCAGAATTGTTTCTGCGACGGAAACTGAGGACCCGCTTATCATTGCTACGACCAGATGTGAACGGTGTGTTGACTGACCAAGCAGAGGAAGTGAAAACATCCGCTGACAAGCGGCGCGCAGTGTTTCGTTCTTTTGCGATGAATGAGTGCGTACTGGTACGATCAGTGCGTGGAGAGACTGTGAAGTGGTTACGGGTAGAGTGTTGCAGGTAAAATCAATATGCACATACTTAGTGTTGGTGGGAAATCGTGTGCGATATGTGCATGCCGATCATTTGCGCCACTCCTGTCTGGAACGGGAGAAAGAGCCAGCTGTGGACGACGAGTTCGAGCTGCCGCATGTGCCCGAAGAACGGGACCCTACTACTTCGACGACGACGCTACCACCGATTACCCAACACCAGTCGAGCACGGAGCGTATGCCGCAGCCGGACATGACTACGCTCCGGAGAAGCACCCGACAACGCCGGGCGCCTGATCGCTGGGCTATAGTAGCCGTACTTAAAGTTGTCAGAAAGGGAGTGTTGTGTTCATATCGCGATAGGCTACACCTGTCGTAGTTGTCAAGTTGCGGTGATAAGTGAATGATCGCCACTGCGCATGTGTAACCTGGAGCCACTTGTATATAGGGGCGTGTGCCCTATGTTACGGTGTTCGTTTGCTGTTGATGCTGCCTGGCAAGCATGTACACTCAAACCTCATTAAAACAAGGTTGCATCTTATAAGAAATTATGTTCATTATATCTGAAAATTCGTTATACTGGTTATTTTAACACTGTGTCTATTAGAAGACAATTTTTCATTTAATTCATTATAGTCGCTATTTTGCTATATCTATGTTCCTTATATGAAGGTTTGAGTGTATGCCCAGAGCTGCCGAACAGGATGCGTGCACCTGTGCATGTTAAAAGTAGATGGCATGCACTATAGCATTTTTGATTGATATGATTTATATGTGGGGTTTAACGTCCCAAAACCACCATATGATTATGAGAGACGCCGTAGTGGAGGGCTCCGGAAATTTCGACCACCTGGGGTTCTTTAGCGTGCACCCAAATCTGAGCACACGGGCTTACAATATTTCCGCCTCCATCGGAAATGCAGCCGTCGCAGCCGGGATTCAAACCCGCGACCTGCGGGTCAGCATTATAGCATCGTGAAGGTTTGCCGCTGTTTAGGTTGCATTTGACTGGCGATAGTACAGCCTTTTGCTTTATAAATCAGATAATTAAGTCAACCCCCTTTCACTTAAACCGGCCACTCATAACTATTATCTTAAGAGGCTCTCCTCACCTTGTGTGCTGATGCTGAGGCAGCTGGTCACTTGAATTGGCACCGGTAACGGGTTGAGTCGCTTGCGGAGGCCATCGTGATGAAAACTCACAACGCCGTTCGCACCAGTCCACCCGCCGGAGACCTGTCTGTGTGTACACCGCTCTGCAAAGATGAAATGACACCTCGATGAAACAAAACGAAACAAGAAAATCACAAAAGTAAATACGGCAATCAGAGCCAGATTCAAGCTGAGGACCAATTAATGCAATTGAACAGCATAACCTTCTCACAAAGCAATCTGCAAGCAACCTAAAGGCTGGACACGCCGTGCTGACAGCAATTAATATTCATTTATTTGAAAGATTACAGGCCCCTAGAGGCGCTCCATAAAGGCAGGGTGATGCAAGAAAATGTTATAATGTGTACAATTAAAAAACAAAAGGATAGGGCACAAATACCTAAAGAAACCAGAACAAGAAAAACAATGCTGCGGTAAGATATGCAGAAATTATTATTGCACTGGAGTACCTTGATCAAGCCTGATCTGAACCCAACTTCTTGGCTGTGACTGGCTCCCTTTGCAGCTTGTACAAAATGGCCGATCCCGACTAACAGGCAAGGCTCGACACACATTCAAAGAGCACCACCCTCCCTTGTAGTTCTGTACATTGCCTCGACCGCCATCATAGACAAAATCCACACAAAAATGGATGAAGCAGTAGTCAAGGACCATAATGCAAGAAAGCACTCACTTGACACAGTTGGAAAACACCGAAGCGCTGATCACGCTCTTTCTTCCCGCCTTGCTGCAGAATGTCACATACTCTGCGTAGATGTCATTGCGCGCCACCGTGCAGCCTGGGGGCGCCGGCTCGTACATGGCCCGCACCCAGGTCCCTGCAAATGCCTCCGTGTCCATGGGATCACTCTGCGGCGCCGCAGTCGTTCGCGAGCCCCGTAGCCGAAGTCGTAGGGGTGCCTGCCGCTGGCTGGACCCAGCCCAGGTCCAGGCCCCGTCGTCCCCGTGACGCCCGTTGAGGTTCCCGGCGTGTTCATCCCCAACGCGCTTCCACCAGTGGAGACCATGGAAGGCGTCAGTGGCGCCGACATCGGCAACGAGGTCGGAGTGGCGGCCGGGTTGTTGGTTGCCGCAGGGACTTGCGGCGGAGGCAGGAGAGGGTCAATGGTCTCGATGAGCTTTCATGCCCTTCTGGGCAAGTGGTCCGTAGACCAGCGGGTCCAACGTCAGGAGGCTAACCAGGATCCCCATGGACCGGTGGACAAGAAGCATGCGCTCGCATGCGTCACGGCCGAGCTCACTGAGCATGTAGAGCGCCTCGAGTGCGTATATTAGGAGCATCAGGTCGTGCACGGTGAGGAGCTCGAAGACGCGCCGGCACAGGGGCGTGTCTAGCGCGGCTAGCAGGGGTTCTGCGTTGCGCTCCTGCCGGCAGAGACGGGCCAGGATGTCGAGGCAGCGGACGACCAGGTACCGGTCCTGCGACTGGATGCCCTCGCGGGCCAGTCGCAGCAGCGAGCAGGACCAGCGCTGCCGCTCGCCGGCCAGGTCCTCGTAGCAGTGGTGGCCGGACGAGGCCTCGTCCTCGTCTTCGTCCGGCGCAGGGTACAGCACCAACTGTACAGGAACGATGATATGCAACGAGCCTTTTCAAATAATGTTCCATCCCCTTCAGATGCAAATTATAATCGACTGTCTGCAAATGTTTCAAACTTGCACAGCATATTTCCAAGGCACTTTATATTAAATTTCAATAAATTAAAGTAATATATTGTTTTAGCAAGTTTATGTAATTCATTCTAATTAGCAAGTAATTAAATATCTAATTATGCCTTAGTCGACCATGTACCACCTTCACATGAAAAAAAAAATGAAACCATAGACTTAAAATTCACGCACAATTTTTTTATTGCGCCCATTCAAAGCAGAGTATATACTTTCGATGCTAGTCTTAAAATGTGGCATGTTGACCAAGCCATCAAACGTGGTGGTGCCTCACCAATGTGGTCAACTGCTGACACACGCAGCACAATGAGGACAGGGCGAGATGCGCCGACTGTGCAGAAGGTTCAATTCATCCTATGTCCAACGTACCTCACCCTTCTTGCCACTAGTTCTCTAAGACGGCAAAATGACATTTTTTTTTACTGTGACAACTTCTATGAGCAATCGCTCAAAGGAACTGTTTCATGTTGTTACCAATCTGGTCATTAAAGGTAAGGTTCACGATGATTCAAGTGTTCCAATGATAATTACACTAACATGAGATGAACTGAAGACGCTGGAAACCAAAGTATGTGTATAACTTTGCACTGAACTTTCGTGATTCAATCCGCAAGCGCATTTCAAATCTTTTTGAACTTTGCCATTTTGCGTTCGTCAGAAATGTAGGTGCTTCGACAGCTAGAATCGAATAATTGTTCCCATGCTTGGCAACGTGACAACCCAACTAGTGCACCACTACTGGCGGGTGATTCAGGAAGTTATTTAGACTGTTAGCTATGAAATCTCCACAGCACGAAATTTTTGGAGCCATAAGCAACGTTTGTATCACCTGAAGTTCCTTATCTATTAAGAAACACCAAAAGAAAGATTTGATAACATTCTTTCGATGTTTAAGCCACCTATCACGACACATTAGGTTTGTAAGAGCGAGCCATATTGAGGATCAATCATATATAATTACTTTTTCATTGCGAGTTTGTCACAGTTGGATACAAAACGACCATGCCACAATAAATTTGAGAGAGTTCCTTGTTGCATAGTAAACTTGATCTAAAGGGCAATTATGTTTTAACTAAGTAACATGTACAACATTAACAGAGTCACCCCCAGAAGCTTAAACGGTCACACTAGCACATGACAAAAGTTTGGAAGCAAGCACAAGAGACCAGACACTATAAGACAAAATGACGCACCTTAGCAGCGAGGTTGCCAATCGTATCCAAAGCCACCTGTCGCAGCGTAGACCAACGGCTCAGGGCAGACAGCATGACAAACCTGCAGAATGAGCAAACCGTCGTCGCCGTATGAAAGCATGCATGCCAAGGACAAACACACCACACAATATTGCCAGACCACTTCAAGTACCAACATCACAGGAGTCCTGTGAGAATCAAAGTAGACACTGGGGCAACGATGGAGGCCTCAGCTCGAAAAGCTTGTCATTGCTTTGCCTATAAACTCTCCTTGGCGCTCGAGACTGCAAGATTCGACTGAGCAGCTTATGGCATAGCAGTGTCTCTGCTTTCCGCAGGATGTGTTTTCTCACCAACCCCGAAGGATGGTTACGACGTGTTGAATTTTTCAACATAGCAAATGAAACGACAGAGACAAACCTGATGAATGTCCGGTTCTTTGCCAAGATGACAGCGTTGCGCTCTTCGAACGAGAGGTTGTGGAAGATCAGTGCAATCTGCACAAAGACCCGCCGATGCCCATTAAAACTTCCAAAGTCAAAATACAGTGAAAGCAAGAAATCGCAAACAAGAAAAATTATTACGTATAAATAAAGCAACAAATAGCAGAATGTCGAATGTCCACCAAATAAACAAAAAAAACATGCGGTGCTTCTTGCACAAGATGACATTCATTTTTTCACTGGCCAACTCTTCATTAATCAAGTTCTGAAATGTGCATCAGTGCTTAGCATGAACCAGCTTTTACGCATAAACTTGACAGTGTACTTAGTAACAACAAATAGAATACGGAAATATTACACCTGAAATCTTGTAATCATTTTTGAATCAGTCGAGATTTTGAATGAAGTGGATAAAGAATGAAAAATTACCGCAAAAAATGCATGAGCTGCAGCAGCCCTAATACAAAACATGCTACAAACCTCTTACGCTTACAATGGTGTACAGTCAATCACGCCCGATACAAAATTAGAAATATAGACCTTTGACCTGCTTCATTTTCACTATAACCAACCTATAATCCTTCAAGGAGTATTTTAACAATACAAACTGATCAACAATTTTTTATTGTCCTTCGTATGCAAGAGTTCATTCTTTTGTACAGGAGCTCTCAAAAAACAAAACCTTTTAAACAGAATCACTGCTTAAATACAAATAATAAGACTGGTTTTCGTACAACTCTGTACAACGTAACACATTTTCTCGATACCTTCAGGTTGTGTTTAAGGAGAGTCTATGGTACCGTTCTAGAATACTTAGTATGGTTAGAAAAAAAAAAAACACTACAGCTGTGTTTATTTCATTCTTGCATTACAATGATTTCACAATGACCTTAATGTTCTGAACCAACTCACCCTTAACACTCTTTGGCCTTCTACACTCCGTGTCCCTACTTCATAATTTAAGTTAAAAAGCTCGTCCTCTTCGTCCTTGTTACCTGTAACAACCAACGAAAGGGAAAAGCACCGCACATTAACCACTGCCACAGAATCCACAAGAAGACACAGTTGCCTGAGAGAACAGCCACAGCTAGTTGTGGCCATAGATAGCCAAAACAAGAGTAACTTTATTTATTTATTTATTTATTTATTTATTTGTCAAATACTGTCTGCCTTTCACGTGCCGTTACACAGAATGAGTCAAGAGGTACACAGGGGAGTACATTGTACAAAAAGTCCAACTAGACATCA
The DNA here is from genome assembly GCF_013339725.1 of Rhipicephalus microplus. Taxonomy (NCBI): domain Eukaryota; kingdom Metazoa; phylum Arthropoda; class Arachnida; order Ixodida; family Ixodidae; genus Rhipicephalus; species Rhipicephalus microplus. The sequence goes on from NC_051167.1 coordinate 166,979,728, forward strand.
ATAATAACAATTTAAACAATAAAGTATGGTAAGTCTCATAATCAAGGAGGAAATAGTTACAATGTACACTAAAACATACCAACCTCTGCCAATATTGTATAGGGCTATCGTCTCTGCATCCAAATTGTCCTCCCAGAAACGTTCCATCCGCCGACCTTCCACGCCCTGCCAGCTTTCCAGCAACAATGGCCGCAACGTCGGGTCATCTGCATGCGAGCAAGGAAGCAAAGCAGTTAGTGCAACAAGTTACCTGTTTACAAGCAAAACAAAAGACTTATTACGAACAGTTCTGGTACACGCAGAACAAAGGAGTTAAAGGAGCAGTCGAAACATGTCTCTGCAAGGAGTTGCCTGAGGTCAAGCGAAAAGAACGAGTTATTATAAAAGCTCAGGAGCCTCGACTACTGACTGGCAGCATTTTTGTACCATTCTGAAGAAGTTTTCCAAGGACCCCTTTAAAAATTCAAAATGTATTAACAAATTGGAATAACACCAGTGCCTTACTAACACATACACTGTAGTAAATTAGGTCAAGCTTTCAAGGGACTGCTCTCACCCGTTGGGAAGAGCCCCGCCTGGGAGAGCAGGAGGTCGACCAGCCGGGGCATGCGGTCCAGCTTGAGGCTGTGACGCCCCTCATTCGAGAGCAGCGTGCACACATTGAGGGTGAGGGTCTCTTCGTTGGGCAGGCCACTCAGGAGGGACATGCAGAGCTTGTTGTACTCCGGCGACGGACCCGCGCAGGGTGCCAGGCCCAGCACGAGCCGCTGGCTCTCTGCGCACACAGAGGCAGGCCAAGTCAAGGACACATGGCTGACCAAGTTGAAAGGATAATGAATCCCTATAGTTGGTGATCACTCATAAGTTTGTTTTTTTCTTGCTCACTGCTGCGCACTCTTTGTTTTTTACCTCTCTTTCCGCTTCTTTTTAAAGCACTTGCACAGCGCAAGAAGGTATGCACCTGCTGTTAAATGCCGAGCAAGTGCCCCCCCCTTAAGCAAGATTATCTTTCACTGTAGGGGGTGGGGGGGTGCTTACTCGGCATTTTTCAGTAATCGGTTGGGCATGGTGAGATACACGACGCTATCACTGGACGGACCTGCCCTAGCATCATTCAGAGTCTCGGAATACAGTGTGCCCGTTAAGTCACAAACTTTGAAGTGGTCACAGGAAATCAATGAAACAAGATAAAAAACGTGAAATCTTCACCAAATATAAATAGAACTTTCCAGGTTTCCCACCCCATTTTTCAATTTCATCTGCCCTTATACACTGCTTTTTAAAGAGTCTCTATGCGCCAAGTAGACAGCAAAAGTCTACAGAAGATTAAATAATCGGGCAAGGAAGAGTGATGGATCACTGCAATAACTAGTGTGTTACATCAAGCAAACCAGCTTTGCTATCGTTAAATTATGTGCAGTACCATAGTTGCTCAGCAGTCATTAGCTCTTTCAGATGCCACCGGGGCAGCACCAGCTATGTATCATATTTACACATTTGAAGGCACTCAATATTATATTGCAAACATACAATGCTGTAACACACTGATTTATGAATTTTATAGTAATTAATTTTAATTAAACTACTTTATCATGCATGATCATCTTAAAGTAATTCTCTTCAGTTTTTTTTTTTCATAAACTGAATAAAATTTCGAGCCAGTAATATAGTGCAAATTCACGTCCAGTTATTGTTAATTTCAAGCTTAGAAACCTATTTTCAACGTGGCCATAAGAAAGTGGCGCGTCAAAGAACTCATTAAACATGGTAGTGCCTACAACAAACTGATCATATGCAACAGTACACTTCAAAATGAAACAAAACTACATTTATTACACAGGCGGTCATATGTTGAGGTTCATCCAAACCTCAACACTATCCAGCTTCTTCTAAGCCACCAGTCGGGCCAACCAGCAAAAACAAGTGGCATACACTATTGTTTACGAAGCACCACAAACAGTTAAAGTCGTAGAGTTTCCTATAAATAATCTATGAGAGCTGCAACACACGGGCGCATTCTGCTAGTGTGGGAACGATGGGTAGTCACACAAATTTGCCTAGTCTTCGTACTTTGTGGTTCGTCTGGCTTCGCGTGGTTCGCAGCTGCTTTGTCACGGAACAACAATCAGCAATAGTTTATCAGTCCCGCTTCACCAATGTAATCTTTTAGGCTCACCAATTCAAATCAGGTCATGAAGTTCAGAACGGTTTGTTCTTTTATTTGAAACAAAACTGAAACACTGCAATAAACGAGGCCACAACTGCGTTCGAAGCCCGCACGCACGAAGACTAGGCAAATCCATGTACTACCCATCATTCACACATTCGCTGAACAATCGCAGCGCCAGGGTCCCTTCTAGTTCATTTTAGGAAACTATGGTTAAAGTAGTCCATCTCACCGGGGATGTCGTGCTGTGCTTTGTTGTAGGACATGGGCACCTGGACCAGTGCCGCGCCAGTGCTCTTGCGGCCACCGCGCGACTCGGTGCCAGGGTCGGCTTCCTCGTCCGCATCTTCGCCCAGGAAGTGCACCTTCTCAAACAAGCTGAGGTACCTGCACAAAACGCCAACAGAACTGGGAGTGAGCTCCCTTTTTGCGGAAAAGCGGCAAAAACACACACCTGTACAAAACACACAGTGCAGTCACAGCGTTAGCTGGGGAGGCAGCTTTACGGAACCTGCTGTAAACTCTCTTGGGTGCCTGCAAGTACAACTGCAAGGTACCCACTACGCAATAAGTCATCCCATTTAACAAAGTATAGGGAAGCACCCACTTTGCGTTCCTAAAGAAACAGACGCACCTGCACAGCTTTGCATCTTGTTGCTGTGCTGGATGATGACGAGTATGATGAGAAGGATTATTACAGAGCACCTTGTAAGTAATAGATGGTATGCTTAAACTGTCCTGTGTCACTGCTCAATTCACATGGTGCAATACCTAGTGCAATTCCACTCTTCTGCCAAGAAACATTACATTTGTTTATGCCTTCTCTTTCTAATGCCATAGCAGCGAATAACTATGGCATTATTATTGGCTGTTGTAAGCTTATAGCAGTTTAACTAGAAAAAAGCCAGAGCTTTGCCACAAAGGCGAAGCAATGAACGCGATAGCAACGAATTCGAAGGTCACGCGAAGAATGGCAAGCAGGACAAAACGTGCCCCACATTTGTCACGCACAAATGATGCGTGAAACACACTCACAGGTACAGATGAACGTGGATAAGCGTCTCAGTTGTTACTTCGTTGTATCTTAAAAGCGCGCCCTTTTCGCAAACAGAGACTGTGCAGCGAGTGCAGTGACCTTTGTGCGCCCGATAACTACAACAGAATCGTTCCGGTGAAAGCTCAAGGCGCACGATTATCTCCACCGCGAGATAAGCGCGTGAGCATTCACCCGCCCCCCTCTCCGTGGGGCAAAGTACGTGTAGGAGATGAGAGAGCGCACCGCCGCGTCGTGACGATCTGGCGATGCGCGCTCATTACGCCATATCGCTGGTAATGCTGAAAACACGATAGTTCCCCCAAGATGGTCATCGCCAGCAGTATGTGGTCGATAGAAATAGCTAGCCGTTTCTACGTTGAACGATGTGCTCCTTCGTGGCTCAATGGCTAACCCCACGCACTCACAATCAAGAGGTCGGACGTTCGAATCCGCACGCCGCAGTCATTCTCTGGGTTATTTTTTTTTCCTTACGTTTTGATATACATAGATACGTATACATATACGGTGAATAAAGTCGATGCCCATACCGGCAGCAAAATCCAGCCGAGAGTGTCCACATCACTGCTATTGCGATAAAGGTAGCAAATGCATGATGCTAAAAATATAACCCCATTAAGGCCACAAGGATTGATGGCAAGAGCGATCGAATTACCTGATTCACCTTGATTTCTAGCCACTAAGAGTATATCTCTACAAGGAAACTAAATTCTAAAATCTCACCTGAGGTCAAACTTCAATAGCCACTGATCAATTTGAAGCTGCTTCACTGAGCTAGCTGCAGATGGAAACTTTCTCCGGCTCATAAAAACAAACTTTACAGAATATGTTTGTTTTCCATGTAGAAACCTGAACTCAGGGGTATCAAGCCAGTATAACATGTCTGATAGCATATCAGCATATCACATCTGGGCCCAGGAAGGAGAGGTAATAGTACAAAAGAATCAAATAAATATACAGTACACTTATTCCAATAACAATCACATTCCCATTTTGAGATTAACATTAAGACATAAGCAGTTCAAATAAATCAATACAGTTTAGCTATGACAATGGTACGCATATTGCACACACATCATAGTAAGGAGTGGTGACGTATGTGTGTATGCATGTGTGTGTACAGGGCGTTCCAAGAAATGACAAAAAATAATAAAAATGAAATAGTAGCTCCCCGCCTTCATAATTCCTCTTTTAAATAGAGGCCGACACAAGCTCATTTACAGCAATAAGTAATCAAATTAAATTCATTAGCTTTGTAACGTAGTGGAGGCAAGCAGTCAGGTCAAATGGAAGAATTGAGGTCCTTCCCGTGAGGAACCCATTGCAGCTTAGCGATTTCAAAATAGTCGCGGCTGGCAATTATTGTGGAGTAACGAATTTCGATCAACTTCACCACACTTCTCTTTTAGTTTTTTTTTTCAATAAATTTTTTCGAAAGAATTACTCAACAATTACTCAGGGCCGCTATTTGAAAATGTCAAAGTGGCAAAGCGAAGATGGTTCGTTTTTCGATGCAACCAAATTGCCAAACACAAAGACGTTAGTTATTCGGATTTGTTTAATTACTGCCGTAATTGATGTCTCAAGCCACCTTAGAGTTTTTCGCCCGCGTGCCCATACTAAAACATTTTCTGCCTCTTTTTTTTCCCAGAGCAGCAAAAGACTGGAATGGCCTTTCCCACGATATCGCCACAGTCACCTCTCTATCAAGCTTCATGCATAATATTTCAAATGTAACTTCACATTTATCATTGGGAGAAAAATATCGATTGTATGTTACCTACCCCTTATGTAATACCCTCTCGGGGGTCTTTAAGGAAATAAAAATGAAATGAAATGAAACACTAACGGGAAAAACTATTTTTTTTTCCTCATTTTACTAAAGCACTCTTTCACGATACCCTTAAAAAAACACCACGCTTGCTTGAAGAAGACGCTCGGTAGTCGAGAAAAGCGCGCGAAACCAAAATGCGGGTGGCAACGTTACATTTGAAGTTCCCGCGCCAGTCGCCACGACGTAGTAACCGACCTATATGTAGCGCCAGGTGAATACGGCGATCGATGCAATTACCGAAGAACGGAACACACACGGCAGTAACGCATATTAAGAGGAAGGAGGGGCGCTACACGACCGGCGACATTTTTTTTAAGACAACGCCGGGGGAGAAATGGCGCGGCGCCGTCGTCGTGAAAGAGGCGGGAATATCGGTAAGCGAGAGAAAAAGCGCGCGGTTTTTTCCCACGCCTTTTTCTTTTTCCCTCCTCCCTTCTTGCTTTCGACAGCCGCCACGATCATGTTCGTCCGCGCAAAAATGCATAACGGCCCATTTCGTTTGCCCAATGGAGGCGGAACAACCCCGGAGCGCGCGAATCGATATCCAAGATGGCGGCCACCACCGCATATGTGTCTCATTCCGAGAAAAAGGAGTAAAGCGCCCCTCGAAAAACGGCTAATAGGATTTTTGCGGAGAGTTACGCTAAAGCCGTGCCGTATACGACACTGTAGTAGATTCTCGTAACAGGTTATGTAATTACGGTACGGTGACAGTGTCCTTTAGCAAGTTACGGAACCGCCATACAAAAACTGCGGTACGGTGGTAAAGCCTTTTATCGGATTACTGCGCTCAAACACGGTACCGTGTTGTCTCCTGGTAAGTTAAGGAAATACGGTACGCAAATACGGCACGGTAATGGAGTCGTTTGGCAAGTTACGGAAATACGGTACGGTGACACGGCGTTTTAGCGAATTACTGTGTGCAATTACGATACTTTGTTACGTCTTCTAGGGAGTTACGGAAATACAATACGGTAATAAAGTCGTTTAGCAGGTTACGTAAATACGGTGGTGCAATTTAGTAACGTAGCGTTTTGGGCGCGTTGGTATGTCAAACTGTAGTGTTATAGCGCGTGAAAACACGGTCAGAGAAGACGTAAAACAATACAGCATGACCCATCAACACGCCCAAATCGCTACGTTATTAAATTACCTTACCGTATTTCCGTAACTTGCTAAATGACTCCACTAGTGGGGTGATTAAGTCCAAAGTTACGGCAATGCCGCACCGTATCATCTCCTGTCTCGCTGGTCGTTCTTCAACCACTTTCAGTTCTGACTGGTTTCTAGTGATACTGCGTCCATCAAAAGACAATGTCCCTCGTTCACAATGCGTAAGACGAGAGGCAGATAACCGCGTAGTAGCATCTGCGGCGTTGGCGTACCTCCAGTGCTGAAAAAAGCGCAACAAGCGAGGAAGTATACTAGCGGTACAGTAAAATAGCGTGCATTGTTGACGTACGTTATTTCCGTAACTATAGCTAAAGGGCTCTATTACCGTAACTTGCTAAAAGAGTAAACTTTTGCGCCAGTTTGTTTCAACCGAATACGAGCCTCGCCGTGGTGGTTTATTTATTTTTTATTTATTTATTCATTATACCCTCAGGGCCAGAGGCATTACAGAGGGGAGTGGTACAGAACAAAGGCATAGCATGAGGTAGCATGGTTACAAAAATGTTGTGTACATAAAAGGAAAAGGAAAGACAAAACAAATTAGTATTATCGCAACAATGTGGTCACACAAACACAGATTAAACATCAGATATTTCTGCATATTATATTAGTGGCTAAGGTACTCGGCTGCTGACCCGCAGGTCGCGGGTTCGAATCCCGGCTGCGGCGGCTGCATGTCCGATGGAGGCGGAAATGTTGTAGGCCCGTGAGCTCAGAGATTTGGGTGCACGTTAAAGAACCCCAGGTGGTCTAAATTTCCGGAGCCCTCCACTATACGGTGTTTCTCATAATCATATGGTGGTTTTGGGACGTTAAACCCCACATATCAATCAATCAACCGAATACGAAATGGTGGGAGTTTCTTTTTTTTTTTTTTCTGGTGTTCGCGCACTGTGCTAGGCGCCATCTTGATAAGAAAAAAAAAACCATAGGGATTAAATCAGTCGCATTATCGATGGATAGATGAGGAAACGATGCGTTAACAAGACGGGGCAACGCGTGTGTGGTCGATGCACAAAACGAGCCTTCTTCACGCACACCGTCACTCCACTCTCCGAGCTTCTCTACTCCCGCACAAAGCCAGCCCGTACAAAAAAGCGCGGCCATGCTTAGCGTGGGAAAGTCTTATCAAACACGCGGGCACCCACAGACACAGCGCACCACAGATACGTTCCCTCTCTCGCAGACGATAGGCCCAAGAACGCACTTCCGCGCCAATAAAAGTGCAAGCAGATTAGCTGCCACCGGTGTACCGGTAGGCGGATACGTTTTAGTTCGTTTAAAAAAAAAGGCGATATCGAATCGCTTTGCGATAATGCACGAATCTTGGAGCGTGTATCGTATGCCACCTAGATAAATTAAACTCGTGCGACAAAGAATCCGTCACCCACAAATCTCAGGGTACGACCGTTTCAAGGCTGGATATTGATTGATTGATTGATTGATTGATTGATTGATTGATTGAACGTTTATTATCATTTGTCACATGAAGTTTACACACACTGGTTGGACCCATAGTTTGAGGCTAGTGTAGGGTCCAATGAGAAAAGTAACGGACAGAAGCGGGAAATATCAATTACACATAATACATACGTAGCTATACAGACACTGTAAATATACACATATACAGAGTAGAGAAGTATTTCTATTCTTAAACAATCTATATTAGTGGTTGCAGAGCGGCTTTGAAGGCCGCGGATCCTTGGAAACTTGGAACGGCCGAATAGTTGAGCAGGTTGGTGAAAGAAAGCATAGCGCGCAGGCACGGAAACGAGAGATCGGATCAGGGAGTCACGCGAGAAGAGGTTCCTAGATTGCAAGCTCCGTCACAGACGGCGATAAGCTGTCTATCCGTCCACTCTGACTTATTCGCACTTGTATACTGGTTACTACCAACAATATCTAGGGTTTCACGTCGCTGATGATTATGAGAGACGCCGTAGTGCAGGGCTCCGGAAACTTCCGAGCACCTGGGGTGGTTCTTTTAAAGTGAACCGACATCGCACAATACGCAGGCATCCAGCATTTCACGCGCAATCGAACCCGCCACCTTCCGGCCTACGTCCGAGAAGCAACACGTGCACTGCTCCATCGCGGCGGACATCTTTGCTCGGCTCCCATTGGTTCGGTTGTCTGTCGGTAGCCATTAATTATTTATTTGTTTATTTACTTATTTACAAAATACTGCAGGCCCATTTAAGGGCCCCAGCAGGAGGGGCAAATATTATAACATTGCACATAGGTATAAAACAGCAAGAACAATAAAAAGATACATCATATACAAAAGATACAAAAACATAGGTCATGGTTAAATACGCTCAAGTGCCTCTACAGAGCTGGTTAACGATTGAGGTAGGCAGTTCCAGTCGTTTATGGTTCGAGGAAAGAACGAGTATTTGAAAATGTTTGTTCTGGCGAAATACGTTTGTTAATGAATGAGTTTGTCGATGCCGGGTTTGTCTTGTCGTAAGCGGTTTCAGATACAAATCTGTTTACTGACAGCTTGTTGTTATTTAAAAGAAAAAGAAATTTGAGCCTGTGAATTTTACGACGTTTTTCAAGTGTGGGTATACTGTTTTCTTTTATAAGGTTTGTGGGGGAATCAGTTCTTCGGTACTTGGAGTAAATAAAACGTACTGCTTTGCGTTGGATTAGTTCGAGAGCCTCAATGTTTCTTTTTGTGTATGGGTCCCAGACGATTGAGGCATATTCCAATGTAGCGTCTATGCCTATTACCAACGCTGCCAGGTGAATACGCTACGCGGCGCTGGCGTAGCGGCGGGAAGCAGACGGCGCGAAAGATATAAGCAAACCACCACCTGGCGCCAGCGCAAACAGAAGCAGCCGGCAGTCGCCAAGCAACGGAACGAACGCTTAAACAAGAAAAAAAATCATAAGTAAATCTAAACGTTATGCGGGCAATAGAAAACACACACACGAAACAAAACAAAAAAACACTGCTTACAGCTGGCGTCCGACAGTACAAACTTGGATGCTCTCCAAAGGGAACACTGGGGGCGAAAAGGCCTTAAATTATGCTGATCTAGACCAGGTGCGCCTGCTCACTCGGTTAACGTGGCGCTTAGCTTTTTCTTATTTTTCGGTTGCTTTCTATAACGCTCGACAAACAGGGATTCGTGACTATGAAGCGGTTTCTTCCGAGAACTGCAGCGCTTGGGAGGCTTTGAAAACATGATAGTAATAAATTTTGGCACTGACGATGATAACATTACGACACGTGTTTCAATGAAGGCGGTAAAGAGAGGAGGGGGGGTGGCGCTGAGATCTAACCAACCTAACGAAAATCTGACGTGCGCATGGACGTTTTTCGCTTTTTTTTTTTTTGAAACTTTACTAATTATGGGGTTTTACGTCGCAGAACGCCGAGACGATTATGAGAGACGCCGCTATAGGCGGAAAGCTGCGGAAATTTCGGCCATCTAGTGTCCTTTAACGTACACCGACTTCGCACAGTACAAGGGTCTCCACAGTTTCGAATCCATGCTAATGCGGCCGCCTCTGCCGGGAAATAGCCCGCGACCTTCCCGAGTCAGCAGCCGAGCACCCTGGTTCACTGAGGCAGACATTTCTTTCTGCAACTTTAGTAACGATAACAATCATACGAGGTCTTGCGTCCCAAGACCGCACGACATCCTTACGTGAGATGCCGCAGTGGAGAGCTCCGGAAATTTCGACCACCTCGGATTCCTTAGCGTGCGCGCATATCTAGGCAGTACACGGGCTTCTAGCGTTTCGCCCCCCGTCGAAAATGCGGCCGATTCCATCTCGCAACCTTCGGGTCGGGAAGTCGAGATCTCAGCGGCGGCAAGTCACGCCAGAGGATTAGACGTGTGCGCGCGTGTAAATCAATGCCCGAAAGTTTCCCAGTGGGCCATACCAGAGAAAGTGGCGCCTTCTTCTCCCCCTGGCGGATTTCCTCCGAAGCTCCGCGTCTCGCAAACAGATGTCGTCGCGAATCGGTAATTTACAGGGAGAGTGCGCGCGGGAGCGAATCGGAAAGAAATCCATGGGAACCGAGCCGCGTTCACTGGCCCGCGCATTTCTTCTCGGTAGTCCCCTCTCCATAGCGCCACCGTGCGTCCGTTATGACCCACCGCAAAACGCAGACAGGAGAGATATTGCTCTCTTTTTCTGGAGTGAACGAAAGAAGACAAACTTATCGAAAGCTCTTTTGTTGTTGTTGTTGTTGTTGTTGTTGTTGTTGTTGTTGTTGTTGTTGTTGTTGTTGTTGTTGTTGTTGTTGTTGTTTACAACCTAATAAAACAGACTGCTGCGAAAAGGTTTCACGCGAGCACCCGAAGCAGCACAAATGCGTCAGTCAATGTGGAATGAAGCCAAGGAAAGTTTAGGGAAAGTAACTTGTAATAATAACGTTAATTGATTGATATATGGGGTTTAACGTCCCAAAACCACCATATGATTAGGAGAGACGCCGTAGTGGAGGGCTCCGGAAATTTCGACCAGCGTGGGTTCATTAACGTGCACAGAAATCTGAGGACACGGGCCTACAACATTTCCACCACCATTGGAAATGCAGCCGGGATTCGATTCCGCGACCTGCGGGTCAGCAGCCGAGTACCTTAGCCACTAGACCAACGCGGCGGGGCTGTAATAATAACGTCATAAATCTGAATGCGTTAAGTGTACCAATAGGCAACTTGTTGCCGGCATTCTTTTCTATAACCTCGCTTAATCTAAAGTTCCATAATATTCTGTAAAACCACTCAATTGAGCATTTGCAGAAAATCTGCAAGGCGGCTTTGCTGCAAGGTTGCTGTTTTCCAACCAAAAACTCTAGTGTGCAGACTGCTTTTTCTTTTTCGCTCCAGTGAAGGCATGTGAGTACGACCAACACAGCCTAGGATCGCATAGTGGACGAGACATCTGTTCGTAAAGAAGGGTTGGGGGTAAGTCAAAAAGAGACGCGATGAATGAGTAAAGCAGTCTGTGAACGAAAGTTTTTTGGTAGGAAAACAACCTCGCAGGAAAGCCGCCTCGCACATGTTCGCAATAGGTCAATTCGTGGCCAATAACTCCCCCCCCCCCCCCTATGGGTGTGCGCAGCAGTTTATTGATGAACAAGGAAGCGAAAAGCACGACAAGTCGGACAACCCGTCGTATGCTTTACCAATCAGGCTACAGTGGAGGTCGCTTCCCACCCTCCTCGTTCACATTATCGGGTATAGCCGTGCATTTATAAAACCTGAGAGGATGTTAGTCAGCGCCGCTCGTGGCCATGAGCGGCGGCATGTGATACGCTTTCTCGGAGTGATACAAAAAGTCGAGTCGGAGACGCCCGTTGCCTATATTTTTTTGTTCTGCCTGATTTAGCGCGACTTGCCGTGCAGATGTGGTACACAAGCCCACGGCCAAAACCCCGCGAGGAAAGTGAGAGAGAGAAGAGACGAGAGAGAGAGAGTGTGTGTGATTCAGCGCAGGTCGGGGGAAAAGGTTGTTGCCGAGATGGATCGATATACGGGACAGCAGAAGAGGCCGCCGCAGCAGCAGCGCCGCTGAATCGTCGTTACACACCCGCGACGATTCACTGTGACCGCTCCTTATTACTTTTTTTCTACAAAGTCGGACGCCGTAGGGGCGGCGTTACTACTCCGAAAAACAGAATCGAGAATCAGGCAAGTGCGCAGCAGCACCCTTTTTTTTTAGGACACCTAGCTCGGATTTAAAAATTCTGACCATCTTTGATCTATAATATTATTCCAAGTGAACCATGGCGAAGTCGCGAGACTTCGAATGAGAAGCAGCGCGAAAGAAGGGAACAGTAGACAAAGTAGACTGCAGGACAAGGCACTTAAAACAAAGAGAATTGACAACTTTTTCTGCAAACTGGAAGAAATATATCGTATTTACTCTACTGTAACGCGACTGCGATTAAAACGTAAGTAGTGACATCTTCATTTGGGGCCAGGAAAAAATGGCTACTTATTTCGGTATTCGACTGAAACACGAGGTTATTACTCGGCTCTAGGTAGCGAGAATCTAGGGAGAAAACAACGCGTTCCATTCGAATAAACACGGTATATTCACAAAACCTTTCATCAATAAAATGTTGTGTAGGTATGAAAACAATTTATAAGGTACCTCATTTACACGTCTGGCTTTTTATTGTTGTATTGTGATTAAAACCCAATGACTTAAAGAAAAAATAACTCGCGTAATTTTAAGAAACGCACGCGCATTCATAGAGGCATTCGCCACTAACATCGTTGTTCTTGCATCTCAGTTCCAACTATCAGTCTAATAGATTGGAAAATCGCCTTGCCAGAACATGTTTGTACATAATGGTTACGTTGGATGTGCACAGATGTGTTTTGTGTATTTCTTCCGCTTTGCAATAAACCTGTCAGTGGCCTTGTGACGTGGTCCTCTTTGCGTTGCGCCCAATTTTTTTTTTTTTTTGTCTGTCCATGCTTCCGCGGGGCTTTCGCGGGAGTCCATCGAAAATGCACCCATTAAGATGGGAAATCAATAGTCTTACAGTCCCTTCAGCTAAATCTACGTCGAGATAAAGCAGGTGCAACCACGCAACACTCCCGAAATTACCCCGATGTCCCCAATCGACAGCGATTCCGCTTTCGGTCGGCTAGCCCCTGGTGCCACACATACTGAGACTTGGTCCCCCAGGTGTTCCTTCACACTTGGATATACATACCACTTTGTTTTACCTCATCAAGTGATGCCGCCCAATCACTTGCTATGCATCTAACATAGCCTAAATAATATCTGGGGTTTCCCGTGACAAAATCAAGATATGATTACGACAGACGCCGTAGCGGAGATTTGATTCGATTGATATGTGGGGTTTAACGTCCCAAAACCACCATATCTGATTATGAGAGACGCCGTAGTGAGGTGTTCCGGAAATTTCGACCACCTGGGGTTTTTCCAACGGGCGCCTAAATCCAAGTAACACGCGGGCCTCTGGCATGTGGCTTCCGTCGAAATGGGACCATTGTGGCCGCAATCCAACCCACGACTTTGGAATCGGCAGACACTTGGCACACACCGACTGCAACCATATCTCTTGCACATTAACACATTCGCCCTATCGAAGCAAAAAAGAAGAGAGAGAGAAGGAGAGAAAACGCAAGGGATACCTTAAAAACTGGGGCGATTTCTGGGAACTCTTCTCCTCTTAACTCAGCAGCGCGCGGCGAACAATGCCACTGCCCAATTCGGAAGATGACGTCAAGGTAAAACACCTATGTCGTCACTTTCCTTTCCCTTTTACCGTTAGGTGTACAAACTAAACGCCCTCGCCCACTTTTTTTTTCCTCTGCGTGGAAAGCCAAGGAACGGAATCGGGCCCGCTCTCTCAGAACGAGAAGCGACACAGCATAACAATCCTTTGAGGCCCGCCGCCGGTTCGCCCCGGTTCTTCTTCTTTCGCTCACCCTTTTACTCTCTCTCTCTCCCCTGCCGTGCAACCACGAAAAACGCGGAAGTTGGGAACGAACGAACGGCCTCACATAACGTGACGTCACACGAGCCGCCCCCGGAAGAACCTTGACTCAAGGTCGCCCTCGACGCCGCACCTTTCTTTCTTTCACTCTCTCCCTCTACGCACAGCGCGGATGGCGGGAAAGCCGAACCCGCTACCGTGCTGCAATCATGAATGGGCCGAAAAATTCAAAAAGAAAACACAGCGCGCTCCCACAAACCAGCGCGCGTTGCGACAAGCTGCTTACTACTACACCTTCTCCCCTCCTCCTCCTCCTCCTCCTCACACACCCCCTAGCGCAACACAAAACGCAACCACCATCCCAGAAACGAGACGGACACCCTCGCCACACAAGGTATCGGCGGAGAGAGGAGGTCGAGGACGCAAGGGGAGAAGGAAAAAATAAGAAGAAATGGATGCCAGGCGAGTGATGCTTGCTTGCTTTTTCTGGAGCGGCGTGTGTTGGAACTGCTTCCGTCTTTGGGTTCGTCTCGCGGTCAGCTGGATCGTCCAAGTCGCCTACTACTCCAACGTAGCAGCACGTCGAATTCCGCCATTGGTCCACTCTGACTGGGTTGTTGGTGTAAACAGGGCCAAGAGGGGGTTGCTGCCGCCTGTTCAACTGCCTCAAAATATTCCTCAATTTGTAACTGTACAGAATAGCAATAGCACCCTCTACTATCTCTCTCCCTACGACTTTACAAGTTTTCGAACGCTCCCGCTGGGGGGCCACAAGAACAAACGTACTCAAACAACGCACAAGTTCCCAGCCTCCAGATTTTCAACGGAAGCAGAATGCCAGGGGCCCGTGTGCAACAGATTTGGATGAACGTTAAACAACACCACATGAACAAATTGTCCAGAGCCCTACTCTATGTGGCGTCCTTTTTAATCCTATCGTGGTTTCGGGAACGTTAAAACCCCGCAAATCATTGTTAATAAAAACGAGTCCAACTCATCGGGACGTTAACTCGCGTCAGATAAGGGAGATAAGATTGACCGTGACGTCGTACGGAAGTGACGTGGACAGCCGGGGCTGCCCTCGTACAGAAAAATTAAGACAACGCCGGGACAAATTGACGTTCTGGGCCCTGTCTCTTATCGCACTGCTGATAACGACGCCCGACAAGAGACCACGTAAGCGCCGGCACTAGTCCAAACATTACAGTTCCCCGCTATCAGTTCATACGCATTGAGTATAGCGAGCAATACGACCTCCAAGTTATCAGTCGGGTATGCTGTCTTCAAAAAAACCTTGATGTTGGTTGAATGGTTGGTTTTGTGGGGTTTAACCTTCTAAAAAAAAAAAAAACTCAGACTATGAGAGACATCATAGCGGAAGGCTCCAAATAATTTCGTAATAATTATATCTGGGGGTTTACGTCTCGGAAACACGATATGACTGTGAGAAACGCCGTTGTTTTTCATAATGAGAGCCGCCCCCCCCCCCGTGGAAGGGGGGGGGGGGGCTTCTCCGAGCCTAATAGCTTCTCCGAGCCTAACTGTTCAAATAACAATGCAAATTAATTCTTATTTTACGTGTCAATAACTTCGATCAAAGATGAACAAGTCAGCCCAACGAGTTGTTTCTGATAATGAACAGGGAGTCGAACCCCAAACCCGTAGCTCGGCAGACGTAACGGCGTACACGGTAGCCACGCGGCGAAACTGCGGCGGAGGAGACGTCAACAAAAACGACCCCGAAAGGAAGGTCACCAAGAAGCTGTGGGGCACGTATTTCTCTCTCTCTCAGTGAACGAGTCGATTACACAACCGGAAGGGTCAGTTTACCTCGTACGCTTTATCCTCCTCACCCCGAACAACGCGTGACATCATCGCACTCTCCCTTCTTCGCAACACACGCGTTCGGAAGGGGGAAGCCCCGGTTGCTATGGCAACGAAAGAAGATGCCCAGAGGTGCCGGCAGCCGGACGTGCAACGGTTTGTTACAGCCTCGACGAGAATTCCAAGACAAAAAAAAGAAAAAAAGGAGCACCGAGTGAAAATATTACTTTAAAGATGGCTACTGACGTCATAGAAAGAGTCACGTTAGAGCGCCAACATGGCGAGGCGGAAACATTGTGATGTCACGTAAGCGTTATCACAGTCCCTCAATAGCTTTGAAGGGCTCTGACGTTATCATTACATCCCTTCTTTGTTCCTTCGTCGTTTACGCACAATAGAGCTCCAGCGGCGTCGTTTTCACATTGAAGTACGTTAATCGCCAGGTGAACATGCTGCTTTGACATCAGCTAAGACACCATATTGTGCACCATGACTTCACGTCTAGTCTATCACATGAGGTCGAGTGGAATGTATGTTGATTGAAAGAAGCGAGTCGAATCGAAGAATTCGCAGACGATCTTGCCACGGATGTTCCCACGATGCAAAAGGGCCAGTGGCCATTTTGCATGCTGCCGTGTCCTTTAGCACGGACGCCGGGTGGGGGATGCAAAAGGGCCAGTGCTCTTTTGCATTCTGCTGAGCCCCTTAAACATGAGCGTCCGAAGAATAATGCAAAAGGGCCAGTGCCCCTTTTGCATGCTGCCGATCCCCTCTTGAATGGGCATCGACAGGTGGATGCAAGAAGGCGAGAGCGTTTTTTTTTTTCATTATGCCGAGCCCCTCTAGTATGAGCGTCGGGAGGTGGATGCAAAAAGGCCAGTGCCTTTTTTGCATTCTGCCGAGCCCCTCTTGAATGGGCGTCGGGAGGTGGATGCAAAAGGGTTAGTGGTCCTTTTGCACTTGTCGAGCCCCTATAAAATGGTCACCTGGAGGGGGATGCAAAAGGGCCAGCGCCTCTTTTGCATTATTCCGAGCCCATTTAGTATGAGCGTCGGGAGGTAGATGCAAAAGGGTCAGTACCACTTTTGCTCTCGTGGAGCCCCTTTAGCACTATGCCGAGCCCCTAAAGTACGAACGTCGAAAGGTGGATGCAAAAGGGTCAGTGCATTATTCTGAGCCCCTCTAGTATGAGCGTCAGGAGGTGGATGCAAAAGGGCCAGCGCCCCTTTTGCATTATGCCGAGTCCATTTAGTATGAGCGTCGGGAAGTGGATGCAAAAGGGCCAGTACCACTTTTACTCTCGTGGAGCCCCTTTTGCATTATGCCGAGCCCCTTTAGTATGGGCGTCGAGAGGTGGATGCAAAAGGGCCAGTGCATTATTCTGAGCCCCTCTAGTATGAGCGTCAGGAGGTGGATGCAAAAGGGCACCTGTCCCTATCACATTATGCTGAGCCCTTTAGTATGGACGTCGGGAGGTGGATGCAAAAGGGCCAGTACCACTTTTACTCTCGTGGAGCCCCTTTTGCATTATGCCGAGCCCCTTTAGTATGGGCGTCGAGAGGTGGATGCAAAAGGGCCAGTACCACTTTTGCTCTCGTGGAGCCCCTTTAGCATTACGCCGAGCCCCTTTAGTATGAACGTCGAGAGGTGGATGCAAAAGGGTGAGTGCATTATTCTGAGCCCCTCTAGTATGAGCGTCAGGAGGTGGATGCAAAAAGGCTAGTGCTCCTTTTGCACTCGTCGAGCCCCTATAGCAAGGTTACCGGGAGGGGGATGCAAAAGGGCCAGCGCCCCTTTTGCATTATGCCGAGTCCATTTAGTATGAGCGTCGGGAAGTGGATGCAAAAGGGCCAGTACCACTTTTACTCTCGTGGAGCCCCTTTTGCATTATGCCGAGCCCCTTTAGTATGAACGTCTAGAGGTGGATGCAAAAGGGCCAGAGCATTATTCTGAGCCCCTCTAGTAGGAGCGTCAGGAGGTGGATGCAAAAGGGCACCTGTCCCTATCACATTATGCCGAGCCCTTTAATATGGACGTCGGGAGGTGGATGCAAAAGGGCCAGTACCACTTTTACTCTCGTGGAGCCCCTTTTGCATTATGCCGAGCCCCTTTAGTATGGGCGTCGAGAGGTGGATGCAAAAGGGTCAGTACCACTTTTGCTCTCGTGGAGCCCCTTTAGCATTACGCCGAGCCCCTTTAGTATGAACGTCGAGAGGTGGATGCAAAAGGGTGAGTGCATTATTCTGAGCCCCTCTAGTATGAGCGTCAGGAGGTGGATGCAAAAAGGCTAGTGCTCCTTTTGCACTCGTCGAGCCCCTATAGCAAGGTTACCGGGAGGGGGATGCAAAAGGGCCAGCGCCCCTTTTGCATTATGCCGAGTCCATTTAGTATGAGCGTCGGGAAGTGGATGCAAAAGGGCCAGTACCACTTTTACTCTCGTGGAGCCCCTTTTGCATTATGCCGAGCCCCTTTAGTATGGGCGTCGAGAGGTGGATGCAAAAGGGCCAGTGCATTATTCTGAGCCCCTCTAGTATGAGCGTCAGGAGGTGGATGCAAAAGGGCACCTGTCCCTATCACATTATGCCGAGCCCTTTAGTATGGACGTCGGGAGGTGGATGCAAAAGGGCCAGTACCACTTTTACTCTCGTGGAGCCCCTTTTGCATTATGCCGAGCCCCTTTAGTATGGGCGTCGAGAGGTGGATGCAAAAGGGTCAGTACCACTTTTGCTCTCGTGGAGCCCCTTTAGCATTACGCCGAGCCCCTTTAGTATGAACGTCGAGAGGTGGATGCAAAAGGGTGAGTGCATTATTCTGAGCCCCTCTAGTATGAGCGTCAGGAGGTGGATGCAAAAAGGCTAGTGCTCCTTTTGCACTCGTCGAGCCCCTATAGCAAGGTTACCGGGAGGGGGATGCAAAAGGGCCAGCGCCCCTTTTGCATTATGCCGAGTCCATTTAGTATGAGCGTCGGGAAGTGGATGCAAAAGGGCCAGTACCACTTTTACTCTCGTGGAGCCCCTTTTGCATTATGCCGAGCCCCTTTAGTATGGGCGTCGAGAGGTGGATGCAAAAGGGCCAGTGCATTATTCTGAGCCCCTCTAGTAGGAGCGTCAGGAGGTGGATGCAAAAGGGCACCTGTCCCTATCACATTATGCCGAGCCCTTTAATATGGACGTCGGGAGGTGGATGCAAAAGGGCCAGTACCACTTTTACTCTCGTGGAGCCCCTTTTGCATTATGCCGAGCCCCTTTAGTATGGGCGTCGAGAGGTGGATGCAAAAGGGTCAGTACCACTTTTGCTCTCGTGGAGCCCCTTTAGCATTACGCCGAGCCCCTTTAGTATGAACGTCGAGAGGTGGATGCAAAAGGGTGATTGCATTATTCTGAGCCCCTCTAGTATGATCGTCAGGAGGTGGATGCAAAAGGGCACCTGTCCCCATCACATTATGCCGAGCCCTTTAGTATGGACGTCGGGAGGTGGATGCAAAAGGGCCGGTACCCCTTTTACTCTCGTGGATCCCCTTAGCATTATGCCGAGCCTCTTTAGTATGAACGTCGAAAGGTGGATGCAAAAGGACCAGTGCATTATTCTGAGCCCCTCTAGTATGGACGTCGGGAGGTGGATGCAAAAGGGCCAGTGCCCCTTTTGCATTATGCCGAGCCCTTTTAGTATGGGCGTCGAGAAGGGGATGCAAAAAGTCACAGCATATCCACGGAGTGAATGATGATGAGTGGGGCGAAGTTTCCGTCAGCCCGTCCGCGCTTCCGTCCGTCCGTCTGTCCATGCGTCCGTCCATCCACCCGTCTGCTTGTCTGTCTGTCCATCCGTGCATCCATAGGCCCGTTCATCTAGTAAACACTTCAAGTACCACCATCTCGCATCTTTTGAACGCGATCGTAGTCGCACGATCGTCTCTCTCCTTTCCCTGTGGCAGATACCAGTCTAGCCCCTGTGGCACATACCCACTCTCTCGGGTATGTGTCACCGGCAGTTACACACAACGAAAACGGGAGACGCACAAACCATGCCATAAAGAGCTTCGCCCCTAAAAGGTCAGTGCCCATTTTGCATTCTGCCAAGCCCCTATTGAATGGGCGTCGAGAGGTGGATGTAAAAGGGCCAGTGCTCCTTTTGCACCCCCTTCCCAACGCCCATGCAATGAGTGAGCAGTCTCGAGGCTGCTCTTAAAATGACCACGGAACTGAAGACATCACAGAAAAACCGACTAAGCGCCACCTGAGTTGCCGATATGTCTTTGCAAAAAGACTGTGATGCGCTTTGCTCCGTTATTATGACTTCGCAAACTTTGAACAACAAAAAGAAAAATTGTGACAAATTGCGTTCCTTATTAATCTGTGAACGTTATCAAGGGCCCAAAATTTTCAGAGCAGGTGGAGAACGTTTCCGAAAGCAGGAAGGTACGGAATTAAATCCTAGCAAGGACAAGGAACACTTTGAAAATGAATGATGATGATGTGTGGTTTTTTGTGGCGCAAGGGCCAATTGATGGCCCTTGCCGACGAAAACGGAAAATCTGTATTTTGCCACCGAGGCAGAAGGGGGGGAGGGGGAGGAGGCAATGCACTTGTCGAAAAACAAGCTGCAGCGACAACACTGATCAAGGATTTCCTTTTAAGCTACCATCTGCTTCCTAGCTTGGATATCTAGCCTTCCAGTAGCACGAAGTACCAGAAGCTACCTATAGGTGAGCCAGAAATTTTTCTCTCGCACAGGGTTCCCGACCGGGACCAACGCTTTTCGCGTAGCCGGTCGCTCCCATCTGCGAGACAAGAAGCAAGCAGCACATCGGGAACTCGACGCTCAGACATAGACGATAAAAAAAATCTCAGTTCTACGTGTAAAAAAAGATAAATGGTGAGGTGCAAGGAGGTACACGAAAAAAAAAAAGCCCGCCGCAGTAGATCAGTGGGCCAAAGTGCTCGGCTGCTGCTCGAAGACAACGGGTTCACGGGTTCAATCCCGGCAGCGGGAGTCGCATTTCAGCGGAAGCGAAATGGTAGCAGCTCATGTACCGTGTGACGTCATTGCACGTTAAACGGGTTATCTAAAAACACTTTTTCAAGTAACCGAGGAATGAATTTACTGGAAGAACTTATTGCCTCACGAATTCAACACCGCAAAAATTTCAAGAATCCATCCAACACAAGCGGAGTTACAAAGATTTGTTGCATGCTGCAATCGCGTCCTCTCTTCTCTCGTCCTGGAGAAAGCGCTTAAGGCTAAACGGGGAAGGATGGCTGGGGCAAAGAAAATACGTCACGCGCGGCTCGTGACCTTGAACACTTTTTTTTTGAGTAGGCGGCTTTTTTCGTGTGATCGCGCGCACACGCGTGGACAAGTCGCGGCCTCCCGCGGCGATCCCTGTAACGGCCGAGCGCGCCAAGTTCAAATCAGCCAACGGCTGATGGATTGGCTTCTACGCGTGATTTTTCAGCGTTTTGCGTCGTTTCTCGAGAGAAGCGAAAACATCATTCAGCTGACTTGGAAAATTTATTGCGAATTCCAGGCCACGGTGCTGCGCTATAACATTTGGATCGCCTGATCTTGGGAGCCTCAACTACCGATCAGGCAGCGTTCCCTGACCATGCTCAAAAAGTGTTGCAGGGCCCCTTTGAAAAACACCAGATGATCGAAATTTCCGGAGCCATCCACTACGGCGTATCTCATATTCACAGCGTGATTTTTGGGCATAGAAAGCCCGATATTATTACTCAAAACAAAAAAAAACTGACAATAGCACTTTTTGCAGAGTGAAACTATAAAAATATCGGAAAGTGCGGATAATTGAACGGAACCAACAAGTCATCCAGCAAGGAGGGTAATCAGTCGGTTTCTGTTCCAAGACAATCCACGAAGTGTGAAGCCTACAGAATTGCGTCCACGAATCCAAAGAACATGCCACGAAGACGACATTATATCGAATAAAGCCGATAATTTGCGAAACCCAACGCGAAGTCAAAGCCTTCTTGTATCCAAACACGTCGTTATGTCGACTCAAAGCCCGAACAGTCGCGCAACGACCGCACGCACCGCACCCCACCAGCGCGAAAAACACGTTCAATGAAAGGACGCGCGCGAAGCTGCAGCGTCGCAAACCTCCCCCAATAAAAGAGAGAGTGAAAATCAACAGTGCATCGGCCGGCCACCGCACTCCCGCGTCACTCTTGAGAGAGGGACAATAACCTCTGGCGACCTCCTCTCCCAATTCACCACTTCCCACAGCGTCTTCCTCTCTCCTCTCGAAGAGAGAGATATCAGAAACCTCCTCTCCTTGAACGAACAACACGCAAGCGAAAGACGGGCCCGCGGCGAAACTGTGAAAGATACAGAGCGATGATGACCCACACGTCGCAGATAGAGGGGAGAACGCAAGAAACATTTATATTTTTCGTGTTTCAAAACGCCGCCACATAGTTGCCTCTCTCTCGTACGCATAAGCGAAAGATGGACACGCGGCGAAGCTACGAAAGAAAGCAGACGACGAAGTAACGAAGGTTTCACCCTCAGCATATCTCTATCGTTGCATTTATACTCTCTCGCAGCTCTAACGCCATCACATAAGTAGCTCTCCCTCCCACACGCGGCAAAACTACGATAGAGATAGAAAGATGACAGCAAGAGAGAGAGAGAGAAAAAACTCGTGCTCCCCC
This sequence comes from Rhipicephalus microplus, assembly GCF_013339725.1. Taxonomy (NCBI): domain Eukaryota; kingdom Metazoa; phylum Arthropoda; class Arachnida; order Ixodida; family Ixodidae; genus Rhipicephalus; species Rhipicephalus microplus. Next base: position 167,001,889 of record NC_051167.1, read on the forward strand.
GCAGAAGCAGACACCTTAACACTACAATGGATGCTTCACCCTCTCCCTCGTGGTGTTATGCACGTTGTGTTGTTTTTCTCGCACATTACCCCCACCCCACGGCACCGTCCTTCATTTCGATGACGTCACTTCCTTCTGCGTAGCGTCCGGCAGCTAGCAGCGGAGGGCAGGCGACAGTATGAGAGAAGGCAGGGGGAGAGGCGTCCAAAACAAAACACCTCACTCCTCGTCTTTTTTTTTCTTTCTTTCCTTTCCTCCATACAGCAGCGCTGTTGCAACAATGCCTTCCTTCACCCGACGCGAGAGCGTGCGACCGCTACTGGCGGCGCGCGAGACGGAGGAGAGAAAAACAAGTCTAGGTCGGCGCACTCGCCGAACGACTCCGAAAACTTCTCCCGCCTCCGAGCGCCAGGTCGACCTAGAGGTCAACGGTGTCCCAGAGCCCGTCAAGTTGAGGGTTCTCTTCGCGTCAAAACTGGCCAAGCTCAGAGACTTGTCCAGTTCATGGGGCTGGCGACTTGGGCTTGTGGATATGGTAGCATGATAATAGATATGTAGCGCAGACATTATACCCCTGTCACACGGCAAATCTAATGTCATTTACAACGAGTGACATTAAGCGGACCCAATGTCATTTTATTTGCACACTGTCACAAGACGAAAACAAATGTCATTTTGAAATGATGACCATGACCTAATCCCCTCCCGAGCCGTGGCTTTGGTAGAAATAAAAAAATATATTAAATTTTGCATGTAACAAGCGTGTATAACGTGAATCCACAAAAATAATTTTTACTTGTAAAAAGGTGCTTCTCACTCGACCGTTGTACACAACTTGCGACAACTGCACGACACTCGAAAACCAACATGGCTGACGACTAATCTGAAGAACCAACAGGCTGGTCATCCTTCCTTTGCCAAAGAAAGAACATGCGCCCCGAATACCGCAGGTGCAGACGGGAAAAGAGAGCGCAGGACATAAAGAAGTAGTGTGGAAAAATGCAAGAAGGCAGTGTCCATGGACGCGCCCAGGTATGCGCGCAGGCGCGGCTTCGCAGCCGCTGAAATAGATCACCAGAACGTTTGTTTTCCCACGATGCGCTGAAACTTTACTGTGTCGCATGAGGTTGGGCGTGGCATTTACGAATTCGTACTCTCGTCTCCTTGGAATGGCGAGCACTTCGGCATGCAACATCTGCGCCTGCGAGGAAACGCTTGAGCACATTCTATGTCATTGCCCAGCATACCAGACTGAACGACGTATTATGGAAGCCAAGCTCTGTCAGCTGGATTCACGGCCACTTACAGAAGAGAAGATCCTGGGACCTTGGCCGACGGCTTCCCATACGCGCAAAGCCACGAAAGCCCTCTTGTACTTTTTAAGGACCACCAAACTTCACGACCGCTTGTGAAAGAACTGTGCGAGGCCGTGCTGTGTAGTCTCGAGCTGACTATTTATGCTTCTCTTTCTTACTCCTCTTCTTTTCTGTCTCTTTCCGTTCTATTATTCCCCTTTTCCCCCACCCCAAGTGTAGGGTAGCCAACCGAGCCAAGCTTGGTTAACCTCTCTGCCTTTCCTCTCTATTTATCTCTCTCTCTTTCTCTCTTGCAAGACTAGCGTCACGGTACGCACGGAGCACGTGGAGACAGCAGAGGAAGTGGCTATTGCGCTCGCAGTGGCCACCACCGCGGCCGAAGTGGTTATCAGCGACTCTAAGACGGCAGTCCACAACTTCGCCAACGGCCGCGTCTCTCCCGAGGCGTTAGGAATTTTTACTTGCGCGCAAAATTGAAAACAGGGACGTTTACGCGTTATGGGCGCCCGCCCACACTTCCTCGCTCGCCGGCAACGAGGCGGCGCACGGGGTGGCTTGAGGACGGACCAAGCGGCCACCACCGCCGCCCCAGCCGCGAAGTCGGGTGAGGAATGGGAGTAGGAGGATCGCCTCACCAGTATTAAAGATATTACCCAGCATTACAGATTGGCCAGGTGCAAATTTCCGCCACCACACCAAAAACTGAACAAAGGGAAGGCGGTCACGTGGCCCGACAGCGGCAGACCAAGACGTTTCGAAACCCGGTGATGTTGAATCTCTGTTACCCAGAGCGTTATGCGTCGCGCTGCAAGTATTGCGAGGCCAGGGACACCCTGGAATACATGCTATGGGAGTGTGGCAGAGGTGGGGCTCCAGACGGGGACGTAGCCTCAAACCGAACGCGCTGGGGAGAGTGCCCTGCTCAGCCATGCCCTCGAAGACCAACTGTGGGCCGTCCAGCGGGCCGCGGCCGCCGCCAGAGATCAAGGGCTCGTGACCGATACCTATAGGCGGGGTTATCTGCCCAGATCCCTGAATAACTCACCGGACGCGTTGTTTTTTTTTTAAATAAAGTTGCGTCTCTCTCCCTCTCTCTCACACACGTTCCGAAACCACTGTATGAGGTACGTCATTATGGGGGGCACCAGAAATTTCGAGTGTCCTTTAACGCGCACTGACACCACACAATACTCTGGCCTTCATCGACATGCGGTATCGAAATGGCGACCTTCTGGTCATCAATCGACTATGCCCCCGGAGCGAACCTGCCTATCAGACGTGCTTCTGCAACAGTTCTTTTGCTGGGGTAAACATATTTCCGCCACGACGTAGAGCATGTCCGTGTATACGAAAGGCGTCTCACTTACATAGCAATTTAGTATGAAGTTGTAGGGCGTCAGGGCGTGGCTTTCTTGACGCGGCGCCCTCTCCCTATAGAGAGAGGGCGCGCTACATCGCATAGGCATGCACCCTCTCTCTCTCTATGGGAAGAGGGTGCCGCACCGCGTCATAAATCCAAGCGCCGACGCCCTATAACGAGTGCGTTTGGTCAGGCGCTAACAAAACAAAAAATTCACAGCATATCCACGGAGTGAATGATGATGAGCGAGGCGGAGCGTCCATCAGTCCGTCCGCGCTTCAGTCCATCCGTTTGTGCATCCACCTGTCCGTCCGTGCGTCCGGCCATCCGCACATCCATCCATCCGTCTGCTTGTCTGTCTGTCCATCCGTGCATCTGTCCATCTAGTGAACACTGCAAGTACCGCCATCTTTTCATCGCGATCGTAGTCGCGCCATCGTCTCTCTCCTTCCCCTGTGGCACATACCCGCTCTCTCGGGTATGCGCCACCGGCGGTTACGCACGACGACAACGGGGGACGCACAAGCCACGCCACAAGGAGCTTCTCTCTAAAAAAAAAAGCCCTGTATTCAGACGTTCTCGCAGTCACCAACAGCACCTAACGTGGTTTTCGCCCTGCCTCCGTCATCAGCCCACCATTTGATCAATCAAGGATGCACATGTTATGACGTCACAAATTTTGGCGATCTGTGAAGTCGTGATAACGTCATCAAGCAATGATTGCATCACTCGTATCGACGCTGCCGAAGGAAGACGCCGGTCGATTTTCACTTTTAAGGAGGCGCCAAAGGCTTCACGCCTTGACGCGACTGATTGATTGATTGATTGATTGATTGATATGTGGGGTTTAACGTCCCAAAACCACCATATGATTATGAGAGACGCCGTAGTGGAGGGCTCCGGAAATTTAGACCACCTGGGGTTCTTTAACGTGCACCCAAATCTGAGCACACGGGCCTACAACATTTCCGCCTCCATCGGAAATGCAGCCGCCGCAGCCGGGATTCGAACCCGCGCCCTGCGGGTCAGCAGCCGAGTGCCTTAGCCACTAGACCACCGCGGCGGGGGCCTTGACGCGACGAATCTAGGGCCACGGGCCTTTTATCGAAAAGGTTCGCGCGGTCCACCGGAACGCGGTAGCAGCAGCCGAGGCCAGGAGCCGAACCCGAGCCTCCGTAGCTTTTTCTATAAGCAGCCCAGCATCATCACGGCCACTACAGGCCGCCACGACGGGGGAGGTATGCAAAACACCTACATCGAGTCGGTCCGTCTTTTTTTCTTTTTTTCCGTTTCCAACAACACCAAACCTGTCGCGTTTTTATAATATTCCTTTTCATAATCTGCACCGCAGCAGAAACGGGCGGCAGCGTCAGCTCTTTTCTTCTTTCCGAAAAACGAGGAGCTCTCCTTTCCTCCACCGAAAGAGGAGGAAAAGTAAATAGCGGCGCGCTGGTTGTTGGCCTTGAGCGCTCGGTAGGAAAGATATATACAAGTACGCTGACGAGCGCAGCAGCGGTGGCAAACGATCCGTGTTAATTGGACGGACTAGCAACAATATTTATGCCACCTGTTCTCTCCAGCGCCACAGAAAGCGTGGTCAGAAGCGTCTACTCGGGGAGCGGTAGCGCGCGAAACGACGTGAGGCATTGTAGGCGAAGACTTGCGTCACAGACGAAAATTTCTGGCGCGGACGAGTGTTCAGCAGTGGGGCCCTGGAAGGCCTCAATACTGCAGTGATGTTTAATCGTCATATTTCCTAAGTCTGATGAGACGAAAAGAAAACGTGGCGCACGCTTACGCCTTCGCACACCCCTTCGAATCACCCCATACTGTGGGGGCTCCTGCGTTTTTTTTTTTTGTTTCTTAAAGTCGATAATGTTCCTTGGGATACTCCCACGCAATAATTCCGGTCTGCCTGCCTATCTGTCTTTGTCTGTTGGTCCTCCTGTCCAACGATTCAGCCCCCCCCCCACCCGGCGAAAGTTTAACCCCTTGCTCAACGCCGACCCATCTTGATCTGGTGGCTGCGTTCATATTTGTGACCATTGTTAATTAGAAATCAAATATTGTGCATATTTTACGCGCAACATCAATACGTAAGTATCACGTAGTTTGTTTATTTAGAAAATGCGTAAATACGTAATTCTAAAAATCAAAGTGTTTATTACGCTGCGCTTGCAATGCGACGCGATGAACGAAAAACCGTGTGTTTCTTACTCCGCCAAAAAAAAAAAAAATTCAGGGGCTTTAACTGGAACAATCCGGTGCTACCACCTACCACTGGCTCTGCGTTCTAAAAAAACTTTCGTTTCTTTGCATTACTGCCAGGTGGCGCCGTGTCTCATGCAGTGTTTAAGGATTTCACTACTTATCCACTCGCACCGAAAATCACAATAAACGTTTGATTCCCCCTCTCCAGACATAAGACTATCGTTGTTCGACGTCCTTTGCAGCGAAGCATGATTATATGCGGCCATTTCTTTACTTTTTTTTTTTTGAAGTCTGAAAATAGAACCCTTTTTTTTTCCAAACGCCGAAAGCGCACACTACCACCGTCATTCTCCCGAAAGCTAACAAAACCAGCCAAGCTTAAAGCCCAAAGAACAGTTCGAAGGACCCCAACCACAGCCTATCAATTGATTCGCCGTCCTTTTTTCTCTTACGCCAAGCGCTCCACCGGAGCAGCGACAGCGGTAAAGGCCTCGGACAACAGTTGGGTGCATTTTTTGCTCCGCTCTCCCTCAAGGCCACACACGCGCTGCAGAGCCGATAACTGCACACTCGGCGGCCGCTATCCCCTTCGTCGGCCGCTCGCGCAACCAACCGAGGGGGCCAACCTTGCTGCACCTCGTTTCGAGCGAGGTTCATTTCGCTTTCGTGCCCCAGTGAGGGCGCGCCGCACGAAAAAGCGCCGCGCGAAAAAGCATACAAAATGGCGGAAGCGAACCAGAAAATTGACTGGCAAATACTTGGAAAACAGCAGGGGGCCAAACCAAAAAGAATTATCGGTTAAGAAGAAGGTGAAGGAAGCTGAGACCGACATGTGGAGAATTGGCATGATTAAGAAGTCCGCACTAGAGATCTATCGAACTTTTAAGCAGGAAATTGCCAAGGAAAGGATCCATGATAATACTCAGGGTAGTTCTCTACTGTTCGAGGCCAAAACGGGAGTATTGCGAACCAAGACATATCGGGCCAAATACGAAGGGGTAGACACAGTATGCAGTGCGTGTGGAGAGGAAGAAGAAACTGCCGAACACTTGATACTGTTCTGTAAAGGGATTCACCCTATAGTTCAGGATGATGGCGCAGAGTTTTTCAAAGCACTGGTGTTTAGGGACAATGAGGGCAAAATAGACTTTAAGCGGGTAGAATCAACTAGAAGGGGGTTATCTGATTGGTGGCTAAAGTCAAGACACGAGTGAAAATTAAACTCTTCGCTGCAAAGTACGAATCCTCAACCTCGCTATTTAAAAGGAAAAAAATAAATCTAGTTTTTAATTCATTAAGTATTACGGCTTGGTGGCGCTAGCCACCGCCCGATCTAAAGGGTACAGCCATATCCATCCATCCATCCGTTTTTAAGGGGGCCTCTTGAGTCTTCGGATCCGAGCTGGACAGAACTGCCTCCCACACTACAGTGTTGTGCTCTGGGTTGTAGAGGTGGATTGTGTGGGCATTCCCATACCATGCATGTGGTACAGGGTGGCTGTTTTAGTGACGCAGAACCTGCAGTGTGGTGCGTATGTGTCGGGATCCATCTTGGACAGTGCGTATGGATTGGGGTAAGATAAGGTGTGCAGGCGACGCCACGCTACCTGAGATTCTTCACTGAGCTTTGGCCCCGGGGGCGGAAGAGGCCCTCGTGAGACGAGCGAGGACAGCGGCCAGTGCCAATGGGATCCCGGACTAAGGATCCCACTCACCGACATTCCTTCCTCGGTCGCAAATAAATGTTTTATTCTCTCTCTGTAAGGGGCACTGAAGAGGAACAACGGTTAGGCCTAGATGGATAAACTGCACTCTGATAAACTGAACTCTAATGTCATAAGTCTCACTGTCATAAGTTCATCATTAGCAGAAGAAATCAAGCTTGAAGTTTCACTTTTAAATATCGCGCCGAGATGCCAGTACGTGACGTAACAAATTTAAAAATTCGTATATTCACACGACATTAGCTCGATGAAATTTTCTGAAACTTCGTATGCTTAGGCCAGGTGACAATGTACTCCGTTTCTATCCATTAGAAGCTACGTAGGACCCGGTCGACAGCCTTCAAAAATTTGTGACGTCGCGGTGTTTGGTGCGCAAAATCTCACGGTGGCGTCTCGCAGCCCGCAGTTCGCGCGTTTTCCCGCTTACCAAGTGTCGTGTCACGGTGGATTGTGAAACTGTACCCTTTACTACAACGCGATAAATCGTCTTGGTCTTTGAAGTGGCTCGGCCGTGACTTAACACAGGCACAGCCGTCGTCGTCTTCGACCAATAAAGGTCACATTCATTCATTTCTGCACAGCCGATCCTGAGATGAAGAAGAGCACGGGGAGAGCGCGCACCACGGCCGAGTTACTGCGCTGCAGTAACCTTTTCTTGCGGAGAGGAGGATTTCCTTCTTTCTGGGCTGTTGCACGATAGTGCGCAAGTTGACGTCACAGGCTCAGTAGTGCATTTTTTGTGGGTGTCGCGCGCACTAACAACAGCCCAAAGGGGACTATGTCGGCTTGAGTAAAAAGGTCTTGCCCCCGTATTCTGGAGCGTCCCTTCACTCAACGCTGCACCTTCACTTGAGAAAGCCGATGGTAACGCCGTCTCTAGTCACGACAAGTCACTGCACATCAGCGATAGTCTGCTGCGATTATTGAGTAGCGCAGCGCCATTTTTCAGCCGAGCGGCGACGCAGTGCTCAACTCTGTCAAGTTAAGGGTGAAAGCCGAGTCGAGGAGCGTTTGCGAACCCGGGGGTTATTATTATCTTTTCGTTAACGCGACGCGGCAGAACGGCGGGCTTAAAGTATCTCAATAACCGACATTAATGTCACTCTTATCGAAAGGTTGCACTATACGCTTTCTCGACCCATCCCCAGAGTTGGTATGTGCCACAGTATAGACGGTATAAAACAGCGGCCCCGCTGTTAAAGCGAAAGGGTTCGCCGGATGCGACGCGCTTGGCTGTGCCGCCCAACTTCGTGCATGGCCTATAGGGGAGTATAATAATTCGCGAATGCGGCATACGAGGCGGAAACCCCTGCACGGACAGCGGCGAGACCATCTGTCGCCGCGCCTCCAGGCGGGCGACTGTTTGGCGGAAGCACCTGCCGACGCCGCCGTAAATCGCTCCTCTCTCTCGTGCAAGCCCAGCGAGTATCCGCGAGGGCAGCGAAAGAGGGTGTTTTCGAGCGCAGTCGTTCGTCGATGTAACGCCGACCAAGCGACGCGGCGCAAGGCGCGCACATCTGGCCGTTACTTATTCGGGCCCGAGCGAGCAACGACACATTTCCCGTCGACGCTGCATTGGATGCTGAAACGCTGGAAATGCAAAAAACTCCCAAGCATTTCCCCGAGGGTGAACATGGTTAAGTGTGAATACACGGGGTGATGCTATGAAAGGTATTTATTAATTCACACTATTATATTTATTAATCACACTATGGTGCCTTTATGGTGTAATGGTTCCTGGGAATCGCAATTTGATCACACGGGGGAGTTTACGTTAACTCACTGGCGAATGCCAACGGATTTTAACTTTACTCCCCCTCACGACCCGCTCCCGACGGGAGACTGAGAGAGAAGGCGGGCGCGCGAGAGAGAGGGGTGCGCGCGCAGCTGCAGCGAGCGAGGAGAGCGGAGGAGCGAGCGAAGGGGGAGGGGGTATAAGGCGCGTTACTGACACCGATATCAGCGTCGCGTCCGTGGCTTATTCGGTAGAGCGTCGCGCTGCGGCCCGCCAAGTCCTCTTTCTTTTAAGGATAGAGAGAAGACTGCGGACGCCGCCGACGGCGGTGGATGGTTTGGGGTAGCTTATAAAGTGTATTCACACTTAAAAGAAACGCTGGAAAGCAAATTATGCCTCAAGCGTGAAACCCTAGCGTCTCTATTATTCGTATCGTGATTTCGGTCACAATACCCCACATACTAGTATTAATAACTTGCGGGATCGATTTCCGTGAACATGCGCATATAATCTGCAAATGCGAATATGTAGCCTGGAAGGTATTTTACACGAATTTCGAAGTGTGCACTCCGAAGATACGGACACCATCAAAAGGGACCCAATGGGAAAACCCCTTCCTTCCCTCACGTCACCACACCGTAGTCAATAAGACAAGTTATGATGACGCCATAGCCGCCATTTTTTTTTCTTCTTTTGCCGCGTTTGTTCCGGCAGTCTCTACTTCCCGGCGGCTGGTAGCGAGTTCAAAGTTGTGTGTTTGGCAACACTGCAGTCCCGTTTTCATATCCGAAAGGACTTGTTGACGCGGATATTCCGGAAGTGCGTCACAGTTCTGTGCGCTGACGTGTTCGAGAGCTGCACGCGCTAGGTGGCGACAGTTGTACCTGGCGGCTGGTCGTTCATGGAGCTCTCTCAAACCGAAACTGAACGGTAATGAGGGGCATGTAATTATTTGTCGCGTGCAAGCGATGTGCCGTGTTATGACTAACAGGCCCTTAGCAACATATCGCGCAAACAAACACGAGCCCGAAGTTTTTTGTCAGTGCCCCTTTAAAGGGGCCCTGCAACACTTTTTTCCGTATGGTCAGAAAACGCTGCCCATCGGCAGTGGAGTCTCCAGACAACACGCGAGCTAAATATTATAGCGCAGCATGCGGCCTGGAATTCAAAATAAATTATCAAAGTCGGATAAAATTGCTGTCTCTTCTCTCGACAAATCACGGAATATGTCCAAAAATCTCACGTAGCAAGCCCATCTATCAGCCATTGGCCGATTTGAAAACGGTGCACTCGCTCGTTACAAAAACCCGCCGCGGGAGGCCGCCACTTGCCCACGCGTGCGCACGCGATTACACTGATAAAGCCGCGCATTCGAAGAAGAAAAAAAGCATTCAAGGTCACGAGGCGCACGTGACGTTTTTCTGTGACTGGGAAGCAGAAGCCAAACACTCCTATATCTTCAAAGTTGATGTATTCGACAACATCCTCCGACTCCCTCCGAGGCATTTCTGACCTAACCCTGTGTCACAAACGACTCCAATTTTCGGAGCATCCGCGGGCCCCACCTACCAAGGAAGGGCGCTTTTGTGTTGGGGGACGACATCCGGCGACTATAACGACCCAGCGTGGCGCCGGCTCGTCTTCCCTGCACCGGTACCGGAAGGGGCACCGGCGATCTAAACAAGGAGAAATTAGCCCCAGATGCGACGTGAGCACGTGTACGCCACTGAGGAGGTTTGAACTGCATCGCAAGAGCAGTTGACGTACAACCAGCAACAAGTGCGGTCGTCGGTGTCGCGAGTCTCGCGTAGGCGGCGAGCACGGAGTGACCCGCGCAACGTATTGAGACGGCTGCAATTCCGGGCACCCTCGTCGTCTACCAAGCCGGCGAGACCTTCAGCGGCACCCGTCAACTCCCCTACGTGCACCAAGAGCTGGCCTGGTCCGTATGGAACTTTTATTGTGACTTTTTTTTTAAACTGCTAAATTGTTTTAACCAGCCCCCTTTTTTTTAAACTGTGTAGTTGTGTGCACTGCGACGCACGTCTAAATTCAAAAGCGCCACCATGATCATTGTGTAATTATTCCCTTGTATCGCTCCTTTCTGATTTCCATTTTTGTCGTTATTTTATTAACATTCCGCGTATTGGCCTGTGCTAGTACCTCTTGTGGTGTTCTTTTAGCATATTGTGTTATCTAGCTGTTTTTTTCATCGCGCGTATCAGTTTCCTCTTTTGCTATTTTTGTAATCTCCTGCCTTTGCCCTTGTTTTAATTAAATGCTTGTTTATTTGTAATCAAACTCCGTGTCTGCTCTATGAGTGCGTCGGTCAGGCCCACACATCACTACACGTGCAACCCCGCACGGGTCGGCCAACCCGCAAATAAATTCGAAATGCGCCACTTCGAGGCCTTTCAGGCGTCGCAGGCCGAAGCGTAAAGTGGAAGCCTGCGAGTCTGCCGCACGTCGATGTTGGATCGGCGGGGCCTCACCCGAAGTGTGTGACATTATCTGGCGTCCGCGCGACAGGAATGGCCGACCGCGTGGTGATGTCTGGGAGACTGACGTAACCCTGAGCGTTCAGTGTGTAGCCGGTCTGTTATTGCTTTGTTGGTTGACAACTGTGTATAGCAATGGACGACACGGTGTTTGACAGACTTATTGAACAGGGCAAAGCCTTTGGCTTTGTAGGCAAGGAGTTATTTAATTTCGTTGAAAAAGAACGAAATAGACTTAAAGAGGAGCGCGATGCCGAACGCATTAGGTATAGGCAACATCTGGAATTTTTGATGGAACAGGAGCGAGAAAATTCAAGGCTGAGAATTCAGAGAGAAAAAGAGCGCTTGGGACTGTGTGCCACGCAGTCGGGTCCCAGCTTAGCCGCTGGAACGCCCAGTAGCGTGACCTACCGTGGCCTGAACAAGCAGTCTTACCAGGATCATGTTCAGCTACTGCGCCAGAAAATCGAAAGTGAACGGCGCATGTTTGAGACCTGGGATGCAAGGCACAAAAGGGGCAAAGAGCCCGTAGGTGTCAAACCGCCGAGAGCCGGGCAAAAATTTTGTACTGTTGAGGCGGACATCAGGTTTGCGAGTGAACCTAAAAAGTTAGCTGCTGAAAGTCCCGTTGTGGCCACAAAGGCCACTGAAGGCCGCAGTGATGGCGACGAGGCGCTGTGCCTGGAAAGTCTTGTTGATACAGAAATGCCATCTGTAATGGACTTGGCACAGCCACCCTGTTTGTGCGTCGCCATAGCAGCTAAATGTGAAGTTCGCAGTACCTCCGGCCCGGTAGGTGAGGACCCCTGTACAGAGAGCGGTGCACAGTCGGGTGCTGACGCACACGGCGAGCTGGGCAATGTTGGGGCAAGTAGTTCTCCCAGGTGCGAGCGGCGCAGCCCCGAGGAAGAAGCTTGCATTGTTCAGCCGTCAGTCAAGCTTCCCGCAAGTCAGGGTGTCCACAAGTTAACGAAAAATCCCGACTGTATAGGCATTATAGCCGAAGAGACAAGCGAAAGAAGTTCTGCTCTGCTAATGTTGCAAGCGGACTTCTCGAAAGTGAGCACTGGGCAACGTGCAAAAAGAAAAAGACGCCGCACAAGCCGAAGGAAAACGAAGGCTGCAAAGCAACCGGGAAAATCGCGGATCGCCAAACGGCAATCAACGCAACGAAAACATCGTTTGCGTTTTGTGGCATTCGCCAGTCGAGTGGGTCCCTATGCTTCAAACCGCCCGACAGATAGAGGGGTGAGGCAGGCATTTGTTCGTGGAGCTCGGAAGAGCCGACCCCCTTCGCTCCATTGTCCTGCTCGAAGCGCGGGGCGCCTTGCGAGGCAGCGCCTTTCGGCCGAGCGACACGACGTGGTTCGGAGACCCGTTTCCATAGAACGCGGTGACGGCGAAGGCATGCCTCCGAGGTGTAGACAAACGGGGAACAGGCGTCCGTGTAGCGGGCGTACACGCTTTTGTCTGCCCCGTTTGTTTCGAACGGCTCCCCCAAGAGCGCGACCACCTCGAGCACGGATAAAAGTTACGTATATGTACATAGAAACGTAAACGTAACCTTCAAGTCTAATGAGATGTTGTCTGAAATAATGTTCATTTCTGCCATTCGATTTTGCAACACAAAAAAGGGTTCAGAGAATGTAGGGGCTGATTACATGAGCCGAGTCGGTGATGAGGAGGCCTGAGTGTACTTGGGTTCAATGAAACGCGGATGATCGCGTCGCGCTTAGAGGCCTATAACATTCGCTTTATTTGGTTTCTGTTTTATTCATGCCATAAGGCCACATTTCTAAAATTTTTGTTTTGCATACATGGATGCTTCGTACCTTTTTAATTTTATCTGAAACCTTTCTGTATCACTTTGACTTCGAATTGCTCGGTAATTGTTTTTCTTCTTGTGGATTTGGAAGAATTATGTGTAGTGATTATCTTGTGATCCGTGTCATGATGGCCCGAAGGGGTGCTTCGAATGCAGCTCCCTCGATTCTAGCAGTGTGTGTTTCTTCGTGTTTCATGTGTGTGTCCGTGTCGTGGTGCGCGGGGTATGACATTCATCGTATAGTGACCGCGAAAGTGTAATGTGTCGGGTGTTCTCTGCGATGTCGTCCACGTCAGTGAAATGGTGCGCGAAAAAGAAAACGCATTGGTGGACAACCAGAACACTGCAAGCTCTCGAACATTGCGCGTTTGTGATTTTCTTGAATATTACACAGTAATATTCTTAAGAAGGGGGCTATGTCACAAACGACTCCAATTTTCGGAGCATCCGCGGGCCCCACCTACCAAGGAAGGGCGCTTTTGTGTTGGGGGACGACATCCGGCGACTATAACGACCCAGCGTGGCGCCGGCTCGTCTTCCCTGCACCGGTACCGGAAGGGGCACCGGCGATCTAAACAAGGAGAAATTAGCCCCAGATGCGACGTGAGCACGTGTACGCCACTGAGGAGGTTTGAACTGCATCGCAAGAGCAGTTGACGTACAACCAGCAACAAGTGCGGTCGTCGGTGTCGCGAGTCTCGCGTAGGCGGCGAGCACGGAGTGACCCGCGCAACGTATTGAGACGGCTGCAATTCCGGGCACCCTCGTCGTCTACCAAGCCGGCGAGACCTTCAGCGGCACCCGTCAACTCCCCTACGTGCACCAAGAGCTGGCCTGGTCCGTATGGAACTTTTATTGTGACTTTTTTTTTAAACTGCTAAATTGTTTTAACCAGCCCCCTTTTTTTTAAACTGTGTAGTTGTGTGCACTGCGACGCACGTCTAAATTCAAAAGCGCCACCATGATCATTGTGTAATTATTCCCTTGTATCGCTCCTTTCTGATTTCCATTTTTGTCGTTATTTTATTAACATTCCGCGTATTGGCCTGTGCTAGTACCTCTTGTGGTGTTCTTTTAGCATATTGTGTTATCTAGCTGTTTTTTTCATCGCGCGTATCAGTTTCCTCTTTTGCTATTTTTGTAATCTCCTGCCTTTGCCCTTGTTTTAATTAAATGCTTGTTTATTTGTAATCAAACTCCGTGTCTGCTCTATGAGTGCGTCGGTCAGGCCCACACATCACTACACGTGCAACCCCGCACGGGTCGGCCAACCCGCAAATAAATTCGAAATGCGCCACTTCGAGGCCTTTCAGGCGTCGCAGGCCGAAGCGTAAAGTGGAAGCCTGCGAGTCTGCCGCACGTCGATGTTGGATCGGCGGGGCCTCACCCGAAGTGTGTGACACCCTGTTTCTTTACTGCTTCAGGGATCGGAAATACCGTCAGCTCTCTGCACTGCCTCCGTCAGGCCTACAGCCAAATTTAGGGGGGGGGGGGAGAAGGGGAGTCGAAGGCCTTTAGAAACCTGTATTTCACTATTCTCGGTGTAACACCCCCCTCCATCCGAATTTCGAAACGAAGAAGAGGGGCCTACGGCATCCCCCTCCGGTTCCAGGCCTAGCCTCCGTGATCAAACCACTGACGTCCTCGTGAGACAATTTTTTTTCATCGCTACCATTGGCGCCGCCGACATCAATTCACACGTTTGCCGAGGCATCTAAGGATTCTGCGATAATATTATTAATAACAATAATAATAATAATAATAATAACAGGTAGAAGTGCATCTAGCTCTCGCGAGAACTCGCAATTTAATTTTGTCACTCGATCGGTTTCAGAAAACACTCAACTGAGCAATGCAATTACGCGAGCTGGGGTGGTGTTTGTTTTTCAATTTGATTTCAAGGGGTGGTTTTAATTTTCATATAGTAAGCAAAGCTAAAATTTTTAACTTCTAACATTAATAAAAACAAAATGGAAGCCATGGCAAGATGTGTGTTCTCTCTTGTGATTTTTCTGCATTTTTACGCCGTAAAGTCTAAACCCCCGCTCACTTTTACAAGTGCGCAGTGAGAAACTCACTGGTGCGAAAGCAATAAGACGTGATTAGTGAGAAAACGTTAGTAACCACTTCCCAATTTTTTTTTTTTACTATGGGGAACCGGTTACTGTCAGCACCCATATACACAAACTAATACACGTACTACCTTTTTGTCCCATGGTAGCTCGTGCCTCCATGTAGTATTTATTTTCCAAAAGAATAATAGCGATAGCAAATGAAAAATATTGTCTTCCAAAACGTGAGTTAAGAAACTTGCTAAGGTTAAAGCTTGGGCGAGTTGGTTCAAATACATGATTAAAGACACAGCGCAAACAACGGCAGGAAGAAAGGAAGAGACAGGACAGAGCGCTGTCCTGTCTCTTCCTTTCTTCCTGCCGTTGTTTGCGCTGTGTCTTTAATCGTGAGTTAAGAAGTTCGAGATGACGCAAAACGTGGTGTTTGAAAAAAAAAAAGGAGGGGGGGGGGTCTTCGCCATTCACTTATTCACTTTTGCTCCAGTCGACTTCTCGGGTTGTGAGAGCAAGGTCGGCCTCGCTTGCGCCTCTCCCAAACGTCGAGACAAAAAAGAGGGGAAGGGCGGGCACAGATGCCACAATAACGGAAACCAAAAGGGAAAGGACGTCGACAGCCCCGACCACAAACAGAAAAAAAAGGAAAAACACACAAGTCGCCGCCGCAACCACACTTCTCTCGCCCTCTAAAGCATCCTCCTCACCCAAGGGAGATGAGACGGGAGAGAAGGAATCGAGCGAGCGAACGAAGAGGCCGCGAAAACAATGACTCCAAACGAAAGAGGAAGTGAACGAAGGCGCGGACGCGAGTGGGAAGTGACGTCAGAAAGCGTAACGGGACCAACCACAGAGAGAAGCAGCGCACGCGTTGAAAGAAGTGGGGGGCGTGCGAGCTTCCGCAGCCGCGAGAAATGTATGATGGAACGAACGCAGAAGGGGGAGAAGGCCTCGTCGAGGAAGTGGCGAGGGAGAGAGTGCCACAGAAAGCGCGAGTGAGGAGGCAACGGCGTGTCATGAGGAAGGAAGTGTGGGGAGAGGGCAAGCCGGAAATCGGGTGAGGAGGAAACGGTAACAAAGCGAAGAAGGAGAGTGGACGCGACGTCAAAACAAGAGAGAGGGAGAAAAGGGGTTACGCTGCTACTGCCCCCACGGATCGGTGCAGTGGTCGGTCGCCGCGCCGGCAGTCGTGTGCGTTTTGCTTTCGGTGAACGAACGTGTACGGGAAAGGGGAGAGGAGGACATGATTAGCGGACGGGCGAGCGAGGGAGAGCAGGGACGAAGCGAGAGTGGGCGATGAACCGTTACACAAGAAGGGGGAAGCATGCTTTTTACACACACACACACACACACGACGCGCGTTTCGCCGCTTCCGTCGGGCATGAGCCGGAACTTCCGGCGAACAAGCCTCCCCACCTGACGCTTAATAACTCGCGATTCATGCACAAAAAAATGACCCACAAGCCCCTCACGAGAGACAATCTACACCTCCTTTCTGCACGTCTTTCCATCAAGTCAATTATTATAATACAGTTGAAACAGACGTGTGGCGAATTTACCCTAACACCATCCTGATGTTTGTAGTCTGTTGGTTCTATTATGTTGTGCAAAAAATATATTGTTAAAAAAAAGCGGATCCTTAATAATCCCCCTGATTCATCTTTTCTGCACTGTGGTATCAGAGTACGAAGTATGTACTGTGGCATCAGAGTACAAAGGCCGATTTAAATGCCTCAGCAGTGTTTTTTTCAATACTCGAGGAAAGGAGAGGCGAGGGGGGGGGGGGGCACCTTTATCATAGCCCAGAACAGATTATGGAAGCACCCAGTAAGTCTAGTCAGTTTTCAGAGAAAGGGACTATAGTTATATCGAGAATTATATCCGTGAAATGGGGTAACCATTGGACTGCTGCTAACTAGGTCAGGTTGGCAGAAAGAATTCCAAAAAATTCTAGCAATTCTATAACCTAAGGTCTAGTGCACTGACACAAGACTGTATGACATGAGTTACCACAAATTAACAGTCATGTTAGCGAAAAACAAGAGAATAACATAGCAGTTAATGGTGCCACAATTCACTCCAATGTAGAAAAGTGGGCGAGTTAGAATCAATGCACCTCAATCATTCTTGCGCAGTTTTTTTTTGTTTTGTTTCAAGTGTACACAATTTACTTCAAATATCTCTGCGAGTGCGTTATCTGCATGTGGTTACCAAGTGTACACAATTTACTTCAAATATCTCTCCGAGTGCGTTATCTGCATGTGGTTACACTAGCCGGTGCAAGAATTGCTGAAACCGTTGCTCTAGGTAGACATATTTTCTACGCATGGGTACCACGTGAAACTCAAAAAAAAAAAAAGTTATGAAGGTTTCGTGCCCTAAAGAAGAGTGCACTTGCTATGAAACATGCCACGGTGAAGTGCTCTGGATTGGTTTCAACCATTTCGGGATCTACACTTCATTACGCGACAGCTTTTTTTCATCCCAAATTCCAGTCAACATGTAACTAGAAACATTGCGCTTTATGCCGGCATGTCACAGGAGCTGCAACACATAGCCAACAACAAACAACCAAGTCTCGTGTACTTTCTGACATTGATTGATATGTGGGGTTTAACGTCCCAAAACCACCGTATGATTATGAGAGACGCTGTAGTAAAGCGCTCCGGAAATTTCGGCCACCCGTGGTTCTTTAACGTGCACCCAAATCTGAGCACACGGGCCTACAACATTTCCGCCTCCATCGGAAATGCAGCCACCGCAGCCGGGATTAGATCCAGCGACCTGCAGCTCAGCAGCCGAGTACCTTAGCCACTAGACCACCACGGCGGGGCTACTTTCTGACATTAAACTGCAGCGAGTGGTGACAGTGTTCTAGAGAAAGAAGGTCACTTTACATTTACCAGAATTGACCAGTAGAAGAAGAGGAGTGCCTTATAACAAGACCTCAAGAAATATACCATTAGAAGATTTACAATCACCTTTCAATGTGCCTTACACATCTTCCTTCTAGCTTACACCTGCTCGGCAGAGTTACACTTACAAACGAATTGTTGTATTCAACATGCTTTGAATATTCCAGAAATTTACAGTGCCAGAATTAAGGCGAGGAGCTCTTTGTCACTTACTACACACAACTATAGAGGCCGAGGACTAGTGAGCAAGGAAAAAGATAGCTTAACTGGGAAGTAATATATACCCAGCATCATTTCCTGCAGCGTATTTAGTTTTATGCACTGTGCCACAAAAACAAATAATTTTAGGAAACTATCTTCGAAGTCTAGAATGCACAGGGAATGCCATCCACATATGGTGCTAGCATAGCGACATCCTTTCCACGTTCCAACGGTGTTTGAAGGCGCAGCTGAGATTTTGCACATACGACTACCCACAGCCGTCTCTCTGAAACTCGATGTCAATCGTCGAACTACCGCAGCCCCACTAGAAAGCGCGGCTATCATCGCAAAAACAAGTCACTGACAGATACCAAAACTTCCAACCAGAATATGAATTTGGAACACATTCTTATTTGAGAAAAAGCTGCTCAACAATAAACCGCTGATGCTGAGGCCACATGTCCACACATGCTTTTAAGTTATCTAAAAAAATGCAAGAGAGGCCTTGTGTCTGTTATTCGCACATCACAAGACAAGTCTTCGAAGACAAGAGATGTCCGCACACATTGTCAACAAAAAAAAAAACGATCAAGAGCTCTGTGGGTATTGAGAGAAATCGGCTTCCTCAGCTGGTCATTATCTCTTCCCCCCTCCATTCTTCAGAGGTATGAAGAAGATAAGAAGTCCCATTGACTTCACACACGTGGAACGTTCGTTACAGTAGTCCACTGTTCTGGACATCTGTGCAGAAATGCGCAATACCCTGCTACACCTGCCGATTTTCCGGGTGAAAACGCCTCACGCACTTCACCGTAACGCAGGCACAATTTCAGATAGCTGATAGGACTGTTGGCAAAGCACAGCAGAATCTCAACTCTGATCTTGTACGATGTCGGTACACGTTAAAGAACACCATATGGTCAAAACTTTCACAGCCCTACACTGTGGTATGCCTCGTAATCGAATCATGGTTTAGGCACATACAACCCCTAAAATTATTAAGCTGTATATATCGTTTCACTATTTTCACCTCAGTTGCAAGTCATTTGTTCTAGTTTCATACATGTACTCAAAGGAGGTTTTATTTCGGGATGTTCTTTTGTATTCTATTTACTTCACAACTGTATGCGTATGTTAAATACAAAAATTTGACTGATTGATTGAAACACTTTTGCACTATGAAGCTCCCATGTTATAAAAAAAAAAAAAAAGCTTTGCCAAGCATCATACTTTTCAGCATATTGAAGTACTCCAATATGCCAAGCGGCTGCCCATACATGCTGACCATTTCAAAAAAAAACTTGTTCAAATGACTATTTATTATGCAACATAAATCAACAGCTAACCTTTTCAAACCACTTATAAGTGCTCATAACCAGTCCAACAGTGTACCTCGTAAACAAGACATTAAATTAACTAAAATAAAACAATCACATCTTTTTTGCTGCTTTGGTAACGATAGCAGTACGATTCGATCGATCTTTATGTAGCATACGAACAAATTTTAAGTATAAAAATGCTGGTCCAGCTCAGAATCACAAAACTAGGATCTCTGAAAAAACACAAAGGATCGATCGAAAATAGCCAAAAATGTACAGAGTTAAAAAACCAGCAGGTACATGCTATGCAATTGTATTTTTGCAAAATATGTCACTGGCGTTTTTTACCTTTAGAGCAATAGATTTTTTTTCTCTTTTTTTTTTGCCAATTTCCTCGTGATGGTGTTACAACTATGAAAAAAGGCTATGAAAACCACTTCATGCACTTCACTTGAATGACATCCGCTCAATCTCAGAACGTGAAAGGAGATTAGACAGGTCAAGTTACAGGTAAAAACAACGTTGCATATGAACAGCACCATAGCATAATTTATTTTCTGTCGTTATTCTGCACAATCGAGGCGCACTTCAGAATGGAAACATGTTAACATAACAGCATTCCCTCAACCCTGCGGGTGCCGACATGCACTGAATGTCAACAGAAAATGCATTAAGTCACACCCACAACTCTCTTCTACAAAGTACATTCAATGAAATATTACCGAGAATTAACACAATGGTATCAAGGAAAGTATAGGGGATGTTATTAAAAAGCAATTGCAATCTAAATGTGAAGACAGGACAGTGTTGCCACTGGCAAAGACCAAACCTGCAACTATCAAATAATGAATTATTCGAAGGTCGCAGGTTCAGCCTCTGCTGGTGGCAAGTTATCATCCCATCCCAAGGGGCTCAGTGATAACTTATCGTCAGCCACAGCATCAATGAAGAGCGCAGCTACTTAGGTTCCCGTATTACCTTACCAACATGTAACGGGTACTTGGCTACTTTGCAAAGTGGTGAATTATGGCACCATGAGTACTTCACAAAATTACATGCAGTATGTTCCCCAGGGGAGTTTACTACAATGGTTAGATTTTATGAACAAATACGTTCTTTTTCCCCTCAAAACGGTTTGAATAAACAACGAAAAGTGATGCGTGGCAAGCATACAAGAAGGCGATGCGAATGAGGGTCAAAGCGCAGTCATATTCCGTTTCAAGAATTAAGTTTAAGCATTTTCCAATATGGTAACACTGCAATTGTAACCTCCCTCCCTTATTGAAATATATATATATATACACACACACACACACACACACACACACACACACACACACACACACAATATACGTACACACTGGTGTTCTCTCATGCCTAAAGAACTGCAATGTTCTTTGCCTGACCCGACATGCCTTTTGATTTAGATGTGTAGCTTTTTGCTCTCATTTTATCAATTAATCTAAGTTCACATTCAAATCCGATAGAAAGCCAGCACTCTAAGAAATTGCAGCGCTCTACCTCAAGAGGTGCCTCTCTGTCACACAAGTGCAATTGCCGTGAGGCTTGCTCGAAAACTCCACTCTTCCAAATTAGTCATCAAGGGTGCCGCCAACATGAAGCATAACTGGATACAGCAACAATACACGAAATATAAGTGCAGGGTCCATGGTTTTAGGGCAAGCAAAGGAATACGATACAAGAGAATAGTCTTCTTAGTAAATAAAATGACGCCCTAGAGTTTGTACATGTTTTTAGTCACCTATCAGTGAGGTTAGGTTAGGCCAAGTTTGGGTGAACTGTAGTGATCGATGGCTGAAACACAAAACTTGCGAGGATCAGGAAGAAAGCTGCTCGAGGAATAGTCACAGCTGGGAACGCAGTGCTGCCTCGCAACGGGCATACGCAGAACTTTCCGTGCAAGCAGATTCCTACTCTCTGACTGCACCATCACGACAGAAGAAAAAAAGGGGAAAAAAACTGCGACATGCCACAGACAGCGATTTGCCAACTTTTTGCAACAGCGTCTAGGCAAACAGACAATATGCATTTTTCCGCACATCCTCATGCAAAACATCCACAGACAAGTGCATTGCGTCTTCTGGTTGCTGAATGCACTGAGGGGAGCCATGAAAACCATCTGCTCAAAAAATCCATCAAGAGATGGCGAAGAGAAGAGGCTCTAAAATATATATAAATATATATATTATATTACGCATGCATCGATGTATTTGTATATACCAATGCCTCCGTGAATACAAAACGCTTGCATGTCGAACAAAGTCACGCTACACCTGGCTCAGCCAGTTCACTTCTATTGTATTTTGTTTTCTTGACAGTAGAGAGTATACACATCCACTCCTTCACTTACTCAACATCACTTGCAGTGCACACACGACTTGTACAAACGTGTTTTCGCAATATTCCACTGTCAAGGAAATCACCGCGTCCGAAAACATTCAGAAATGATCGCCCCGAACTTTTCACCAAGCTCTAACAGTTTCATATCGCCGTGCGTTTCGTGGAACACAAGCTAAGTACCCATCTATCTCCAAACACCTGCATACGACATTTTCCTGGCACTGAAGCCAACAAGAATTCTTAAATAAAGATAAAGCTACAAGGCGAGGGGAATCTGCACCCATACTGCTATGCAAGCAAGCATGATCATGCTTGCGCCACAGTTGATCTTTCAAACAACTTTAGCCTTGCCTGTAAACTTTCAAATGGCTTTTAACTTGCCTGTAAACTTTCAAATGACTTTTAACTTGTCTGTGCACTATCACGCCACTACACCACTGTCGGCCTTGCTGATCGCATACTTTGTATCGCCACGTATGACCACATTCAGCACATGCCAGCATGGCTGTTTGTAACAATGGCTAACAGGGTACTAGATTAATTATTAGTACACATTTGTACCACAATAGAAACACACGAAAGGGTGTTGGAGCTCTACTCGCATAAAAAAATAATGTGAAGGCTGCTTAAACTTTGCCTTCACGGGCGAAATGCAATAGAACAATCGTACCCCTTTTGCATTGTCTACTCAGTCCCCTGCCGTAGTTATAAGCGATCATATGTATGAGAAACAATAAAAATTGACTGACTGATTGAATGAAGGGAATAGGGTCTTCCCAAAATGGGAGGGGATGGGTGGGATTACCACGACAGTACCTTGACACACATTATTGCATGCACAATGTCCAGCTCGCTTTATTGCCAGCTCACTTTTGCCTTTTTTGCATCATGTGGTTACATTAACTGAGCACCAATAATGATAATAATAATAATGAATGATAACTGCCATTCGTTTTCTGGCTACTAGCATCGTATGACTGATAATAAACATAAATTAAGCAACTCAAGCTAATAGATTATCATTTATATGCATACAGTCCTCCCTATTCTTCCCCTAACCATTTCTAATGGCTATCCATTTCTCAATTCTGTCACAGATCATGGAGGCCAGTTGAAGCATAGACCAGCTTACAAACAGCGCTTGTGAGAAGATACACACATAATTTTGCAATAAGATACGTGTGAAATGCTAAAGCACAGCAATAAAATGCATATATTGATCAGAAGGACACGTTGCATTGCATGTCACGGCAGACTAAAGTAAGCACGAAAAGTTTTAAAAAGAACGACATTTTTGCCACAATAAGATCCACTTTGTTCCTTCAAGTTCAAGCATTTTCGCAAAGCCTTCAAAAATTTAATGAGAATTCCAACATTTTAAAAAACTGCATCCTGAAATTTGGATAAAATTCTGAATTACGAACAAGCAAAAAGGAATCCCTTTTTGTCGGTCAGCTGAAACATTAATTTTTGCTTCAGCATGTACATTAAACAATATAGGTAGAAAAATAACGGCGACAAAATTGCGAAAGAGCGAATGTTCACTCTACTTGTTTTTGAGACAAAGCGTAAATTTTATGTAAGCACTGCCCGCAAAACGCCTGTCTTCTCATCCATCACCTCTGCAAGAGAGTCCAACAAGATAGTTTCATTTAAAGAGCAAGTATTTTATCTGTGCTAAAGTACTGTGCACACTGGAAAATTAAGGTTTGCCATTTTCTGAAAAAATTCAATTTTTGGCTGAGTACTGGTGCCAGAATCTCTAATGAAATAAGTTACCCTCCTAAAACCAGTGAAAGTCCCTGTATGACACAATTTCATTGTGTTAAATACAAAGTGCTTGACGTGACAAACATGAGAAAATGTAATTCATGCTTCTATGGTAATTCTTTCTGTGGGGACGACGATGGCTGTGGGCGGAGCCTATGTTTATTGTTAGCTCGTAAGCAGCTATTGAGACTCACATTGCACACAATAAAGACAGCAGTAAAGGTAATGTGCCACGTGTCGCCCTTTGGCATGAAGTGTTCCACACTCCGCGAAAGTGTGTTCCACACTTTTCGAGCGGCATTGGCCGACACTACCAGAAATTGCACGTATAGACCGTTTTCCGCAGATAGTTTTTCTAAGCCAAACTAGATGGTGCCACCGCACCGAAATAAGCACTGCGCCCACTATGCTAGCCTTCTAGGCGGTCAGCGGCAGTGGCAAATCGGCCGGCCATCGACAGTAAAGGTGGAAAGAAGAAATCCATTAGATCCCGTGTCCAAACGTGGCTGTGCCCATTCGCCGCCGGGGAAAAGCGTCTATAAAAATTCCCAACAAAGCGGTCAGAGAAGTACCTTCAATTGTAGATAAATTGGTAGAGCACCGAACGCCCGATTCAAAGGTTGTGGGTTGGGATCCCACCGATGCTAAGGGTGATTTTTGTCCCTTTTAACTTGTTTAAACTTATATCATCATCACTACACTACAGTCAAACACAACATTTAATGTCCCCTACAATTTTTCTGACTTAATCGTCTGTTCAATTCACTTGGTTGTGTCATTACTTCCTAGGCACTTGTGGGCCTCTAGATACATTGAGAAAGGCAAGGGTAATATCAAATAAGAAGTCACGCTGCCGCCCATGGCAACAGACAATAATGCTCATCATCATCACACTGCCGATCGTTATGATTGTCGGGGTTTAATGTTCCAAAATCAATATGCGAATATGAAAGACGCCATAGTGCAGGGCTCCGGAAATTTCGACCACCTGGGTTCTATAACGTGCACCTAAATCAAGGCATGCGGGCCTCTAGCATTCTGACTTCATCAAAATACGACTGTGATTCCCCGTTGTCACAATGGGGATCAATACTGAACACAACGTCACGTAAAGCCATTGTCACTTTTTGAAGGTTTGGCTGTGCACTGCAAGTTAAAACAAATGCTCACAACAGAAATAATGGATTGCATTTCAATGCCGTGTACCCTAATGGGAAGCCAACCAATCGAGTGCTTCACGGCCCTCGATAAACATGTGCTTGCAGAATCACTGAAAATGTGATTACCTTTATCTTAGTTCCTGTTTTTGCCACTTGGGGCACCATACATCACTTTAAGTAATCAAAGATGCAAGTCCCAAACAAGTAAAACAATGCTCGATTCCGTAAGTATCTTGATTAGTGTTCTGACCACTTGGCGTGTCCCTCTGATATGACAATGTCTACAATAAAGGCTGCTTCAAATTTAGAAATGTGTAGCCAGATAGCGAAGACAGAAACTGCTGACACAGATCCCAATACAAGAAAGCACATAGAAATGCCATAGCTGTTAACTGCAATGATATGTCAGTGATTTTAAAAGAGTCGATGACTTCAGGCACACATGTAGACAGTTTTTAGGAATTAGAAAACACAAACAGATACCAATTGCTGGAAGAAATACCAGTACCTCCCCTTTTAAACAACAGAACTGTTCTCTCTGCCTATAAGTGGGCTTCCTGCAGCGTCTCTATACGAACAGGCATGCAAGAACACAACGTAATGGCACAATTCAGCTAAGAGTGAAACGTCTGATACATTTAAAACAAACGAAGGAGCCATGGAAAAGGTAACCAAGTTACTTTTTTTTTTCAACGTTTATGCTACGCTTCTGGTCAAACTACTGTTACGACTCGGTATGTCTTCGCCGCAATAAAATTTAAAGAATGTTTCTGATATTGATATATACAAAATAAGGGACACTGCGTACATGAATGGCATAATTAAAACAAACTCTGCTTGTTTGACAGTGACCCATTGCCAAATAAGATGTCATTAACATTGAAAGTGGAAACTTATGAAAGACAGCTTTACGCTTGAATCCGCTTTCATTCTGAAAGGAGGCAAATATACAGGGACATTGTATTCATATATATACCTAAGCGATCTGATACTTGTCTTCCTGAAAATACACCATTTTGAAACCACACTTCTTAACTCTTGCTTGAAGCCCAAGTTTACAGACATTACAGAAATTCTTTTGCATTTCTGTAATGCTTTCATCAGTGTGCCACATTTTGGAGGCTGCAAGGTGTGCGTATAAGTAAGCAAGTGATACTTGTTATCACTTCAGTAGTCACTTCAGAAACAAGAGATTTCATGTGACATTGCTCATGAAGTTGTATTTAACCGCTGCAACCAGAATATATAATACAAATTGAGATCTGCTATTTTGAAATTGACACTTTTGAGCTCTCATTTTCTCTTCTAATAATCAAGTTATGAAGCTACAATTATTAACAATAGAATTCTCAAGGAATTCTTCATCTGTCTTGAATGATGCGATATTCAACTTTAACATCCCTATAAACGACTCCGCACAACATGTAGCATGAGAAGTTTGCAGGGAAAGGTTCAAGTCTGAAGCCACGAAAAAGAAACCAACCTGTAGGCGTAATACATTTCATATCCGACAGCAGTTTGTATGCCCATTCATGA
The DNA here is from genome assembly GCF_013339725.1 of Rhipicephalus microplus. Taxonomy (NCBI): domain Eukaryota; kingdom Metazoa; phylum Arthropoda; class Arachnida; order Ixodida; family Ixodidae; genus Rhipicephalus; species Rhipicephalus microplus. The sequence continues at coordinate 167,027,886 of NC_051167.1, forward strand.
CAAGTGCAAAAACTAAAACGGGGTGTAGAAATTCAAGAGCTTCAAAATGCAGTGCGTCAGAAAGCAAAAAAAAAAAAAGTATTGCAAGTGTATCTTATCTCATACATCTGTAAATGCTTCTCACTAGACCTGTGCCACAATTCTAAATTTATGATATCCTAGCACATTACTGAAACAGACTTCCGTCATTCATGTGATGAATCCTAATTTAGTTCTGTAAGATTACAGTCACCATGACAGATTATTCCCCGTTATGTCCTGAAGCATTTTTTTTTCTTTTTTGACAAACCAGAGTAAGCAAGGTGCCACTAGGACCTAACAGTGTTAAAACATTACATTACTACGACAAAAAATGGACTTGTGGTTTCTCGGTGTGCCTGTTTTAAATTCTATATCTCACATTGTTCGCTGCAGATTTGTGAAAGATAACTCCGAAGTGTTGTAGACCTAATTGTGCTTATGCACTGGCATGCAAGCTGTGGCCCATCATAAACGTGTGGCTCCGCCGCGGTGGTCTAGTGGCTAAGGTACTCGGCTGCTGACCCAATGTCGCGGGATCGAATCCCGGCTGCAGTGGTTGCATTTCCGATGAAGGCGAAAATGTTGTAGGCCCGTGTGCTAAGATTTGGGTGCACGTTAAAGAACCCCAGGTGGTCGAAATTTCCGGAGCCCTCCACTACGGCGTCTCTCATAATCATACGGTGGTTTTGGGACGTTAAACACGACATATCATTCAATCATAAACATGTGGTTCAAGCCTGCGGTTCTAAGCGCAACATAAGGCTGAGTTTTTTTTAGGGGTGTAGCGCCGCGTTCGAAAATTATAAGAAAGAAGTTGACAGGAACAAGGCGCCCTGTCAACACCCTTGTTCAGTATGAGGCTGAGGCTAGGGCGTGCCCAACAGAATATCAATTACTAGTGTAGCACAAACAAAACGTCCTTTTGAAGGTCTGCTAGGCGTATTTAAGGAACTCTCGATGAGCATTAGGGCCATGACACATGTACTACGAGAAAACTAAGATATCTAAAATTGTTTTTAGTATAACAAAGCGGGTTACAGAACATCACTAGATGTAACAACCAGTTTATCCCCCTCCCTTACCAGAACGATCAGGCCGCAACCGGCTCATTATTACTATCAGAGAAGACCAGCGCTTAACAAAAAAGAAAAATCATTGCAGGGGCGAGATTGCAGTACCAGGGTTCTCTAATAACAAGCCCAGCGACCCCCCACCCACACTAGAAAAAAAAAAACGAAAACAGTAGCTCTGCGTGGACATCACCGAAAGCGCGCGAACACCGAACCGCGAAACTAAACTTACAACACCGCAAGTGAACACAGACGCACGTTGCAACCCCTCACCCTCTCCCAGCCTTAGGCCTCCTCTCCACCGAGTTTGAATGAGATCTCAGGAGCGCGCGGGTGAGGGGGTTGTGGGTGTGCGAAACCAAACACACGTGTTCCTTGCTGCACTTCGCAGCGCTAACACACGACGTAAACACAACCGCATGTGTGATTGTTACATCATCGCACCCCCCCCCCCCTCCCGCCGATTGGCGCCGTAGCATAATACGAAACAAAACACACAAAAACACTCACCGAACGTAGACTTGCCGCAGAGCGAGCGATGCATTGGCGCACGCCTTGGGAAAGTTGAGTTTGTCAAGAATGTAATCCCACTTGAGTAGGTCGTTCACCTGAAAGGCAACACGAGAAGGGTGTGTTTTGTTTTCTTCACGAAGGCAGCGGCCGGGCGAAAAAACACCGATCGCGTTTCTTCTCACGGGAAAAAAAAATCTAGATCGGCGACGGACAATGATCGAGGGCTGCGAAACGAACAAAAAAAAAACGGCAATAGGCCCATGTCTGGTTGCTTTTCGAGCCCCCACCGTCTACTTCGGCTGCGACGCAAGCGAGCAAGCAATGCAAGCAGCCGCAAAGCGGCCAAAGAGACATCCACGTTAGTCCTAGCGCAGTCAAGGGGCCCCCGTCTTTGTTTCAAAAAAGACAGTTAAAAATTTAGTCGGGGCCCCGCGAGATGACGAGCGACGCGAAGACCGGTAGACCGCGAAGCGACCGCAAGTCGGCCTAGGTGTCCGCACCGACGAAGCAAGGGGCCAGCCACCGTTCGTGCACGCCAGTCGGTACCCCCCCACCGTACTTTTACCCTCCCCCACCGATCGTCGCCGATCCACACACACACGGGTCATTCAAACGCTCGCACGCCCAAATTGCGGTCCAAAACAAGACTGCGGACGCTTCGCGCGGTGTCTAGAGGGTCCCGACGACGCGACGAGCGAGACCGGTCCCGAACCCGCGAGACGTTTAGCTAGGCAAACTCGAAAAAAAGAAAGTCCCAACCCCGAGAGACGGTCCTCCCCTCGCTTACCTTCTGCCATCCGCCGATCGCCGTCACGCTGTTGTACAGGGCGAAAAGATCCACTTCTCGACCATTTATCCGGGGTGCGTGACGGAACGGACTCCTGCGATCGACGACCCAAGGGTCAGAACCCGGCGAGGAAAAAAAGCCGGCGCGCGAGGCAACACAAGCACCAACCCCCGAGCAAAAACTCTTTCCCCCACAATGGCTCGCCATTCGGGAAGCGATATAAACTTACCCTCGGCTTTCGTGGAACTTTTGCAGCTCGAGCGTGAACGACGACGAGTCCTTGGTGTAGTCGCCAGGTTCCTTGTGAAGCTTTTCCATGACTCTTCAAGAGCGCGCGCGCGCAAAGCGGCGGGCCGCCTCGCACACACACACACGCGCACACACGCTAGCAGCTCCTCACCTGACGTTCATCGGGTGTGTGTTCACTTTGCGGGGGCCCTCTACGAGCTAAGCCTCGTTACGAGTGCGCCAGCACTTTCCCGGCAACGGCGCCGAAACGCGCACGATTTTGCGCTTCGACCACGATCACATCTCGGGACCCGAGCACCGCACATCCTAGAGCACCGCGTAGTCGTCACGACGAGGTGTAGAAGAAAAAAAAAAAAAAGGCCGAGCCACCACTATCGCACCGGAGGCCCCAAAACGTCACAAGGTTAGAAAACGGCTCCAACAAGAATAAAATAAAGATATCGGTGTCATTACATACTCTTCCCTCCTCCTCCTCTCTCACAGCTATTGTCCCCCACCAAGATGGCTGAAGCGGCAACGGCGACTCAGGTTGGATTTCGCGATTGTTTCGCGCTCATTTATTGGTATTCGGTTCATTTCGCGAATCGCGCGAGCATTGAGATTACAATCACGTCTTCCAAATGATCAGCGGCGTCGGTGGTGTCAATATTTCGCAAATAATAAAGGTGAAACCTTCTCGATGTTGCGCCTCTGTATGTTGTTCATTGTGTCTCGTTCAGTTCCTGCAGTCGTGTAGTTGTTATTTATTTTATACTGTTATTATTAAGCTGTTTGGCACGCACTGTACGATCGACGTTTCGCCCTCGCCTCGGAGCACATAACGTTCTTTATTTCCAAATTAACATGATCGAGTAGGCGACACGGAAAGCGTATGCAAACTAATCGTTAGCGTTGTCGAAGTGCTAATACAAGTGGCGCCATCTTTTGATAACAAAGGATAACATGCTGCAAACGTGTGACTGATCGGCCTTAGCTCTTAATTGTATTTGTTGTTTCGTGTACTTCCGTTTGCAGTAAGGCGTGAAAAAGAAAAGACCCCAGGCTAATGCACCTGAAAAGGCTGCATGCACATGCAGCGTCATTCCGTCCCTTGCGCAGAGTGTTATTTCTCGTATTTTTATTTCAAGCACGATTAAGCGACACGCTTTATGTTCCTCTCAAAAACATTCAACCACGAAGTCCTCTTCTAACACTCATTTGTTGAAAGTGCTGTGATTGGCAGTGATCGGTACAGATCTCTCGCATCACAATTGGCTGAGGTTGCGGAAGGAACCAATCACGTTTGAGAAATTTGATTCGGATCGGTCTTTATCGCGATACAAAGTCCACCGTGCCACGCCGGTATTAAATGTTATATATTTAATCTAACTGAGAGAGAATTGTAATGGTCGCATGTGCGTTGTCTGCTGGTGTTGTAATCTATTCGTCTGAAATGTAGTGGAATTACTGTAATAAAATGCTGCGGTCATGGAGCAAGTATTTAACAAATGTTATCTATGGATAACCTTTGTGAAACCGAAACATAATTAAAATTTTGCCTTAAAGATTGTCGTTTCAGCGTGAGGAAGGAATCTCATGGACTCTATAATTGAAAAGAGAGCGTAGATTTAAACATATGTAGCGCTTTTTTTAACCAATAAAAAATTAATTTTTGCTTCCGATGGAAGAAGCAGGAATATGATTTTTATACTTTAATTTTTCTTGTGTTTTTGGAAGTAGGTAGCACCACTAATATTGCGGTTAAAATTTTAACTATGTTGTGTGCATGCACTGCACGCACGCGGTAACAGTGTACCATAACAGTGTACTGAATAATTGCCATAACAGTGTACTAGAATAGTACACTGTACTTACCATAGAGTTTATGTTCTTTACGGCCTTCTCAGCTCGTCACGAAAACAATGGGAGAGTTTCTGAGCATTGTTTTGTCACCCGTCGGCGGTAGGGGCGCTTTGTCCCTGACCTTGCATTTCCTGCACAGCGCACACAGCTAGCGCCTGACATGGCACAAAAACTGCTTGATGTGAAACCAAGGAATCGGTGTTCTGGACGAAGAGGAGGGATGGGGGGTTATTCAAGAACTCGGGAGTAGAGGGAGGATCGTCCCTTCAAAAAACTTAATGTTATCAGATGACTCGGATGCATGTGCTCGTGAGTAATACAAGCTGAAACTGGGTAAAAATGCGGAAGAATCGGTTAACGAGGGGCACAATGCAGGAAGGAATATATATATATATATATATATATATATATATATATATATATATATATATATATATATATATATATATATATATATATATATATATATATATATATATATGAAGCCTGGAATGGGAACAGTTAGGGATAAGCGTTACTGGAGAGTACCTTAAGAGTTAATGGAGAGTACCTTAGTAACCTGCGCTTCGCCGATGACATTGCATTGCTGAGTAACTCAGGGGACGAATTGCAAATCATGATTACGGAGTTAGTCAAGGAGAGCAGAAAGGTGGGTCTTAAAATGAATCTGCAGAAAACGAAAGTAATGTACAACAACCTCGGAAAAGAGCAGCGCTTCGAGATAGGTTCACTTTAAGTTGTAAAAGACTATGTCTACTTAGGGCAGGTAATAACCATGGAGCCGAACCACGAGATTGAAGTAACTAGAAGAATAAGAATGGGGTAGAGCACATTTGGCAAGCACTCTCAAATTATGACAGGTACATTTCCACTATCCCTCAAGAGGAAGGTATATAACAGCTGTATCTGGCCGGTACTTAGCTACGGAGCAGAAACCTGGGGACTTACAAATAGGGTTCAGCTTAAATTGAGGACGACGCAGCGAGCAATGGAAAGAAAAATGGTAGGTGCAACCTTAAGAGACAAGAAGAGAGCAGAGTGGATTAGGGAACAAACGGGGGTTGAGTATATCATAGCTGAAATCAAGAAGAAGAAATGGACATGGGCCGGGCATGTAGCGCGCAGACAAGATAATCGGTGGTCATTAAGGGTAACTAACTGGATTCCCAGAGGAGGCAAGCGGGTTAGGGGGAGACAGAAGGTTAGGTGGGCAGATGAGATTAAGAAGTTTGCGGGTATAAATTGGCAGCAGTAAGCACAGGACCGGGTTAACTGGCGGAACATGGGAGAGGCCTTTGTCCTGCAGTGGACGTAGTCAGGCTGATGATGATAATATATATATATATATATATATATATATATATATATATATATATATATATATATATATATATATATATATATATATATATATATATATATATATATATATATATATATATATATATATATATATATATATATATATATATATATATATATATAAACGCAACGCTGCATCTGTTCTGCAAGCAGAAAGAGCACCAAACACGTTTGGCTTTTGATAGCTCGTCGGTGTTTACAGAAATAACGAGCTCGCCTTCTCCTTGCTTGCTATTGTCTATTTTGTTATTTTTCCAAATCCAGCTGGAGTGGTTTTCACGTCTAAAAGCTGCGGTCTGCAAACAGCTCTTTCAAACCCGCAAATGAGTTAATTGTATCTCTAATAGTTAAAAACAACTGCGTATAGAGAGAAAGAAAGTAAAAACAAAACGTAGGACTCTTGATGCTTAATAACCCCTTCGCACGGTACGCTCCGAGTGTGGTGGTGTGCATTGTCTAGGTGTTAACACCACCTATATTTGGAAACATTAATTTTGGAGAACCTAAGCTCTTTTCCGTTCCTTTTTACTGCAAGCCGCATCCATGAAGAACGCAGCTGCTTACGCTCGCAAACCGCTTGCCTTGGAACTAAAAATCTCTAGTGGAAATCAGCTCTGAGCTATCCTTCGAGTTCGTGGAAGAACATGTTTGGAAAGAGAAACTGACAAAATTCCAGCTTTTCAGTCAGTAAGCAGCTTCTTTTCTAAGAAATCTGTACGAATTCTCTTGTGGCTTAGTGCTACAAGCGGGCTGTTGTCAATTTCTCTTTCTATCTAGGGTGGCTTGCTTTATTCTGGGATTCGCCTACCACGGCTGTGTTTCGTTCGTTGCTTTTTCACTGTCCAGCCTGCAGTGATTTCTCGACTCGAGAAGATGGTTACACAAAGCACAGAACGCATACGTACGTACATGAATATATATGTGATCTACAGGATCACATATATGCTGTTTTCCGTATTGCAAGTCCCGTTCGGTGGAAAACACCCCGTGTTTATTTTCACCAATTCCAAGCAGTGCTGAGCTGCGCACTAAGTGTCAAAAGATTATTGCGAGATCAACCTCATCATCAACGGCAAGTCTGCATCGACTGTCGTATGCAGCAGACATTTCCGCGCTGAAAACTTCTCCCCGACTCCCGCCTACTCTCTTCGAGGACTATCATTCCAACTTGAGTCCAAGTGGGTCCGCAGATATCAACCGAAAAATTCCTAGGATTTCTCCTCGACAATCACGCAAACCAACTGGCTGACGCCGCAAACTACAAGCCTTGCACTATACACAAGCCGACTGTATAAGAAGCATTTCATATTGCGAACAAGCCATTTGTCAAGTACGGCACATGTCTCCCTTGAAAGTGTCTAACTATTTTCTGTGCTTGCAAGCAATAAATATCTATTTCGAGACTTCTAGAATGTCTACACTTTTGATGGCAGTGAGTTGTACTCTCGGCTTTTGTATTTACACGTTGCGTATGTAAGAAGTCAAAATAAACTATTTATGTGTCTTCAACGATTAGGGAACTTGTTTTTCAACGCGTGGTGAGTAAAGAAGCGCACCCGAACTCATGTGCCGGTGTTGTGCATGCTGCACGGAGCAGCGGAGGCAATTGGAAAGTAACGTTGGGAAAATAGAGTAACTCTAGGAGGGTCAGGGTCGCAGCGCTTCACTCAAAGCAGCGGCGAGAAGCATGTACTACACCCGATGCGTAAGTCCGTAAGAAGTACGGAGGAAGGAAAGGTAAGAAGCGAGCGCGCGACTGCAGTCTAGTGCGGCGGTGTGTTGTATGGGTCTATTATACTGTAGCCAAGAGTTTTATACTATTAATGTATAAAGCTTTGTGTTTTGTAGATTGTGTGAGTTTTAGTGTATTGTATTTGCTACGGTTTGCGTTGTGGTGTTATTATGCATACAAATATCAAGTTTATGGTGGTGGTAGATTGCGAAAACTTGTCGTTGCGGCGCTTTTTAGAACTAACGTTAATGACGTCATACCGGAAGTATAGATTTTTCATTCCGGAAAACTGCAGTCTAGTCACGTGATACAATCATAACGCACTAGAATCAGCATCGCAGGTAAAGTGATCTTTAACGCAGGGACGTGATGCTCCATCCAAGAGGGCTCAATCCTCCGCAAACTCGGGGCGCCCAGCCGGCGCTCTTCTAAGGAGGGTCGCCGTTTCAATGACGGCATGGAATAAGCTTAGGCAAGAGAGCTAAAATAACGAGGAACAAGTTCCCCTGCATCAACTACGATAAGAACTCCTCCGAGACCTCGAAGACCACCACAATGGACCAGTCCTACCGTGCCGTGCACTGCCCGATTCGGTCGAAATCCAGCTCCCGCACGTCGAGCAGACCCTCTCGTGGGACTGCGGTGTGTCTTGCGTGGCGATGGTGCTGTCGCCCGAACAGCGCAGTGATCTGCTTCTCAACAGAGATCAGATAGGCCGCGAAGAAGGATACCACCAGAGTACCTGGACGATCGACCTTGTGCTACCTGCTGCGGCGGTTCGGCGTGGACCACGTCTACGCCACGGTCACCCTGGGTGTGAATCCCATGTTCCAGAAGGAATGCTACTACAAGAAGTCCTTACAGTGGGACTTCCAAAGGGTCGAAGACCGCTTCCGCGACGCCGCGTCGCACGGTCTCACCGTTTGCCGGAGGTCCACCACGGTTGCCGAGCTGCTGGATCACCTCGGGCGCGGCGGCCCAGGTAATCGTCCTCGTCGACCACGGTCAGCTGCACTGCGATTCGTGTCAGAAAAACAAAGTCGTCGCTAAGGTGGCCGGGGTGTTCGCGCGCTACGCGCCGTACCAGGGCCACTACATCGTGTTGTGCGGATACAAGCTCAAGGAGAGGAAATTCCTCTTCCGGAATCCCTCAAAAAGCGATCGCCTGTGCAGCGTCACTTTCGAAACCTTGGACAGAGCTCGCAAGCGCCTGGGCACCGACGAAGACGTCATATTCGTCAACACCTCCTCGCAAGATTTTTCCTCGTAAGAGAAACGACGACGAAGTGGAGTAGTTGGGGAGTGTCAAGGTTCTGTTTGGCGTTGCGTAAGCTGTTGTCTGGGGAATTTTTAGCGCAACGCAGATGGTGTCGGCGTAAACTGTGACGTAAAGGTGTGAAGCTGCGTTGGTGGCGCTACCTCGCGACGCCGTGGTCAACTAACATGCGTAAGCGCTTGTAGCTTACTGTATTCTACTTGCCATCTAGCCTAAATGGCAGCGATATAATCGTCCAAAAAATATATATTCTTTTGTAATTTTATTGATTTTTAAGGACAGTTGTCCGAGATGCGAATCCTTCAATCACATGAAAGTTGATCACAGCTTTTGAAAGGTGCCACCAGCCAGCTTTTCATATCCTGAATGCACATTCCAGTTAAACGCATGACATTACTTCTTCGTTGTGCTAAAACAGCAAGAAAAAAAAAACTTGTTGACTTAGGAGAGCTTAACACTGTCGGCATTTATTAATAGTTACTAAAGAGTCTAATGCCATTGACCTCACCTACATGACTTGCATATAACATTTCAGGGAGGGAAGGTCACAAGCTGCAGGCTTCCTACCGTACATGAATAAAGAAGCCTCAGCAACTCTTAGTTCCTTCTTTTTGAGTGATTTGAATGTGCATTGTACTCAAATCACCAGCTTGTTCCAGTGACTGTCTGAACGTTGGTGCAATGTTGGTTATGCGCATTAATGCTATCCTAGTATGTTCGTGTGTGGTCTACCCTACTACGGAAGACCAGGAAAACAGTTGTTGACTTGTTAATTCTCAAACCTGTTAATCCACGAGTGTCTTTTGCGGGAAAGGTGCTAATTTTTACTGCCACCTGTTTGTTGCTCACCTTGAAACATTGAACTCTGTTGTTTTTAGTTAGTGTAGCAGGACTTCAATTGTTGTGATCATGCATAGAAGTCAACTTACTTAACGAGACAGTTTTTTTAGCAGACAAGGAGCCCGATGGTATGCTGATTTTATATTATATGTATCCGCCCAAGTTCTGAAGAGTTATATTGTGATCTCATTGTGCCAATAGGTGCTTGTAATGCCCTCTTTGCAATATTTTTATTGTTTTTATTGTCTAATCGCTTTGACCGTGTGATAAAGGGTCACTGACGGGTTGTTCGTAGGTACTATGAAACATTGTGAAAAGAACTGAAACAAACAAAACTCACTATGTTGAAGGAATGTGTTTCTGTTTTGTTTTATCATGTTTAGCGCTACTATGTGATCTTTGTAATCAAGCTAAACTTAAATATTCTGGTGAGGCTGAATAACGTATTCGACCGACTTAGTACTACGCCTGTATCTCCTGCATAAGCAATTTTTCCAATATTTCACTAATGATGGTCGTCATGCCCTAACTCGCACCTGAAGGATAGACCAGATGTGAGTGACATGTGCTTGTTGCCTTCCTAGCAGCATTTGTAGATAGTTTTCTTATTATTTCCTTTTCTCAGCCATAGTATGTCTATTCAGCTAGCGTTTTCTCCTTCCTATTTGTTTTTATGAGTGTTTGACCTGCAAAAAATAGGCCATTTTCCAGTACTATAAATAGCTTATTTCGCCTTTTTCAGTTTTTCTTGGTATCTATGTCCCCTCTGCACCTAATATTTCAACCTGTAAGTGCTTCAGTGCATATTTATGCCATGATGTCGTATACATTGTTGCATACGTCAGATCCGTCATTGTATACTCCTATAGCAAGAGCAGTTGACGTTGTGCCAAACGTACATTGTAAGTACGCCGCTTGTTGCAGCCCAGTACGACAGGTAGTGTGATGCGTGTTCTGGGGTTGTCTGCTTGCGTAGAATTACAGGACTTGAGAAATGTCACTGCATGTTTTCGTGATATACTCCTGTTATAGCATGGCATTTGCCACTAGCAGAACCCACTATCTGTGATTGTTGGTTGTACCAGAGTAGCAGGATAAAACTCATCTTCGGTGTTTGCCCATCGCTAAACTCAACCTCAAACTTTGCAGTTTTATGCATGTTTACTGCTTCAGACAACAAAGAGCTCGTCGCATGCTCCAGGCAATCGCATTCATACTCTAGGCAATCGCTTCATTTGGTTCGCCTCCATTTTTGTGGCCCCATTTTTCGCCTTGCTCAAGCGCTGCCATGAAATGCAGGTGGTGTTTCCAAGATGCAAAGGATACTTTTTTGTGTAACGATATTAGTTTTGCTTTTGTTGTGTACTCTCATAAACTTTCTCAGTCATGGTAGAGGAGCTTAAGTTAGCATGTCTCACTTGTTGAAATGTCACTCTGTGCTGTTGTTCGCGCAGCTTGCCGTGTTGAGTGCTAACAGCTAGCTTGGAACCCCTCATACAGGTTCTGATGAAACCTTGATTAAATCAAAGTTTTTATTTCACTGTTAATATAATTTGTGATCTACTATAGTCATAACATTTTCGTGACCTCGAGCACCTTTTGAATGTTCCAGAAGTTGACTCTGTCATACAGACACAAATGTGGGTGACCGGCTTCAGGTTGGAAACATAACTGTCCTGGTGAATTTCAGTCAGGCATTCTGAAATCTCTGTTCAGCCAAACAATTGTCTTGGTAGTGATGATGAACCTTGAATCATTAATGTGTTGATTACATTGGCCAAAAAGTTTGCATAATATGCATAATTTACATTAGCCAACAACAGTACCTATGATTTTAGTAGATACCTGCTAGAATAACTGTCTTTCACAGGTGAATAAAAAGTGTGCTGTGGTTCTGTGGACAGAGCCAACATTTTTTTTTATAAATTATAATCAAGCAAAATTACTCTCCATTCTAATAATGTTCATGTGTTAATGCTGAATGTCATTATCTCCACACTTACCAATTTTTGTTGTTCCTGCTCGGTGATTCGCAACTGTGGCGTGTTGCCAAGTCTTTGGGTGCTTCTTTGCCGTACTTGCATGACATCTATGCAAAACCTTCTGGTAGCTATAATCACTGGCTATAGACCATACTTCTCTCGTAACTAACATCTATAGTATGTGTCAGGCTGTGTCATAACAGCACTGTCCGATATTGAGTATGATGCATTTAAATGGTGCGCAAGACTAGCATGTGCCACAGTAACTACATGAATCACTTGAATTTCCCCAACAAAAACCTTTTGTCCTCGACTATTGAGTCCAATTCACACAGCTGTCAAATACTTTGTCACCATCGCAGCATCCATCATGACATCGCATTTTCTCATGATGTGCCTGTGAAATTCGGTATCTTAACATCACTGGCATCTTATTTTCGAAGGGAAAGCTACATGAAAATTAGCTTTAGGACAAATCGCTTTGACAGTGATGTGACAGCATTTGTTAGCTGTGGGCATCAGGTCTTAGATGAATGCGCATGATTGTGGGGCTGGTAGAGTAGTGTGCCTGTAATACAGGCTTACTGAAGCAGACGGTCTTGTTAAGCAAGCGGCTGCAACTGTTCGGAGTCAAACTCATTCAGGTTTCAGAATCAGAAGCAGGTTTGTTGTGCGTACTACCGGTAGGTTGTGGATGCCTGAATCGGTATGACTGATTGTGGCAGAAACCTTACAAATTTAAAGCCTGCATATATCTGTCTCAATGCATTTTCATTCCACATATATCCATTTAGATGTAGTTGCATGTTAAACAACTCTGGTGGCCTCAGTCTAAAGCCTATACAATAATTCCTTTTAACCCCCTGTACTGGGGGCCTATACAGTACCATAGAATATGGAATACTATTCAGTGTTAGTCACCCCCACCCCCTCCCAATTGGCCATTCCAACATTTGGGTGCCCATGGCGTGAAACATGACACAGAGCAAACAAAATAGTTTTCTGCATCTTGGGGTACGACATAGGCCTACAAAGGAGCATTTACAATCCTATCAACGTGCCACGCAAGCGATGGCTTGGCCTACAAGACGCACAAATTTAGAGTGTTGCTACCTTTCTATAATGCTAGTGAACCATTGCTTTGCTTGCAATTTATGCACTAGTACTGGATGTACCTTTGCGAAGAACTGTAGAGTGTTGTTACCTTTCTAGAATGCTAGTGAACCATTGATTTTCTTGCAATTTATGCACTAGTACTGGATGTACCTTTGCGGAGGACATCGTTAGTCATCTATTCCTTGGTGCAAATCGTGAGATTGGTTTGCAATTGCAAAGCCTCTAAAATCTGGCATTATTCTGTCGCCCACCATAGTTGCTTAGTCGCCAGTGTTCTGTGAGGTCGAGGGTTTGATTCCTAACTTCATCAGCTAGGTTTCGATAGAAGGTGAAACACTAGCGTGAATAGATTTAAGTGATACCGAAGTGTTGAACATAATATGAAACCCTTCATCACAGTGTCTGTCATAACTGTGTTATTATCTTAGACATGTGGATCAATTTATGGTCCACATGCCGCTACGGATTCAGTCTAAAAGCATCAAAAGGAACATTTGACGTGCATGTCGACCACTTAGTGTCGCTAGCAAAGCAGTAAAACCAGTCACATAGCACGGATACTTACAGTGCATGTGCCGCGACATAACGCCGTAGCCCTCATCTAAGATTGCTAGCCAATTCACTATTCGCTTTGGGTACCACTTATGAAGTGCCGAAATGTTTTTGTTAGACAATCACTGAAACCGTGCAAGTGTGAATTTCTGCATTTAGAAGAAAAACTGTTTGGATGGAATGTTTTTGTTCATGCTCTGTAATGTTTACCACATGAGAATCTACTAATAAAAAAATATGAAATTGAGGCATAATGTTTTTGCAATGGTCCACAGACTGTAATGATAATTCAGCAAATTGCACATGTTTGCATGATATAGGTGGATGGATCAAAAAAACCTTATCAAGGTCCTTCGAAACACGCTCTAGCAACAGGTGCTCAGCTTTTCAATTATTTATCTAAAAGTTCAACTTTCATCACATCTCAAAACTTTTATGTTGTGCATGAACTACGGTGACAACTGTTGTGTGAATCTTAGCATCCAGCTACAGGGCACAAGGACAGCACATAATTATAACGAAGACAGTGCCAGTCTTAGCTGTGTGTTCACGCCATACTTGTTTTACAGGGAAAGCTGTTGTGATATCACAAAAAGGACCATTTTTGGCGTTGCAGTTGTCCGTCGCTACTGGTGTCTGTAACTACTATCGCTCGAAATAAGACAGAAAGGTAAAGAAGAAAAAGCATACAGGACTGACAGGGTTTAAACCTGGATCCTCTCCATAGCAGCCCAGTATTCTACCACAGAGCCATGCCAGTGCATCAAATTTCTTTGCAAAAAAACCCTATACAGCTGTTAAGTTGAGAAGGAACTGCGGTAACATATTGTCACGTTGCTTCAGAGGTCCAAGTGGGGTTTATTGGATGTAGAGATGGAGCAGCATTGCTTCCAGACGCGTCGCTTGGGTGTGCACTCGAGAGGGAATAGCCCTGTATTTATTTTTTTTTGGCCTGTGCTCTTGAATAACCACGTCACCCACTACTACAGGTGGCACTATTCCCTCTTCCACGAAAAACAAGGCAGTTAGGTGTAAGAAAAAAAAAGAGAATAAAGATAAAAATTAGACTGCGAAAATATAAGGATGATGAAATACTAAGCTCACGCAGTCAATGAAAGTTTTGGCTTGTCCAAAAATGGAAATGAACGTAGCAGAAATTATGAAGAAACAAAATGAGGCTTCATGCGCACGCCATCAACTATGTCCGGGCTCGGTTCTCTTCTTTGTATTTATGCTCACGACCCACAGTCCTAGAATTACTTCGTAGTTCACGTCACTCGTGCGGCGAAAGCGTCGTTAACCAAGGTCCAGAGGCAGCGGCGCGAGAGGCACTGGAAACAGTCGTCCATCTCGGCAGAAGACTAAAATAATTACCAAGCGTCACACAGTGCAAATTCAGTAACCGGGCGTCGCACAATACGAGTTGCGCAATGAGAGGGTCGTTGAACGCAAAGGGCCGAATCGAAATTCGTCATCAGCCACCGCACCAGCAAAGCGCTCGTAATGCTTTGCAAATGTGTAGCAGGCACCTCACTTCGCTGCAGAATGACGAATAATGGCAGCGAGTGCTTCCCAAATTTATAAAAATTGCAATTTATGGCCTAGTGGATATCTTGCAAGAGTACTTGTACTGGTACCAAAAAGAGTGTTTATGACGGCTTCTAGAATGAATGTATAAAAGTTCGTTATCCAGCATTTGCTGCGACTGTGCTGAACTTTCTCCACAGGCCTGACATTTTTTCGTTCAGTGCTAGATGCCGAAATTGAACATACTAACATGTTTAAACTTATTTTATCTCGCACAATGTGTATATATAAATGCTATTAGATATATAGTCATTTACCAGTTATGTTTACGTAAAAGTCCTGGTTGGTCTTATTGTTAGTTAAACGTGACATTTACCAATTAAATACACTATACAACGACTATATTGCAACACTCAAATATGCAGTGCATAATTAATTATGCAGGGCAACAATCTTGCTTTCATATCTTTAATGTTATGTTAGCTTGACAGCATGGCATTGTTTCCTAGTCATAAGTACATCCTTGCCAAATAAGGATGATACGTTTTTCAATTCACACAGAGGCAGAACTGAGAATGCATTGTTTTATTTCCACTGTACGAGAAATGCAGTGTTTTGCACGTTGGTGACATATTTACATCTCACGAAAAAAAAAAGAGGAGGCGGTGGTTGCTCGAAGTTGAAAATGTACCACCCCTTTTCTCCATTCTTCATCTGGTGTTATTACAAAAATAAATATGGTTCTTCTCTGACGCAAAACACTACCGCACTTCCTGAAAAAAAAAATAATAATAAATTCGACACGTCAACGTGGTCAGGCAAGCGAGAGGCATCGAAAATAAGTTCAGGCGATCCACAATTTCTAGCATGAAAATTATGACCGTGAATGCCGGTCAGCACATTTCACGAGTATTGGTCTCAGTGTTAATATCTGTCTCAATGACGCATTTTTAAAGAACAGCAAGTTCCCCGAAATCCAGGCAATTACTATTTACACCTAAGCAGATAAAAAAAAAAATGCTGCAGCCTTCAAGTTAAGGTACATATTTACAAAGTCTACAAAATGTCTGAAAGCGTGCTCAAAACTATCTGCAGGACTATGTGGATTGCCCGGTAAACGAAATGAACAATGTGTCAAATACTGTCGGCTATTGCTAGACACCAAAGATCCTTAAATTAGAGAGACGCGGACATAAATTTAGCTTTAAAAGAAGATTGTCATCCACATTCTTGCCAGGCAACGGTCATCATGGCTGCGAAGACAATGGAACTAATGCACCATCTTGAGAGCTCGATGAACGTTCGGCAATGAAGAATTTCTTCGTAACGTGCAAGGCCGAAATGACGCGCTTGAAAGTGAGGCCCAGAAATTTGTCGCCAACCGCACGGATCTGACGGCGGCACAAGTATGGATGACGACATTATGGCACCCAAAACGCATGGCTGCAGTTCCATTTCTCGACGCGGAAAAGGACTTGTAGATGAATGGCGTCGCATTTACTAAAAACGTGGCACAGCGGTGCACCCGGTTTAACTTAAACATGAATAAAATGCCCACTTATTGTGCAAAGTGAGCGTTCGCAACAAGCAACAAGTGCCGTCTCTGGAAAGATAACTGCAATGCTAAAGCAAGTGACGGTCAGAAAAACATGTTCCGTACTTGCAAAGATTTAACAAAAATGCAAATGGAAGGCAAGCCATAAAATTGGTCATGGTAATAAAACCCTCTCTGTACTTTCAGAGATTTGCATGACTTGAGTGGTAGTTTGTAACTGACCACAGCTCACATTGGAGGAAGCCATCCCGAAATGTTAGCTTGATGGTCTTTAAAAATGAAATGCGGGGGAAAAAAAAACGTGTATCGCACAGTACACATAGCAAGTCGCTTCACGGTGGCAGCAGTGAAGAACTTGTATACCAACACGGCCTCATCTTTTTGCAGACATTGTGCAAGAACGTAATTCAGCGCAACAGATTGCACAAAAACGGCTCGGCAGCAGACTGTAGGCCTTACGGGTGGCTGGAAATGGACGATCGTAAATTGCAACGGTATCAATGGCTTTTGGCAATAACACAAACATTTGCCCGTTGCAACTGTCACACTTGTGTGGGACATCGTAATCACAGGCATAGTTCACCACACTCACCATGCGGAATGAAAATTCAGAACACAAAAGAATGCATGTTCTAGCTGGCATAAATTTGGATGCAGCTTTGAGACCAATAAAGCTTTCATAGCAGCACAGGTGCCAGTGATTGCTGTAAAAATGTTACTGAGAAATAAGCTAAAGTGAATAAGACGAAGAAAAAGAAAGAAGATGCTTTCAAGTAAAAAAAAGTGCTGAAGGCAAGTTGGTCACAACAGGAAGTCTTAGCATAAAACACGGAAAACAACAGCAGCACAAAAAAGCTAACAGATTCAACAATGTTATATTTAAACGAATCCATCTTCAACAGGCATTTACGGGGAGAGCACTTCTCATACGGACAGCCCCGAAAAATTCTACACGATCATCCAATGCAGCCACCTTCCCAACAAATTCACATTTCAATTCGTGTTTCCGCAAACAGTTCACGTAAGACGGATCGATTCCCTACGAAAAAAATTACAAGTTTGGCGCAAACAGAGCTTTGCGCCGATCATCGTTCCAACTCTAATGTCAATGTGCGCTGGTGCAAACGACTTTCCGAAGCTTGTTGGCATGGCGCAGAGGAGGCGCTTCAACTCCTCCGCTTCCGGCGTCGACTGCCACGACTCCGCTCGGACTTGGGCGGCCGCGCCGTTGAAGCATTCTGTCAAGACGACGCATCCGAGGGCGTCGTAGTTGGCGACTCACTGCTCGGAGCGGTAGGCAGCGCCGGATCATTTTCAAGCGTCCGGATGGTCGCTAGCAAGTCCGAGCGCTGCTGGGGAGTCAGCTGCTGGATTATGTGCACGGCCGAGTCCATTATCACCTCGGGGTTGACTTGAAGGGTGCTTTTTGAGGATAAAAGAAACAATTAAATGATCAAGCACAATTGGCTGATGAGCCTGCAAAATATCTATACCAATGTAAACTATTGTTACGACACACTATTGTCAGATTCTTGTATTAATTGAACTCCGGAGTGTTTAACTGGTTGTCAAGAGGTGTTTACAAATTCTGAATATATTTAGAACAAGTTGAATACAATAAAGGTAGGAAATTCCACAAATATTGTATAAAATACTGAATATGCATAAAGTGTTAAAGGGATACTAAAGAAAAAGATTTTCTGCATATTCGTAAATTACAAGCGTGGTGGTTTGAGCTTGTTGGTATGACATAAGGACCGTTATAGTGCGAGCTCAGAACGACGACAAAGGAAAGAATACTAGCGCTAAAATACATAAATTATAATTTCACGATACCAAGAGGCCACTTTCACCATGAGAAGACCCTTGGTAAGCAAAAAAACATGCAAAAAGAAAATTTAGGTGATGGTGCCACCTTGAAGTTTCGGCACCAAGCTTTCGACAGCGTCTAATAGGCCAGACATAGCTTCGAAGTGGTAAAAGGAAGCACACTGTTTTCTGGGGGGACCACAGACTTAATATACGAAGTTTGAGGAAATTTTGTTGAGCAAATGTCGCCAAAATATAAAAAAAACACACTTCAACATCTGTGATGACATGCACGAAAATATCAGCACAAAATATACAAATTAAACTTGGACCTTGATTTCCTGCTCTAATAATGTATGATGGTGAAATTAATGACATATTGGTCAGACCACAATTTATCAACCGTAAACCAATTGATTGTTTCATTTTGATGGAAACACCGTTTAAAATAAAGTAAGTTGCAGTACACTACAGTTAAGTTGCTGTAACATGTGTAAGTGTGGAGGACCTCACTCGGAACTGAGGTGGCAGGACGTAACGCAATGCTGGGGTACAGCCGCTTCCTTTATTGAACATTTAAACATTCGTTAACAATACTCTCAACAGTTCATTTACTACATCTATTTGTACAACCCAGAAGTGGAATCTACACGCTGTACAGAAGAGCAGCAGAGCACGGCATAATGAAAAAAAAAGAATAAAAAAAAACTTGCTCAACAGTGTATTTTGGGTGTGGAGTGCGGGTCACTACACGTTCCCACGCAACATTTGGCCAATATGGCGCCATGTACAAACAGCACGGCCCAGAGCACTTGCTCAAAATGACACCAATTATGCACCCATGCGATTCGAAAACGAAACAAGACGTGGCACTCACTTTTTGATTTGGGAGATGGCTGCATCACGCCTCAAGCACTGGATGTTGTCAATGATAAGCGAGCGCCCTATCTTGGGGTCAAGCTGATCTTCGAGCCAGTTGGTGACTGCCAAGTCATTCTCCCACAGATATTGCTGCACGTAGAACAACGCAAGTTCAGTCAGAGCCACACATTCAAACTTCACTATAAACAAGGCTTGCACGAAAATCACTGTTATTCAAAGTGAGCAAAGTCGAGGCAAGGAGTACTTATAATCAAATTGGTCCTAAAGGTAGCATGAAACTTGCACAATCATTCATTGCACAAAAGTTACGGTAATCGCATTTCCCTGCATAGGCATGAGAACTTTTAAACAGCCATGAATAGGGCCGGGTGACAACCATCCTTAAAACTTGCATTTTCAACAATCGCCAGTACCCGTCATGTACCCGTTGCAAAAATACCTTAGGTGATCAGAGTGAAGAACTTGTGCTGCCAAATACGTAAAATGCCAACAGAAGCTTTCGCTCTGACCTTGACAGCACCCATTGATTCGACGAACCACCGGCGCAGCATGCTCTCCATCTCCCCGTCGCCGATCTGCGGCCGCACCTGCTGGATGTCTCGCTTGACAGAGTCTTGCAAGAGGCGGCGTCGCAGCCGCCAGTACAGCTGGTTCCGCGACTTGCTCCAAGGCACTACGTCCTGCGTGCACAGTCAACAACAGCGTGGCCACTCAAGTAAAGCTTTTAAGAAACTCGCAGTCCACTGCAAGGGTAAAAAAAAAATGCAAGTGATAGCAATAAACTCGAATGTCATACGAACAAAGGCTAGCAGCTTACTGCTTTGGCAAACATGGCCACTACAGTGCCTGAATGATCACAGTGTGGTCTAGGAGTTCAAACACAAACACCGCCATCGAAGAGATACTGTATGCATGCGAGCATACATACGGCATGCTCGCATGAGTAAAAAATGGTCAGGCCATGATAATTAAGTTCATTCAGATTAAAAAATGTTTGAAAAAATCCCAAATAATGCCATGCTCCGTGATGTCCTGGGGGACAATCAAACTTGGTTCTATTTGGGCTACGGTAACGTCGCTGGTAGTAGCGTTGGCCATCGCTGTCGCCGCCCGTTGCAAGCGACAAAGTTGGTGGCTCCATGAAACCGCGCAGAACAAAACTTGATGCCGGTTGCAAAAAAGATGCATACACACCTGTTTGATGAAATTTAAAAACACAGTCCGGGCTACTTCCACTTGCGCCGACATCGCACGGCACGTGAGCTATTTTGCCACAGCCAAAACGCTACCGCCGGGGCCGCGATCGAACCCACGTGTTCTAGGAGCACCGTGACCACAAAGTGCTACTGAGAAACAGTGAGCAGCAGCGAGCATGTGACACGGACGATGGCTCATACACATTTGGCACAATAATATCATGACCACGTGCGAAATGACAACCATAAAAACAAACGCCCAGAAAGCTAAAACAACCTACTGGCATGTTAATAATGATGATAACCCTCACTGAAGCCAAGAAAGATCAGACATGGCCTCCGAAACTGGAAGATTATGCGCGCTTCCAATCTTTGAGCCCACACAACTAGCCACTGCAAGCCAAACTCGACCAATCCAAAAGATTCAACGTGGCGGCTTTCAAAATCGAGCGGCGTAGCTCAAAACGACCAATTTAGTAAGGAAAATGGAACTTTGGCACATAAAGTCGTCCACAAAATCGGTTGCAAAAATGCATTAGCGCAATGGGAACCTTGACGGTGCATTTGTGAAGTCCGAAAAATCCGTCAGCAACTATACAGTAAATGGTGCATAAAGCTCATTGTTGGTATGCTGGGGGATGGATGCATTGTGGCAAAGTGGTTACAAACGTCATGTTGCAGAGCGTGCATTAACAGGTTGGAATCTCAGCTTGCGTGCACTTGGAAAATCTTCATGAAGCACTGTGTCTGTGTATTCCTTCTTATGTGTGTCGTCTTTTTGTACGGGTGAATCTATCTAAATCATGAATTCGCCCAAGCAGCAGTTTTAGTGAAGAATATTTCCTCGTGGATTTTATGTGCATACACGTACCAATATATACATACAGAATTACGCGGCCAGCAACAAACCTCCGAGAGTGTCCTCATGGTCGCTATCTCAGTAATACAAGAAAACACCGAAGGTGCAGTCACGAGACGCTGAAAGAGGGACCCACCTGGATGACTCCTTTCTCTTGCATGCGGGCAGGCATGTCGTGCAGGTCGGCAAATGACAGTGCCACCTGGTGGTACATGGGCAGCAACTGTGTCTCACGCTTTCGCAGCTCTGCTTCGAGTGCTGCCTTCTTTTCAGGCTCGGCCGTGCCCAGCAGCGACAGGATCTCGCGACACCTGGTAGGACAAAAATGAAGACACAATTCCAATAAGTAATTAAAGGCTTTATGAGCCAAAACCAAGGTGCCATAGCGAGCCACATCAGTGTGCGGGCAGCTCTGGACTAACTTTCAGAGACCACTGATCGTGAATCATGAATTATCATTGATGGCTGATTATGAGATTGCAAAGTCATGGCATATAGTAGCTGATGGCTTATTGCCGACTACTCACTTTCTGCTGATGACTTATCTCTGATTACTGATTAAGACTAATTACTTATGACTGCTCACTGATTATCTGTGCAATATTCAGTTTTTCAGTGATTGCTAATCATGGCTAACAGCAAGTGACTGATCATAATTCACCACTGAAACTGATCACTACTCACCTGTGGACACTACGGCCACGATGAGGTATACTTTTCGACTACCATTCCTTATCGACTTGGTTGAAACCATACTCCCATTAAATGCACGGCATTTAACTAACCTGGCGTCCACACGGTGCATGGTCTTGAGGAGGTCCTTCTTACGAAAACGGATTTCAACCGTTCCCTCGGGTTCAAGCACGCCACCCCGACTGTCGGGGTCGGCGTACATCTCCATTTGGCGGGGATTGATGGCGGCGTCCACCACAGCCCAAGCGCCACCCCGGAGCTCGCCAAACGGGGGGATGTACACTATCACAGGCTGGCGGTACGTGTGCAGAGCGTCCACGATGTAAGCACCAAACTTCAGCACCTGGTCGTACATGTCTGCAACCGCGGATTAAAGGCACTGCTTGCACAGTTTCCAACTGTTCCTATTTTTGTAGTACACCCAAACCTCAATATAACGAAGTTGCATCTTACGCAAAAATAAGTACGTTAATCTGAAAATTCGTCATAGAGGTATGTTCCTAACACTATGTGTACTGTAAGATTATTCTTCATCCACTTTGTTAAAACCAATATTTTATTATATCCAGGTTTGTCGTATTGAGGCTTGAGTGTATAATTTTAAACCTTACTGCCAGTGGATAAGACCTCAAGGTAAAGCCAACACATAGCTTTGCAAGTTGAAGACAAATGTGCGTACATGTCCAGACTCTGCAGAGTCGAGTTGCAATAGTTGTGCTTGTTACAATAGAGTATGATGGCCTTCAAAAAGGAGTATGGTGGCCCTTAAATATTTTTATGACCGCCTTTAATAAAAAAAGGTACAGTGTCAATCAAACCTAATCTAACTATCTCAGAGAATGGAGTGTAATGGCCTTTAAAAAAGGGGTACTACTACAGCCTTTAAAAAGGAGTACATTTACTATCAAAAGCCTTTATGTTGACCTTTAAGAAAAAAAAAAGTACAATGATCATTTAAAACAAATTCGACTGCCTTGACAGAAGGGCACATAATGAATGGCCTTTAAGGGGAGACGCGGGTCGAAAAGTCGCGTTTTTTTTCCAAATTTCACCTTTTCTGTTTTTTGTTGCTTTATCATCTTTATACATTATATTTTGACATCTGAAAATATCACAGCGAAATAAGCATCAGAAGTCAGTGAAAAACGCGTCTGAGTGAGCGGCAGTGACGCGCGGCATCACGAAATTTACACAAAACGGGCTGCTGTTCGCGTGCTCGCGGGGCCGCGAAGAGAGCTGTCCGCCATATTGCGGCCGCTGGCTCGTGTAGAGTTGTCCTTACTCTCCACGATCCCGGTTCTTGAAGTCTCGTACGTTCACGAAAAATCTAAAAAAAAAGCAACAAAAACAGTCTTTTCCCGCCGTTTCAAACCGCGCGCCACTAACGCAGGGCCGCCATTGGCTGACAGCACCCGTGTTTTCTTGCCGTAGTTCGCTTCACTGTTTTCCGGAGTTATTTTTCGCTGTTTTCGTGCGATGGCAAGCCCGAAAAAGGCCGTTGCCGACCATCGGAAATACAGAAGTAAGAACAAGTTCAGAGGGAAGCGGCGGAGGACGTACAAGAAAGCCACCGCCAACGAAAATGTCCGCGACGGGCCAGCGGCCGGTAGGCCTAACATCGACCACGGCAACGTCGACCATGGCAACTGCGACGACGAGATCAACGCTGCAGTGAATTTTGTGAGTGCATCGCAGAAAAAGATCGCGTTATTCGAAAACGACGTCAGGCCGAATGTCGATCGTGCCGAAAGCGTAGTGCTGTGCGAGTTGGGTGCATTGACGGCCGTCGTCGCAGGCGCGGCATGCCCCGTTTGTCACGAGAGTAAACTCGCAGTTCGGGCACCGAATAAAAAGCGGAAAGGCCTTTCGGCGTTTCTGGAGCTACACTGCGAGAATGCGGAGTGCTCGGAGAGCATCCTTTCGTCCGCGTACTCGTCGAAGCGGGTCGCGTCAGATGGCGGCCGCGGTGCAAGCAGAAGCTACGACAGCGGGAGTTCGCGTGACGCCTTTGCCGTGAACCTGAAAGTGGTGCTTGCAGCGCGTGCCGTCGGTATCGGGCATGAGCAACTTTCACGATTTTGTGCAGTAGTTGGATTGCCAAACCCTATGCACCATAAGACCTTCCATGCTATCGGCAAAAAGATTCACAGTGCGGCAGTGAAGGCTGTCTGTGAAAACATGCAAAGGGCACGCAGCGTCACCAAAGAGGTGGCTGGTAACAGTGACGTGCCAGTCATGTTTGACGGCACATGGCAAAAAAGAGGCCACAAAAGCCACAATGGTGTGGGAACTGTAGTGTCCTTGGACACTGGTTTGTGCCTGGACTATGAAGTGCTTTCCAACTTCTGCCTGGCGTGCAGTTTGCATAACGACATGGGAGGCGATGAAGAAACATGGCAGGCGTTTCATCATCCCGTTTGTGAGAAGAATTGCGACTGTTCTTCGCATGCCATGGAGGCCGAAGCTGCAGTGCGCATTTGGCAGAGGACTGTGGACTATGAGACACCCCTGCGGTTCACCATCTTCCTAAGCGATGGAGACAGCAAGGCCTACAACGGGGTCTGTGATGCCAACGTGTACCCTGACACTCCAATTGAAAAAGAGGAGTGCACCAACCACGTGGCGAAACGTCTGGGCACCGGCCTGCGGAAGCTGCCAACGCCACTTCCACGAGGGGAGAAGCTGAAGGAGACCACCATCCAGAAGCTTCAAACTTACTTTCAGGTGGCCATTGTGAACAATCGGGGAAATGTCCACAAGATGTACACTGCCATATGGGCCTCATGTTTGCACTCGTGCTCAACAGACGGTGCTGGAAGTCACAAGTTCTGTCCTGCAGGCCCAGACTCGTGGTGCAAGCACCGACGTGCTGAGGCGCAGGGCCAGCCTGCACCGTGCCACACCCCCCTCCTGACCAAGGCCCAGGGTTTGGCAGTCCTCCCAATCTACAAGCGTCTCACAGATGCGAAGCTGCTTGCCCGGTGCCTCCACGGCAAGACACAGAACGCGGCCGAGTCCCTGAACAGCAAAATATGGCTGCTGTGTCCAAAGACCCGGTTTGCTTCCCGGACTGCTGTGGAAACAGCCACAGCCATTGCAGTCCTGTGGTTCAACCGGGGCCACGCGAGCTTTGAAAAGGTGCTGGAAGAGCTTGGGGTGCTTCCTTCGGAGGCCCTGGTTACCCTCAGCGACCGCCGAGACAGCATGCGCATGCACAAGATGAATGTGCGTCAGACCGCTGAGGCGAGGGCACACCGTCGCAGTGCAGCCAAGAGGGCCCGGGTGGAAGAGTCCTGCCGCACCAGCCGGGAAGGGAAAACCTACGGTGCTGGAGAGTTTTAGACAACTGATATTCCCTCTGGACATGTGTGTATGTGTTCAGCACAAGTTTCGTGCTACTGCGTTTTTCATTTTTGTAAATACAGACTTTCAAACTTTCAAACGCGTTTTTCTCATTTCGCAATTTTGGCCAATTTGCATTTTTTGCGGGAAGTGTTTCGGGCACTTAGAATGGTCATACGACGACGAAATTTGGCACACACATTGAGGAGAGTGCGTAGGGTGCCGATATCTACTTGAATCAGCACAACCTATCAGCTGTAAATATCTATTAATAAATTTAATGGTGGTCGAGTGGAAAAAAAAGGGTAGTTTGCTACACAGATGTTTTTTTCATAGTTTCAAAGTTGGAGCACAATTTCTAGCTAGATATCGGCACTCTATGGCTAATAGGGAGCAAAAGGAGCCATTGAACAACTCTCTGCATGAACATTTAGTATGCGCGAAAGTTCCCGGAAAACTTATCAAGTTTCACCATTACTTGAAACACAACTCCCAAACTATTGCACTTATGTAAAAACTGATTACAGATTTGGAATCAGGAGGAAAAACTGCATCAGTGGTCCAATTTCTGAAGCTCTAAGTTGAATAACAAAAAAAAAGTGCTTTCGAGGAGCGTCTCCCCTTAAAAAAGAGCACGAGGACCAATCCTAACTAATTGGACTACCTTTAAAGAAATGAGTAAAATGGGATATTAAATTTATTAATGGCCTTTAAGGAGGAGTTACTACGTCCTTTGAAAAAGAGTGCAATACTATTAAAGCTAATATGGTGGCCTAAGAGAATGATGGCCTTCAAAAATAAGTACAATGGGTATATGAAACATGAAACATGAAAACAAAACAAAAGAAAGGAGCACTACAACCTTCAAAAACAAAAGTTCATTAAAAACTAATTCAATGGCCTTTAGTAAAGGAGTATGATGGCCTTTTAGAAAAAAAGTAAGGCCCTGGGTAACCCACCTTTCATGCCTCCCGAGAAGCCGCGCCAGTTGGCAAAGACAAACAGGGGCAGCTCTTCCCGGTTGAAGTCGTTGATGGCCTGCGCGGTCTTGTATGCAGAGTCTGGGAACCACACCTGGCCCGCCTGAGACAGGACCTGCACAGGCACAAGGTATGCAAGTAAGCACATGCACAAGGCCCAATTAGGTCCCATCAGGTTCTTAAAAAATTCAAGCAAGACCTGGTGCTGCCTTGTCTCATCATCTGCGCTGGGCTTTTGCGCTTTTTTTATCGAGTAGAAAGGAAAGAAGCAAGGTTTTTCTGGTTGAATTTTGAATCAGTACAAAGTCCGTGTATTATATAGAACTAATAGCTCTGTCACTGCACTTCCCATTTCTCGCAGCTAAAGTTACAATACAAATTCAAAGCACAATGCCATCAAGATGTGGACAAAAGCAGATGATGAAAGAACGTACCTTGGCCTCCGAGTCAAGGTTGGCAGGGTCGGCAGGGATGTCAATCTCAACCGTCCTCGTCTCGACCGCGACAACACCAACTGGAATGCCACCGAGGCGAGCACGGCCGCAGACGACCGTCTGAGCCCACTGTTGCATCACCTCCATGAAGGAGCCGCGGTCAAAGAAGCCATCTTCCCAGAACCCAGGCAAATCTACGGTTGGGACAAAAAAAAAAGTGTAACTGAAAATTTAACTTGACCAAGGGGAACACTGCCAAGACAGAATTGTCCTGTTTTTCAAAGCTTCAGATCACGCACTTATGTTTACGCGGTGACACTCTAGTAGATGAAATAAGTGATCAGCATCAGCCAGTCTTACAAGCATAGCAGAAGAAGACCTCTACCAACAGTCTTCAACCGGCTTGCTTTACGCGAACCAGTTCTGCATCACACTAGCAAATTTCTTTATTTTGTAACACAAACTAAAACGGCAATATGTATCTTTAAAAAAAAAGGTTGGTGAGCTTACTCGGACTCTCACGTCCTGCCAGAAGCCACCTGGGGTCGTACGGAACTTTGGCCGGGGTGTACACGACGTCCCTGTCAATGGGGTCCAGTGGCTCCACGATTGGGAGCTTGGCCCCTTTACACTGCAAAGAGGTGGTCATAGAAATCGTTATGCACTAGTCTTGCATTGAGCAGTGTAGCAGTCGCAAATTTGCAGATGAAAACAATACGCAGCTAACGATAACGCATGTTGCAGCCACAACATATCAAGTGGCAAGATATATTGGTAAAATCTTGGTAGAACGAAGTCATACCAAACACGAAAATACCTTCTTTTTATTCTCGCTCCGTTGTAAGCACATATTTTTTCCATGCTGGTAGTGGCAAGAAACAGTAATGTTACTGAATCAGTATATCTTACACAAGAGACATCAAACATATATGCCTACATTGTCATACTTCTTCCATAACTTCCACAACACACTGCTTACCCTTGCGACCACAATGGCACATCACAAATTGGAACTTGTGAACGAACATGAAATGTTTCACAATTCCAAGTGACACATTTTCTCTCTGCCTCTTCTTCACTGAATTGATACTGTGGCTTTATAAGCCTCGAATAGTATGCGGAAAAAGTAAAAAGCTTAAGAGCTCCGTCACACCTTTGGCATGTATGACAGCCACTTGAGCATGACGTAGGTGCCCTCCAGGTCGTCGTGAACGGTGACGTGCGAGACGCCGTTGGGGTACATGATCTGCACACCTCCCAGCTGGTTGTTGGACGTGTACACCTCACGACCTAGAAGCTGAAGGAGTACACAGAAAAAAAAAACATTCGTCTTAGTCATTTCAATCAGATCAATTTTCTAGATTAAGTGTAGCTTCCCAATTCCTTTCCATGCCATCAACTTGGTGCATCAACTGTTACGATATGAACCAAGAGCAGCAGCAGAGGGGGAAGAATGGTTTTCCACTCCTAAATTTTTCCTTGCCTCCGCCCTCCGTCCCCTCTTCTGCCCCTTTCCTACAAAAAACCTCTGTGGCATCGCCCCTGATATTAACCAGCAATACCAAATGCTGGAAGTACATCCAGCAGGATTGCAATTTTTTTAATGTGAGTGAGCTTTAAAAAAAATTTGGGCTCCTAGAAGGGCTCTTACATGTGTTGATGTGAACCAGCCAGCCCAACAAGCAACCATCCTAGAAGGGCATTCATGCCGATGCGAGAAGCTCATTTGTTGCAAAGTTTCTCACTAAGAGCAAAGGTAAACGAAACGAACCTTGTTCAAGGCCCCAGCACCGGTGAGGATAATGTGAGAGTTCTCGAGCTGGATGACACGCTGTCCGAGACGGACTAGGTAGGCGCCTATACCGATGGCCCGGCAGGTCACCTGTACACATCGTGAAAAGAAATGAGAAAACCAAAATTAAATTCACGCTTTCCTTGTCGTCCTACGGATGCTTTTCTATTTTACTGATCCTAACACTGCTTTTCAATTTTGTCGGGACCAACACTTACCTCTTTTCTATTTACATTTTCAATGCATGCACAACTATTTATTACAGGGCACAACCCAGCTTGCATTGTGTGACCCAAGAAAAGTACATGCCTTGTATACAAGTCAACGAACACAAATCACAGAAACCAATAAGGCTAAGATTGCCACGCTGTTTAGATTAGATTAGATTTGTGGTGTTTAACGTCCCAAAACCACTATATGATTATGAGAGACGCCGTAGTGGAGAGCTCCGGAAATTTTGACCACCTGGGGTTCTTTAACGTGCACCCAAATCTGAGTACACGGGCCTACAACATTTCCACCTCCATCGGAATGCCACGCTGTTTATAAAGGCACTGTAAGCTTTAGAGATAACAAGGCTTGCCTGGAACATCAGAAAACTGGTTAAGCCATCATAAGATGAGCTTTTCTAACTGCAACACCATATCCAAATAAAATTAAATTGCAGTATTGACATCCTAAAGATCACAGGGAGGACTCAAAATTAAATTTTACGGGAGATGTTTCATTTTAAGTGCAGCCAAACAAGGGCATGCTATGAAACACGTTTCATTCTTCCACCCCATCAAAATGTCATCAGAGTGGGTGAGAATCAAACCCATGACCTAATGCATAACACCGGCATGCAACATACATTAATGTCGCGGACAGTATAAAAAAAGTCAGTACAAAAATATGAACTGACCAAGCTGATGGTGACGATCTCTTCGTAAGCCTGTGACGTTTCGCCGGCGATAAGCCCAGCGTACTTCAGGTTTTCAACGCCAAGCCCGTCCACCTTGCCTGTGAGCAGAATGAGAAACCTCGTTTAAATTTGAAGAAATATACTTTTTCACAAACCACCATGCGTCATAATAAAAAGTGAAAGAACTGACCAATGATGTTGGTTATCTTGTACCGCTTCTCGCCTTCGTCGTCAATGAGCTCCGCGTTGACCGAGTTCAGGGCGCTGACTTTCTTGAAATTCTCCGGTGTTAGGTAGAGATACCGGTAGCCCTAACAAGCAAAGTAAGAGTGAGATGAATATTTTTTGGATCTGTCGCAAGGACACTAATAACTAATAATAATAATGAATAAGGACAATTAGTATAATAATAAATAATAAGGACAATACATTATAATTAATATATAAAAATATAATACAAATTATAATATAAACAATAAGGACAATTAATAGCGACTGTAGTAGTTTTACATCTCAACACCTCAATATGAATATGAAGGAAGCCACAGTTAAGGGCTCTGGAAATTTACCACCTGGTGTTCTTTAATGAGCACCTAAACCTGAGAGACACTAAACAAAAAGAATGATTACTTTGGCATAAGTAAATTACTATTCCGCAGCATCAAAAGCACAGTCTTACCAACCCAAAAACTTTTGCTAAGCGAGAAAACTCGCAAGAAAGAATGCCGGCTTCCACACTGGCTTGACGTCACAGATTTGATAACCTCTACTTGGATCTCTGCAATCGTTTGTTGCTAAAAATGATTTACATTGTGTCTTATAGCACGTTCCCGAAAATTTTGCTCAAGCAATGAGGCAGTAATATGCAACAATAATAAATTTGCGACGTCAGACTGACGTTCTTGCACTGAACTTTTGGCGCGAAATTGAAACGCGAGATTGATTTCACTTTCTGATCTAATTATGCTACGATGGCCAAATAATGACAATACAGTCCTCAAAGAATATGTATAAACTGATTTAACATTTCACTTCAGTGTCCTTTGAACATCATGAAGAAAGCTTAATAAACAATGTACCTATAAAGAAGAAAGGAAAAAAAAGCTTTAGACGACGTTCTAACCTTGTCAGGCACATCGGGGTCAACCCATGCTATGTTGAACAGGTGCTTGAGCTCCTCTGCAAGTCCAATCCTGGCACCACTGTTGGCCGAAATGTAGAGTCGTGGAATGCCCAACGCCCGAGCCCTCTCGGATGCTTTCTGCATGTTTGGCCAGACACAGCACGTTGAGCAAGACACGGTGCCCTAACTGGTCACAATTGAGAACTCACGAAAAAGAGAAGGTCCTCCTGAGGTCCGAAAGTGCCGAGAAGGAATGTGATGTCAGTTGGCGATGACGATGATGTCACGGCCCTCCGGGTACTCGGGTGTCACGAGCGTCATGCGCCAGGCCACCAT
This sequence comes from Rhipicephalus microplus, assembly GCF_013339725.1. Classification (NCBI taxonomy): domain Eukaryota; kingdom Metazoa; phylum Arthropoda; class Arachnida; order Ixodida; family Ixodidae; genus Rhipicephalus; species Rhipicephalus microplus. Next base: position 167,058,660 of record NC_051167.1, read on the forward strand.
GCCAACCTGTTTCAATTGAAAAATGGGAAAGTGAGATTGGAGAAGCACTGACACAATTTTTTTTTGTCAAATGAAAAGTCAGGCTCTCAAGAGACCACGAATGTTCTGATAAGCGAGAGTGTGCCCTGAAAAATACATTTTTTAAAAAGCTAATTTAAAGCCTACTGTCATCAGTGCCCAGTACCCTAACCTGAGGATACATGGTACCCTCTACCCTTATACTGGACTCTGAAACCCTGACATTTTCTGCAGCACCCTGAAAATATAAGCTTCTTGCCATGTGCTCCTACAAGATATTGCAATGCTTCCATGGCATGAGATCACCAGGATTGATACTGTAGCCCCACGTCACACCGGTGTTCATGTCAATAAGTGCATGTCAACAATACCTACAATTGCTAGACGATCAGTTAGTCATCAGTATACGTAAATTATGCCACCTATATTAAATAACTATAGAGCTTTCACCATCAGCTCTGAATTTCAGTGCAACAGCGAAATCGCCGCAGGTAGCACCTGCCGTGATTCAGCCTGGTACTTATCCACTTTGGAAGGCAGTTGCAACATGCCCGCAATTGTCACTGAAGCTAAACCAATGCCGGGTTACATTGCGTCACGTACATCGTTTTCGCCGGGTAGTCGCTTCTGCTCAACGAGTCGTCCCTGAGAGTCCATCACCAGCTCGATGCAGCTCAGCAAGGATGCTGGAATGTCCTCTCCTGGCCGCATCTCGACGTGTTCCTCCCACAGCCTGATCAAGGCCTACAACAGGTAAAGGAGAGACGTGGGGCAAAAAAAAATTGAACACAATCACACTCTAGTTTGTCGGAACAGCATTCATGCACAACACAATGACATTGCTGCAAGTGGTTTGGGACTCAGCAGTACTGTGCATGAAGCTTAACTACTCGATAAAAATTATTCTGGGGTTTTACGTGGTATAACCACAACACAGTTTCGAGGTGCGCTATAATGAAGGCTGCAGATTAAGTTTGCCACCTGGAGTTTTTTAAGGCGACATTATACTCAATTTTCAAACATGCGCATGAAAAGTGGTTACGTTTCGTCACATCAAGCTGGCGATGCAACACCAGGTACAAATTGGGCTCTCTTGCAGTCAAAGTGGTTCCAACAAGACAACGCAATTGCAAGCTGTAAGAGTGCATGTGCAGTAATGCCAAGAACATACCACGCGATGCACTGTGCAGCCCCCCCCCCCCCCCCCCCTAAAAACAATCGCTATGGCCAAAACTCGAGCAAGCACACTTGTACTTAGCAGCACAACATCTCAAGCACCATGCTACCACTGCGAGCGAATATGCGTTTTAACTTCCCAGCCCAGGTTATCAGAGCTGTCAATGCAACCTGACCTGTCGGAACATGTCGGGAAAGTCGTAGACATATGTCGTGCCGTTCGACTGGGCCTGGAACCGCTTCTGCTGCAGGTAGTCCTTGGTGAGGTACGGCGTGGAGATGGGCAGTCCATGTAGCGGACCCTGCCGGTGCGGCCCCCACGCCTCAAACTGCATCAGGCCGGTCTCGGGGTCCAGCCTTTCCTTGTACAGGGCAATGTCCAGGTAGTAGCCGCTCTCGTTGGCCAGGAATAACCGGAATGGGCACGCACTTGCCGTTCAGGCTAGGCCTGCCGGGAAACCAGGTCAAGGAGGAGGGCATGACAGTGGTTTAGAGGGAACCAAGACACAAAAGTGAACCACTGCCAGTCAAAACAGCGACAGTAGAGTTCAAATCTAGACTGCCAGCTCAAACATACAGGTGCAAAAAGTAAAACAGGGACTACATTCTGTGCCACCTGCTTCCGAGAATGAAGTTTTTTACAGAACCAGGTACCCTCCTATTTCACATGCAACTATAACATTCCTCAAGCTAAAAGATTTCAAATCCGTAAACAAGAGTTGTCTGCTTGAGCCAAGGTTTCAGAAATTAACTTGTCTTCCTTAATGCTAGAACTGAGTTCAGCTCTAGCATTGAGGAAGACAAGTCCGCTTTTCGAAACGTCTGTTTGAACAACAATCCCTATTCATGAATTTTTTTTCATTGCAAGCTTCCATCTTCCCCTCCAGCAGTTTTTTTTCGACTTCCAAAGACAGATTTAAGTCGCTTGCAATTGCTTGCACAAAACAAGGGCTTGTTTCTAGTATACATGAAATCTCTTCAGTTACAAGAGTAGAAATATGAAAGAAATTCGATGTACAAGAGTGGCAGAGTGATGTTTAGTTAACACTGTTTCATAATTATAAAACAATGCTATCCCAGCTACATAACTGGCCTGCTAAAGAAAATGTACTGCAGTGAAATAGCCCTGTAATGAAATGGTGTCTATAGTTAAGGATTACTAAAGCCTGGGCTAAATTACAAGTTTTACAGTGCACAACCCTTACAAGGAAGTCACCTGTGTGAAAAAGTGTTTTGAAGGTTTCTGGCATTTCATCATCAAGGTGTTTGACTGCACATCATGCACTTGTTTTAGTTAAGTAACCTTTAACACGAGATCTTTTCCCAACTAGCCCCTCAAAATATTTAAATAGTTTAACCATAATATGTGGTGATAACAGAATATTATTGTCATGTTAGAAGAGTGTCACAAGTATACCCTTTTTAGAGTGTATGTTTTCTCAAATACAAGCTTGAGAAAGTGTCCGAATCAGAATTACTCCTCAAAGTTGAGCTTTGATCTACTAAACTAACGTTTGCACTCTTTGCAGCATACCTCGTCCCCAACCTACAAATATCGTCATCTGTCTTCCATGACTATTCGTTCTTTACGTAGCATTTTTTAAGTAGCAAGCTGCAAGCTAATCAAGAAAGAAAATGCAAGCAAGTCAGATGGCAATAATTGTGACAGTAAGACAACATGCTCTAAAAGTATATTTTTGTTGCACTCCAAAGGGTGCACTTTAGAAGTGTTTCTGTTGGACCTCAAGGGGTGTTAGAAACGGTTGCAGTCTTCCAGACTAAGGTGCAACTGTTTGTGCAACTGGAATCTGTCTTACAGTAATGCTCTTCTGTCCGCTGTTTGTACGAATCGTGAAGTAATCAAGAAATTATCATCATCACAACGACACAGCCACGTCAAGCCTTAGGCATAGCCTCGCCCAGTGAAGCGAAGTTAATCATAGGCAAGCCAAATGAAGCCAAGCTGACCATGATAATACCTAATTAGCCTAGCATAATTAATCATATCAAGTCCTGATTAGGTTTAATTAAATCGAGTTGAGATATTCGTGTATCAAGTCATGCTGGTCGTACTATTACAGTGCAAACACAGACACACCACAAAAAAAGAGAGGACAAGCGCTTTTCTTCATTTCTTCTCGTATGTAATACACTGCTTCATTTATCAACTCGGACTACAATTTTGTGTGTGTATTTTTGTCGATTGCATGGTGCATGTGCGGTATGGCTGCCTTGGAGGTACATATGCATCGACTTTTCCAGTAATAAAATCAGATTTTTATTACAAACCAAAGAAAAGATTACAAGATATCTGGACCGTTAGCCTACATTGGCTAGTGATCGGTCCATATCGGAGTACATAAAAGCAGCTTAGTAGAGCATATTTAGCAATAAACACATATATACACAATTATTTATACATATAACTATTCCCATATGCACATACATACTACATACATAAGCGCGTGTACATATGTGGTGCGTTGCGCGTGTGTTGTCTCTTTCTTTGTGGTGCGTCTGTGTTTGCACTGTAAAAGTACCTCTACGATCATGAACCAACTAGGCACGAAAATAGGTTTTACTGTAGTCATGCGGGGCTCGGCAAGATGAGCCAAGCTAATTCCAATTAAGACAGCATAGTAAAACTAGGCTATTAGCTAATTAAGAATAGGTTGAGTTAAGATGTGGGCTAATTGATATCAAACATCAAATGTGCAAATCAGGCCAATTAAGTTGATTAATCTACTTGGTGCTGTGATTCTCAAGCGATTCCCAATCGCACCTGATCAATACCTAGCCAAAACTAGTGATTTACAATATGATCCCAAGAACACTGTGCATAGACGTATGAATGCAGGCATGCCTAGCCATGCCTAGACCAGCCAAGTTCCTACCAGCTCTGCTCTGCCCCAGCCTTGTGAGACACAGTGCAAGCAACACACATTTTTTTATGTTGCAGCACTGTACTGCCAAGTATGGGACAGAATATAACGCTTGCAAAAGCATAGCCTAATCCTCAAGGAGCGGTGTTGCTTATTGGTGCTCTTTGCCCACACCTAGCCCTTGCACCAATAAACACCATCAATGCCATCAAATGGGGGTTTGTCCTCTTTCCAATCCACGTGCCACCACTTTCTTTGCACTTACACGCTGGGCCCAGGCACGTCCTCGGTGAAGACCATGCGGCAGGGCGTGGAGCTTGCGTCAATGCCTCTTTACGAGAGGCCAAGCATGCGGCCCCAAAACCATGCAGTGGCAGCAAGCATGCGCAGGGGGCTGGGCAGAGGTCAAGCAGGAGGGGGAGGGGAGCCATGGAAAGCAAAGGTCAAAGGCAACAAGACGCCGCTGTACAAATGTAAAAAAACTAAAGCCTAGCAACAAAGCACACCCAGCAACGACAAAGCGCCTATCTACAGCGTGACCCACATCACGACAATCAGTTTGTGAATTGGGATGTGAGACCCGAAATGGCGGGCTGCAAGTGTGCACACACACAAACCTCAAGCCAGCCTTGGGGTCCTGGCTTCACACCAACCCAAGACTAACAATGAAAAATTTCATAATTTATCCCTTCACTAGCTTCAATATGCTCGCTTTCCTTTCAATTAGATTCAGGTAAAGACAACCTGTCAGCTTGTCCTTCTGATGATTTTACCAGCTGATTTCAGGCAGATCTTCAAGTCACACTAGATGAAGTACGCCAATTCAGACTCAATTCGCCTGACTACTAGCTTACCACAGGAAAATCGTGCATATTACATTGAACGTTACACCGAAACAATTTGCATCCATCTTTTACACACAGGTGAATTTTCAGTAGCACAGGCATCTGTCGCCTTTCCCGGTTATTCCAAAACAAATGCATGCACAACAATACACAAGAGATCCCACAACTTTAGCTAGAGCAAACGAGTGCAGAAAAATAATTCCCAGCATGAACACTGTGCAGGTAGGTGAACAAAATTAAATTTCATGCAACATGTGCAACATGCATTTTCATCCTCGAGAGCTACGCTGGCACTATGAGTACAAACGAGTACACATGTATCCAGGCAAGCATTGGCACAAAGCAGTTAAGCACACACAAAAATAAACAAAGCAGGAATTTCGAAGCACTGAAACAAGATTAGTGCCACAGACAAATAGATATGGAATGTAAAAGCAAGTTTCGCGTCGATTAGCAGGTATCATGTTTTATCATTATGTACATTTGCATGAAATGTGCACTAGTAAATTACGTACATACAAATCTACGTAACATACACTTGTGTGTATTGTACATTTGTACTTAATCGTGGCGTACATTTATACATTAAATAAAGTTAAGCACACACAAAATTATGTACATTTATACATAAGGTAAAAATGCACGTAAAACCAACAGTTACGAAATAGCTCGGTCCAGCATCTTTGCCATGTGAAACAAAGGTTGCCCCACAAAACCAGGAACGAGCAAAAAATAAGTTACAATTATTATATTACAGAAAACGCAACCCTGTCACAGTTTTAACGAAGTAATGCATCATTACAATTACTGAGAACTAATACAGTTGAACCCCTTCATAAGAGGCATGCTCCGGGCAGGAATTTTCGTCTCTTATATGAGATGTCTCTTATAAGCATAGTACTATGTAGGCATTTTTCTATCTACTTGTATTTTGCTTTAGGCATACTGGTGTCTATTATACCCATTTGTCTCTTGTATCAGTCTCTCTTATAAAGGGGTTCAACTGTAATGCCGTGATCTTTTCACTGCGGTAAGACCAGTAACATAATATGTCACAAACGAAACCTCTACATTTTATTTAAATTTAGATTCACGAAAACATACGATTACCTTTCTGCAATAAATATATGCATCAATGTTATCCCAAGACTCAGTGTTCTTTGGTTATTCTATCATTGCCATAACATCATTATGCAAATGCATGTTAACGTAACATTACAGGAACATTTAACAAAGTAACATTGCCAGTGCTGTGCAAAAAGTAAGTGTTTTGGTTACATAAGTTACCCCAAATGAAAAATTTGCATGTAGCAGGTTAACGAAAAGTTAATGAAAAAAGTGACCGCTTAGCATTAATATGCAACCAGCAACTACTTATTTCCGAACACTGTATGAAATTGACAATTTAATGAAAAACTCGAATGCTTCACCCAAGATGCATTATGATGATATTTGTACAGATTCCCGAAGGTACTAGAAATAAACGTGATATCAATACAAATGCTGATCTCCGGAGTGTACGGAGCAGCATTCAATATTGTTCCCACTTACCGAATAGTCATTTTGATCTCGGCCTGAAGGACGCGGAGCTTCCAGAGCCGTGGACCATACCTCATCACCATGTCCCTGACGTTTTCGGCAATCTACAAGGTGAAAAGCAAGATTGAAAAATAAAATTTCTATAGTAACTTCAACACTTCCCGTCATGTTTTCTAACACTGTCACGTTAATGGGGCACATAATAGTGCAAACTTGGAAAAAAGACGGATTCTAGAAAAGGAGGAAGCAGAAAGGTCGGGCACTAAACTTCAACTGTTTATTCGAAAGATCAAGCCTCCGAATTACAACTCTGTGCATGCATGCATCAAAATCGGTAGCACTGGTCACACTCAAAAAGCTGCTGGTCATTTTGGTAAAGTGGAATAGACGTATCAATAATGCAACCTGTGCCTCTTTTCTTAATGTGAATAAACAGCTGAAGTTAAGCGCCCCGTCTTTTCTGCTCACTCCTAATAGTTTTCTAGAATCTGTTTTTCTAAGTTAGCACTATTATGTACCCCATTGACGTTAAACAACTTGCCCAACAACGAGTTCTACAGAAACTTTAGCCATGCTTCAAAGTTCCTTTCAACACCCGTGAACATTGGCATTCAGCCAGACTGTTCGGAAGTAGCCAAAGAAATCTTGTGCCACTTTATAAAAATTTGGACGTAGTTTTTTTTTTTTTCCTAAGAGAGAAAAGTTTTCTGTTTTGGTGATAGAGTCCCAAGTACGCCTAAACCTGTCAAATAAAACGAGTAACTTAAATGCATCTTATGTGCTCATCTGTAAATCTGCATAATACGTACCCTAGCTGGGTCCATCGTAACCTTGGGCACAAAGTTCAGAAAGATGTGGTTGCAGTCGGTCCTTTTGGCCTGCAATGATAAAACACGACAAGGCAGCTCAGTCATGAAATAAATTTGTTCATTATCAATGTACATTTACATATTATTACTCAGAAGAAAAAACTTTCCAGCATTTCACACAAACGGGCACCAAAACTGGAACGAATATTCAGAAAACAGTTCGTTCAATTGTCAGCTGTTACCAGTAGTAACCACCTTGGTTACTCTTTGAATTTATGCACTCATCTAACTTGCGAAACGGCAAAATATCAGCGGCTTTTGAAGAAAACAGCATGCTAGAATATTCTGTGTCTATTCAATTCCACATATGAAACAATGAAGATCTTTGGGTTGTGAGGGTGGCCGAGAGAGGGCGTTACGTGACGGCACCATCATCATCATTGGGACGAGGAGTTGTGGGGGTTGCGTGTGTGGGAAAAGGGGAGTTCGGGGTGGTTGTGGGGAGTGGCAAGACGAAGCGGTGTGGTGTGCGTGATTTAGGGTTAGCGCATGACAGGGTATTCCCACAACTTTAACCATTCACCTAAGAGCACTAAAGGCCAAACTGTGCACTTACCTGTAGAAAGCTTCCTTGTAATGCTTCCTACAATTCAATGCAAATCTTAATGCAAACAGACGTAATTATAAGAAATTGTGATCTGTGATTCTTATAATAAGGAATTCTTTATCGGATAAACTCGTGCCGAGGAAGGACACTCAAACTGCAAGCAGTAATCGCGGCACACTGGTAGTGGCGAGCACAAGTGTCAAACGTCAATACTACGATGGTCGTTGAGGCAAGTCTTTTATATGCGAGTGATAGGAAATGCCAGTGTTGTCGCTGGTGCTTGTGCTAGATCTAAACACACTCGACGGCTCCCACTCTGTGCGCAATCTTCTAGGAAATGTTTAAAACTATCGCGAAGCTTCTCCAGACATTTAGGATCAGCCTCCACCAAGCGATGGTAACAGTTTTGATTGAAGCCGATCACATGAAAATAAAAGAATAAGCATTTGTGCCAATATATTGTACACCCGAGCCTCGAAGTAACGAACCCAGATATAACGAAACATCGGTTATAACAAAGTAAATGAAGAAGTGTTTTGCATTAGCTATGTTAAGAATGTCCTTTTATGGCGAATTTTCGGATACAACAAACTTATTTTCGTGTAAGACGCAACTATGTCATAATGAGATTTGAGTGTAGTTAATGACGATTTCAAGCATACAGCAAGTACTACAAGAGCTGCGACTCTTTTCTTAAGAGAAGTTTAAAACAGACGAACACAGAAGGTGCAGTAAAAGCAGAGCATTTCAATGAAACATGCACTCACCACTGGGTGGGTGAAAGCCACCTCAAGCTCGTCCATGGCTTCAAGCAGCAGACGCTCGCCCTCATTTTGGAGATACTCGTACGAGGCCTCCTACACAGAAAAAAATATGACCACGTGCTTACTACACAAACTAGTGCTCAAATTTTACTACACTGAAAAGCCCCCAACTGGAAACCCCTGATTGACAAGCAAACAATGCAGAATTGAGAGTTCTGACGTATGCGCTGACGTATTTCTACATATGCACTGCAATATTTCTTAAGTATGTATCTTTTACAGATCAGTTATAGCACTCTGATAACCAATTAGAAACTTGGCCTTGGCAGCAGGGAGCCAAGCCACAGCACTGAAATTAAAAGTTCAGGAGTGAACGCTGATTTGATTGATTTGTGGGGTTTAACGTCCCAAAACCAGCATATGATTATGAGAGACGCCGTAGTGAAGGGCTCCGGAAAATTCAACCACCTGGGGTTCTTTAACGTGCACCCAAATTTGACTACGCGGGCCTACAACCTTTCCGCCTCCATCGAAAATGCAGCCGCCACAGCCGGGATTTGATTCCGCGACCTGCGGGTCAGCAGCCGAGTACCTTAGCCACTAGACCACCGTGGCGGGGCTCAGGAGTGAACGCTCTCTTTCTAAAATTTTGCTGGCAACATCATACCACCAAATGGTCTGAAATGAAAATCACGTGCCCACTTCTACAGAGGTGCACATGCCAGAGCATAAAAACTCTATCGCCGATAAAAATTAAACATGCTAGGTTAAGTAAGGTAGGTCCGCTGGTGTTGGGCTTGGTTAGCGATAGCTCACCTTGGTGATAAGATCAGAGTGTCTTATTATGGCACGAATGAAGAAACGGAAGTCCGAAACCTCCTGGCCCTTAGGCACCTGCAATAAAACAACATACAAATAAATGTTCAGTGAATTTTCCCGAGATGCACTGTCAGAGTGAGGATAACGTTTGATAGACTGAGGCATAGGCATATTACATGGTACACATGTATTACGACATTGTTAAGAGCGTGGATAGTTCACATTATCTAACATTTAGCCAACAGTAGAGAAACATTAAACTCTAGCGAGCCTTAGTCAGTGCTGATATGTAAACTAACTATGGTAGGCTTCCACAAACACTATGCACTTTCTTTACAGTATGCGTTGCTGTTTTACTGTATGTTCTGTCTGATTATGCTTGTATGTGCTGTTCACATCACATTTTTATCCCCTAAATTCTAACCTTTCTTTCACAGAAATCAGCACAGATTTCCTTGTGGCTTCATGCTGCAAACAGGTACTTGTCTATTTTTCCTTTCTCATCAAGGGTTTGAGCGCATTACAGTGGAGCAGACAGGCTCGTGATGGCAAGCTCGCCGTTCGATTTGGTTCCCGAGAAATGTGACGCACCTTGGCTTTGCCGAGGTAGAGGTGCATCTTGAGGTTGGAGGTGGGGATGGCCTCGAGGTCAGTAGTTGCGCAGCCGGTTGATCTCCAGCTGGAAAGCCAGTGCTGGCTCCAGGTGTCTGTAGATGCAGTCTTCGACGTACTGCAAAGCGAGATAAAAGAAAAAATTGCAGACGTGATCAACTTCAAGACGCCCAACGTCAAGTACCACAATAGTGACGATTCCCGACATGCGTTCAAGGGTCATGGCAAACAAGGGAGGGTTAGAGTTTGTGTTCAGGCGAAAGAAAAGAGCAGGAAAGAAGTTGTGGAGGACTTACGTCAGTCACGGTAACGGAATGTGTAGTACTGAGGGAACCGTCGTTTGTGGAGAATAAGGAAGGTGATCCGGCGAATCATCCTTTCCTTCATGATGGCACACTGAAAACGAAAATGAGCAAAACTCCAGTGCAACAATACGCAATTAGGCCATAAACATGGACTGACCAACTATAAAACACGATCCATAAACTTTGCCCAACGTACATTGCAGAGTATACGGCACGTATGTAAGTTGGTGCCATGTTAAGTGAAAACAAGGTCAACGGTCCAAAACTATTTAAACACAAGAGATCTGAGGGGAACAGGTGAGCAAGAAGTACTTGAAAGTTCACATTAAAGATTGTCTCACAGCCTGGGCTCGAATGACTAGATTTTGGCACGTTATAAGGCAATGAACAAGCTAACTTCTGTATTTTTTAAACATCAAAGCGGCAACACAGTCAGCTGTGTTTAACACTTCTTATTGTGTCATGTCTCACATTATCGTCACTAGCCTGGCTTATATTCACAGCAGGACGAAGGCCTCCACCTGATATCTTCAGTTAGGCCCATTTTTTTCATAAGTTGGCTACAATCACTGCTTACATGTTTTTAATTTCATCTCAATGCTCAGCTCTCTGCCATCCTATTTTACACTCCTATACCTTGAAACCCATTCTGTTGCTCTAATAAACTGCCAGTTATCTGCCCTACACATTATACCCGTGCCACACGGGCATAGAAAATGACATTTGGTGGCGAAGGCCTTCAGTTCCCGAATGACATTCGTTTCGCCGGCGCTGCTACACGTCCAAAGCGAATGACATTTGACTTGATGATGTCGATCACAGCACCTTCCAAGTGAGCATTGAGTGAATAGCAATAAAAAAAATTAAGAAGCATTTACAAGCTTCATACACATCAGATAATCATCAAATGAAGAAATAAGCGTATTACGCTGTCCTAAGTTTTAGTTTCTTGCTTTGTTTTACAACGTTGCAGCCGACCGTAGCAACCTAAGCCAACACTAGTCAGATCCACAGCGTAAATAGACACTAAAATTGACAAGCGTTTCATTATCAATACTCTATTTTCTTCGTATAACGTTCAAAGCATCTTTTTAAGACTTTAGTGCAAATAAAAGACGGGAAATTTCATTTTTAGCTCAATATGATTTGTTTTATATACTTTCAGGTAAATCGCACTTCGCGAGCTGTGTCGTCGAGAGTAGGCATTTCTCAGTCAACTGAGTTCTGGCGAAGGCAGTTGGCGGCGAATGGCATTCGAATGGCATTCGGATGAATGCCATTTTGTTCGCCCGTGTGGCACCGCGCGAATGGCAATAAATCTGAAGGCATTCGGGGGTAAATGCCATTTTTTCTGCCCGTGTGGCACGGGTATTACACGTCGTGCTTGACTTCAATTTAAGGTCAAGTAGAATATTGGCTACCAACATTCGGTCCTCAAGTCATATGACCACATTCTTGTCTTGTGACATTGCACCAGTCATTTTCTGTTCTTTTCTTTCTGTTCAAGCAGTCCTAAAACTATAAGTACAACAATGACACAATGCTCCGCTGCGGTCAGCTTATAAGTTGTATCCTTACACGCCCATTCACTATGCATGCAGTAAGCTAGTACCATTTTGTTACGCATGAGGAAACTCCAAAGGAAAGTACTGAACACCTGTAGATAAGTGATGAGACTCAAATAAAATCTCTGGTACATTTGCGAAACGTCAACACGCACCTTTTCCTGACAGAATGCGTAGTACTTCGCAGCATAATCTTCATCCTCATTGGGAATGTCATTGCGGATGGCGATGTTGAGGATGTGCATGGGCTCGACGACCTGCGAAGAAGCAGGCATTCAGCAAACTGTGACCACAAACAAGCCACTATAACCTGCAACATCACATATAGACTTCACGCAATGTGCAATCACAGGACAAGGCAGGCGAGTCATGCGCCGTTGCGTGACGTCACATAGCATAAACATGACATGACACGATGTCACATGATGACGCCATGCTTATAGATTGTACATAAGCTCACCACTGGGCTTTCACTGCCATCGCAGAATGACGGTGCGCTGTGCTCCCGTGTTCCAAAGTCGAATTCGTTCCGTGGCGCCACGTTTGGTGAAATGGCGAAGAATTCTATCAGGTTGTCGAAGTCACTGAAAATCGGACAACAAACCACTTGTGAGCCACTAATCAATATGTTAAATCTTGCACCATTATTGTTAACTATTTCAATCATGTTACCTATACGTTTTCCCCAAAAAGGTAAAGAACAAAGAAGAACGGTTGGCAATGACAGGTCTGCTTGATAAAGTACACCATGCTTTATGCACTGATGCTAGTTATCTTTCCGCCTGTTTGCATTTTCTTTTTGTTAATTACTATGCACTTCTAGATCTCACATAAAATGACAACTAACCTCCCCTATGCTATCCATGGCTACACCACCTGCTACTTTGCATGGTTGCAGCTGTGAAACAAATGTGTTGTTTCTCTCACACTCTTGAATTTTAGACTACATAAGAAATGAACCTTCGTAAAAGTCAGCCTTTACACACAACCACATAAGAGTCAGGAGCACAAACGTCACAAGCATTACAACTGCAAACGTCCCGAGCCTATGCACAGGAGCACATGTATGCACCTATCTTTGGCGATTGATAATTATCAGAGTTCACAGAAAGTAAACACAAAAAACAGCTAATAAATGTTCAACGCTTATTCCAACAGGTTGCCTGTCATGAGAACAGTCGGCTGTTGTGTCACCCGTCGCAATGTCACGCGACATTTTTCTTTCAACTCGCACATTTCTTCCATATCCAACGCAAAAACTAGAAGACTAGCGGATGGATGGATGGGTGGATGTTAAGAGCACCCACTCTCAATCAAGGTGGCAGTTTATGTCACCAAGTGTTTGTTACCTGTGCTCAATAGTTTCTCATCACCCATCTGCTAGCCTACTCCTGATGGCCTTTGATGCATGTTCATTCGTGTTCCAAAGACCAGCTTTGAAGCCTAATATAGTCAAAGCTTGATATAACGAATTTGGATAAAACAAAATATCGGTTATAACAAAGTAAATGAAGAGTAGTCTTACAGTAGCTAGAGTACTAAGAATATACCTTTATAATAAATTTTCAGATATAACAAACTTATTTTCATGGAAGATGCAGGGAACAAGGCAGCTGGCCATGACGCCATATCATCAAGGATTTTAAAGGAGAATATTGATGTTTTGTGTGGTTCCTTATGCCATATATTTAATCATGCATTTTCCTCTAAAACTTATCCTAGTATACTGAAGACCGCCAAAGTAATACCAGTGTACAAATCTGGTGATCGGAATCTTCCGGACAGCTACAGACCAATATCTGTCCTGAGTAGTATTAACACTACGCTTGAAAAACTAATTTCGTCGCAATTAAGGCGCTTCCTGGGTGAACAGAATGTACTTTGTCCCCAGCAACACGGCTTTGTTGCAAACAGGTCCACTTCAACTGCTGTTTCGATGCTTACGCAATATATTAATTCCGCGCTACATGAAAACAACATAGCAATAGCAGTATTTTTAGACATACAAAAGGCATTTGATGCTATTAGTCATTCCAATTTACCGAAAAAAATACATTCCTATGGGATAAAAGGTAACTCGCTTGATTTTTTTTCTAGTTATTTATCGGCACGCAAACAAAAGGTAGTCATTGGTGACATCAAGTCATCTTACGGTTATATTAAATGCGGGGTGCCACAGGGTTCAGTTTTGGGCCCTATATTGTTCTCTCTTTATATTAATGATGTCCCGCGATCCCTACAGAGGTCAAGGGCACTGATGTACGCGGACGACACTGTTTTAGTTTTCACAGGGCACTCCTTAGCAGATTTACAAAATGACGCGATGACCGATTTATCGAACATTTCGGAATGGTTTGCCAGGAATCAGCTGACTGTTAACTGTACTAAAACAAAGTAAGTGGTGTTTCACTCTCGTAGGATATATATTGACGCTGAATCTCTTAACCTAACAATAAACAACGCTCCTATTCAACAAGTTCCTTGTTTTAAATATTTAGGCGTCACTTTTGATGAACATTTACACTGGCATGAGCAAGTACAGAGTGTGTGCGCAAAGGTAGCCTATGGCTGCTATTCTCTAATAAAAGCTCGCCAATATTTTCCACAAGCTATACTTCGCACACTCTACTTTTCATTGTGTCATTGTCACATAGGTTACTGTCTGGAATCGTGGGGTGTGACGTACAACAGTTATCTAAAAACTCTTGAACGACTTCAAAAGCGTACACTGAAAATCATAAGCCAAGGTGAATCAGTAAGTAATATTTTCCAATCACAACGCATTCTCTCGGTTTCGATGTTGCGTGACTACAATATTGCCGTTTTAGTAAATAACATAATTAATAGAATTTCACCTTTGCCTGCTGATCTTTTTTCAATTCCTAAACGCAATACGCGACATGCTTCGAATGGTAATTTCAATCTGCCCAAATGTTTTAATGTTTACGGAGAAAGACTGATACAGTTTAATGGAACAAAAATATGGAACACGGTCCCCCTAGAGATTAAAACGGCACGTAATTTCAGCATGGCATGTAAATCATTTTTTCTGTGGAGTCAAGACATGTAAGCATGTGTGTGTTTGATTCGATTTTCATTGTATTTTTTTAATAAGTGCCTATCTATAGAAACTAGCTGCAAGCTAATAAGTATGCATATCTGCAGGAAAAAATGTATTACTGTGTTATCTGTATTATATGATTGTTTTCTTTTCTTTCTTTTTTTATGTTACCTCAGAGCTGACCTGTACACTTTTTTATGTTGCACATTGTATTGGACCGTCCACTAGCCACTTTAGGCTATCGGTCCAAATAATCCCTGTAATTGCATATATCTATTCATGAAAATAAAGTTTCATTGATTGATTGATTGATTGATTGAACTTCCTTATTTTGAAGTTTTAGAGCATTTAGAACAGACCCCTTCCTCGTTTATTTAACAGATACCTTGACATACAACTAGAATATGCCCCATAGTTCCTGGAACTTCCCACACATTAAGCACAAAGCACCTTCGTTAAAGTGTCTGGCTATAGCATTATCTGATTGTACTAAGTCGCACTAAATCGTACTACATGCAGACCTCGATATAACAAATCTGAATATAGCGAAATATCAGTTAAAAAAGTAATGAAAAATAGTCTTGCAATACATATAGAGTTACAAATAAACCTTCATAACGAATTTTAAAATTAACAAACTTATTTTCGTGTACCTTGCAAATTGATTATATTGAGGTACGAATGTATTTAGGATAGACCTACTCTTTCCTCAATTATTGGACAGATACCTCGACATTAAACTAGAATATGCTCAACGGTTCCTAGTGCTTACTACTCTCAAACTTCGTTATAAGGAACATGAATATAACAAATTATCGGTTATAAGGAAGTAGAGAAAGTATAGTCTTGTCACAGATACAGTGTTACTGTTAAACATTTATAACACATTTTCAGATATAACGCACTTATTCTTCTGGAACATGTGTCTTTTTTATGAGGTTTGAGTGTACATATTGAGCACAAACTTTTCAGAAAGTTTCTGCCTATAGCTTCGCATTCTGATTATGCTAAGTTGCCCAAAACTGAAGCTCCCTCACTTGGCGAACTGCTCAAAGGTGTTGAAGGCAGCCATGATGCCCACACGCTGCGAGTCTAGATCAGGCTGCTCGTGCTCCCAAGCAGCCACGGTGTCTTCGGGAGTGCCTGGCGTTTCCGGCGAGTCCCCGTCAACAACGGCAGGGGCCTGGTTCTGCCTGCATTGATTAGCGAAGTGCCTGTAAGCAGTTATCAAAAATTTTTTAATGCGAAGCACTCTGTGCGAGGCAAACTGGGGTGTTGGAAGTGGTTCGTGGGTCAGCATGACAAGACTTCTCTGCTAAAATTCGTAAGGACGGCTCTTTAGCATTGCCTAAAAACTATTAAAAACTATTAAAAATGCCTAAAAACTTCTAAATCGATATATAGTTGAAATGAAATGCTAAGTCAAACATTCTTTCACTTAAAAAAAAAGTATTACTACAGTTTATGCAAAGCTTATTGGTTTTACACGTTTAGAAACCGTGCTAGCTGACGTTGGCTAAACGGTGAATAATGTTGGCAGCTGTTGCCTGTTAGCTATCTGTTCTCATAAAAATGTAATAAAATAATACACATGTAACATTGTGCCTCTGCATCACTTCACTCAATGTTTCACACACTACAACAGTTCTCCTTAAAAGTTTTCACAGCATGATTCCCGAGGTGGAAGTACATTAATTCCTTGAAGTGTAAATTTACAAATTCTGCTAAGTGTAACTGCACTCATTCCCCAATATTTAGGTCCTCCGATTCTTTAAGGTGTGTAAGTGCATCAAGTCAGTAATGTGCAAGTCCATCAAAATCAACGTGCGTATCTCCATCAATTCCCTAACGTGTAACACAGATGAGGTGTAACTACATTAATATCAAGGCAATCACTAGGCTTGAGCGAATATTCGAATGCTCTGAACATTCAAGCGAATATTACAGTATTGGAATTACCTTCGATTTCCATTTAAATTTTGAAAATTTCGAAGTATTCAAAATGAACGAATAAATGTATACAAGCCTACATGTAACCTTCTGCAAAGGTGGTTTCAATGCCGTGAAGGGATTCAAGTCGTGAAAACACTTATCCAGAGAAAATCCGCACTGCCGTGAAGCCCCACTTCAATGTAAAACGAACATAATACCCTCACATAAATGCTTCCCTCTTTTTCAAGATTAAAAGTTTGTTATACCGGCTTATATGCTCTAAGATTAGTAAATTTTTCAAATCTAATTTATTTTACAGGTTAACACTTGCATTCTACCGAAAGTGAAGTCCCGCTACTATTCAAAGTTACGTCTACTTTCTTTTGCACATATGTAGATGCTTTGTTTAAATTTAAAAATATATATATATTTTGTACAGGCTAGTCAGGTCATGACAAATATGCTCATTTTTCTTTATGATATGCACTATATGCTATTCAAATTCAATTCAAAATTATTTCAACTAAGTCACTTCGAACCTAAAGTCCACCATTCCCACAAGCCTAGAAATCACACTTTACTCTTCAACCTCTCGGACCTCTAGCTATGCTCGCTCTGGTAATTTGCAACATTATTGCCGAGAATTCACAGTGCATTTCTCAATGATGTGTACCGATATCAACCACAAAGATTTTGGATTTCATTTGCTATTAATTTGAATCATTACCAACTAGTCCAATCCATTCTCCTAGGTTAATTTGTTATAGCAAATACTATATTTACTCGCATAATCTTCGCACTTTTTGTTGGCGGAAAACCGATGCAAAGTTGGGGGATGCGAGAATTACGCAGGGAAAACTTTCCACGAAAACTTGCAGAGCGAAAAAGAAAACAAAGTGGTCGCAAATTGGGATTCTCACACCAGCAACTAACAGCAAGCTTAGAGAAGTACTAATTATAACTTACTTCAACAATGAAAGCACAGGTGCAACACAAGGGAAGATTTATTTGAAACACAAAAAGTGCAAGCAAATAGTCGAGAATCGGAACACTATACGCAAGGCTTGTGGGCGTAGCGGTAGCGTTCGTCACTCAACAGGACCCCTCAAAAGGTAAGCGTAGGACGTCAGTATTGGGCTGATGGCTATTTAGCAGAATCGTCGGCAGTTTCCTTCTGAAGAAATAAAGTTTACCATCAATCCCAGTCTTAGACACACGGCAGGCCCAATGCATCTTGGTGGCTTTCAGCCGCCGTACGAGTAGCGAACATAAAACTCGTCGACCCTAAAGGGCCTATCGGCGGCCCTGTTGCCGTTGTTTAGTGCATGATCAATCACTTTTAACTTGAAATCAGTCGTGTAGCTTCAGTATTGCCCCATAATGTGACAAGATTACCGACACAGCGTACAAAACACGCCGCAACGCGCACTTGCCACTTTGGCTTGACTTGAATTGGATTGAATCTCCGTGCAATAATAGTACGCTTGACACTTAAGAGATGGCGCCAGATGGTGTGCGCTATCATTATCAATGGCTGGAACGAGCAGACGACATTATTGCGGCAATTTTCGTGAGTGCGATAATTACTCGAGGAAAAAAAAAAGAAATCATATTTTTGTTGGGCGACGTGGGGGGTGCGAGAATTATGCGAGTGCGAGGATTACGCAAGTAAATACAATAGTCCTTTATATAACTATGTTCGCTTCATCAAGGCCTGACCAGTGTAATTTCATAAAAAAATGCTTATGGTTCAAAATAAGTTTAAAATTCTCGCAGCAAACTTTCCCCGATGGACAGGAAAAGACCTGAGAACAGCACTAGAACACAATTTCAATGTGTGGCAACAAGGATGAAATTCAGTTTCTTTTAAGTAAACTCCTGTTACGCTGAAATGTTACGCTGATGTGAAACTCCTGTTAGGTTGAAAATGTGCTCCTGTCATTTCATGCCGAAGCGTCCTTTTGAAATGAACTCGCTCCTGTCGAAGCGTCCTTTTGAAATGAAATTGCTATGCTAAAGTGAATTCCTATTACATGAAGTGTCATATTGAAGAGAACTCCTGCCACACGAGATGGTGCTACATAGACGTAAATTCCTGTTACGTTGAAGTGAATATCCATCATGTACCAAAACGAACTTGCAACATGTAGAGCACGACCAAACTGCTCACCTGTTAGGATGCGAGCTGGGCAGTAGGAACTGGAATTGTGCCGCGCATATGCCGGACGGCAGCTGCAGGTGCTGAAGGCAAGTCAGGTCATAGGAGACATATGCTCGCCTCACGTACACCTGCACGATACACACCCACATTACAACAAACTTGCTTTATCAACATGTCGCCTTATAAAGTGGAACGAAGGACACACTCAAACATCATTCTAACAAAGTGCCATCTTACACAAAAATAAGTTCGTTATATTCAAACATTCGTTATAGAAGTATTCCTAACACTTTTCGAAAACCATTTTTTATTTATTTTGTTATCAATATTTCCTTATAATTGGGTTCGTTATATCGAGGTTTAGGTTATATTATTTTGCATGTAACTTCCTGTAAAGGTGGTGTATCTGTTGTGCTTAGCTGTGAAACACCTTTTCAAAAAAATTTGCACTGCCGCGTAGCCCAACTTCAAGATTAGATGAGCACACTGCCCTCGCATCGATCATTATTTTTAACTTGCAAAGCTTGTTATACCGGCCCGTGTGCACTAAGTATAGTAAATTTCAAAATGTAACATATTTTACAGGTTTTCACTTGTACACCATAGAAAGTCAAATTCTGCCGCTATTTTGTTTCCACTTCTCTTGAAGCAATGAGAGAGTCATTTGCACAGGGGTTGTTTTAATTGCTTTTTTAATATTCTGCAGGTTAGTTGAGTCACGACAAATATGCCCGTATTCTTCACAGTATGTGACACATGCTATTTGAATTCAAGTCAAAATTATTTGACCAAAATCATCATTCGCTTCGAGTTTGCTTTGAACCTATGATTCACTATTCGCACAAGCCTAGTATCTACCTGACACACTAAGGTTTTCTTTTTATTGCGTAATGCGAGATCTTTCCGAGTGATTTGACGCCACCCTGTCGTCTGCTCTTGCACTCTGTCTTTCCACTTCCAGACCTCCTTCGGTATTACTACCTTCTCCGAACTAATCAAATTGCAAATTCGCCGACGCACCTCAAGAGCCGCCCTCTGGACAACGACATTGCCATGGTAGAAGAAGTCGGGCAGAACGTCAAAGATAGACGTCTCGGAGAGGATCAACTTTTGCAGGTTCTCGGGGCAGAAGTCGTGGCCGTACATGTCGATGGCCGACAGGAAGATGGACTCCATCTGGTTGTGCCGCAGCTCCCATGCCGGCTGGTGGGTCGCTATCAGCACCTGTGCGCAATCAAGATGATCAAATCATTCTGTCAGCAGTCCATTGCTAAAAAGGCTTCACTTAAGTGCCCCTTTCAACACAATCAAAAGCAAATGCGAGTTTTACTGAATCCATACTCAGCACAGTTAAATAAACAAAGCTTCTACAAGGTGCCAAATTTGGGCTATTTGGTTACTGTATTTAAAAATTCGAAATACAAGGTTGGGGGCTCGACTTAGAATTGAAAACTACTTTCAGTTGTAAAGTCGTTCTAAAAATGATCTCCGCTTATTTCTGCAAAGCTAGCTTTCCTGCATAGCTTTCAAGCACTGCAGTGACGCCATTTTGGCACGCTCAAATTTGACTTTTTTTTTATTTTAAACATCGTATTGTTTTTTCAACTAAATGTGCTCGTACATTATTTGTGCCGTGCTATTTTAGTGGGGCCGATCCAGGTCGACCTACATTCTAGTCGACTTACAATCGTGTAAACATGGTGAGTGAGCTTTCGCCAGTCTCACCTGCCGAGCCCGGAGGGCCACCTTGGCGTTGTCAGTCTTGCTCAGAGTGGTCAGCTCATTAAGGATGGATGACAACTCGTCAGTCAGGCCGGGCTCGTGGCCACACAGGTGGTCCTGAGCATCATAAGGACAAGTCATACAGGGTCAATAGATACAGTAAATTCTCGGTAGAACGAACACCACTTTAACAAACTTTTCAGATTAACAAACCTTTAAAAAATCCCGCGCCGACTGCTAATAGTTACAATGTAAACTTATTTAACTACTACATACTTCCGAGTACCGTACTTCTCAGAATAACGAGCGCTAATTTAGTTCCATGTTATATTAACAACGCCTCAGTACTACGAACTCATGTTCTGAAATCCGTCGTAACCACCGGCGCGGTACGCAAGCAGATGACACAGCCAATGAATGCCTTGCTTCTCGGGAGACGTGCGACGGTGTGGAGAAAGAAAAAAAACTAAAGCACGACTTTTTTTTTATTTATTGAAACGCCGACGCTGCAGGTTTACAAGCGCAGAGGCGAGGGCAACACGGGAAGGCATGGTCAGCAAAGCAGAGGGCAGAGTGGGAGTTGCGGAACAGGAAGCATGAGCGCGGAAAACCAGAGACAGTGAGGGAGCAGAAAATAAAACGTGAAGAATTTTCTTATTTAGCTCTTTCTTTTCTTCAGAAGAGGCGATGACAGCCACGCCGCTTCGGGTTTTTCTCATCTTTGTCTTTTCAACATGTGATCTAGAAGGAGGCCAAAGAGGTGTAGGTGTTTTCTGAGGAGGCCTTGTCAATCATGTTCACCTTTTCAGTGATTACTTATAGCGTCCACAAAGCAAGTTGGCGTTCGCGCTGCTGTGCTACTACAATGACTTCATCTCTGCTTGCGACAAAGGAGCGGAAGAAGTTTTCACTTAGGAGAATGTAGATGAGCTGGAGGCCTTCGCGCTGCAAAGTTTGTGCTGCATGTGTCAAAAAAAAAAAAAAAACGCAGACTTCTTAAGGGAAACGTGCATTTTTTGGTGTTCACTTGCGCATGTGTTTTTTATCGTGAAAAAAAAAAAAAAAGAGTTCAAGGAATCACCATTGTAAAGGTAAGTCGTTTTGGTCAGTAGAAAATAAGTATTTATGGTCAATTTTCGGGCTTTCACTGTACAGACCTTTCAAAATAACGAACGAATTGCCGCAATCCCCTGAAGTTTGTTATACCGAGATTTTACTGAACACGAAAGAAAAGAAACAGCAGCAACATAAGACTAACAGAATTTCACACACTTGGGTTTGCCACATGAGTTTGCCACTATGGTCGTAGATTTGGCTTGAAGAAGCCCAAGGTACCTTTGGCTAGTAGAAATCGAGCGCTCAGTATGTTCGACTGGTTCTTTTAAATCCCCACGCCCCAACCCTGAACGCTGTGAGGCGTGCCCTCACCTCCAATCAAAATGGAAATATATAGATGATGCGATTGACCATGTGGCAGCTTTGTCTCCACTTCCAGCCAGAGAATGGTAACAAAAGTACAGTAGGGCTAACGATGCAGCAACGTTTTACTAACAACCTTTGAAGTGATGCCAGCATTTAACAAGCAACAGACTCTTCGTCAACTCACGATGAGCTTGATGATGAGTAGGTTTTTCTTGGCCACCTGCAGATGTGAGAAGATCTTGTCCACCACGACAGACATGTTGTCCTTGTGCTTCTCACGGAGGAGTGCCACACACTTGTCGTAGTGGCCTGCAAAGTCCAAAAACATGTCGCATGCTTAGGGCCTATAACTGGACTGACCACCTGGCTCTTAAGTGTATTACGCAAAAGCCCCATGATGTGAATCTTTGCACAATTAATTAAAATCGAACCTCGATATAACGAACCCACATATAATGATATATTGGTTCTAATGAGGTAATTTAAGAATAGTTTTCCAATATATACAGTAAGGAATATACTTTTACAACGAATTTTCGCATGTAACGAACTTATTTTCATGTAAGATGCAACTTCGTTTTAATTAGATTTGAGTGTGGCAATATTCCTCCTCAAACAATGTATGCTGTAAAGCCATGCAAATTGTGTCATCGTACCTACAATAGTTAGTTTCAGGGCTACGTATGTTGCATCTGTAACAGTTGCACATGTAAGAACATGCTCCACATAAAATGCAGCACTTGTGCTCATGTGCACGATACGAAATGCGACCTCCTCACGTACACAATGGTGTTGCTAACAAAATGTACACAAGACTAAAAATATCTATTAGCTTCCAAGTGCCCGACAGACATTCATGCATTAGCATGCCTACACATCCAACAGACATGTCCATACAGCCATGAATACACAATGTCACAGTTAGCTAGCTAGCTAGCTTCGACTACTTCACTACAGAGCCACGCAAGTGCAACATCATGGTTTCTCACAGTGGCTTTGCAGCACGTACAAGATATTCATAAACACAGCACCTACACCTCCAGCCGTAACGTGACTAGCCATGCCAGTACAATAGTGCCACATTGGCAAAATGACTCCACAGTACCTACCAGACACTCGTACTGTTAGAATCTACATCTGCCACAACAAACACCCCTGCACAGCTATGTACTTTCAATTAGGATATGGCTGCCAAATAATGTTGCAGCGTTTTATGCTAAACTTGTTATTACACTTGAACTTCCATTACACAGCACCTACCTTGCTGGAAATCAATCTCCACTGAGAGGTACTGCTTGAGCAACTCTTGTACCACATTCTTCATGCGGCCACGAATACCATTCCGGTATCGCTGGACAAGCTGCACAATGCCCTGGGTGGTCATGAAAAAGACATCCCGGTCCGCCCGCTTCTGCAATGTCGCCGCGTAGCTGTCGATGACACCGGCAATCTGTGTTATAGAACGGGAGTAGAGTTTGATACTTTACGATGTCTGGCAATGATCGTGCCTGATGAGCAGAGAGAGACTGTCACGTATGAATGTACAGACTTCATGACAGCCATAATTTTAAAAGCTACAGTCCTGCAACTTTCGTTCACGACGTAATAGGTAGTAGCGTTAACCAGATCTGTGGCTACCATACTGTCCCAAAGGTGGCCAGCCATTATTACCACAGCTGTAAGTGCAGAGAAATCACTTTGCTTCAAGCATTCTTGCAGTCCACTAAACCTAATAGCAAAGCATGCCGACTATTCACAGTGAAAATAGCAGCGTGAAAATTAGGGCACAGACAGTGCTTTCTTGTAAACATGTCCCAATTCCTCTGCCCTATTTTTTGTTCAATTGTGAACCACTTAAATTAGCTCATTCGAAAGTGGCTTAAACTGCACACCCAGCCTAACCTAAGGAATAAAAGTGAAAATAATCATACAACAGATGAAAGAAACATGGCAGCACCATGCCTTGAAAGCAAGCATCGAACTGTAAGTCTCAACTTCACAAAACACAAACAAATGCACCTTATCAGCCTTTTATGTGTTTACCTTCTTTTAGATTGCATGCCAGGCACTCTTTTTTTTCATAACGAATCTGCAACCAATTGAGCAGCTCACTGGCAATTAATTCAATCACAAACAGGCACGTGAAAAAAGTTAGGGGCAAGTTCTTTACCTGTTGGCTCGGAAACTGGGCGAGGACCGAGGTGATATTCTTGTCGTACATCTTCATCAGCGTTCGGATGTTGTTCTCAACGGACGGCTGGATACGCCCGGAGATTGAGGAGATGATGTCCTGAAAAACATATGTAAAAGATCAAAATATATTTCAAAAGTGTCCACATCTGGCCATATTGCCTTCACTCTTGTGCACTCTGCAATATGCACCAAGAGCATCCCCAGCTGGCTCATCCAATGAATGTTTCTTCCAGCGAACTATCAAGCTTTTCATTGCACCATGTAGCACAAACAAAAACTGTGTCTACCTTTGATGTAACCTTGCACTGCCAAAATGAGCTTTGCAAGCCAATTAAGCCAAGCTACCCTAAGATCAATCTAATTCAGACCATGCAAATAAACCCGAGCCAATTAAAACATCATACTTGTTTCATTAATTAAGATCATATAAATTGATACCATGCTCATTAGAACATTTATATTTTAATTAAGACTGTTTGTAAAGGGCATGCTAACATCTAAGAAACATCAGTCACAATCCAGCCTAGCACCACTAGTTCAAGCTGCTCACATTTGTTCTTAATAAACTTTTAACACTCCGGGCCCACCCACATTTCGTTAATGAGATGTAGCAGAGGATATCATATTCACCTGAACAAAGCATCCCTGTCTTCACATACTTCTAAGTTCTCACATGACAGGGTATTCCGAGAATATGTAGACTCATGTCCCATACCACACGTCCTGTACCACGTAGCCACATGGCCCATACCTTGCCACTTACATTGACTGCCACAATTCTAAAAATTCTTTTGGATTAGGCTATACACCTTATTAGTCAAAATAGAGTCATCCTACGCAATCCAGTTCTACTTTGATATCCACTGCAAATTCTTCACGTAGGAAGCCCTTGTAAATATAGGTTGTCTTTGCTTAGGCTACAGCGTCTTCTTCCTTTTAAGCAATGTTGTCAATGAAAAGGCTACAGTCGAATGCAGCAGTACCCTTTGCTCAAGCACATCTGCGGCAATGTACCTAGGATGTACAGTGTCAATTTTTATGAAAGGGAACACGGGAACGGGTGGCCTACGCACTTCAGCGGCTGCTGGTGGCGCGTTCAAGCGGAAACGAGAGCAACCACAGTCTCTTTTCGCGTCATCTCGCAGCGGGCAAAACATTTTGTTGCTGATATGGAACCAGCAGCAAGATTGCAACCCCTCCCCCTTAAAGGGCCACTCACCAGGCCCCATAACGAATTTTAGTTAGACAGCGGAAGCTGTTGGGTGTCCAATGAGGAACGTTTTGCCACAAAAATTTTTTTCGAATCGGTTCATTACGAGCGAAGAAAGCAGTGCGAAACGAGAAAGAGAGGAGACGATCTCGAAACCCTTTCCCCTCTTCCGCGTAGCCTTCGCAAGCCAAATCTCTTCCCCACCTTCTCCAGCATCCGACCATGAGCACGCCAGCTGCGTTGCTTTGTTGACCAGCGTTATTTTGTGGTCTTGTGCATGTTTCTGCGGGATGGTTTGGAAAGGCTGGCTTAGACTCGGTATAGTAGAATAACACAATGAGTGTGCGAACGCGTAGGAGCGTTCCATGGCGATCGTCTGCTGAATGCGCTGACCGCAGGGACACGAACGCATGCGAAACGCTGGCACATTAGCCCCGCCTCTCGTAGCATTTCACGGGAAAAAATGAAAGAAAAACGCGCACAATTTTTCATTCTGTCTCATTATTTATTTCAAGTTTTATTTATCTCTTAAAACAATACATACATAAACTACGCATGTTGTGTTAAATAATTTTTGCCATGTCACGTGGTATACTATTGACAACGTCAGAGCAGACTTGTCTACGTAAAGGACCAATGTCACTGCATTGCCGTGTACGTAGGGCCATTCCTACACCTACGTTATGCCCTCATTCTCTACGCGTGCACCGGCAGACGGGAGGGGTAGCTGCTTTCATCTTGAAATTTGACCCATTTGTGCGGCGCAAAGCATTGCAAAGTTTGGCAGACATGATCATGAACACATCGTCTACGCATTGCGCTTGTCAGCTGAAAATTGCCAAACCTGGTGAGTGGCCCTTTAAGGCGATTATGCAAGAAAGGGGGAGGGGTTGCAATCTTGCCGTTCTATATCAGCAACGAATGGTTGTTTTGCTCGCCGTGAAATAACGCGAAAAGACACTGTGGTTGCTCTCACTCCCACTTGAACGCGCTGCCAGCAGCCGCCGGAGCGCACAGGCCACGCGTCGCAGTGTTTTCTTTCATCAAAATTGACACTGTACATGCAGGGAAGGTAATTTGTAAGAGCCCGCTAAGTGGACCGCCCTTTTAGTGTGTATTGGACGATTGGCTAGTCTTCGAGAGCCGCAAAGAGGTGCTAATCATCACTGCTAGCCCTCGAGCTCTATCCTATTGGCATACGCTGAAGTGGTCAGTTTACTTATGGTACTATTACAGGAAAGCTGCTAACATTCCCTCAAGAGGGTGAACAAGAACAAACCTGACAACCCTTCCACTCACAATAGCTCGAAATAGTGCTGCTGTCCTAACAAAGCTGCAACATTGTTCGAGTCAATCTCGCGCATCCCGACAAGACATCAACTTACTTTGAGCTCCATGAGGGGCAGCGTCGGATCTCGTAGCGTCCGCATGAAGGTGTCCAGGGAGGCGGTCATGTGCTGCGCGAAGTGTGGGTCCGGCAGCACGTAGCCGTCCAGCACGTTCTCCAAGTCCTGCTTGGCTGCCAGAAATTGCTGGTTCAGTTTTTCCTCGTGGAGCCCCCCTTCTGTCTCTGGTGCCGGGAAGCCACCCTCAAACGGAACCGCCTGCGGGAGGGAATATCAATTAGAATTGCGAGTTTTCCACCCACCTCCTCTTGCCAAAGGAGCAGTGAAGGTGAAGGAAGAACACGTTCTTTAGAAGTTACCATGTCACCAGTTATCTATCTACTCACTGATGTAAATTTATTATGTGCAGGAAAAGGCTGCGCTGCAAAGTTGAGGACAAAAAACTGGACTGGCACAGGAAAAGCACACCCAACACCGAAGTTTATAGAAACAAATAGCAAAAAAAAAGGTTGAGTAACATACAAAGGGGTGGGCACTGCAAGCAAACCACGCATGATCCTATCGGGGTGCTATCTATGCCGTATTACACGTGCTTTTATCACACTTTTTTTTTTTCATTTTATTTGTCTGTGTAAACATGCCATTTGTCTATCCGTAAGTGCTATCAAAGGTGCGCTAACGCGTGTGCCAAACTTCCCAGACATCATATCGTAAGCTTCCTGCAGTATGTTCCAACTAGCCCCCATACAAGTTTTTCTGTTTATTATATGCATAAAATTGAAAATTAAAAAGCAGGCTTCAACTCCTGCAAACAATTCAAGTGATAGAGCTCCAACAAAAACAGGGGCAGCGCCAAGATTTTTGTTACCGCGCGGACACCAAGGACAAGAGAGTTCCTGCATAGGGGCCAGCGAGGATGGGAACATGTGTTTTGACTAAGCTTGCTCTAGGGGGGGGGGGGGGGGGGGCAAGTGAAAACTGTGGGGAAAGGGGTTCCATCCCCTATACCCTTGGCATCGCAACCAACAAAGAAAACAGCCTCCATAAAAGTGTACAGAGTTCTCCAGTGTGGGGAGCCATGGTTCACCATAGCGCCCCCTCCCTCTCTCCTCCTGATTCTTTCCAACTGAGGCCCTAGTCAAAGTTAGGGCAAGAGGGGCAACCACAGTCTCTTGCCCCCCACCCTGAGCATGCACCTATGCAGGCCTCCGAAAGCCAGCTCACCTTGTTGACTCTCGTCGGGTCGTCCAGTTCTAGCCTTGCAAGCTCGCAGCCAGCTTCCAGAACCGCACCAGGCCGCTTGATGAAGTGTACGCTGGAGAGAAAGAGAGAAAGGCGAACTCGTAGGTCGCGTGACCTACTAGCAGGCGCATGTGTGCCAGTATGTGGAGAACAAGTTCAACACAAACAAGGTTAATGCTAACTGCTACATCTGCTATTGGCGCCATTTTCAGCCACTCTGCATAATTCTAGCCCACTACAGATTAGTAAAGAAAGGTGACCAAATATGTAGCAGTAAAAAAATCACGTGCAGATTTTCTTTTCTTGCAATGGGTGTTGAACTTTATCATGTTCTTGTTTGTGCTTCATTTGTCCACAACAGTACAACACAATTCAATCTTAAAGGGAACACATGGTTAGGAAAAAAATATATATATATCCTAAACCTGATTCACTGACAAAATATATAATAGGTGATGAGACACACTAGCTTAAAATCTATGCACTTCTAAATAATACAGCAAATTTTGCCATATTTAAGCTGCAATTCGTAGCCCAATAGTACTTAATAGGTGCTCCCTTTAAAAGTGCTCTCTACTGTACATTCACACACACACACACACATACATTAACAAAAACAACGCCATATGCAAAGCAGGAGCAATGCGCAGTCTAAAGCGAGAAACAGTCGTACAACACCTCCAACATCTGCTTGCAGATGTTACACTAGCAAGTAGCGTGCCAGCAAATATGTGTGAATGTAGTTGGATCAGCAGAAACTCGTGTTTCCACCCTATCGAAATTGTTTGAGCAGGCCATAACAACTTAATGCCACCAGATCAACTTCCTCACAAATGTTTTCAGAGCCTTGTGTAACAAACGAAAATAGCAAGAAATCAGCACTCCTTCAGTTCTGGTGAAAATTCTAAGCAAATGTTTATCGACAGTTATGACAGTAAGAAAGCTTAGATAGAATACACACAAGGGTTAGATTTTCTTAAGTGTACTTATTATGCTCCCTTCGCTAACCTTCATTAGTTCACACGATCTGTCATGGCGTACGCTTCTGGGCACGCTGTCCTGGTTAAACTTGCTTTGTTTGCTTTTATGATGTAGAGCAGTACCATGCCTAACATAGCACTATTTAGCTGGCAGATTATTAGGCCCTACTTTTTTTTTTATTCAAGTTAATAATTACATCACGTTCACCACAGCCAAAATTTCTGCGATGGGGTTAAAATGTACAGGCCCAACCGCATGCACCCGATTTTTAGCAACAGCGACAAACGAAAGTGATGAGAGACGGAATTTGCTGTTGTAGAGGCCATCACTTGTTGCCTAGTGCATTTCTGGAAAACTAGAAAAGATCGCTTGTCGCCCGGAAGCCAGTGCGACGATTTTCAGCAACATGGCTGCGCCCCTAATCTCCGCTTCGGTTAAAACTTGCTCTCGGTGCTTGTAATCCGCACACACTTCAAAGAATGGAAGGCATTGACCACCTTTTTTACATTCACATCTCACGCACAGAGTGCGAGAGCGGCCGTATTTTGTCGTAAATCTTGTTACCGAAGGTTTGTTTCGCCGTTTTGATGGCAGCTTAAGACAATTACGGTCGCTTGCTGCAATGTGAAATCGACAAGAGAAGTGCGTTGCAGCCTTCGTGGCGTCCAACAGAGCCACTTTGCGGCTACCGCTCGAAAATCATGTGCATGCGATTGGGCCTTAAATGTTAAGAAGTGTTATCAGGCAGTTTGTTTCGATCGGTGATACACATTGCGAAGAAATATTTGGCGAGCAGCCTTGCTATTGGCCAGCATTCTCATGTTATTAGAACAGCTAAAACACTTGGAAATGTAGTACGTATAATTCTATTAAGTTTCTCTTGCAACACCAGTTCTATCATTACATGCAATATCAGTATTTTTTAGGCACCTTCAACCTCGAAATTTTTTTGTCATGCGGACACAGAGGTTCCCAGCCTGGTTATGCACTTGTGATAAGCAACACGAGCAGCACAAAATTAAAAAATAAATAAATAAAATGAATTACAAATCACTGCCCCAAATGAGTGCCACTTGTCCTCGAAAAGCACCGTTTCTTAGCTTTAGACTGCACTTTCAGAAATTGCAAGACGCGACAGACACAAACAAGCAACAGCATTACGAACAAAATGCAATGCAAAGCACTCTTACGCAAATTCTTGGCGGTGGGAAGCTGGCAAGCATTGCAAGGCATTATCTCTTGCTACTACTCACCACCCACTCTCTTCAACAGTAAGCGTCATCACCATCTTCATCACCTCGATCTCGGCGTACGACTGGCCGCAGACGACGTGCGCGCCGTCTTCGACCAGGAACTGAAGCAGCTTGCCTGTTGAGGGAGACCTGTAATGGCATCAGCTAGGGTGATTTCGGCGCTATGCTACGTTTTTCTTTTGTATTGCCTGAACCTGATTCCAACTGGGCTGCGTGCCAGCAAAAAAGGTAGCCACCTGTGCAAAAAAAGAAAGAGAAAGCACTTTGCACGCCCATGAAAAGTCCTCACTTGTCCGTCGAGGTATTACCAGGTTCTTGTTTGACCGTAAACCTTCTTCCCATTTTCCCTAGTCCGTAAAAATATTACCTATTCTCCATTGTTACATTATTGCGCACCACTTAAAAGACGAAGACTTGGGAGATGAGGAACTACACGAACACAAGCGCAAGCAAGTACCTTTACCAGTTCTCGCTTGTTTATATATTCCTTGCAAGTTTTTGCTAGTTTATAAAAGTATTAGCAGCTTTAATTGTCCTTGAACTTTATTGCCAGTTTACATAATAAAGCAGGTAGCACAAAAGCCCGAAGAGTGCCCGTTTCGCGCATGTGTTCCTGGCTCGTGTTTTTGCGCTACCTCCTCTCATATGCATGCTTACAAACTCGCCCAGATTTCCGTTCTCGCCACTTTATACCTCTCTGTAAGTGTTGCACCAGTGTGAGCTTGTCTGCAAATGCATTACCAGCTTTGACTTCTTCATAAACATTTTGCCAGTTTTCACGCGTTTGTAAATGTATTGCCAGTTTTCGCTCATCTCCATAAACGCATTAAAACTTACTCAGATTTGTGTAACCATTCATGAAATGAGATAACGAAGTTATGTAAGAAAACAAAAATAGTGAAATACATAAGGAAATGAATGTAACGGAAAGAAAAATAGGGGTTCTGGATGCTTGTATTGCCTAAGTATTTTTTTCTGCAATCTACCTAGCATGCAGAAAAGTCTTAAGGGTTTCTATTCACTCGGATTATGCCATGGCATATGTCCATGACACAACGGTTACAGCATATACGGTCTCGGTGCTAGAGGTCCTGGGTTCGATTGCTCTGGAACCATCAGTATTTAAATTAGTTTTATATTGTTATTTGGGTATCTTTGTACTAAAAAAGCTGCCTATTACAGGTCTGAGGGCACTGTGATTGCGGATGTACAATAAACACATGCCTTTCCCGTGCTTTTTGCATGTACAAAAACTTTCAACCTTACTCATTATTAGATAAATAAATAAACAAGAAATGATTGTCAAAGTCTGCTGTTAGGATACAGCTTCAATCAGGTGTAAAGAAGTTTGCAAGAGAACACACCCAAATTAATGTTGCATTTTCATTACTGCATTGATTGATTGATTTGTGGGGTTTAACGTCCCAAAACCACCGTATGATTATGAGAGACGCCGTAGTGGAGGGCTCCGGAAATTTTGACCACCTGGGGTTCTTTAACGTGCACCCAAATCTGAGTACACGGGCCTACAACATTTCCGCCTCCATCAGAAATGCAGCCGTTTCATTACTGCATCATCTCAAAGTTATTGCCATAACTCGTGATTGCACACAACTAGGACTAGAAATGAAAAATTCTTGCAACAAAGGGTGTTCAAATTCAGCTTCAATCTGTTAAAATGCAACTTCAATCCTCTTGTTGAAAATTGGCTCGTCTTTTTCTAAACTGCAACTGTTGCATCTTTGAGCCTAGAAGAGTGACACCCCTTGTTCCAATAATTTTTATCTCTCAAAGATTTCATCTTCCCCTAACCTTCTGCCCAATAACAAGGACTAGGCACACCATGTTCATGTTCGCAAAAAGACACAAATAGCGAAACCAACCTCAGGACACTAGGGTCTTTCTCCTTCTCGAAGATGCACGTCTGGTTGCCAATGACCACTCTGTACCGGTCAACCTCTTCCTTCATGTAGGTCGTGTAGCTCGCACCATCTATGGACAGCAGCAGGCGGTCATCACTCAGCCGGTGCGCCTCCACGCGGCGGGCCGAGCCATTCATCACCAGGAAGTAAGACGTCGGGCCGCACTGGGACACCTGCACCCACCGTTTGCGCCCGCAGCCACGTTAGTGTTACTTCCAGCTGTGGTTACGTCCTGGTTTGCTTATTCCTTTGTTTTAACTTACACCAAGTGGTGTGCTTAGAGCCGCATAAAAAATATAACATAACCACTTGATACAGTAAAACTTGGGCTTGGAGAAGCTGGTTTGTATTTCATTTAATGTTGCACAACAGAGAGCAAACACATCAGAAGTGCATTCATTACACTTGACTACTAAGCATTAAATGATTGGGAGGAAGCCAAAAACAGAAGTTTCGAGAAAGGCTTGGCAAGTGTACTGTCGCATAGTGGTACAGTATTGAGTTGGCGATCATGCAAAAGAGGTATGGCAACCACGCCACCCACCTGGACGGTGTACTTGACTGACTCGTGAATCAGGTCCGCCGTGAGCGTGTTGGTCAACGTCGTCGCCGGCAGGATCTGTCCCTTCTCGAGGCACGTCTGGAAGTTGCGGAAGTTCTCGCGAATCGTCCGATATGCCACGTGCAGTGCACCGCAGATCACCGACAGCATAGTGTCAGGCTTCTCGGCCTGCACCCGCTCGGCAATGAGCTTGTCGAGCCATCCGGTGTCAAAGGTGTTGCTGAGAAAGGCGTCCGTCTCCAGCAGGGTGATGAGGTATTCCACGGTGGTGCGGAAGTCGCCGCGAATCGACAGCTCTTTGAGCGCGAGCACAAGGTTCTCGCGGGCCTCCTCACGGTCCTCGCCCCACGAGAAGCAGTGGCCGAACTGCGAGTCTGCAAACTCGTGCAGTCCGCCGGAGGCGCCAACACTGAAGTAGCCCCAGACGTTCTTGTTGGAGCGGAAATTGAGTTCTTGCACGGTGCCGGCGCTCGGCTTGAAGCCCTCGTCGGGGTTCTCGGAAGTGATCCGGGCAGCAATGACGTGACCCAGGGGACGGGGACGTTGCACGGGGTTGTCAAAGTCAATGAGCGATTCACCCCAGGGTGACTCGCCGTACAGTAGCCGGATGTCCTTGATGCGATGCAGCGGGACACCCATGGCAATCTACATGGGCGATAAGTTAGCACACAGAGCTTAAGACAGTAACTAATAACAAGTTAGGCTGGTTGGTTTCAAAGACTGAGCTATCTGATGATTTCGAAAAAACAAGTAACACATCAAGCCTGAATTATAAGCCACAAAATGTCACACAGGCCACCCGCACATCAAAACTGCCAAATCCTGTAGTCGTAATCGGCTTGAGTTCGACAAGTGACTCACCTGAAGTTGGCACGCTGGTAAGTTGACATCGGCGACCATCTCTGTACAGGGATGTTCGACCTACACAAAAAAAGCATAAAAAATAAGAATGCTTCAGTTAAGAGATCAAATCAGTACACAGCTCAGCAATTAGCACTACCAGCAAATTAGATTCAAGACGGTAAAGGCAGAAGAACTTGCCATGCTTCTAGAATTGTCTGGTGTAGCAACACTGAGAAGGACCGAAACTCACCTGAAGCCTCGGGTTGAGCTCCAAGAAGTAAAACTTGCCATCTTCACTGTAGAGATATTCGACGGTGCCTGCACTTACGTAGCCTACCATCTTCGCGAGCCGCACAGCCGCCTGCAGAAAAGAACCAAGAAAGGGCAAAGGCACACGATGAAGAAGGAAGCTCCAACAAGAAGGTGAGAACAAGCAACCTGATAAAGGCCAATCAAGCTAGGACAAGCTTCAATGAAAACAAGTCTCTTGGTTCAAACAGCTCCAACCCTAAATCTATTGCATCTTGTTCATGTCTTTCATCCAGGCATTCGCACCATGTGGTATTTCATACCACCATGAAGATACCACAATGCATCACCATCGTGCTTGTGATTGCCAAATATACCGTTAGGTACTATAGTTCCAGCCTACAGCACCCAAAGGTTGTGGGATCTGAGGCGCGCCCGCCACCATTTCGCGGGCATTCCGCCGCACGGCCGCACCCTTTCACTCTTCCTGCTCTGGTAACGACGCGTGACGATAGATGGAGCCACGTGCAGGCGCGGCACGTGTTAAGTGCGCGCTGAGGGAGCTCTCTCTCCTCTGTGGTCGGCACCGGGTAAGCGCGTGTTTCCTCCGTCCGCATCCCCTTTGGGAATCGCCGGACTGTAGCCTGCCTGGGGTTGCCTTTGGCACCTCGGCAGGCATGTTTCCTTGAGTGCTAGCTTCGGTACCGTACGCTAAGCCCACAGCGGTGCCTAGTGCTCGAAGTGGTCGTATCACACTGAGCCGCACTTGCCGTAGGCCTACACATACGAGATTTGCCCTAACACTCGCGACCAGGCCCAGTGGCCATCGTGAGAGTTCGCAGCATAGCCGCGAGGGACCTTTTCCCGACCGGCGTGTCAAAGCTCGCCATTGCCAGCTGCGATGTGCTCGCGGCTCCCCTTATCGTGAACATCCGCGTGCGGGTGCCTTTGCTCTCCGCGTTTCGGGAGCGGACGTTGTACTGTTGTTCGGGGTGTCGCCAAAGGCAATAAAGTGTTGTGTATTTCTGTATAGTAAAACTGTCTGTTTTGCCGCGCCGCGCTGAACGCCTTATTAGTTGAGCGCGCGCAGAGCGGTGCGCTACACGCAAGTAAGTGACGGAGTCGCGGCTCTGTGGCTTGCTAAGCGTGAGCCCGCGGTGATCATCCACTACGGTGAGTAGCAGGGTCACCATAAGGTAACACCAGGTGAAAGGTAACACACAATGCCTTTTATTAGTGTGTGTGTGTGTACATTGTGGCATGGAATTGGACAGACAAAATACTTAGACACAATGGATAATCCATGCATTGCAAATATTTTCAAGCATTTTTAGAATGCTAGCACAGTATCCAAAATGCCCCCGTAACTAGCAGCTTCGAAAATACCAACACAGTGACTGACAGTATTGGAAGTGACACTAACGAGTTCAGAAAATCAGTCCATTCAGGTAAAGTTAACAGACAGAATTCAATAGGTGGTAAGAATAATTGTTGGGGTATTACGTCCCCAAAAACATGGACATCATTGCAAGGTATGCCGCCATTTGAAATGCGGTCACCGCGGCCAGGATTTCATCCCATTGCATTCAAGTCAGCAGTTGAACACAGAAGCTACTAGACCACCACGACAGGTAAGTAGGTTAGTAGATAGAAGTTACTAGGTTAGTGGATACAAACACACACAATGAGGAACACACACAAGGGGGATGTAGGTATTGTAAGGCAAAAAAAACCAACAACATACCCGCTCCATCTGCTCGAGAACATTCGGCTTGGCAATGATGCAGGGTGCCTCCTCGATGATTTTCTGGTGTCGCCGCTGGATGGAACAGTCGCGGCCGAACAGGGAGATGGCCGTGCCGTACTGGTCGGCCAGGAGCTGCACCTCGAGGTGGCGCGCGCATGTCGCCAGCTTCATGATGAAGATGGGCGAGCCAGGCACCTCACTTTGCACCTGCCGGAAGCACTGGGGGAAGTCGTTGGCCGACTCGGACTTGCGGATGCCCTTGCCACCACCGCCTTCCGAGGCCTTGATCATGACGGGGAATCCAATCCGCTGAGCCGCCTGAAGGTTTGAGCACGAGACAGAAGTTGAGTGCCATTCAAGGAGGATGGTTTCGAAAAGAGAAACTGGTGAGAAGAAGTGATAGGCTGCCAGTTTTTGTGAAGAATATATCAACAAGGCAAACTTCTCGTGGCAAGCACCTGCTACACCTTGATGTCGCAGTATCTGTCACAACATGCCACGGTTAAAAATTTGTGATTGACCTCGTTGCAGAGACCTTCCATTTAAGATAGTAAGTATTCCTCCGTCCCCCGAATTCCAGAGAGGAGGAACGCGTTGGTTGCCAGACCGGACCTTTTCGCCCGATGCAAAGGTCTATAAGGAGAGATGAATGACGATGTTTTGTGCCTTGGAAATAAACCTTGTTACACAGTTGCCAATATGCTGTTTAGAATCGCTTAGTGCCTTTTTTATTCGTTAGTTGTTTTTCCCAGCCCAGCATTGCTTAGTGTTCAGCTCAAACACTTAATCACTATGTAAGCCAAGCGCGATACGCGTGGACTTGCACCTTTTGCATGCTGAACTTCTAGCATAGCCTTCATGCCGTTGCACCTGATGTGTGAAACTGGAGTGCAGTCGACTCTCGTAAAACGGAACCTGAAGGGACTGGGAAAATATGCACTAATTTCTCATTTTTTTTAAATTTCTGGTCAAAAATGCTTATTTTTTTCTTTGCTGATTTCGAATCTGATTGTACTAAAAAGTAGCTAGTCAATGTTGAAAAACTATTTTCACCGCACAATTACTCAAATCAAGGGAATAAACTATTCCTGAACAATACATAGGAAGCCAGCTACCAGCCGTTAATAAAACTTAAAACCTTATAAACAACACAGTTACAAACACAACACTTTTCTTCCCTTGTAAAGGCTAAGCACACTTGTGTTATTTCACTCGGGAAGCTTTGGAGCCGAGTGGAAAACTTCAAAATGCCGAATAGCGCAAAGCGGCTTTACTGGCGGGCACTCGCAATGTCCGGATCCGAGCTGTCGTCATCATCACCGGAGGAGCTACTCAATTGACCGTCATCACTGTCTTCCCTTCCGGACACAAGATAAATATCTGTACTGTAATCATCATCACTCCAAGAAGATGACAAAAACGAATAGCTTCTTCTGCATGTTCACGGACCAGCTACGCATGGGTCGGTGACACCGCACGCCGCCTTTCCATACAAAAACCGCACTCCTGGGAGCAAGCTAAATCATTGAGCAAGTTCTGCCATCTAGTAGATAACACGCCATGTAAGCCGTAAATGCATGCTTCTCCGCCTGACTGCTAGAGGGGAGTACTGTTTCGGAAGGACGAGCTCTGCTCGTCCAAAGCAGTCAAGGGGTTAAGAGGAGTTTAGCTTACCAAAAATGAACAGAGGTGCAGTATGCAGGGACAAAACCAATCAATCGGAGGAAGTTGTCCCATTTAAATGCTAGTTTTATTCATCAGATTTGCGTTCATCGAGAGTGTACTGCATATTCACACTGAAATTGTTTGAAAAGAGTGCCAATGAGGTTTTGAAGATGGGGACTCACCTCCAGACCATCGTCAACGCCCGTGACGCAGCCCTTGCGATACAGCTCGGGCTTGATCTTCAGGGGCTTCTTCGGGTGGTGGTTGTCATCCTCACCCCAGTCGGCCTTCAGGCCTGCATTTTCATTTGCACACGCGGGCACATTTTACCAATAGGAAAGAAATAGGCCGACTCACATGGCAGACTATTCAAACGCATGCTCGGTTCTTGCAGTGAAACGAAAATAAAAAATAAAAAAACAGCCACAAGGTTTGAGAATCGCATATGCAACCATTAGAAGATCAGATTATTACACATACAGCACTGATAATTTTCTAATATCACTACATCAAAACGCAAGTAAACTACCAGTAAGAGTGACTCAAAAGCAGGAAAAACGTCATTGGGTAAAGTTCTTCCAAGAAAGCAAGGCTAGATATGACTGATGAAGACAAGAATAATCACATGTCCAAAAACCTATACCTACAGTTCCCAGTCATTCTAGAATTTACATGTGTTGGTGCAAGTCTCAAAGCAATCAATTTCTCAAACGGATACTCAAGCTTTCACAACAGCACTTTCATCATGAGCCCAATTTGATTAGATATGCCTGTACTACCATTAAGACAATCTTCATGACACTCCAGATACAGCTGATATACAGCTAACACGGCAACTACAATAACTCAATCAAAGTTCATCACAGAGAGAAGAAGTAAAAAATTTGCATGAGCCCATATTGATCTCGTATTGCTTATCACATCAGCACACTCCTGTACTTGACAGCTCTAAGAGATCACTGAATTATAAAAAATCTCTACCCAAGCACTCTGTACATGTGGTTAACCAATGAAGCTGAAACATTTCACCTACGTGTTTATCGTGAGCTGAGATCTATCAAAGTGTTTTCTGCTTAAAGTTTAGATTTTTTTCTATCACCACGTTTAGAAGGTACATGCCACGAAATTTTCATTCAGTGATGTTAGCAGAAAAGAAATTAATGAAAGGAATTTGGAAGCAATTCATGCTGTGGAGTGTATCATCCCTAGATAGATTCTGACAAAACTTGAAAAATGAACTAGTGCAAGCGCCCTTCCTAGGTAGCGTACGCTACCACTGCTTCTTCATTATAGTTTCTGTATCAAGCACCAACCACCCAATTATTGCACCTCCTAGCCAAGAACACTTTCACAGTAGAAAGCAAGAACATGGAATCGGCAAACTCGTGAACAATATCTTTGGCTACCTACCAGATCCGCTCCATGGAAGGGTCGGCACGTTGGCCGTCTGCGCCACGATGGAAGACGCGATCTTGTCACCCAGGGCCCACATGGCTTTCTCGGGAGGCCCTGAAAATTTTCAAAAAATATCAGAAATTTGCGAGCTTGTAACAAATTACAGTTCTAGGCAAAATGTGGAAATGCATCTCAGTAGTCACTGTCACTGGAAAATCATTTTTGTATCGCATTGCACACACACAGGCATGCGCAGAGCTCTACAGCAGGCTGTTAATATTTTCCATTGAGGGTATCACTGGGGCTGCAAGCAACACTAAGAGAGTCACTAATGAGACAGACATGCGAAATTAACATCATAAAACTGCAGTTTTTAATTTGCTTGCATCTGGAGCAGCTACCGTAATTACTCGAATCTAACGTGCACCTTTTTTCCACTTAAGCGAGTTCATAAATCGCATGCGCATTAGAATCGAGTACGAACAAAAAAATTACGGTCAATCTATTGCCATCGCAAATCCAAAATGGCCGCCTCCTACTTGCGTCGGCATGGCGCATCGGCCATTTCAGCCTGTGTGTTTCCCATGTGCGGCACTTCGTACGTGTGCTGAGGAGTTTGTCATCTTGTACTGCATTAGCATCGACGGCATGGAAGGGCCGACTCAAAAAACACGACGAGTGCACCACGATGCCACTTTTAAAAAAAAAGTCATTGCGTGTGCCGTAACGGATGGAAATCGGGCCACATCGCGGTCGTTCGGAGAAACGTGCGTGCGGGACCGGTGGAAACAAAAGCAGAAGATTGTCGACAGCAAAGATTCACGCAAAGGCTTCATTAGACCACAGCAGGGTCTGTTTCCGCAAATTAAGGAGCTGCTCGGCGAGTATGTGCTTGAGCAGCGAGCGGCACAGCGGCCCGTGACGACAGAACTGCTCCAAGTGCGGGCTATGCAATCTTAGAAAAAGGTCTAATGCGGAGCCAGTTTAAAGCGAGCAGGTGCTGGCTAATTAACTTTATGAAGAGGAAAGGCTTTTCCCTCCGAAGGGGAACA
The DNA here is from genome assembly GCF_013339725.1 of Rhipicephalus microplus. Taxonomy (NCBI): domain Eukaryota; kingdom Metazoa; phylum Arthropoda; class Arachnida; order Ixodida; family Ixodidae; genus Rhipicephalus; species Rhipicephalus microplus. The sequence goes on from NC_051167.1 coordinate 167,098,559, forward strand.
TGCATATGCGAAAAGTTTTGCGGAGTACGATGAAAAACTTCACAGTTTTCAGAGGTTCGTCCTAAACTTGCGGCGCAACAACGGCTACCTGCTTGGGCAAATCGGGAATGCCGATCAGACGCCTCTTTACTTCGACATGCCTGGCACCACAACCGTCAAGAAGAAGGGGGCGAAGCAAGTTCGCGTGCTGACATCGGTCCACGGTAAAACTACAGTGACGGCAATGCTCTGTTATACGTCAGATGGGCACAAGCTTCGCCTGTACCTCATATTTAAATAGAAGACGCTCCCGAAAGGAGTCGTTTTTTCGAGTGGTGTGATCGTGCGGTACAGCGAGAAAAATGGGTGCGCGTTGCAATCAATGTCATACGTTTTTTTTTTTTTTCGCTGTGGAAATTGGGTGCGCATTACAATCGAGGGTGCGGTAGAATCGAGTAAATACGGTAAATTGTATAAGCCTGTGTGTCTACAATCCCACAGTGCTACAAGCTGCATGGTATGTCATGAGATTGATGAAACAACTAGCTTATTCCAAATGCCTTCATGAATGTGGCTACATTTGTCATGATGATTATCATTTTTTTACTACAACAAAACATTCATTATTGTTACCATCATCAATGTCATTCTTGATATGATATGACAATGACCATCATTATGAAAAAAAGTAGCTAAATCCGAAATAAATATGTTACATATAGGAATCAGCAGAATATCATCGTCATTATAATTATTCTAAAACATTTTCAAAATATTAATATCTACTATGTTTGTTAATTAGGTCAGGTAACATTGAGCTCAAATAATGCCATCTTAGGCACAAAAATTTAGGCCTAAGCAACGCTCGTACTTTTGTTTCTATGGCAAACAATAGCTCACAGCGATTGCTATAATAAAAAAAATAGTGTTGACTGAACTGGTAGGGCGAGGATGGAGTTAACAAGGGTGGAGTGATCGGCCTATATTCTTCAGTTTTTTATACTTGACTAAGCTATGCTCCGGATTAATTAGCCTCGGACTAATTAGTATTGGCTTGATTAGACTTGAATTGACTCGTCTCACCTTAATCTTGGCTCGATTAGATTGGCTAGATTATTTTTGATTTAATTAAATTCAGCTTAATCAGTCATGATGATGACAATTTGTTTGCACTACCCAGCGCAACAAAGAACTTAAATAGCTTTGCAGTTTTAAAATGATGCTGCATTTTAATTTGTGAGTACTGCACAATCAACATATTTCCGAGTATCGAAAACTCACTCCGCTATCCCAAACCCGTTAAAAAGACTCACCGATGAAAGCAATCTTGTTTTTGGTGAGCAGTTCAGGCAGTCGCGGGTTCTCCGAGGCATGGCCCCAGCCGGCCCAGACAGCCTGGGCTCCGACTCGCTTAGCAATGTCCAGAATCAGGTCCACATTGGCGTAGTTGTTGTTGTTTGAACCACCAGGCACAGGAACACAGTGGTCGGCCAGTTTGATATACTCTACACCAAGTGGAATATGCCAGAAACTAAGCTTCACTCCGATTCATCCAAAAATAAAAAAAAAAAATTATTTATATATTTAATTTTTTTATTTAGAAATACTGCAGACCATCATTTCGGTCCAGGCAGGAGGGGCATAAGAAACATCAAGTGATTTGTTACAGCAGAAAAAATGCAAAGGAATGAAAGTCAGCAGAAAGTCACATGAATCAATGTGCATCATTCATTGGACAGAAAGACAACCTCTATGTCATGTGACATCCTTTGACATCGTCATGTGATGAGACGAACATCAAAGCAATTTAATGAATGTCTCATGAGGGCATAAGCTTTTGACAGTGCCTGTACTTAGCATTGCCTAAAGGGACTATCGATTTTTAAGTATTCAATGCAAACACTGTTACAATGCAAAAGCAATGAGAAAGTTTGATCCACTTTTTAAAATACGATAACTTATATTAAGGTTCATTATTTGTCATAAAATGATGTCTTTTATATGTGATTATCAGCTTATCTAAGGTCCACTGTATTACGAAGATTCCCTGAAATGTCTCAAATAAGCCTGTTCTCTATGTAAACCCAATTCCTTGCATCTACGAAGCACCTCCTATATTCATTTCCTTGTATGCCCAAACCGCGTTAATGTTGTGGATACCGCCATAATGCCAAAATATACAAAGCCCTCACCTGCATTGGCGTTGAGATCTTCTGGTGTTACCATAACAACAAAGCGGACCGCCTTGTCATTGCTGAACATCTCGTAGGCCCATCTTCGGATGGAACGCATGCATTTTACTGCCGCGATTCCATTATTCGCTATCAGGACCTGGCATCAGACACAAAGAACAGAAACAGCTGAAGCTCGCAGAAGAAACAATTTCCCACAATCATGCAAATTGATAAAACTAAGCAAGAATGTTGTGCCAGATGTTACGACTGTGGCGTCACTAATCAGCATTGGCATCAAGTTCACCTTCATGCAGCACAGCTTGCAAGAAGACAACTTTCGTGATAGAGTATTTACCATCCAGGTCAAGTAAAATCCAAACAGCGGCAAGCCTTCGCGATGGTACAGTGTGCACCGTCCAGTTATCACCATTGACAGGCGCGCGCATCCTGTTCGGTGGCTCTGTGCATATATGCGGGCCTGCCATTGTGATAAATGGACGGCACGCACTTTTCCATTGCAACGGCTTGCCACTGTTCGGGTTTCATTTGACGCGGATAGCACATACACAAAAACAAAAAACAAAGCCACACTACGTACATCGCTCAATGAATTGGTGTTGAAGAGCATAACAGCAGCTAATTTATACTGCTGTCAAGGCATCTCCTCCAATATACTTTCTTTCAATCATCTTTTAACACCATTTCCAGCTTGCCAATCACCTTTTGGTAGTAAGAGCGGCATTTTTGGCATTGTAGACGAATAATCGATTATAGCAAATTAAACTTTCCTTTAGTGCCTCTTTATATTACTGATACCTTTTATGTTTTTTGTACAACTACACAACAATGGTTCAATGCAACGCCAAAAATATTGGCAAAAGTACCTTGTTGATGACATGCCGGCCCCCGAACCGGCTGACGAATTCTTCCGGGGTGGCCACAATGAAGTCCTTCTGGCCCTTTCCATATTCGCGGTCCTCATTGGACAAGTGAGCGCCCGACATAGACTGTCTGCAAATTGGGCCAATGGGGATCGAACAACAGGAAATACCGTCAATACGGTCGACAGGAAAATATGAACACATGCCTCAGTGCTGAAAAGCTTCGATCAAACTGGACTCCTACAGGACAGACAGTTCCGCACACATCGCTTACTAAACTGACGCGTTCAACAACGCCCACATGACATGTTAAATGCAGCTGCCTTACAAGTACATTCATGCCAAGTTATACTGGGTTTGCATTCAACACAGCAGCACATACTACTTTACGACTTATTTCTAAGAACTTAAAAAGCCTGCTTTTCATTAACAGTAGATAGCATTTTAACAATATTTTGGCAAGAATTTTGCACCTATGACATCCTCATTCAAAATCAATCACATGATCACATTTGCTTTGAATTCCATGTCCTCTAACAAAAATCTTGCACAGTTGCCAGCCTGCATTGGCCATAAGAAAAAATCGCTAGTATCTGCACTTAACTGTCAGACAAGCATAGATCTAGCGACTTAGATTAGTTTTATTAATAACGAGAACAAAAAATGACACATTTTATGGAATATAGATAATATTAGAAAATTATGTTAGACACAAAAATAAAGCAGATGTAAGTAGAAAATCACATTCTAATTTAGTTATAAGAATTCAAGCAAATGTGTTAGTGCAAATTTCGATATGTTAAAATATGCGCAAGATATAGTGCACAGCTACGTGTCAGCTGCATTGATGAAACAGAGAGGAAGAAAAGTTGTGCAGCCAATATCACAAATCAACATAAGAGATTTAACAAAATATGAACAGGGATACAAAAAGAACACAAATAAGCACACAGTAAAGAACATGAAACACTACTTTCACTTCACAGACCAGATTGCACAAGTACTGTCAGAGGGCCTTGTAATGCCTGACCTTGAAATAGCCACAATATCAGTAGCAGGGCCAATATCTTTTACCACAATGTTTCTAACATTCTCATAACCATGCCACTGAAGCATACCAACTATAATGTCATTAGATATGGATATGCTAAACATTTAGCTCTGAACTGTCGGCAACCAAATACTGGTAAACCACTAGAATTTTAGAAAGGTGGCTTTGAGAAAGCAGATATCTTTAAGAAATTTTTTCCTTAATTTGTGAAACACAGGTGCACTAACCCAATGACCACAACAATTTGACACAATATCAAAGTGCTGACTGTACAAATATTCAAAGCCACAAGTGAAGCTAATTTGCTGGTTGCTGGATTCTGCAGACAGGTGAGCCTACAAGGAAATGCTAAAACTGTAGCTAGAACTTCAATGAAGCTATTCACATAATTTTCCATACTGAAGTTGACGTCAACAGTCAATCATTGTTTTAAGGGATAAATTGTCATTGTTTCATCGAAAAAATTATTAATGCATTGAAACAAATTTTTAAAAAGGCAAAGCCTCTGTTTATCTCACACAATAAGCAGGTTGCATTAGCAATCAATGAAATTTTGAGTACAGCCCATTCAACGCACTCAAAATACAGGGAAACATTATGTGTGTGTTGCATACTTTGCAGATGTACGTATATACATTGTCAGATTATTATACAAGACTGGCAAAGACACTTCTCTTACTGCATTCGAACAGCATCATAAGGCCAGAAATATAAGTTGGACACAAAGAAGAATGTGCACTACAAAGCAGACATGTTGCTCAAGACAATCCACAGAAGCATGGTGTGCTGCTCGAACAGGTTTCGGTAGTGGCAAGAAAGCTACGATACGATAACGCATTCACGCCTACGAAAACGCAACGAACTTCGGCACGTTCAACATTGACGACAGGCACGACGAAGCGCACAGGACACGCAACTGGGCTGTAATACTCACGCGCGCAACCGAGCCTTCGCAGCAAAACTAGAAACGAGAAACAAAGGAAGAGGCATCATCGTCATGCGGCTTCTATCGGATATGTTCTCTAACGTCTTACGTGTGTGCTCAAAAACTCAACAGGGAAAACATAAAATGAAAGGAAAGCATTGTGAACATTTGCAGTATGTTTTTAACGTCTTCATTACTGAACTAGATGGGCGGACAAAAAAACAAACAAGAAAAACCTTCTCAACCATGAGACTTATTAATGCTCTTTAATTAATAACCCACACAACTTTTTTTTTTCTGTCTCCTACTTTTTATGCTTACATAAGTACAAAGCATTTGGTGTTCCATTTGATGTTGACGTCGATGTTGGAAACATTAGCTCTCTACTTAAGCACTTTGCGATTTATGCCGATCAAATTTAGCCAACTGAACTGCTAAGAGAGCAGTATTCCAGCCTGCTAAGATGGTCACTTGTAAAATTAAAAGCTGTTTCTAGAAGGAGTTGGTCCCTCAAGATGACTCGCGGTACGCTCACTGATACTCACAAATGAGTGGTCTTGAGAAATCAATAAATACCTCAGCAAGAATTACTAACAGTGTGTATTTATAAAAGAGCAGTAATAACTAGAGTACTAACAACAGTAGTCATCCAAATGATGCAACGGCCAAAAGGACATGATGCCGCTTTACTCACCTGAAAAGTTTTGCTCGAGACCGATTGCGTCTTAGCTCATCTCCCATGAAACGACCACTGCTGCCAGGGCTTCCAGGGTCGTCGGTCTCCTCGTCAGAACAGTCTATTGTGAACAGCGGCCGAGGACCATTGCTGCGGATCGAAAGCAAAAAAGTCGCACTGTGTCACAAAACTGCCAGGAGCAAATCCCAAGCGGTCATGCTTGTTCACGTGTTACTAGAAGGTTTTCGTGACAAACAGCTAGCAGACGACTATCAAAAGCTACTATATAACTATATACTACACTTGAATCAGTACATTGGCTCATTTGGAATCACGGCTTTAAACATGCCGTCGCCAAATAAGATAGCACTTCAAAAGCCTGAAACTTTTTGGTGTAAATGAGATGTAATAGAAGAACAAATTGTCAGTGTTTCATAATGTTACCTAAGAAATAGATGCCATTATTTTCCATTTCACTATTACCCTCTTAATATTTACGTATTGCAGCATTTCAGAAATGTCATAACATCATGAAAGCTCTGTCACTAGAGTTTACAGAAAGTTGCATAGCAGTAAATGAGAATTATCACTCTGCTCCATGATGGCACGTAAATCAACAACACGCTTTTCGAGATACCAGAGTCTACTATCAATTCCTCCAGCTGAAGTGATCACTAAGTGACAGAGGAAAGCAGACATATAGAACTAAAGGTCCTACTTTCAATGGGGGGGAAAATACATGCATAGATGTATTCCGGCCTTCCCAAAAGCGAGAAAGCAGAAGAGAAGCTAGAGATATCTCACAATTTTTTTACCTAGCTTTGGCTGTCTGGACTACATTAATTATCTGTCAATATAAGCTTTATTGTTTCACATCTTGAAACATGCACTTAAGTTCTGCCGTAGGAGCAGAGGCACAAGAAAAACAGACATACAACACAATTTTAACTCCACTGATAAAATCATGCTACAAAGACAAATTTCCGACAAAAATACTCTGGCATATAGAAGGAAGAGATTTTTCCTACCCGTTCACCAAAGCCTCCTCCATGGTTGGCCTTCGCACACAAAATGTGCTACAAGAGTATCTTTTTAACGTTTCGGTTTGGGCAGATATCAGCGGCGAAAAAAAATCCTCTTTCACCGCAGGGTTCCAGACGTGCATCGACGAACTTGGCGACGCATCACCGCACACTTCGTCTTTTGTAACGCAGAAACTCCACGCACTCAAACCAAAACAAAATACACCAGCACCATAATTTTAATACGAACAGCACATACGACTCATCACCACTCAATGAAGATAGACTGTAGCAAGCCTAAGGATGGCTGCTACTTCACGTTCAAGCAAAGACCGAGACCAAGAAGCACATCAACTCCGCTCCTGCAGCCACCTGGTTACTCGACTCAGTCAGCAATACGAGACGCGCTCAAAGTCTGGATGCAAGAGGGTCGGCGCAGAGATAACGCAGGCCCAGACGTCTGCTGATGATCGCGCGGCGCTCGTACGATGCGGCTGGCTGATCTGGAGCATCGAGGGCACTGCCGCTGAGGAGAGGGTTCGATGGAAGCTCGGCATTGAGAAAGACTTTCCAGGCAGTGGCTGCAGTGCTCAAAACAGGAAAGTGACGTAGACGACAACGGCCGAAGACAAGAGAAAGTGCTAGTGCCCTTGACGCGGTATCGAGATACACGTTCTAATCTCTTGCCCTCATAACGTTTCCTTTTTGCTTCTGATAAGAAGCCACAGCTTAGAGTGTGTTGCATATGAGGGTGATAAGAGAGATAAAGCTTGAATTTAGAAACATTCAAGGGTCTGTGCATGCACGCTGTGGTTGCCATCGCTGTGGTTGCCATCACGTGTAGTGATGAAGATAGGAGTCGATGAACTTGTGAGCAGCTCATTTTATCTTTTCAAGCTAGATGCATGCAGTCGGCGCATGCAAGGCACTGCACATGTTGTACAATGGTGCTGTTTGGAAGTCCTTTGAAGTTGGCTGCTTCAACAAGTGTGGACACATAACAGCAATTTGCCCCACAAACTAATTTTTTTACGTTGAAACCATGCCGATGTATTCTTGAAGTGACAAAATCGGTGATGCAGCTCGTGTTCAGAGAGAAAAACAGATGAGTACACTGACAAACTCCAAAAGCTATAGATGGTAACAAGTGAGGTATGTCATTTTGTTATATTACCTCATCACTGAGACGTCGTTACAGAGGTGAGTAACCTTCAGTGATATGGCATACAACACCCAAAGTGAACAAATAAGGAAACCACCAGGTACTATGTTCCAGATATCTTTTAAATAAAGAAACCTCACAGGAACTACATTTAGAGACACAGAGGTACTCAAGATGCCACGCATGTTTAGTGGACTATGCTAAGTCAAAATCTTCAAGCAGTTACCTACTACGTGCAAAAAAAAATCTTGGGCCACATGACAGCGTCAGAGTTGTAGCACTCAGAAGCAACTCCCTGCAGGTATGCAGCCAGATACAGAACCAAAGCACGCGTGTGACAGTGCCTCTGCATCAAGTTGCGTCAAAATTTCTGCTTCTTGACAATATAAATGCAATGATGCAAAGATATATTCAAAATGAGTTTTACTGTAGCATTATTTTAAGAGATGCAAGTAATTTTTTATGTGAGGCTGCAAGATGAATTTGCAAGGTGCACGTGGTTTGTGCAATCGACAAGGGTACATTTCATGACGCGGCACTAGTTTACCACATTCATCTCATGGGAGATGCACTAGTTGGAAGCGCAGACCATTTGAGTGACAAGCATGTTACGTGTGGCAGTACACAGGTGCAATGCATGGCGAGATCAAAGCAAAGATGGAAATCATACAGAAATTACAGCTTGTCTGAAACTTTCGCCATGGCGACCACATGAGCCTTGGAAGAAGGCCAGTTTTTAAATCATCAAAAGCGATAATTTAAAGTTATGGCATGCTTACCCAGACTACTACTGATGCATGTGTGGAAGCTCCATCCTCACCAATTTGAGTATCTAGTCCCAGCAACTCATCTCCAAAAGTAGCAATTTATTACAGGAGGGTTACGGTTACTTTTTTTTATTGTGGCCAGCCTGCATTGCAGTGCGGAGCTAGAATAGTGGTGTAGCTCGTGGCCAGCCTATACAACTAGCAAGGACTTGACATTGTCTTAATTAGCAAGGTCTTAGCATGGCCTTAATTAGCATGGTGTTCATTAGCGTGGTCCCACTCTGGATCTTAGCTGATACAATTTTAATCAATGTGGTCTTCATTTGTATTACCTTAATTAGAAAGGTCCTAATTAACCAGGCTTTGATCAGCATGATCATAACAAGTGTTTTTATTTAGCAGAACCCTAATTAGCATTGTCTCCGGTTCCTTCGCTTTCATCTCCATTTATCTCTTATGTGCTTCTTTTTCATTTTCTTCAAGAAGGTCAAACAAGAAATGCCTACATTGTATACATCATGTCAATAGTAATGTCTGTACAGGCCACAGGCTTATCACCCGCCAAATTACTAGGCAATACAGAAAAATGTGCTGTAACTATCCTCATTTTTCCAATGTATGCCACCAAGAGCATACTGTCACTATTTAAGCGTCAATACTAAAATGAAAAGTATGAAGAGAGTGTGCACCAGCAGAGTTATTGCATTGCAAGTGCTAGGCGCAGCTCACTTTTCTGGTCAAGCAAAACGACGAAATGGAAAGCCGAATAAGCTCCCCATTGAAACACTGACTGTTAAACACTTTTGAGTTATAGCAGGTGTACAGATGACGCAGACCTACCCAAAGCCGTTGAAGTTGCCGCCGTTCAGAATGTTGCCGTTGGAAGTGGTTACGGTGTTGCCGTTGTCTTCGTCGTCCCAGCAGGGCTCGACGACAATGCGTACAGGCGAAGTGTTGACACCGTTGTGGGCCGCTAGCTCTTCGAGCCGCTGTATGTCAGTGCGCCCCTTGCTCTCAGGAGTGCCATTCATCTCGGCTGGGGCCTCTGGGGGACCTGTGAAAAGGGCAGCGTGTTGCTTTCATTGACAGATTGATTGGTTGGTTGGTTGGTTGATTGATTGATGACCGAGCAAATGATTGATCAATCAGCCACTCAGCTGTTCACTGAAAGGCAGAATGGGAACAGATCACAATTTTGGGTTTCTACAATATAACAAAATCATCATTTTCTCGCATGAACGAAACTACACTGATTGATTGATTGATTGGTCAATTTATTTACTAATTATAATTTTAAACTACCGAACCAAAACAATGTAACAATTATTTTATTTATTTCGTGCATTAACAAACTGACTGATCGTACATTCTACTGTAATTGAACCCAGGAACTCCAAAAAAATGTTAGGACTAAACTGTTATGTCCACTAATATAAGACTAATTTTTCTTTCTACATGAGAACTGATCCATTGATTATTTGAAGACATTGCCACAACTACAATTCTCTGATGAGACAATATTTTAGTCATCAGCACATTTACATTTACTGGGTGACAGCTTTATCTGCAACCATGAAAACAAGCATTTCTTAACTGTTCATTCCTACTGGTTTTTTTTTTCTCGTTTTTTTAATGAACAGAATGGCACAGTGGCAAAGTATAAACATGGCCAGTAGGTCATATTGAAAACTGCTGCACATAAAAGGATTTGAGTAAAATTGTAAAAGCATTGAATGTACACGCATTTGACAAAAGTCATTGCTGACTCAAGTTTCGATGTGTCTGATAAGTTGGCACTCCAACAGTGCAACGCTTCCAAGTACGACACTTCACATTTATAGTATTGGTAAAAATACTGAAAAAGGCCTGCACCCTACACAAGAACGTCTAGTAGAACAGAAAGAAACCGAAATTTCCTGTGACCTCTTATAGCAGCCTATATGTAAGCTAACAATGCCTAAAGTTACATCATATTTCCATGCAAGAAGATACTCTTGGATAACGCTCAAAAAACAAACGGGGCTTCTTACCCCAACTGTGTAGTTTCACCCTGAAGTTCAGACTAAGCAAGTGAATTGTTTTCTCATTTTGTAGCTGTCTTCAAAACATTCGATACTGCAGAGGTCCCATGATCAATTAAAGCATCCAAAAGAATATTACCACATGGTTTTTGAAGTGTTCAAGCACCAAGCTGAATCTGCATTAATTTTTTATATGTCAGAAAAGGTGACATACACCGATGGCTTTTTGCCAGATAGCCAGACAATAAGTATGCATTGAAATCTTTCTTTTTCAAGCATGTTCAGATACAGTATGTAGTAAAACCATGATGACCAATAAGAATTTGTTAGCCACAACCACAGTTAGTGTCGGCTGGCAACTCGTAGAAAAATTACTGATGCAGAATAGCAAAGAAAGAGGACTGAAACAGCTGTGGAGGTTTTCAACACATACTGAGGAAACAAAAAGTATACCAGATTCCTACCAGCACATCCCAACAAGCAGGCAGGACAGGACGTTTGTTAAAAGGCCAATCATGAGGTAGCTAACGTACATCCTGTCACAGCTATTCTGAAAATTTTTATTTTGTTCATTCAGTTGATTCTGTCACAGTGATAAAAGAATTGAACAATAAAAATGAAGAAAGTAATACTTATTGTTCTGCCTACCGGATTTACCCTGCCATGCATTTCATGTCAACTACTGCAGCGCAGCAATCGCTTCCACAGATACAATTGCTTATTTCATTACTTTTGCTTCGTCTCTTGCTTGGTCCGCTACTCCTTCAATCTCGTTGCCCTCTGCCTCTCGCATTTCTCATTTACCACAGCAGCTATGGTTTATGTTGGTTTCAGTTAACTTCATTTTAATGCACGCTTCCAACCTTTTCTTTCTTTTTTTCATTCTGACAACAAAACGTCGGTGTTACCACAACAAAGGGCAGACACTTTCTGCCTGATGGGGACCCAAACACCCCAATGCACCTGCTCAGAGCATGCAGCAATAAAAACAAGACTTCCTGGCAATTGCCAGCTGGCTACGAAACATGACACTCCGTCATTGGTTTACCCAAGCGCACTATGCCCCAAGTATCTTTCAAAATTTACATTTCCTTCGAACAGCCTCACAGCTATTTGTCAGTGCTGCCCACAAAATATTGCCAACAACCACAAATGCTGACAGCATCAAGAATCTCATCTTTGAATGTTGAAACACCCACCACTGTCACACTTGATAGTGCGTAAAGATCAATGCGCATGTACAGGACACAATGTGCTCACGCTTAGTGACAAGTTTAAGCCTAACTCAATTTAATTGTTATACTACTTTGTCTAGTAGCCATGGCATGCAATGTGCAGATTATTTTACACTGTTAATTTTTAGAAAGGTGAAGAAACCTAGATGTATGCCTAAATGAAAACAGCAATGAAAAAGCTCCACAAACTTTAGACTGTATGTAGGTATTACATTCCTAGGATCCCCACTGTGAACTATGCATCAGTAATCACAAAGGAATTGACAGATTAATAAACAGGAATTAACATTTGAAAGCAAAATTTCAGTTATGAGAAACACTGTAGCAAAGGGCTTTGAGTGAATTCTGATGATGTGAAATGAATTTACAAAAGTGTCAGCAATAAAGGTCGATGCATTTTGCAAGGTTTGCACGTATAGAATAAACCACATCTGTTGGAAGCCCCAAATTAACTGCACAAGATTGAGAATACAAACAATCCAGTCTAAAATAATGAGTATAGAAAGAGATCTTGCACCATTTCAAAGTTGAAGGTATTGAAAAAAGTGCACACAGCAGTCATTGCAAGAGTAAATATTTAGACAGGGACTAAGCAACTATTTCCTTCTAGGTGAGCCGAGCATGTTAGGACAGACGTAACAAACCAAATTCTTGAATTGTCACACAACCGGATCCCGAAAAACACAAGCCTTTGAAAAAAGAAGCACGAAATCGTTCTGTCGTCAAATAATGTACCTGCAATTCTTGAAGAGCTACGAAGTTTACAAGCTACATGTACACAGCGGCTTGTGATGGACGTTAAAGTGCGAGGGAAGCTACAATGCATAAATTGAATGGCCTTGAGTTTTTCCAGGAACATAGCTGAACCAAAGTGTGCAAGCATTGCAAAAATGTATACGAGGATATGGGAAATCAAACGCCCGACCAGTATCAAAGCATTTCGCACTGCCACTGATTACATCAGGCCTTTCGGTCACATAAGACAACTGAATTTAAGAGACATTACAAAGGCGATCAATTCAGGCTTTTCGGTCACATGAGCGAACTGAATTAAAGCGACATTAAAAAGTCGATCAATTCACGCTGGAGAACATACGCATACACACATCCTATGCGAGTGGTTGAATGTTAAGCATCAATCAGATCAGAGATATCGCTGAGATGCGAATGTATGTAGTATGCAGAATATACTGTAAACGTCACTGCCCGCGTGTGTGTGCATGTATATGTGTGTGTAAAATGTATCTCGCAGAGCAAAAGTGGAGTCCCAGCTACACACATGCGATCCAAACTTGGATCAGCGCAAAGCCTGTCGCAGAACGTCACACACTTGTCACACTTACTTGACAACTTTTGCAGGAACCGAGTAAACATCCTTTTTTTTTCTTTAGCGTATCAACCGCAGTCCGGCGAACTTCGAAACACTGTACAGAACGTAGCACGTTGTTTTTTGTTGTTAAATCCTAAGCGGCAAGCACAACTGATTTCGCACAGCAGCTAGCTTATTCGTCGACTGATGTCGAACTGTGCGAGTCTTTTTCTTTTTTTGGCTCTCCGGTACCACCGGTGTCCGTCAGAAGCGCATTTATTTTTATGTATACATTTAGTTCCTCGTTTTTTTCCCTTACCGCGAGAGAGTGCTAGCAGAGCTTTTGCACGTCAAGTCGCGCTGTAGCCCCTGGCAGCTAGGGAAAGGTTTTAGAAAAAAAAAAAAAACGTACTTCCCCTTCGTGCGTAAGTAAGAATGCGCACGCACGGGGACAGAGGATGGCGAAGCGACAAAGAACACAGAAAAGATGCACGCCGGATCAAAATGATAAAAATTGCGCCTTCGGGAGAGGGTGGTAACTGAAGTCCTCAAGACCTGAAAATGGGAAGGGTTATAATGCGTTCTTATGACGTGAAACGTCGGCCCCGAAGGTTCTTGGATGGTGACGATAGCATGTCTGAGAGAAGGCACACAATTCAAGGACGCACACACGGAAAAAACTGACGTGCGCACGCGAATGTGTAGTATATACACTAGACCTCTAATGTGGACGGAGATTCCACAAAGGCGTCTTTTCTTTATTATCAGCCCCTCCCCTCCTGGCGCCGGCGCGAGTTTTTTTTTTTTTTCTCACAGTCACTTTTGAGTACTTTCCTCGGTCGAAGTGGGCGACCCACCGGCCGTAACAACAGCTCTTGTGTGCCGTTTTATCTCGCGTTCTTTCTTTTTTTTAATTCACCACCCTCACTCAACAACCGTGCACTTCGAGGACAGAAAAGGCAGTGGCGTTTGTTCTTGGCTGTGTTCGTGGGAGGTTGCAGGGGGGTCAGAAAAGTTGACGCCGCACTTAAAGTTGCGAAAATGAAATGAACATGACACTCCGACTCTTCCTGTCTTCTTGCCGTGCACAGCACGAGGAAGATTAGCGGCCAGCAGCCGGCTAAATGAGTCTAATCGCACAGACACCCCGTGCACACATGTGCGAAGAACGAGCGTGCAGCGGCGACATCGAAATGGAAGAAAAACTAGAAAGAAGAGCGGACGAGGAAAGCCCCGGACGGGTTAGGCCTAACGCATTCCGAACACGATAGAAAAAGAAAGCAGACAGCGCGCGCAGCAGAAGTCATTGCGGTTTTTCAACTCGGGTGGATCTTACGTACCCGGCAGCTTGGTCGCGAAGCCATGGCGGCCGCCTTCCGTTCACGTTGCACACGAACTGATTTTAGATAAAAAAACGTGGGGCACAGCAGAGCCGATGCACTTGACAAGGCCGCGGCCGGCGGAAGAGGTCACTGATCGCCACCACAAGCTTATCCCGAGTGCAACCCTCCCAAATGCAGCCGTTTCCATTCATTCGACGCGAGCCACCAATCCACAGCGTAGCGTAGGCTGCGAAGCGCTGCGTCGTCTGCTACGGCTGCTTCGACCGGGAAGCTAGCGCGCGGAGTATGCAAATGCAGCGAACGCTAACGAGAAAGAAAAGGGAGAAACAGTCGATTGATATTGGTGCGTATTTACCCGTGGCTGCTGCGTAGCTGTGGTAGAAAGCATTCCAAGACAGTGCGGAGCTTGAAATAACGATACGAACGCCTCACAGCGAACACCGCAGACGCGGCGATATCGTCACGACGAATCGTACGATATGGCGTGAGCCCACTTCTTTCAAGGTGCCGAGGATCGTACGATCATCGCACGGTGGTACTACACGGCATGAGGCGGAAAATGCGCAATAACGAGCCATAAGCAACCCCCGATGATCCACGTAAAGGCCACGTATTTAATGGACGAGCACGCGCACGCCAGAGGCGCTCGAAAAAATAACGAGTGCTGTGCGTCAAGCCCAGAATAAATGAAAAAGTCAACGAGGCATCTGCGAATGAACGAGAATGATTACTTTCCTGTTTTACTTACGGAACCCCTGACGGCGGCCCCCACGGAGAAAAACCTTCGAGCGTTTCCAGGTTTTTAGGGCGTGTCTTGGCAGGTGTAACAGGTATATTTTATTTTCCATATTTACCAGAAATATGGTGAAATGGTTGTCTAAATGCACCTGCCACAAAATGACGCGCTTCAAAAAACTGACACGTTATTCATTCAGTAATGCAGTATTCTCCTAACACTGCGCTACTTATGAGGGAACACTTTGACAAAAAATGTCAAAGTTGATAAACGAGTGTAAAGAATTAGTTTTATTTTACAAGAACAGATGGCGCGACAATACACTAAAACTTAATAAATGGTGTCGTAAAAAGGCATGTTTTTTGCATAAAGTGTTTTAGTTGGCAAATATTTGTAAACTATGGTTGAAAAGCAGACGCGCTGTTTTCAAATTGAACACGCTCCTGTCGGCTTACCGTAACACCGCGCATGATAGTATGGATGCAATCATAGGCTTGCGTACTAGGGGGGGGGGGGTCGAAGGGGGCAGCCGCCCCTCCAGTGACCTGAAAGGGGGGCGCAAAATTTGCTCCTTTTGCCTCCTCCTAGTCAAATTAGAGTGGGGGGGGGGGGGAGGGGGGCAAGATTTGCCCCATTCACTGACTTAAAAAGAGTAAAGAGAGGGGAGGGCGCGGCGATAAATTTGATCCCCCCCCCCCCCCATCCTGAACGGAAACCCTGCGCACACCTATAGGTGAAATTGAAGAGGCAGGGCTCCCAAACGTAAGAAAGGTTCTATTTCCAGCTAGATTATTGAACCAGTAATCTTTCCAGCTAGAAAGATTACTGTTCGCGATCTACGAATAAGCTTTTTGAAAAGAAAAACCGAGAAAAGACTTGCGAATGTGCTACGCACTTACTATATTTACTCCACTGTAAAAAGACCTCCATTGTTAAGCGAGGGGTGACTTTCCATGGCGTCCAGGAAGAAAAAAAAAAGTTTCTTTATTTATTTTCGTATTAGATTGTAACGCGAGAATCGACTTCAGGTTGAAAAAAATGTGGAAGAACTGGCGTTAGATTCGAGTAAATACGGTAGCCCCAACTCGCTCGCTCGTAGTTGACAGTACGCAACAAATTAAAAACGAAAAAAAATTAAAAATTAAAAACGAAAAACACACACACGCGCGCGCGGTGTGTTTGTGTGTGTGTGTGTGTGTGTGTGTGTGTGTGTGTGTGTGTGTGTGTGTGTGTGTGCGTGCGTGCGTGTGTGTGTGTGTGCGTGTGTGTGAAATGAAAAATAAATGTGTGCTCATGCGCGCGTTGGATACAGCAGAGGTCAACCACCACGCTTACACCACTGTTGCACTTTTCGCTGTGGCCATTTTACAGCGGAAGCTGCAATGAGATCACTTTTTGGGTCACGCGCAGTTGTCCGCCGGTGCCCGTAACCACATCGCGCGAAATTTGAAAAGAAAAAACCTTGCACCAATGACACAGTGGGGCTTGAACCCGGGTCCACTGCGTGCCAGCCCAATATTTAACCACTGAGTTACGCCGGTGCTTGTAACTCAAACTTGCATTAGGCATGCATGCCCCAGCACCAATGGCACAGTAGGACTCGAACCCGGGTCCTCTGGGTGCCAGCCCAGCATTCCACCACTGATCTACACTAGTGCTTGTGACTTGTTGTCAAACTTGCCTTCGGCAGGCTTGATGTCGGGCAAGCAACCGCGTTAATACGACTTATACCCGTGCCACACGGGCATAGAAAATGACATTTGGTGGCGAAGGCCTTCAGTTCCCGAATGACATTCGTTTCGCCGGCGCTGCTACACGTCCAAAGCGAATGACATTTGACTTGATGATGTCGATCACAGCACCTTCCAAGTGAGCATTGAGTGAATAGCAATAAAAAAATTAAGAATCATTTACAAGCTTCATACACATCAGATAATCATCAAATGTAGAAATAAGCGTATTACGCTGTCCTAAGTTTTAGTTTCTTGCTTTGTTTTACAACGTTGCAGCCGACCGTAGCAACCTAAGCCAACACTAGTCAGATCCACAGCGTAAATAGACACTAAAATTGACAAGCGTTTCATTATCAATACTTGATTTTCTTCGTATAACGTTCAAAGCATCTTTTTAAGACTTTAGTGCAAATAAAAGACGGGAAATTTCATTTTTAGCTCAATACGATTTGTTTTATATACTTTCAGGTAAATCGCATTCGCGAGCTGTGTCGTCGAGAGTAGGCATTTCTCAGTCAACTGAGTTCTGGCGAAGGCAGTTGGTGGCGAATGGCATTCGGATGAATGCCATTTCGTTCGCCCGTGTGGCACCGCGCGAATGGCAATAAATCTGAAGGCATTCGGAGGTAAATGCCATTTTTTCTGCCCGTGTGGCACGGGTATTATAAAGCGTTTTACAACAGCGAAAGACCAACCAGTCGTCGCACAATGCGAATAGCGTAACGAGTGGGCCGTCCAATGCTCCAACCCATTACAAAAGCTTGCTCTTGTTCACCTATCAACTGTGGCGCATACCCACTTCAGCCATAATTCCTCATCGTCGTCAGCCACTGCATGGACAATTGGTACAAAATTCCTTGCGAGTGTTTAGCGCATACCACGCTGCTCAGAATAATGACGAAAGCTAGCATAAGCGAATGCCGGCCTACTATCCTAAAATGTTTACTATTAATGCCCTATTGGGTACCATGCAAGTGTGCTTGCAGTAGTTACCCAGTGAGTGTTTTGAAAAGGCTCTGAAAGGCCGGTCTCCTAGCTTTCGCTGTGACTGTGCTGCGCCTACCCCGCAGGCCTGGAGTTTTTTTTTTTTTTTTTAAGCTTGTGCACGGAGTCATGCAATCATCTAAAGACGCCCAGAATTTTTCTAACGCACGGCACATGGTCATTCATCTCACATCGAAGCACGACGCTTGATCCTGCGCAGTCGAATGCGAATATAGAGGGTAAACTGACAACCTGATGGCGTCATACCACTGTAGCGCTGACGTAATACACCCCGCAAAGTAGGCGAGGAAAGAAGAAAAATAGAAGAGAAAAAAAGTCCCTCCTCCCCACCCGCGGCGTTGACGTCACTACGATTAGCCCGTGACGTAAATTGGTGCCGCGAAAACCTCCTCTGTCCTCTCCTCCGGCCGCGTTCCACAATTGTTGAACGCTGGCCATGGGACGAAGGTTTTGCTACGTGGCATCTTTCGTTCTTGTTTTGACTCTTGCCTAGTCGTTTTTGTCTTTGTGGCGTCTGTTCTTGGTCACGAGTAAAATGTTTCGTCTCGTTATCTCGGTATCATTAGATCAGCCTTTCAAAATGTGGAAGGACTATGCACTCTTCCTGCAAGAAGATGCTTAACTTGTAAGCGAAAAAAACACCAAAGCTAGTTCGACCCAACATCCAAGCTGCACGAACTGCGCGGAGCAGAGTCGTCTGAGTTTATCTACACTGTATCTGCCTTTTTCTGGTCCTTTGTGTTCTCTTCGGGTGTTTATCTGCTTCTTGCTGCTCTTTTCGGTTACTTTCTTGCGATTATACATGTGCGATATTTGAAATCGTATTTTGTTATTTATTTTCTCACGATAGTCTGGTTTGTTTCGCGATTATCGGTTTTCTTTGCTGTGGTCTCATTTCCGCAGTTTGCTGCTGCGAGTGCGGTGCGTCTAACTCTGGATGATGGCGTTACTTTGACGAGCGAACGCTGGCATTCCAATCGTGAAGCCTAGCTGCGTGACGTCACGGCCAGACGTGAGATCACGTGACAGCAACACGAAACATGAGACGAAGACAGGGCAGTCCTTCATGCAGCTTCGCTGTAGAAGCGAACGCTGCAGAAGCAAATCGATGCCTTCTTGAGGCCTATGACGTCACGGCACCAACTCTCCGTGACGTCATCCAGGTTTCGACAGGTTTTCGGTAGAAATGAATGAGATTTCGTTCTACACCCATAGGGGGGCCCGCACATGCGGAAACCACCACCAGGATTCACACCAGGGTGCTTTATAGGGCCAACCCTGCGAGTAACGTGTAAATTAAGGCATGGGCGTGTATACCCGCGTCAATTATTAAAACACGACAAATGTGCACTTCTCTTGCCGAACTAGCCTATAGCTTTATCGTGAGGCATATGCAGAACGTCATAATATTTTTTTTTACATTACGTCGAACTGGGTAATTAACAAAGATTGCTGAATTGCCTTTTAAAATTGTAACTCAATCTCGCAAAAAAAAAAATCTGCAAAACTGAGTTGTATCTCATTTTCGGAAACGTCGGATCATCATTAAGCGATCTATGTTTCTATAACTGCCAATCCACCATGCAAGGTAATTGACAAATGTCGCCTAATTAACTTCTCAAATATTAACTCTAGCCGAAAATCAATACAAAAACTGTAGCTCTTGTTCAGAATGAAATAATGCAATGATTGCATTATTTCATCTATATGCTAACATTGCTGCTCTGTTTAATTTTGTTTCAGCCTTTCTCAAATGTGCGCGAAACTTGAAAAATGCTGGGCGTAGGCTGTAGATGAAACACCCCGTGTAGCTTTGCCTAGTTTGAGGCACCACATTGTAGCTACAGCGAGAGCAAGCCATGACATACACTTGTAGCTTATATATCTTACATGCATACCTTCATGCAGCTACTGTCTATTTCATGCGGTGCATGATCAAGCATATACGGGATGTCTGCCGTTTGATTTGTGCAAGATCTTCGCCGGGTAAGCATCTATCTACAGACTCGGCACGCCGTGAAAAGCCGCTGTTCCGTATTCTCTATCATGTGTGTAATGAATGTCGTTGCATTTTGGTGTCTGTTTTTTCTGCCAAATGCAACCACGTGGCTAAAACGCACGTGTGAACAGTCACATGCCTCGGCAGCGGCCATATGCAGCACACACGCATTTTCCTGGTTCGGAAGCGTTTCCAAGGACGGTTATAAACGGAAATTTTTGTTCTTACAGCTGTGTGGTGAGACCAGAGTAACGCCTTGCGAGGTATATTATATCTGAGTGTTCCACGCACAACGAACTTCCCTTGGACATTCCCGTGCATGCTGCTGGAAGTTTATACATCACTACACCTCATGGATGTGTCCGCTGAACATTTAAATTACGCCAACAAGTCGCAATGCCCACCAACTATAGGTGGCGCTGTGCGATTCAAGATGGCGCCCGGAGAGAGGACGCTTCTGATTTCCGCTTGGCGGCGCGACAGCCTATAAGCAAAGTACCATTTTTGTCACAGCAGATCTTTATGAGTTCTCCATTTGATATACATACCCGAGAACTGTGTTTTGCAAATTGAGCCACAATTTCTCGGAAGGATGCGCTCACTGGATGTCCCGACACCGCAAGAGAAGCACATTTTATCAGACAAGGTGCTTTCGATGCACGACTAAAAGTCACAGGGTGTGGATTGTAGGCGCATAGGTTGCATGCTCTACCAGTCAAGGTAGAATGTCATTAAAATGAAAAACGGAGCTGAATTTGAGCGAAGTGCAGAATAAATAATGTACCTAAATGGTTAATGTCTATACATAACAGTTTTTTTTTCAGTGTTTCTTCAAGACGTCATGTAAGCAATATTGGAGGAATAATAATGAATATGTAATGCATTTGACGTTTCCGAACTGCGGTTACGTCTTGACCAAATTTGCGCTAGTTTATAGCGGAAACAACGAATACAAGAACATATACAACGAATATACAATGAAGATACAACGAAGACAAGAAAGGCCAGCGGTGCTGACCCGCAGGTCGCGGGATGGTATCCCGGCAGTGGCGGCTGCATTTTCGATGGAGGCGGAAACGCCGTAGGCCCGTGTGCTCACATTTGGGTGCACGTTTAAGAACCACATGAAGGTTGAAATTCTCGGAGCCCTCCACTACGGCGTCTCTCATGATCATATGGTGGTTTCGGGACGTTAAACCCTGCACACCAATCATCCTACTTACAAGAAACTATGTTTATCACCTATCATACAACACAGACCTATAATTTTCCTTTGCTTGTGGCTCGCGGCATCGTCCTCGTTTTAAGTTTAACAAAAACAGCCAGCTTTCGTACCGTCTTCTATTAGGGGCGACGCTCCTTATGGCGTGGCTTGTGCATCCCTCGTAGTACGTAACCACCAGTGGCACATACCCAAAATAGGTATAACATTTTGACCTCCAAGGTGGTGCCGGTGAGAGGTTTCTTCTGTGCGTTGTTTAACAATAAAAAATAGTGCTCAATGTACATGTCAATGGCTGCTAATGGGGAATGAGAGACAGGAGCATTAGGGTTTTAGTCAACGCGCACGCTGCGATCCCCATTAGCAGCCATTGGCATGTACATTGAGCACTATCTGACAGGAAAAGGTTGCTACGTTATACTCGCTGGGCGTAACCTCTTTGGTTTTAGAAAGGTTTCGCGAGCGTTCGGCCGCAGTGCCATGAATACAGTGAACTAGTATATACCATGAACTCGAGGTGGTTAAAAGTGGGAAGTCGACCCGAAGCGCAAGCCGTAAGAAAGTGTGCGTGTGCCACCTCTCGTTTAGTCCTTGGAATGTCCACTGAATGGCGGTGGTTCTATATGGAGAATATATGATAAAAAGATGCGAGATGGTGGGACTTGGAGTGTTGAATAGATGGACGAACGGACACACAGACAGATGCATGGATGGACGCATGAACGGACGCAGGGGCGGATGCATGAACGAACGCAGGGACGGGCGCACGAACAGACGCATGGACGGTCACACAGACGGACACATGGACGGACGAATGCTTCGCCCCAATCTCCATCATTCACTCCGTGGATATGCTGCCATTTTTTTTTTTTCAGTTGTCTCGTTCCATATATCGACCCATCCTTTTTTCTCTCCTTTTTTTTCTTTCACGTAACCAGTCCTCCATTGAAGGACAGCGCTTTTTTTTTTCCCGCCGAAATCATGCGATCGTCGTAAGTGCGCGCAAAAGCCACCGAGTCGATCGCATGAACAGCAACCGGTTATGCGACCGCAGGTATATCTAGCTCCATACACTGTTACGCTCAGCGAAGCGTAACATGAAAAGAAAAAAGGCGGTCGATGAAGCATCCTTTCCTCGTCGATAACAATCTCCGCGGCAGCGCCGATTATACTATTTTGTCACGCGCGTGGTTTCAGCGCATCGAATGACTTCGGTAGTACCCGGCCAAGGGGCAGGGGTAAGGATAAAAACACGCAGAATGTAACCTTGCAGCATGTTGCAAGGTGACGGGGATTTGCAATCTACATTCGGGTCGGTAATCACTGCTGCGACTACTTATGGCACTTTGCGTGTTTTGCGTCACAGCTTCTGTCTGACGTTTCGTCAAGCGGATAGACGCCTTTATGCTAATATCACCTTAGCTATCAACCTTGCACCGATGAAAATTATTATTATTATTATTATTATTATTATTATTATTATTATTATTATTATTATTATTATTATTATTATTATCGAGTTTGTAGTGGCGGTGGTGGCACACATGTATACATAGAAGCCTGAAAGCGTTCCATAGCGTTCGGTTACAGCCAGTTGTTTCTTTGGGTTATTGAAGTCTTTTTAGTTTTTTTTACAGGCACGCTGAGACAATGCGTGGTTACGTTGGGCCAACAACAGAACACCCCGCCGGCGATAAAAACCTACAAAACGCACGCACGAACAAGCATAAAGTATTTTAAGTCAACCCTGCCCCTCGAAAGAAATTTCCGGCTAAGCATTCATGCGCAAATCACCCCCCTTCCCCCCCCCTAGAAAAAGAACAATTTGGCGACGCTGTGTACCCATTGGATAAGTCTACGCTTTCCACGTCACCACGCCTCACAGTTCAGTCAACCGACAGCCGCTCATCCAGCAAACGACACGTGATATGTACCAGCGTATAAGACCTGGCTTGAGATGAATTCATATTTATGTGCAAAATGCGATGCCCACAACTCTTTCTTTACCGTCTAGCTGTTGATGAGCTACCAAGGCCCGCATCGTGTGGACATTGCACATTTGTGAAAACAGCCACGAAGTCTCGCGCAGGCGCGCAAAAGGCGAAGGAATTTCGTTTCGTTTCGGATGCGCGACTTCGGAACACGCGCGCAAAAACACCGTTGCGAAGAACGCGTAAGCTGGAGATATACATAAGCAAACGTATTCGCAACGTCTGAAGAGCTGCTCACAGAAGGCGCATCACAAGCGTGGTTGCACTATGAGCGAATTCAAGGCCTCCGCGTAGCATTTTTGGCCGCGACGCATTGACATCCATCTGTACGGATGGCGAAAGTCGTAGACTGTCCATCCGCCCGGTCGGCATAGTGTGGGCGACTGATTGTGCACTTGAGCGAGATGCAAGAAATATTTTTTTTTTCGTTGTTTCGGCTTCATCATATAATATCGACATGTCACAGTTGGTTACAGGTATTTTAAAGACAATGACTCTGAAGTCTCAAGACTGAAACCCAGTAGAAAAAAAAAGAGATGTTCTTGTGCAGGCAGGTTAAAACATCAGAAATCAAACAAGTACGCGAAAAACAACAAACGCATGCAGTGCGCTATGCGCAGGGAATACTTATGTAATGAAAAATACATAAAATGCGACAAGGAAAATTCAATGCGATCGAAATTTCGAAGGTCTCGCAACGTTCGTTTCGGCATTCCATTCATAGTCTCGTCTTATCGAATATTGACCCTGCCAAGAAATAGCCCTGAAATATCTGGTAACTGGTCCCTCACAGCACTGGACATAGTTGATCAAACGTCGTGGGCGAAAGCGAGCATGCTACAGGCCTTGCAGTCAACACAGGCATTCACATCCTTGAGATCAGTAAACAAGGGCGGCATTTTCTTGCGAAAAGACCGTCGACTTCGCGCATGCAGACAGTACGAAGCTACATTTCAGGTACATGCGTTCAAGGTGAAACACACCCAGGGAAAAACGTACACGGTTCAGATTTTATCCTCAACGTCTTGGCCGCTTTCTTTCTACGCCATGAAGTAAATGTCATATATACCACGCACGTCGTGGGTCCTTGAAGTATATTTTTCTTTGGATCAATGATCCATCAGGCAACGTCTCCATCGTGTGGCATTCCACTGGATAAATTGTCAATCGGTGACCTGGAGTAATAATGTTCTTGCCATAAGTGAATTCCCCATGCGCTGTCGAACTCTCCATCTCGTGAGCTAGCTATGCCACTACGGCTGATTGGCTCAATACGCCGCCACTGTACGGAATTCAGCAAGATCGCCGTGTTGTCGTCCATTGCTCTTGGAAGCCAGAGTTCTTCAACCGAGATCGTATGGGCGTGGCGTCATGTCTATATATAGTTGTCCATCTTGCGAGCTCTCATTGGTCCAGAAGGTCGCCACGGCGCTTCCGATTGGCTCGAGCTGCCTCCATTGTACGGATGTTGGTAATATAACAGTGTTGTCGTTTGTTGTTCAGCATCGCGACGCTATAGGCTTTTGGTGAAACCAACTGTATGCATGAACGGCCAGTGAAACACTGCCCGCAAAAACGCGCTGCACGCAACGGATCTCAGAGGCATTTTGGTTCGACGAAAACCGAGAAGGCCAAAACTGAAAAAAAGTATCTGGAAACAAAACGCGACAAACGCGACTGAGATACTTAACGAGCGACTCGACAGTGAATCAGCTGCTGATCAGAAAGACACGGGTTCCTACTGAAACGTTCCGTATGCGAGTCCAATAATTCCATATGTTTCCATAAAGAATACATATGTTTCCAATATATTTTCCAT
Source organism: Rhipicephalus microplus (assembly GCF_013339725.1). Taxonomy (NCBI): domain Eukaryota; kingdom Metazoa; phylum Arthropoda; class Arachnida; order Ixodida; family Ixodidae; genus Rhipicephalus; species Rhipicephalus microplus. The sequence continues at coordinate 167,123,609 of NC_051167.1, forward strand.
ATATTTCCGTAAGATTCTTACGGAAACATACGGAATTATTGGACATCGCATACGGAACGTTTCAGTAGGGACGTTCGATCGCCACTGACAAAGTTACTCTTACAACAAAGGTAAAATATTTAGGGCATATGTACTGCGCAATGTCAGCTCACGTTAAAGAATTCCTGGTAGTTCGAAACCATTCGGAGCATTCCAAAACGGCGTCTATCATAGGCTGAGTTGCTTTATGAGGCTAAAACCCATAAACAAATCAACCATTCAACACGACATGACTGGAGGTCACGATCAAAGACACAGACCAGCTGTGGAACGTCTCTTTGCGAGAATGTATACAATAAATTAACTGCAATATGAGAACTGCTCACACAGGTCTGAATAAAACTATGCAGCGATTTCAGTATGCTGTCGTCTCCCGAATTCGCGCACAGGAAGGGCAGTGATTAAAGATTCGACATTTAGACCCAAAGGTCTCACGACACGACTTGATTTCTTCGGGGCTGGTCCTGACAAAGACTACTTTTGGCTACTTCTGTGTTTGGTTGCTTCAGGCTTGATGATATCATTAAAGAATATTCGTGGGGATGTGCATTATTAAAATTACAGCAATCCGCATAAACGCACGCCTAGAAGGCCGGACCACTGAAAACTCGTTGCAGGATGTGGACACATATGGTTCCGCAACAAAATGGTAGTTTAGTTTTCGTCAAAACTTTTAAACAACTATTGTTCTTGAAGAAACTAAACCTCCACACTAAAAGAAGTAGTCCTTTTATTCTTTTTGGTAAGCCTTAGCTTCTCCCATGTAAGACACACATAAACTGCGTCGGAAATCGTAATACTCCCTTCCGAGTGTCGTGGAAGGTGACTTTCCAAAAAGAGTACGTGTTAACGTGCAAGTCCAAAAAGAGTGTGAAAGAGAGTTTTATGTGTCACGAGTCAGGACTCCCCATTAAGAATAACGGGTACTCTCCTTCTTTCGTAACATGAGCATAGCAATAAACGGACACTTAAGGTTACGGGCACACTATCCTCGTTCCGTACAGACCGCAACCAGGACGTGACATGGAGTACTACGCAAACGATAACATCTGGGCATCGCAATACGCGGACGTAAAAAGCATGCACGTGTTGAGGAGACGAGGTAGAAGCAAAACACATGGGAAAGAAGCATAATCGCTGGGAAGTGAGGAGGAAACTAGAAAACCACGGCCAACAACTTCCTTTTTTCTTTTCTCTTTACTGAGGATATAATGCTTCAAGATGCACTCACGCGGACGCTTATTGGTCGCCCGCCGGGCAGCCTTGACTCCCATGAGGACGAGCACAAACCGGAAGAGAAACTGCAGCCATGCGAGCATGTTATGGCACACTCGCCGCGCTGCGCAGCAGCCTCATATACTTCACATGCAGACGATGCCGCCCAAATCAGCGGCAAACGCCGTGCCCGTCGATCGTCTGCTATGTCGTCTGCAACCGTGCGGTGTGCGTGTGAATACGAAACTAAGCCGGAAACGGTCGGTCCGCGCGCACACGCGAATCCGAAAGTAACAACGTTCTTTTGCTTGTTTGCTTTTTCCTGACAGAGCAGGAGGAAAAGGAAAGACGCAGCGCCGATTCTTCCTTATTTTCTTGTTCTGTTTTCGTTATTTTAATTTCGTACTCTGCCCCGATGACTCCTATATATACGGCACTTCCTCGTAGCAGCGATTCCGGAGCAGCAGCGGCCTGCCGGTTTTCCTGCTGAAAAATCGGCGTCCCACTTAACGACTGCTTGAAGGAAAATAGTGTTTCTTTTTAATTGTATAGTTCGCAGGTACCTTTTATAATTTTTAGCCACTTGTTTATACGTTTCTGCTAAGCTCGTTTCATAACACACTCACTAGGTCGGAAGATGGGTAAATCCTGTTGTTGTTTCAGTAACAGCATAGAGTTAATACACGAGTAACAGAGCCCTGAAATACAAGACTATACCAGTGCCTTTCCAAAGATGAATTGCATCGCTGCAATAAGGGCCCAAATACTGTCTCCGGTCCCTTGATGTCCTGTACGACTAACATAACTACATACTCAGAACAGTTAGTGACTAACAACACACCCAGCTAACTATAGTCTGCAAATGCTATTCTTGGTTCGTTATAAGATTTGTGTCAGGTATAGCTAGAGCAAGCCTTGACTTACAATTTGCGTGCTTTGGAGGGTATGCTTTAACATACCGAGTACACTGCAGAAGTAAACATGCAAAGCTGGTCACAAGTTGAAGATGTGTTGAAGCTTTACCGGAGAAACATATGCAGCAGTTCTGTACACCACGCATGGAAATGTTTTACTATATACGACTGTGTCCGTACTATTTGCAAGTGGTTGGCCGAAGACAATAGATATGTTCGCTTTGGACGTGCCTCGGTTAAAAAGGCATGACTCGGCAGCAAACGAGTGGCCATTTTATAGCATGAAAATCTCAGTTCAAGCTGTACGGATCTTCGAGCAAAAAATAACAACCTTAACGAGGAATAGCTATAAGTGCAGATTGAAAGTGACCTTCCTCGGACGTTTCCATGAATATATTATCCTAATATTCGACGTCTATGGGATTTCCATGTGTCTTGCCCAAGCTGAACTGTGGTCGCCTTGATGGATTCAATAAGTTAGGAAAAGGAGTCTTTAAGATGGTTTGCGGAGTAACATGAGCACACAACAGCCAGTCACGCTTCTTACACTCAGTCTAGCTTAGGTGTTGTGAACATGTCAAGCCATAAAAAGGCGGTACTAATAAACTGTATTGCGGGTGCCAGAACGACACATTCATATAAAAAACTGGGGAATAGTAATACTCAAACTTCGTTCTCACTAGTTATGTTTTGTGGCAATTCATACAATCACTGAACGCAGTTTATCTACTGCTGATAATACTCGGGGGTAATCAATAATAAAATTTGGTAATAACAATGTGTTATCTGAGGGTATTCAACTGACAAAGTTACATAGGTGACACCGCACTGACTAGAGTTACGTAAGGCACTGGCCTCTATATCGCTCCTCTTTTTTTGGCGCAAACGTAAAACGATGCATCGCTTGAAGAAAAATCTCGTAGATAGCGAGAAGTTCGGACATGTAGCCCACGACGACCAATGTACATCTAATTGTCAGTGCGAAAGCAAAGCAACAATTAAAAAACAACAAATTAAAAGCGTAAGGTTGTGTTGTAGCCCTTCTACTTTTTAACAAATAAGAAATATGACATAAAAAATATTTTAATGAAAAGAATGCGATTTTACTTGTCGCACAATATCAAGTTATTACGAGTTGTAGCCTCCCTGTTAACCTTCTCCTCTCAGCAGTGATAGCGATAGCCACGGTAAGCCTTTTCACCAGACGACAGGAGCAACTGCACTTCACGGGCTGTCATGTTGCATATAGTTATACCAGAAGTCTAGACTACTTACGTATTATTACACGTAGCGTAATCGCTAGGGTAAAGGTGAATTGAGCATTAGGCCAAGTCCCGTACAGCTCTTAATGGTCAGTGTATTAAGATGAGAAGCAGATAAAATAGATAACCTCACACTCATGATACAGCACGCCTAAATAAAGGATATGACAGAATAGAGTAAATCAATTAACACCGCATATCGGCTATTTTCCTCGAACATAAGTAATGATACCGGATATCAATTAACCTGGTATTGTGCTATAATCTTGAATTAAGGATTTCTTCTGGAAAGATGAGTACTAAGAAAGTGTACCTCTGTGAACGATATACTGAGGAAAAAATGTTGAAGAGAGAATGCTCACCAGTCGAAGAAGACTTGTCCATAATCCAAAAATGTGGGGACGGATTTGCCCGCCCTGTTGTCGAAGGAGTCCAATTAAAGGCGAATGGATGGCACCGGATTTGAAATGTATAGAAGGGACGGCGGCGATGATCAAGTAACGGGCGAACAGCACTTTCCCCCCACGAGCCTCCTCTGTCACTTTCACGCCACCAATAATGAGCGACCACTTTCTCGGTTCATTTTTTTTTTCTCGCTTTCTTTTCCGCGAGTACGCACGAAGCACTGTCGTCACGAGTAGCAGACGACGCCCGAAGAAGCAGAAATTGCAGCAGTGCAGACGACGCACACGTGGTCGGTACGTACGGGACTACCCCACAGCCGCCTGCATGGCCTGGAGCACGTGTGAGGTGGTCATAGATTTTTCTTTTAGTGTGTTCTTTTCCGTTGCTTATCACAGCCCTTGGAGAGTTTTTTTTATCCTTTTCCTCGTGCTCCGCACCACCACGGTCACAAGACTGGCCTTCCCAGTCCCTGTCCTTCGGAAGACCGGTGGTTTGAGAGCGAGCGAGCGTGAGATTGTGCTGAGAGAAAGAGTGTGACGAAAAAAACAACCGGCGTGATAGCGTTGCGGAGATGCGGACGAATGAGGCCGAGAGCAGACGACAGCGAAAATATGCAGCAGACGACAAAAACAAAATTGCCGCTGCGCTTGTTGCCAGACCACTTTCGTTTTTGCGCCGTTTGTTATGCACTTGTTTTGTTTTATTGCTCTGCCCGTTAGTCGAAGATCATATTCTCGTTACCGCAGCGACGATTGACGAACAGGCGATGAGCTGTGCAGTGCAATATCACAAAGAAAGCAGTTGAGAAAACGGGCATATTTTTTTATTTTTTTGGCACACAATTAAGGTGCCGGCTACTCGTTAGCCCTTGAGTGATTATTGAACGTGCATCCTAAGAAAGGAAAAACATGGAGTAAGGACATATGCGGTAAAGCGATCGAGAGAAAGAGAAATCTCTCTATTGAAATCAGAATGGCCAGGCAGGATATATTTGCCTATTTGCAATTCTTCAGGGACAGCAGGAGAGGGGAAAATGGGTCAGAGAAGATTTTGGGCAGAGAGATAGTTAAAAATAGAATAGCTTTTTCCTAATTTTCCCGCCATTTCACACGCCAGACCCCTAGGGCATTTATGTTCTTTTCTAGCGAATTTCAACACGCGACAAAAAGCAGCTTTGAAAAATACGAGGGGTGTTATGAAGTTTGCATTATCATTGTGATATTTATTTATAAAAACATACACGTTGGGCATCAAAATGAGGGCAAATTTGTCTAATTTTACCCAATGAGGTTTAAACCTCCGTGGTTTGACTGTAATATAAAACTTCTGTTGCTACAGAACCGAAACAAAACTGACGGCACCTTTAAGTTTGGTTCACTCAGCACAAATGACGCTAACGCATGCTGATTCCTTAGGCTACGAAGTTTTACCTTACCCGCCATATTCACATTATCTCGGAACTAAGTGGTGTTTCTCTCTTCCTTCGCACGTAGGAAGAGAAATTTCTTCGCATGTATGTCATAAGTACTACCGAAAAATATCCCCGATACTTTCCTGGACTCGATCGTCTGTTAGTTCAAGTAACGTTGTACACTGTCGTTCTTTATGAAAGGGAACATGCGAACGCGATTGCCCCGCCGCGGTGGTCTAGTGGCTAAGGTACTCGGCTGCTGACCCGCAGGTCGCGGGTTCGATTCCCGGCTGCAGCGGCTGCATTTCCGATGGAGGCGGAAATGTTGTAGGCCCGTGTACTCAGATTTGGGTGCCTACAAAGAAGCCCAGGTGGTCAAAATTTCCGGAGTCCTCCACTACAGCGTCTCTCATAATCAAACAGTGGTTTTGGGACGTTAAACCCCACAAATCAATCAATCAATCAACACGCGAACGCGTGGCCTGTGCTCTGCGGTGGCTGCCTACAGCACCATCAACCGACAAGTGAAGAAAGCACGTTCGCCTTTCGCGTCATCTATGGCCAAGCAAGATAACGAGTTATGGCCGGCAGACAAGCGCTGCTAGATTACGTTCCCTGATCGCTCGCGCGCGGCGAGCGATATCGGGCGATTACTGCGTGCCGTGGTCGCGAACGTTTGATATGTTGGCAGTGGACTACGCACTGCAGGCGTGAGCAGAGAGAGAGAGTGCAATCTAGCAGCGCTTGTCTACCGACCGTAACTCGTTATTTTTTTCGGCAACAGATGACGCTGAAAGCGAACGTGTTTTCTCTTGCTGTCGGTTGATGGTGCTGTAGGCAGCCGCCGCAGAGCGCAGGCCACGCGTTCGCGTGTTCCCTTTCATAAAGGACGACAGTGTACACTTGAAAAAGCATATGCTTGAGCCGATTGTGTTTTATGGACGTCGGGAAAACACACGCGCGAGCGTTAAACGCTCCACGACGGAAAACAAGGGGCGCCACAGCGTCACCGAGTACGTCTTCACGGAAGTCTAAAAGCTACCAACGCACGCTTTCGTCTCATTAATATTTACTTCCTCTCTGAAAAGCCATTAGAACACCGTATGTCGGCAAGCATCCGGATAATATGTTCGCTAATGCGTTTGTGAGGCCTGTTATTCTTTTTTTCTAAAGTATGTCGAGTATCATTCGCTTTGACATTGTTTTTTTTTTTGCAATTCAATTGCTTAGTTTTTTCTTTGGCATTTGGCTCGAATGAACAAGTAGCCCATGTTTCCTTGCAAACTGGCTTTTAGCATCTGCCGCGGCCTCTAATGCGAACAAAACGGTGCAGATGTGTTTTGAATGTCTTCCTGGACTTAGAAGTGTGGCAGTTTGGGTTGGTTGGTATGACATGACGATAGTTATAACTATACGACAGCTATAACAATTGTCTTCCTGGACCTATTATACACCCACTCTCGTGTGATGCGCTCCACGATAACAATTTGTGACCGAATGCAAGCTCCGTATTCAATCGCCTAATAGCATAGTCGTGGGCACAAGGGAGGGGATGGGGCAAAGTGGGCACTTTTGCCTAGTCATTTTTTAGGGGTGGAGACGCAAAACCAGCAGCACACATTCCCATAACTGAAGGGGGGGGGGGGCGCTTATACTCGGAGGGAGGGTGCAAAAGTAGTCCCATACATTGATATAATAGGGAGGGAGGCGCTGCGACGAAGTTTGCCTCCCTGCAAGAGAACCTTACTAATTTATGTTGTTTAGTGGCGGGCGGGGGCGTATGCAGAATTTTTTCGAAGTAGGGAAGGGGGGGGGGGGCACCTTTTTTGAAATCGCCATTTTTCGCTTTGTATGCCATGACCAAATCAAATTTCAGGGGAGGGTGCACTGGCCTGGTGTGCCTCTTTCTGGCTACGCCACTGGTAATGGGCTAGCTGTTATAGTTGTAATGTTAGCTATGACGATTAATGTTGGCCTCACCCACTGTTATAGGAGCAACATATCATCGCTATTGAACCTCAAACCAGTGTTTAAAAACTTTCTGTTATTACTCACGGTACTAAAAAGCACTCAACGTAAGAGTTTAACGCGGACGTAACGTATGTGGACATTGTAGTAGCAGCATACACGTGACGAACACTGTCGCGATAAACCGCTCATGCGTCAACAAAGCACAGTATTGCACGCGTGCGCACGGATATCCCCCTCCGCCCCCGCCCTTTTTTGTTGGTCGGGTCCAAAAGACAACCTGCTTAACAATAGATTAAAAAAAGTGATAATGAAGCAATGGCGTGCTTGTCAAAATTAAATGCCGTTGGTTCCTGACATTCCAGCACTAAAGATGGGTAGTAAACAGTTCTTGTAAGGCAATACATCAGTCAATAACCTTCTTGTTGGTAACTCTGCTATTAACATTGACAAGAAGACCGACTCTTAACCTTCCCCGCTCCCCCTAGGTAACTTGTGGGGGACGAGGTGGTCACATCCTCGTAGCCCTTTTGTGCGCACGTCTGTACACGGTATGCAACAAAGTTCGCAGTAAAGACTAAACGGGACAGAAACAGGTTGCTGCTGATGTTGATAGTGGCGATGATTATTATAATGTGCCGTTCAAGCCATGCGACGATGCCCTGTCCCGCTTGTTTGACATCCTGAAACTTCTCTCCAAAAGAAACGACACGCACAAGACGATAAGAATCCGGAAGCAGATGGCATTGGTGCAAGTAGGAAACCGAAACAATGCATTCTGCAGACGAGAAACGAAGAGCGAATGAGCACTTACCCCAGGCAACTCGACGACGAATCTTGGGGTGCGGCGTGTCCCGTAGCGTATCCGTTTGCTCACTTTCAGGCTTCGACATCTCTCTTCCTTCGAGTCTCCGATCGCAACGTACGAAACGCAGCGACTCGCCGAACAGCGTTCGAAAAACAGCCAACACCACACACACTATCGCGATAACCATCGCCACCAGCGACTTCGCTTTCCTCCTCATCACCGGTAGCGTTGCCGGCGCTGCCCATGGCCTCGGAAAGGCTGCGCCGAGGCCTCAGGGGCCCTCCCGGGTTATTCCTAGGGTGATCTGTTATCGCTACAGTCTTCCATACACCTCCGCAGGGCAGCACATTAGTCCTTTGAAGCTCTCAGTCTGAAAGCGCAATTGACCGAGCACGTGTTGCTCTAACAGCTGCTCGCCGAACGAAATGATCCGTCTGGATACAAAACTGCCGCTAGAGTCGCGATAGCCTAGGGTGTTCTAGGAGAAGGTGAAGGAGGAGGTGTACAGCATCGTTTTTTTTTTTTCTAAATCTTTATCGGATCTTTTTCGCGCTAACGCGACTGGAGCCACCGCGAAAAGATGTGCCGATAGCAGCGGCCCTTCTCTGCAGTACACTCGCTTTCCTAGGCCTGGAAATGAGCTAGCTGATAACACTCGCAACTCGCCGCTTCAAAAGCTGGCCACAGATAAGGGATCAAATTTGGGATAGAAAAAGCAACCACAATGATGCAACGCAGTTCAACCTAGAAACGTAGGTCCAATGCGAAGTACAAGGACAAGAGAGGCTATAAATACAGCGCTAACAACGCACTTCATTGTAGTGGCTGAATGATACGTGTGCTTGAGCGGCAACGCGCAGAAAAAGAAAAGGCAACGCGGAAACAAAATATCCTAACAAGTCAATACAGTGTTCGAAAAAGTATAATTCAGCCAACGTCACTAGAAATAACGTTGAATTCAGCGTTGTGTTTGTAGCCTCTCTTGCCCTTGTCATTCGTGACGTTTCTGAATCTAATATGAATAGCCAACAAGCGCAATCTGCAATTGTTAACACAGTGCACCTGAGCAGCTAAAATGTTTTCTGAGCAAATAATTTTTAACGCGCTCCGAATGAGGCGATTCGGTTCACGAGTTGCTCAAGAGCGGATTTTGTGTGAAAGACACCAATGAGTGCGTTTACGCGGAGGGCTAATGGTAGTAAAAAAAATATATTTGGCGGGAAATAGGTGAGCTTGTAATAATTCTTGGGGTTTTTACGAGTCCCAGCTAGCTGTATGCTCTACGAGGAATGTGGCCGCCGTGTCCTGTTTTTGAGCTGTCTACTTTGCCGGCTACGTGAGAATTGGAATGGGACTTAAGATGGCCGCCGTCTATTTAGCTGTCTATTTAGCCGTCTACGGTGAGTATTTGAACACACCCAATAACGTGTAGATAGTGTCTTCTTTTTTTAATGAGACAAACAGGCCTATTTGTTGCCAGTTTTGAAATGCGAAGCATTTCTTAGCGAACTTTAGCGACTTTGGGCGTATGTATCTATCTAGCCACTTACGCATGGGTGCTCCCGTGGTCACCCCCTTAACTTGGCGTGAACCAAAATTAGCATGGGAGGGTAATATGGTTTGACGAAAATGACGCGCTGGTCAAGAGATGAATAATCTCACAATTCAGTCGCGTACGTCGTCAAACACTCCACGGCGGCACATACCCACACGTGGTTACGTGCCGTTGGTATGTGGGTATGTGCCACAGGTGATTGACACTTGGTAGATTGTACATAGGAATGATAAAAACACACAAGGGTAATTTTAACGCGTAAGCGTTAAGAAATACCCGACATCGGTAACGTTGACCCAACGATGGCACAGATTAAATGTCAGTGTTAAGAAAAACCTGGCATAGGCAGTGTCGCAGCAACTCATGCTGCAGATTGCATGCATCCCTTTGAATTCACTTGTATCGACAAAAGCTGAATACGCATGCCGTAATTGCCGTTCCCTTGATTACACAACAGAGCTATGTCTGGACCAGTATATCGCCAGATACGGCAAATATCGCAGTTTCGACTGTAATAGGAGAGCTTCTTTTTTTTGTTCGCGATCTTGTTCGCGATCGATGTTATTAAGTTTCTAATAACACACACACACACACACACACACACACACACACACACACACACACACACACACACACACACACACACACACACACACACACTTACTTCTCGGAGGCTTACACTTAATTCTCGGCTTACTTCTCGGAGGCAGGAGAGTCTTCCGCGGTCCTCGTTCATGCCGGCTACTAATGTTCGAAATTTGAAAATAAAATATGCCTCGCCCTGTTCGCGCTCACGTCTGTTTGAGAAACCGGACTGCAAAAGAGTTACGCTGATATTTTCAAAACTGTGGTTTGGCAGGCGCAGATGTCTAGATAAAGTATATATATATATATATTATGAAGTCTTGGCGGATGATGGTGATTGTGATTATGCAGGGATGAGGACGATGTAAGTTACAAATGCCCACAATATATATATATATATATATATATATATATATATATATATATATATATATATATATATATATATATATATATATGCATGCCCACGGCACACGTGTTTGCGTGCGTGTATTTACGCACATTGAAAATCAAAAACGTTCGGGGCAAGGATTACAGCAGCTTAATTTCAATATGAATGGCGCTACGAGTTGCGCGTGAAAAGAAGCATATGCGTGAAATACAGTCGCACATAACGCTACAACAACTCTTCTAAAGCACTTGCTTATATAAATGAAAATCTATTCCGTGCTTAGAGAATGCTGAATATTCTCACACAAACTAAATAATGCTGTACTCGGTGCGGAGAATTAAGTCGTCATGAGCGAATCGGTTAGAACAAACTACCGTAGTGTCCATCACCTTCTTTCGAATGTCGTAATTTTCCAGATTTGCGCCATTATCTGTCGCGCGTCTTCTGCATCCGTAAGTGACACGTTACCATCTTTCCACCACTGATTCCACGCATTGCGACACTGCAATGGTCTCTGGACATCGCTGTCTTTTTCGGGCTCGAGCGTGTGGCACACGCTCGTGACATTGAGCACTTTTTTTTTCTTTAAACGCGCGGCTTTGTCAGTGTGATAGCGCGCGCACGCGTGGACAAGTAGCGGCCTCCCGCGGAGATCTCTGTAACGAGCGAGCCCGCCATGTTCACATCAGCCAATGGCTGATAGATGGGCTTGTTACGTGCGATTTTTGGGTATATTCCGTGATTTGTCGAGAGAAGAGAAAGCAATTTTTAGCTGACTTTGATCATTTATTGTCAATTCCAGGTCGCGTGCTGTGCTATAACATTTGGTTCGCGTGTCTTCGGTAGCCTCTACTACCGATCGGCAGCGTTTTCTTACCATTCTCAAAATCTACGCCGCAGCGGAGATTTCCGACGTGTCGTCGTGCCCTCTCTTCCCGCAGGAAGACTGCAGGGCGCCGCTTCGAAAATTCCTGCGCTGAAGCACCGCAACGGGTACGTGTGGTAAGGCCACGTAAGGCCTTACTTTCAGCGTAAGCGCGCTGCGCCGGCACATAGCGGCCTCCCGCGGTAACTAAGCAACCCACGATGCGAAAATCTGCTCATAACTATGGACATTGCATTTACGACACGCACATTTTAGATTATGATAACATTATTTGACAAGAGGGAGCCTTTTCTAGACGACAGAAAACTAATATTGAATTGCCGGCCGCGTGCTTGGAACTTGTTGTTGGGCTAGTTGGTCAATCGCCATACTGTAGGACTTGGTGCGACATGGTAATCCCTTGAAGCACACTGACAGCCTTCACGCGGGCTACCGCTGAAGATGACGAGCGTTTCTCGAGTGGGAGCGTGTGCGATGGTTTTTCGAGGGATTACAAAGTTGCGCAAGGTACCTACAATATGAGCTATAACGTTAGGCTAATTTGTTCTCGGAAGCCTCAACTACCTATCAGCTGCATTTTCCGACCATGCACAGAAAGTGTTGCAGTGATACTTTAATACTCTTCGCAAATATGCACAAGCTACAATTCAAGCCAACCTCTACTTTTCTGCAAACAAGCTACTTTTTTCTCTCCCTTAATTTGTGCACACTTTGTGCAGCTAACAACCTCTTTATGCTATGCAAACATCCATCACCTCTCGTCTGAACTTCCTGTAGTTGAGCGTAGATGTAAGCATGAAATGGCTACCAGCAAAGCAGACTGGTTGGAGCTTATACGAGACAGCATCTTAAAATGGGTATAATGCATGTTTGCAAGAACACACCCTACCCTATACAATGCAGAGGCCCACGAAGACACCATTGCTTCCTATGTGGGGTCAATCTTGGGCTTTGGTGCACCATACAAGGCATACCACCACCTCTTATCTCACAAAAATGGCATGCACCGATGAAGGCACACACAGCAGCATTGCCGTGCAGCTGCTGCATGCGGATCGCACTGTGGCATGCAACCGAACAGAAGTTCTGCATCCAACCTGTTCTCTTGGCAACCAAAGCACTGCAATTTCCTAGTTGGCCAACAGATGGCACCAGCATGACAGGGGCTTTATGCGCTTGCAACTTTATCAAGTCACTACAAGTGGCAGTGTTTCAACTAGTGAATAATCCATTCAGTGCTCAGGACAAACGTCTTGCAGTATATGAAGCATAAACATTACAGTGATCTTGCAATGGCCATGTTGAAGCACGAAATGCGCCTTCGTGCAAATAGACTGACCAGCATACATTCTTTTCTACCATTACAATGTATGCCATTGTTTTTGTATAACACCAAGAAGCTGAGCACAATCGTCAAGGCATTCTCATAATGGCTACCATGTTTTCAAAAAGCTATTGTCTTCTCAAATTTAGATATATTCAAAAAACGGTTGACAATTTCGCATGCTGATCTAGAGGATAGTTCTTCAAATCTCTTAACGAACCAATTAGTGCTCTGCATGGAGGGTGTAATTTAAAATAGGGTTTTTATTATGCGCATCACTGCTGATTGCAGTGGTACTGCCAAGTCTAATTTTTAGCTGCCTTTGCATTTAGAACAAGGCATGAACTTGTGATGCCACTCATGCAATCAATCTGATTGACTTCATAGATATAAGTACCTGCAGAAAATGTAGTAACATCCAGATTTGAAATTCTGTAGGTGTGTTTGTTGGCAAGGAGATCAACCAGAGAAAACCAGAAAAACCAGGCAACTTTTGTACGCATGCAGAGAATCTCGGAAGACTGCCTGGCTGCTCAAAGTTGAGAAGGAAAACCACGACTGGGAGAACGGTATACTCACGCCATCAGTAGTTTTCCCGATACAAGGTACCAGGCTTGGATTTCAGCACTAGTCATTCACCCTTACAGTAGCCTAATGACTAACACGATTTGAAGTCATCAGCCCAGAGACCCTTTAGTAGGCACACATGCTATTCACATGTCAGGAGCATACAGAGGGACAATTAATCGTTATTCTCCTTGTTCCCTGCATGCTACACATCTGTCTGCACTTCACAAAACTTATGTAGAGAATCATTCACAGCTTATTAGTAATAGACCTCATACAAGGTCATGTTTATTTCATATTTTGGATAACTACACCGTAAGCCAACACCATACTTTACCGTCATATAACAGACATTTTTCTTGTGAAGCAGAATATGTTCTAGTTTTACTGACTTTACAACTTATGAGGTGTTCACCTTGCATAAGTCAGCCCTGTACATAATTGTGAAGGCATTTCAAGAATAATCCACAGTGCTACTGTGATGCTGTTCATTGTACTTGCCAACACAGTTGGTCCCGATTGTCCTCAGCGAAAAAGGGACATAGATTTCTTTTTGAAGTTATGTGTCCTCACAGTCTTCATTATTGTCAATATGCAGCGAGTGCCATATATAATCCTGCACAAGGTTGACCTTCGGGAACTCGGCCATGCAGGTCGTGCACGTAGGCCACGTCAGCTTCACGTGCGGGTAGTAGTTCTGCATGCACAGTCGAATGTCGTAGCTGTCCGTGCTCAGGCGCCTGAGCATTGGCATTGAATCAATAAAACTGCGAAGCTCCTCGGGCGACACGTCCAATGCCCTCAGTGACCAGTTTGTGTCGAGATTGAGAAACTCCATCTCCCTGTGGATCGGCCGTGGCTGCAACGGCTCTGCTGGGCCTTTGATGTACAACGCGATGCCCCACCCGCCGTCGAGGTGGAGGTTGGTGAGGCCCTCGGCATCTTTGAGAAGGGTGAAGAATGCTTTGTCCATGTTGCAGTCACTGAGGGCGAGAGACCTCAGTTTCGTAAACGAGCCAGGTTGGACAGCCTCGTCGCTGAGGTTGCAGTCCAAAAAAGAGAGGCATTCGAGGTTTGGACAATGACGGGCAATGGTAGACAGAAGTATGCCCTTGAAGAATTTTATCGTCAGGTGTGTCAAGTGAAGCGCTTGCAGCATGTCGGTGATGTAGGGGGAGAAGGGACACATTCCACCTCGGCCGCCATACATTATGGCAAGGCGCTTCAGCCGGGAGAACTTTGGTACGAAGGTGAGGACGTTCCGGTCTACCGTCGAGACCTGCGTCAGGAGTTGAACAAAATTGCACATTTAAAGTGCCACTAAACCACCTCCGATATTTATTCAAACATTGCAAGTAAACACACGCATTGCGTACAGAATGTCGTCATGATCAATGATTCTACATGTGGCAGCGTTATGAGCTGCCGGAGCTACAAATTACAAGAAACAATCTCTCCTTCTTTCAGGACCTTTTGTGCCTCTACATGAGGTGCCGATTGAAATATGCTGTGATTTCTCTAACAAGAGCCTATGATTTCCGGTCAGTCTACAAGCAGCTCTTTGTGCTGGCGGTGGCTCCTCATCTCGTGCAGAGGTTATCTAGCACGCTGCGTCCCCATACGGGTACATCGTGTTGTCGATACCTTGAAGGTGTGCGCGCAACACAGCGTCTATACCGACACGATTCATATAGGCGCATCAGCCGCGGTTCGCTAGCAAGCACACAGCTGCAACGCAACTGACGGAGTCGCTGCAACCGGAAGTAGACTGTGTTTCAAGCAGCACGTCAGCGATGACGTATGCCACACGAGATTGGGAGGGGCGCACTGCGAGAGGGCAAAGCGGCTTGAGAGAGGATACCACGAAGGGTAGCGCAGGAAAATGCGAAAGGAGGGATTGTTGCAGTTTCGATATTCAGACGCGCGTAACTCTGCTATTATGGCACAGTTTCGCAACATTCTCACGACCCCACGTTTGTCGTATACTCGTGCACAATTTCCCCAACACAACTGAATTTCGATCTCTGGGTGGTTTACGAGCCCTTTGAGGGGACTGACAACTAGCCAGAAAGTGCGATTAAATCCTGGTGGAAATCAAAAGACTGAATTAAAAGTGATGAGTTTCAAGCGTCCTCAACCAGTGCTCTAAATTAGAATGTATATTTGAACGCACCCTCGCTCTACTCTGTGCTGCTTACGAGGTAAAATCAAAACTTTTACGCTGAGAGGCGGGACTGTTTTTGCGACAACTGGTCGCACAGCCGCCCTCATGATCACCTTCTACAGTTTGCAGCATCCACGACTTCGTAGTCACAAAGATAGAAAATTAAAATGATGAATTTTTCATGGTGTTTTTCACATTACCATTTTGTGATTAGACCAATAACTTTTAGTAGCACTAAAGAAAACAGGTACCATAAAAATTGGTAATCAGTTTCTATGTCGTTTTTAAAGTGCAAAGCAAGATTATGAAGAGTGGTGAAGTGCAGGGCTGGGTATTTATCTGGGCCCCCTGGGCTTCTTTAATGCACCCCGACAATAGGCGAGGCTTCTTTCATTTTTGCTTTACTGACTTTGAATTCCAATGACGGAGTCGAAGCAAGTTTTTCTGCTCTTTTCAGGGAAAATGTGTTGTAATGGCAGAGTGAGGGCGAGAATCAAGTGTTCGAATGTGAGAGTCGGAGTGGATTCAGAGAAGGAGCGACTACGAGGAGCAATAAAAGTTGCTTTGCCAAAATCGGCGGAGTGGATTGGAACTTGGCATGATGTACTCCCTTTAACACATTCGCACCCTTGGTGGCACCGTCGGTGTCGCATGTTTTGCGACAGCTGCGAGTCAGGAAGCTCCAGTTCCTGCACGAGCAGTTGATCGGATCGTGTCATCGACACTGAAACCACTACGTACGAGTGGTTATTCAACCAAATTTTACAGCAGCATTAGCAGAATGGAACAGGTATTCTGGGCAATCCAAGGATTTCGGCTTCCTCCACGTATCCACGCTTGTTCCGACTGTGTGGATTGCATTTCAATCACGGATACGGAGGCGTCGCTCTATGCCAGAGTTCAGCGCTCACTCACAGAGTCCCTTGGCTGCTCAGGCTCTGCCATTATAATTGAATGGGGAATTCAGCTGAAACGAATGCTTGCTGAACCCATGATTACATCAGTGCCCGAGTTAAAATGCAACCAAAAAAGTGTTCCACGTAGCAGAAAGGGTTGCACACATGCCAAGCTTGAGGCTACTCGGGAGTGAAAACTTGTGTACAATAAAGATTGCCTCTTCAAACATGGGCTCAATTTAGGGCAAAATCAGCGAAGCACACCCTTCTTTCCCCGAACAAATCAAGCAACTCATCGAAACTTCATCCAGCTGTAACAAACAGCTGTCTTGCTTCAGACATGGTTGTGGTACAAACATAGCTCATACTAAGCGAAATATTTTAAAACGGGCCTTCTGGAGCATGATAAAGGCGTGCCCTTGCAAGTGCACCACTTCAGTTTAATCACGTCAGTATCCTAAATCAGCGTGCACCACACGGGAGCTCACTCAGCATCTAGGAAAAACGATACGGTTGTTTGCACTATGTAGAACGTTAAAGAGCATTGCAATTAAATCGTGCAAGCCGGCCTGTCATGTGACATAGTTGTTTTGCTTTTCCTGGCCATCTGCAGTAAGCAGAAATACAGGAAACACTTAATAAGAGATTAAAAAAATATCTAATCAGACATTTTGCAAACTGTTGTACAACTTTTTAATTATAATTCATTGCTTTAGAAGTCGGCTGAATAATAGTGAATAATTAAGCAATTAGGCATAATGCAAACATAGTGTGACTAGCTCCAAGAACATGCACAGGCAGTCACACTATTGGCAAAATAAAATGCAAAAGGGGTTGCTTTTTCTCACTGTACAATCGCTTTTTGAACTCTGATAGCTAATCTTTTTTTAGCAACCCAATTTTTCCTATTCTTTTCACAATTACCTCAGTATTCAATGCTAAACACACTTCACTGCTACCAAGAGTAAAAAAAAAAAAAAGTAGCAGGGCCCTAAAAAGACACTGAGGAGAAAAAAAGGCTTTTTGTGCATTAGTAAAGTGCAATATGACAGTCCCGAAAGCCCCACTCATACGGCAAGACAATGCTACGTAAGCGAGAAAACACAGAAAAATAAAATGCGGGCACAGATGCCACCTTGAGATTCTTGCACCAAACACCATGACGTAAGAAATCTCGAAGGTGTCTACTGGGTCTCACGCAGTTTCCAATCGATAAAAAGTGACGTACACAGTCCCCTGTGGGTGCCACAAACCTCGCATAGGGAGTTTCTGAAAATTTCGTTGAGCCCATGTTCCGAAGACACGAAAAATACATTTTGAAATTCGCAACGTCACGTGCAGAGGTTTCGGAGTGAAATTTAAAAATGAAACTACAGAGGCGTCCTCTGGGCACCAATTCTTGTCTCTTATATGACAGGTCTGTTATAAGCAGGGTACCTCGTATGCATTTTTTAACCCGTATTTTACTGTAGGCACACTGGTGTTTTATACCCATTCGTCTCTTATAGAGGGGTTCAACAGTACAACCTTATGTTTGCCCACTAATTCCCTAAAACCTGCATTTTCTTTTCGCATGTTTTACCAAGCGTAGTGCCATGGTAAAAATGGTTTTTCTAAATTCTGAAATTGCACTTTACTATTACACGAAAAAAATGTCTTGCTCTTTAGTGTCCCTATAAGTGCAAGTTACTCGAGCGAGGCACAACTTACCTGCAACTGCTCGAGGTTTGGATACAGTTTGTGCGCCTTCTTAATGCAAGGCAGGGTAGTGGTGCCCATCATAGTTGCGCTGCGCGTGCTTCGCCGAAGGTAGGAGCCCAAGGTCAGCTCCCGACAGTTGTCGAACACGGGTGGAAAAAATGGCGACCTTGCTTGAAACCGGTCTGTAAGCATGATGGCTTCGTGCAGGGGTGCTTGAAGCTCCGACAGCTGCGAAAATTAAGTGAAAGTGCAGAGCGAGGAAAATACTACGAAAGGGCTTCGGCATACACCGAGCAATCAAGCCTGCATAAGCTAACATATGTCACGGATTCTGAAGTGTACATTATTGTATACGACACTTTTGCATAAGGTAGACACTACTTAAGAGGCTTTTCCCCAGATCTCGTGGAAACCTTTTGCTGCAACTTGAAAGTTTTAAGATGTGGTTTCATCGTTACATTACAGAAGTAAATCTTCAACTTGCCCAAATATTGGATAAGTCCGAAGAAATTTGAACTGTCAACGTGTAGTGATCATATAGCTATGAGCCCTATTCAATCGACCAATCAATCAATCAAAATTTATTTTCTACTGTAAGTACTGTCACTGCGAAAATAGGAGGACGGGAGAAAAAGGCTGCACTTTTACAGCCAGACAAAGCCAGTGACAAAAGTGACACATAACAATACACACAAGGGTTGGATGCACCTTCATCACTTTTTTTCGCATCTTTTGGAAAAACATCAGGCCATTAGTGAAATACTTCCAGCTTCAGAAGCCTTGCATTTGTACAAAGTTCTTATGAAGGACTGCAAGACCGCCTTCCTTTTGACATGATACCAAAGGCAAACAAATTTTCTGTTAGATATGAAACTGCCCTGTGACCACATCTTCAGGGTGTTCACCGACGAAGTGAACACTCGTTTTCCCTTCCTTGGCGCTATAGTTTATTACAACCTGAGAATAAATACAAACTTCACCGCCGGAGCTATGGTGCGCCTGCCGTCTTTTAGTGCAAAGGAGTCGTGATAAGTAGTTTCCGTTTAACCATGAGTACTTCATCGCTAACACAAATACCTGCCAACCTGGCAACAGAGAAATTCGTAAAACACACGAGCGTGGAAGGGGGGGCAAGAGGGGGGAGGGGTTACCAATTTTTTTTTTTTAATTTGTAGGTGTGAATGATTTGCCTTTAGCGACAAGCATAATCTTGCTTTGCCGCCATAAGTGATATCGGCGCGCTGAATTATTCCCCCCCCCCTTTTTTTTGCCACTAAAAAAAAAAACATTGCAAAAAACAAGGGGGGTCCAAACGCAAGCGCAGATATCGGTGTTGCGGTCTCATAATGGCTTGCAGTGGCCGAACACACGAGGGTAGGGTTTCCCACTAAGGTGAAAGTCTCAAAGGGGGAGCGCAAATGCTTCCTAAATTTTGCGCCATCAATATAACTATAGCCAAAAAATCGATTCCGTCAAAACAACTCACGTATGTCTTCACACGTGAACGGACGAGACGGCGCAGCTGGCTGCCACGAAAGCATGGGTCAAAGCTTTGGCTTTGCTCGCAACTTGATTCTTAGGACAGGAATGTCAAAACGCTTCTAGTCGTTTTTACGTCTTTACCTCCTTTAATCTACCTCTGCGCCAGCCACGTGTCCGCCGAGCTCATAGATTGCTATCGCATCGCCACGATGGTTGCGGTAAACGTTTTTTTTTTTTTAAGTCCACATGCCTTGAAAACTAAGTCGTTGTATGCTATCTATGATCACAACTGCCGTGGCTTGCGGAAAGCAGTGTTGCTTTGATCGGTCGAGCGTTGGCCGTGCGCACACTTTCGGAGTTCTGTCAGTAACGTCGTCACCATACATCATGGTGCCGAACTACCGCGGTTTCATCCACAGCAATTATGGCAACGACAACCATGCGCACTGTAGAAGATAGTACGTGCGCTGGCCGCACGGGTACTTCTGAAGTTCGAGCACGCTGCTTTTGATTGGCCTTCGTTTGACAGTTTCGGTACAATTTGACAGGAGAGTTTCACCAATTCATATTCACTGCAGCTTTGCATCACTGAGACTCTTCTGTACATTTAGATGAACGCCTCTCAAATTCGTTTATAACAAAATGCGGTGGGCTCTCAAAAAGCCTGGAACGGACTGACCAGCACTTTTGTCAATGCAGCCACATCTCGCACACAAATTTAGATATCCAGGGATTTTTATGACAACCGTACAAACGGAAGAAACCATCAAAATCCGAGAGTTTCCTGGACAATGCGGGAGACTTGGCAGATATGTGATAACACCAATACATATTGTTCTCTCCTGGTGGTGGAATAGAGCACAATGCCGTTTTTGTGGCCTCCGCGATTGGCTACGGCACATTGCCGTAGCCAATCGCGGAGACCACGCTATTTTGCTAGTTTTATTGTTTTAATCGGAAATGAAATATCTTTTGTGAAATTTCAGGTAAGATTCGTCAAATCGTAAGCGCGGTCGAAATTCGTATATTTTACGGGAAGATATTGTCGCGGGTTATAAGTGACAGGGGGTTTATTTAAAAACACGGACAGTGGGACTTGTAGAGACGCTCTCAGAGAAGGCCGCTAAGATTGTCGTCTTCTTCACTCTGCTGCGCTGCGCCTCTCGAGCAAATCCGCGTTCTTCGTTGTCGTCGCTATCTCGCCGCTAAATGCAGCTATGCACGCAGCAATATGAAGGGTTGGCAGCATATTCAGAATCAAAACTTCATTGTCTCTACTATTAGTATTGCGTTCAGCTGAGCAGTGACATCAGAATCTTTGCCGAAATTTACCAAGAAGTTCAAGTTTTCCATCGAGGACCAGCAATACGAACATGTGTTTGTATGAGAAAGTCACCTACCTCAAGTATGCGAAAGGTGCTTGACGTGACTGAAATGAGTAAATGCTCTGAATGGGGCATTTATGCAAAGACAGCGACGACTGTGGGTAGAGCTTACATTATTTATTACATTGTAACTGATTGTAGTCATGTTATTTTAAATTTGAGCAGGATTTATTTGATCCAATCAAGTTCTTTACCTGCCAGTTTGCCGCTGCCTGTGCTAGCAGTGATCGATCTTGTCACAGCGTTTGCAGCATTCCCCATCGCAAAACGGAGCACAGAAGTACAACTTCTACGCACCCAGATTGTTCACTGCCAACGCTTGCTTGGGTACAACCCCGTTTTTGTAAAAAAACACAAACACGAAAGGACACTCTTACTGAAGGACAGTTTGCAAGCAGCATGGTGAGCGTCTGGGGGCAGAGGAAGAGCTCTTCGGTGCCGACTGCTGGCGTGGTGCCCCAGACCTGGTGGAGGTGCGACGGGTGCGACAGCACCTGCACTTCGTCCGAGCTATCCAACTGCAGCATCAGGTCATGGTACAGGATCAGCCTAGTGAGCTTGGTGAACCACGACACTAGGTCGGCCATCCGGTCCCTGCGAAGCCCTAGCCGTTTTCAACACTCAATAGTAACATGGGGCTCATGTCAAAGCTTCAAGACCATGAGGCAACATCAGGATTTTTTGTCTAAAGTTGAAGACATGCGTTATGATCGAATGTCTATAAATAGGTAAAATTTACACAATATGATGTCAAGGATCCAGAGATCAAATTTAAAAAAAAAGTGCAGGGTAAGAAAATATATTATCGTATGTTTTACAGCAACTAACTGTAATTACAATGTAAATATCCATCTAATTATTATAGTCAGTCATGTAATACTTCATCATAAACCGAATTCAACAACACACTTGTGCCACACTGTGGTGTACACGTATCCCGAAGGAGTACGGCCACCAGCGTGGGTCCAGTCTTAGCGAGCCGCAGGGCACGCGTTAACCGTCGCCGTGGCGAGAACACGATACTGCTCAAAGTCGCAACACTTTATTGTGGCAACACCAAACGCAGTACAGCCCGTTGCAAAAAGGCGCGGCGGGAAAGCAAGTAGGCTTATCCACGCCACGGGCACAAAGTACTGCACAGGGTGCCACGAGCACGTCTCCGCGGTAAAGGTGATCCACGGAAACACCGGAACAAAGGCCCGGTTGCTCGAGCGAGGGCAAAGGCCCTCGCGTTGGCTTTGAAGGGAGACGGGTCGGCGTAGCGAGGCCACGCACTAGGACACCGTACCGCCCTTCGGCCGTGAGTACGCAGTGGGGCAACAAAAGGTGAGCGTTCGCCTCGGGCGCGAGGCGCCGTCAGCGAAGTCCAACGAGCCCCCGAGCGACGGGAGTCGACGGACGGCGTGGCTCACCGTTTGCTGTCCCGGAGAGTACTGCCTGCCCCTGACGCAGTGCGCGAAAACCTCTCGAGAGGCTCCATGCGCGGCGCCACAGTCAACAGCCGCTACCGGGTGAGGGAGTTAAACGTCACTCCGCCCTTCCCAGCGCGGCAGACAGCAAAGGAGGGCAGACATGTCGGGACATGAGAACGGCAGAAAAGGCGGGAAAGCCCGCGCAAAGGCAGCGGGCCAGCCTCAATTCCCACAACAACCAACGTCTCATTAATCCTCTGCAATCCACTGTCAGGTCCCTCCTGAAAATGCAACGCGGTCAAAGCAGTCTGTAATTGGGCACAGCTCTACAAGCTCTTTCATGGTTCAATTCCTGCAAGTGTTTTCTAGTTGCATTATGTGCCATCTCTAAATGAGTAAGTAAGCTCAATTAATTAGTAAACTTGTGCTCTGAATTCTATGGCTTTGGACAGGAATGGATGGAAGGTGGGTAATGGTTTCGGACTGCCCAAGGCAAGGCCAAGAATGAGAAAGAAAGGATCAGTGAAAAGCGGCACATATAATTAAGCATGTGACCACCACACCATCGAAGGCCGCATTTCTTCACATGTGTGACTTTTTTTTTATAGTCACAGTTTCCACACAAATGACACTTTTGAGAAAATACAAGCTTAACTTGAAAAAGGAGACCACAGCTGAGAAGAAAACTTGCCTGTTGTGCACAATAATCAGCTCCTGTGCCTTCGAGACAACGTTCCTGGCGGCAACGACCATTCCTTTCATTGGCTTCATCTCAGGCAAACCTGAGAAGAGTATCGTAGAATACGAGTGCTTGACGAGGAAGCTTTGGCAGCTCATAAAGCCTGCCGGGCACGTTGTGAGCATCGTGCGGCTAGGGTCGACAGTCAGTTGCTGAGGGATGGAGGGACTACCGGTAGAGGCTTGTTTAGCTTTAAGACGACCAGGTCTTCGCTATTGGAGAACACGTACGGGTCGCCCATCTTTTCGATGGCATCCCTCATGTCTTCCCAATAGCCCATGGCTAATGTGTCAGGTTCTGGTCTCTGCTGGTGCGAAACTCTGGTTTTCAATGAGGAAAAAAAAAAAGGAAGAGAAAGAAATGAGAAAAGATGCATAATGTCAAAGGAATATAACAGCGAACAACTTGGCATGTTGGTATTGCTTGATTATAAAAATTAGGCGCAACGGACATGACCGACAGACAAAAAGGGACATGCACAGTGTAAGTGTGCCTCCTGTCTGTGTCTCCCTTTTAGTCTGTCTTACTTGTGCATATCACATACTTATATGTGAAAGAACTCTATGCAAGCTTTGTGAAAAAAATCAGAGTGCATAGAAAGATTCTTTTACTTGATGCTAAAGTTGTTTCCAGATCAAGCAGCTTGCATTTCGAAAACAGCAAGAACGTTTGAGAAATGTTTGAGTTTCGGATTATTGGCGTTTTTCACTGGTCGGTTAGGAACAATATTTTCCTTGCTTCATGGCAGCGAATCGATATTTCACTAGTTGATTCTAGAGAGGGTTTGCACGTTCCGCTGGTTCTTTATAACAACTCGCTTCACGCCAGATTGCTTGTACCTCGTGACCTTGGTCCCACTTTTTTAGCAGGCAACATACGGAGCGGAAGCATGAATAATTTCTGAGACCACTTTACGTGACCGTGTGCATCATCTTTCGGAGTAAGCTCACGCGGGTCATGTGCGTCCCTAGCGAATTTGGTTTAATGCAATCCCAGTGCTCACTTCGGGATTTTGGCTGCCACTCGGAATTTCCCAGTGGTACACAACATTAGCGTTATGTGCTCAATATTTCACAATGCCGGTGTCGTCACAGCAACGAACATGCACAGTGTCAGTGTGTTGTCCTCGCCCACACACACCTCTTCCATAGCTCGGTGTGGCTTGTGTGCCGGCAATCCCCCTTTTCCTCTCTCCGGCACTGCTCTATGGTGTTTTGCTAGGGGCCGTGACATCTGCTCTAAAGGAGGTCATGCAACTGCTACCACCAGAGGAAAAGGCTCCGAGATCAAGAAGCCTTTCGCAACTTTTTCGCAAGGGGAAGGGCGCATCCACCGTGGCATTGTGAAAGAGGTGCACACGTCGGGATGTGGACAGTGCAGCGATTACTTTCTACGTGTGACACGACCGTGCCATGCTTTCTGCGGTAGTTGCTGGGATCGTTCAAAAAGTTTGGTTGAACCGCATTGAACCAAAGTCCCTCGAATAGTTATAACTAAAGTAGCGCCATTCGTGTCAGCGTGCAGGTTCCTCCTCTCCCCCTTCTTCGTAGCCTTGGTAGTGCAAGCACCATCTTGTCTGCTTCCTACGACCCCGGCCCACCCTCCCCTGGGCGCTGCTGCAGCTGCTGAGAGAGGAGGCAGTGGCGAAGAGACGCAGTTGGCGCTACTTATGTTTTTTCAGGGACTTAACGTTGAACCACGGGATTTTTCGGTGACGGGTTCGCTTCATTTGCAGGTGCTGCAAGTTGTAACGCGTTTACTTTTGGGCCCACACTCAACTATCGAAGCTCCCAGCACTGGTCAAGCGCGTCGAGCCAATCAGGCACGCACGGCGGCAGATGGCTCTCGCTGCGCCGCACACCTAAGGTCCCTAGATGAAACAAGTTTCCAAGGTAGGGACACCTTTCCATTTCCTTCTCGCCTGTGTTCCTTAAGCGCCCCCTAGAAGGCTCAAAACTTTTATCAAAAAGCGAGTGTTTGGGTTCAGTTGCTACGGTGAATAGGTGTTAATGAAACAAAATGAGTCGTAGAATAAACGGTTACCTTTATGAATGTAAACGGTACAGCACAAAAGCAAGCGGAATGCGCGTTACTCAACTGGCAACAATGTTCAGTTCTATATTCTCACCACTAGCCACGGAGTCATGCGTCGGACTCGTACATCGTAACTAGTCAAGTTCTCCAAATGTGTTTTGTTGGCGCTGTGACACAGTGAACGCGCTTTTCCGCTGTATCACGTCAGTGACCACAGCGTGTAACGTTGTGACGAGTGATTACAGCCGGCTTTTGCACATGCAAGGAAAAACCACGGCCATACTGGTATGAATGCTTGACTAGCAGCACCGCGATGACTATTCTTTTTTTAATGTGCCCATTTTGACGATCGTGATGCGAGGTGATTCTGGTGGGGTGTGCGGATCTTCCTGAAAAGCGAGAGTTCTACCGGTGAGGTGTCCCGAAACAGGGCGTTTCGGATCCTTTATGACGCGTTCTGGTCAAGCGCGAAATGTTTCTGAAGGTGCGTTGATAACACGCTCCAGCTGCTCTGTATACGTGCATATGCACAAGTATTTGTAACGACTGGCATTCACTAGACACGCTTCTGGCGTTTCAATAAAAAACGACAAATAAGCTCGCTTCGCAGATCCACGTGGTCGAAGTAGCACGAAAGTGTTCGCATGAAATGTTTCATAGCTACACTTCACGGCATGCTTCATTTCAGATGGCACAAGGTAAGTTGAAGAGAGCGAAACCGTTTTCTGTTGTTTTACGGCAACGCAGCATTGTTGAAGAACTCAGAACATTGCATTGAACGAGCACTGCGAAACAATCTTGGTCGACTTGGCGCCAACTGAAAAGCTCCTCTTAGTATATGTCCTGGCTACGATTTCGTCTTTCGTCACGGCTAGAATCCGGCTAGAGCCATATGCGCATGCGCACTCGTTTTGAACCTTTTGCATAACAATAAATAACATCACCAGCCATTTGCAAGATCACGTGCAAGGAATGCACCAATTACAGACGCGGATGGCAGAGAGAAGGAGAGGTAAACAAGGAGAGTGAGGGGACGGCTCGAGAACAATGAGTGACGCTACCTTGGAAACTTCGTTCATCCTAGGGACCTTACGCACACCCACTCGCTCAGTCGTTCCCGCAACCAAGCGCAGCAGACGTTCTCCCCACCCTACCTCCTTCATGAAAGCCAGCAGCGATGTCGTTTCTGTCCTATCTTTAAGGTGATTCACTTAACGGTTGTGCACGTAGACAGAACAACTGCTAGCTTTTTCGCCCCTTCTTTATGGCATATACATTACTTTTACTCCTACCGTGAAAACTTACTACATGCTCACAGCCAAGCTCTGAGGGTAAGTTGTCTTGTTTCATCCAATAATATCACAACTACTGGCCATGGATTAAATGTTGCATTGTAGGGGCATGTACAGCTAAATGTGTTTTATTTAGTTCCGTCACTAAAATTTCCAGTAGATAGTAGCGCTCGAGTAATGTCCAAGCCTTTCTTTATTATTTCAAATCCGAAATTCCCCAATTTTCAATCCAACGCTACTGCACAACCTTGCGCCGAGCACACTACAGTACCGTCATGGTGCAATGCATTCACCATGAATTCGACCATGAACTCCAAGAGAAGAAAAGACAGACCTATTGCGAACTAACGAGCGAGTTGTTGGCACGGGTCAATTTTCTTTTGTCCTTGTTTCTTTTAGCCTCCATACTATTGTCTGACCAAAGCCACAGAACACTGCCATGCCAAAGCACCAACTAGCCCGAATGCGAGAGAGAGATAGGTTTATTTACAGAAAAGCAGAGAGGTCAGCCTGCTACTCTACACTGGGGGAAGGGAAATGGGAAAAGAAAGATTAATGGATGACGATGGTGAGATAAAGAAGTGAGTATGTAGTATTCTTTCTAGCTGAGACAAATTTTATAGCCGCGCATATAGTCCAGTTGCTTCCAAAAAGGTTATAACTGCTCTTGTGACCGCAGTTGCACTGTTGGTGTCTGGCAAAGGGCCCAACACGGTCTATCAGTTAATGACCTACTGCGATACAGTTCAGTAGAAGAAATCTGTGTTTGTCGTTCACGTGCGTATGCTGGGTAGACACCAAATATGTGCTCAAATGTTTCTGGCACATACATCACAGTGTTAACAATTAGGACCGCTGTCACTGCGACCGATGCTATGTGCGTAACGTCTGGTGTACGCCACACCAAGACCTCATGCGGAACCTATTTTCCAGGTCCCATTTGTGAAGTCGCCGTTCCGGTTTGGTCCAGTACTGAAGTGTGTAGCTGCGCATCACGCAGCGAAGCAGGGCGTTCGTGTCAGCTCGCGAAAACGCAATGAGTAAGTACTTCAGGGGCACTGCTTAAGGCATTTTTAGCTTCAGTGTCTGCCTCTTCGTTTCCCATAACGCCGCAATGCGCGGGAATCCACTGGAAAGTGATAAGATGGCCATTTGTTGAAGCAACCTGAATGAGTTCTGCAATTTCTATTGCCAAGATGTAATATGGACCTTGCTTCATGATGTCATTAATGGTTTGCAAAGCGGCTTCGGCATCACAGAAAATCGTCCAAGGCTCGAGGTCGCTCTCCGGAAAAAAATCTCATTGCCTTCCGGATAGCGACAAGCTCTGCGGCAGTTGATGTGGTTTTATGGTCAAATTTGAATCGTCGAGCGATATCCATGTCTGGGATGACAAAGCCCGAACGCGGTTTGGGCGTTAGAAGGGCTTCCCAACCAAAATAAAATGAGACAAGGCTGCTCAAAAAAAAAAAAAAAAGAAGAAAACTTACTTGGCGTTGGCCCAAACTAGCACCTCACAACAGTGTCCCGTTCACTGTAGAACGTATCGATCAATCTTGAAAAAGCCGTTTTGACACTACGTGGCACAGTGCTAATCTGCGAATCGCTTTCCCAGATTCTCATTCTAACCATTTCACGCCAACATCGTTGTTCTTCGACGGGAAAATTGCAATGTGCCTGAACGCGTCTGCATTAACACACGTGAACAACAGAACGCAAGAGCGCCTTGCCGCGCGCGCGCACCACAGACGCGCGTACTTTATGAACACGCGTCACCTATTGGATTGACGGGTGGCTTGGATGCGCGCGGCTCGTGTAGTAAGACGAAGCCACTCACCATAGTCGTAAAAACATTGGCTCAAGATCACGACCTCCTCTATAAACTTACGACCTGCTCACCGGCGCCATCCCTACGGAGGCGTATGGAGCTAAAAATTGGCGTGTAGAGACCGGAGGTACCGCCAGATGCCGCCACCACTTACCCCCATAGCAGACGACGCACGACCGTTGTGGTGCACTCGTGTGTGCGCGTTCCTCTCATTGTTCTAGTTTCTAACGCGTGGATCAAGCAATCCACTGATTTAACGTCTCGAAGCAACATTCTGGTTGTGAGAAGCACCGTGGTGGATGGCTTCGGGATGCTCGTTACCGGACCTCAATCTTTGCGCGAGCGCTTTTGCGTTCCCCTCTAAGTGCAGGCAAACGAAAGCAATATGCGACACATAACCCAGAGAACGTAAGCCTTATTTCCTCGCTTTATTTTAAGCAGCGGCGCCCCGCCTAACCGCTGTCTAGCAGCCACAAACATAATTCGTTCGTGGGCGAGCTGGTGCGATCTTGCATGTAACAAGTTGAAACTTGAAACCGACGTGTCTACGACGTAAATGAAGACGACATACGGTACGAACGACGCATGCGATAACCCGTGTAAGTTTTTATGACCTGAACGTCGCCCTTCAAGCATATCGTTGTCATACTGTGCACGGATGACGACAGAGGGGCGCAGTTGTGCTATCGTCTGGGTGCTTTGGGTCTAGCGAACGTCTAACGATGGAAGCGTGCGACAAAACCGGCGGATTATCGCAACGTTACAGCAATTTCTCGTACATACATATATTATCAGACACAGTTTATTGAAGTTATGGCCTCTGTTCGAGCGTCGCTAGCATTTCCGCGTGTCTCACATCGGCGGTGCGCCCACGCCTTTACTGGAGCATCCACATACAAGCATTACGAGGCAACAGCTCTAGCGTGCTCCGTTTCCCTCATGGGAATAACGTTGTATAGAAACGAGAGTTTTATTTATAATCTAAAGCATGAGTTCTAACTGGCTAAATCACTTTGCACTGTCCCTATTCTATTCCACGAACTTTTAGCATTAACCCACATGGTATTACCCACCAATAATGTACTATTCCTGATGCTTCAGCTGCCAATTGTTTCGTTCACATCATGCCTGTGATGCATGCTGTACCGACACACATCAAAAGCCTCTGTGGCATGGGATTGAAGAACAAAATTTTATTTCACCTGATGCCTTCACCCTTACAATAAAATGCTTAGAAGTCCCTTATGACCGCTACAAATGTGCATAAATTGCTTGCTCAGTGCTAAAAATTTGAATTTTCCATTTGTAAGTGGCTGTATTCACACTGTAAAATGGCAAGAAACAGACAAGTAAGCTTATGGTTCAAACAAATGTTTTATTCCCAGAACAATGGTACACTGCAGCAACAGTAGTAAATAATATGCTTGTCCAAACATTGCTTTTTAAGCATCAGATACCAGTACAGGAAAATCTAAGGAATCTTCGATTTGGCTTGCACTAGTTCAGAAAAGTGCAGGTGCAGAAAAAGCGGTGCCAAGCGGTGCAGTGAGCGTGCAGCGCCGGTCGAGCAAGTGCAGGTGCAGCCTCAACCACGCCTCGGCACTAGCCGACACTAGCGCGCGACGGCTACAGCCAAAACGAAGGCGTGAGTTGACGTGAGTGCAGGCCGGAGAACACCTTGTAGTGTAAGCCTAAAATAGCCGCCTCCGCCGCCTTGTCCGATCAATACACGGCCGTGATGGCACTTCTTGTGACTGCGATGGAATTGCTGGACTCGAGCAGCGACGACGATTCCGTCAGCGGTGCCGTTTGCAGTGACTGCGACGATGAGTACGACGATGCGTGCATCTTGGTCGCGTGCGCGTTGGTGCGCGACGATGCCAACCGTGTACCCGGGTACGAAAGCATTATCGGCAGGTACCATGAGTATGAATTCAAGCGCCTCTTCAGGCTGTCCAGGGAGACTTTTGATAGTTTCAGGGCCAAGTTCAAGACTTCAGCCTTCTACCCAAGGGCAGTGCAAGGCCGCCAACAAATCAGTGCCGAAAAAACATGCCTCATAGCGCTTGTGTACCTAGGCTCACAAATATCTATGTACGCCATAGGCGACAAATTCGATGTTACCGAGTCGTCTGTTCATGTTTGTGTGACACGGGTCGTTCACTTCTTACACGCTATTAGCGATGAGATAATTTGCTGGCCTAGTAGCGCGGAAGTGACCCGCATAAAGAACGGCTTCCTCGCCAAAAGTAAAGGCAAGGGCCCAAGAAACACCATCGGCTGTATCGATGGATCACACATCGGGATACTCACTCCAAGCGAATCTACGCAGTCTTACTTCAACCGGAAAAAGTGGCCTTCGATAATCCTGCAAGGAATCTGCGACGACAGGAACAAGTTGCTGAACGTGTTTATTGGGTTTCCAGGTTCGGTTCACGACGCCCGTGTCCTGAGGGAGAGCCCCTTCTTTGCACGCGCAATTCAGGAATGTGAAGACAATTATATACTGGGTGACAGTGCATATCCACTGATGCCATGGCTCATGACCCCATTCAAGGACAATGGAAGTTCTTTTCCTACGTGGAAAAAGAGCTTCAATAAACGACACAGTCAACAACGAGTGCTTATTGAGAACACCTTCGGCCTGCTTAAACAGCGTTTTAGGAGGCTCTACCTTGTTGATGCAAAAAGTGTGCAACAGTGCTGCTATATAGTTATGGCTGCGTGTGTGCTACACAACATGTGCAACGATGAAAGGGACTTCCTTGAGGAACTTGCAACGCTTCCCCAAGAAGAAGATGTGGGCAATGATGAAAGTGAAGGAGATTTTGATTGCAGTCTGCCAGGCTACAGTCAGTCTCTGCGAGAGTTCATTGCAAAGGAACAGTGCTAGAAGTTCATCTTTGCTTCGCGATTTATTCAGTGTGCAAATGTTTTGCGAAGTGGGGTGCCGCGTCTAGAAGCAATGTTTTTTTTTAACAAATTAGATGGAGTAGACACTGCTAGTGTTATAAAAGTTTATTGCCCATATTATAACCCGTCCTTATTTGAGAGTACGTCGATCAACCGATCGAATCGCTGCATGCGCTCATCATGCCGCTTTGCCTTTGCCTCTTCCCATTTTTTCTTTCCTCCAGTTGTTTCACTGCTGCCTCCTCTTGCTTAGCTCTCGAAGCTTGCATTTTTTCTAATGCCTCCAAGAGCGGCGTGACTTGGGACCTACTCTGGCGCTTCCTTTTTGGCGTTGTGCTGCTCCGAACTTTGGATGCTGTGTTGCACTCGACTGGGACTGCTGCATCTTGAGGTGCTTCAGTGATGCTGGTGCTGTTGAAAGTAATTGTACAGGTGCCATGTCATTTCCAGGCTACAGCACAAATTAAGTAATTTTTACTTACTCTGGACTTGCACTAGGCAGGATTGTTTTTCCAGGCTCCAAGAGCAGCCTTGGATTTACACTATGTTCTTTTTCCAAGACTTCTGCCAGCTCTCTGTAATAGACACTATGAGAATCACTGAAGATATGAAGACACAATCGTAACTTACTCTTCATATTCACAGTTCACACGGTGGTGACCTGAAGAATTGTTGTCTTTTTTTGACTTTTTATATGCTCTGTCCAGCGACTTCCATTTGTTTTCCACTTGTGTGGCAGTCACGTTGCACAAGAACTCCGTATTGATGGCCTCAGCCAACTTCTTCCACAGAAGCCTTCTTGTGCTAAACAAAAAAGCAAAGCACAGTTAGTAGGAAAGAAGGAAGCGACGTAACGTGACCCAAGTCTTGCAGTAGCACATGAACCTTTCCTTAGTACTTCATATGTGTAGCTTTCAGGGATAATTGCTAGGGATGTTCGATTATTCGAAAATTTTGGATAATGAATCAAACAGCACTGTATTCGGTTCCTAAGTCGAATCGAATTGCACATATTCTAAGTAACAAATATTCTTTTAATAATCGGCACTGGCGGGAGAACCCCAAAACAACGAAACAGCTACAAGTCATTCTTTCAATCCCTAATGTGACCTGTACGCAGCCCAAGCTTTTGCAAGACTACCTACACTATATTGATTGTCGAATGAATGCGCTTCTGAAAGCTCCATTCTTGCTCAATTTTTACTGCACTTTAGCTGTATCGCATTTATCAGCTCCTGTCTTCGTCTTGTAATAACCAAAGGTGGGAACTACGAGTGCTTGCAGCTTCACGACTAGCAACAGATACAAGTTTTGCGTTTGCGTAAATTGTTCTTGCAGATGTAAATTTCAACGCCCATTGTTATCCGCTTTTAGTGCGCAGGCCATGTTGTGATGACGGGTTGATCTGCTCCGTTACATATTTAGTTGTATCTGCAATGTTTGGTTGTAAATTGTTTTGTTTTTGTGTCCCAATTTTATTTAAAGTGAGGTGACAAAGTCTCACGTTGATAACGCTAGTCAATGCCGTAGTTGAACCTACAATTACAAAATGTTACGAATATTCTAGTTCCTGCTGCATACGAGATTACCTTAGTTTTCGTAATTGTGGTATTTTGAGTAGATTCAAACTGACTGTAATGGCCTTTGTCGAAAGTTTGTGACTATTTGTTTCAAATAAAATGTTCTGTTCTAAGGCTGTTTTGAAAATGGTCTACTTACTATTCAAACAGTATTCAATTACTATTTGTATTCTATTTGGTGCCATTACTATTTGACTCTTACTTGATTAGGTTCCGAAATTCACTATTCACACACTTCTGATAACTGCGAACGTTCTTTTTGTGCGGGAAGCATTATGTTGGAGAAGTTGAACATTGTGTAAATCACTCTTTTGGATCATAAAGCTTCACTAAGGAGACAGCCATATTCTAACCTGTCTTTGCATTGTAAAACATGCAGCTGCGCAACCTTGTTTGCTGACACGACGGCGCAGTCTAGGTTCAAAGATAGGGTAGCACGTGTCAAGAAGCATATCTCTTTTAACAATGAGCTGCACCATCTTGAAAAGTGGCAGTGCGAGAGAAATGCGGACAGACAGTGAAGACACAAGGACTGCAGGGCGAGACTTGCTAGAGATGTGCCTCAGAATAACAACATGCAATTCCCTCTAGTGCAAATTCTCAAGGCAGCACTACACTTGCAACATGGCTTGAGCTTGGAGGTGCTGCACCTTTTCGGCAAGACAGCGGTTGTGCAATGCCCAACACAAAAGCACCGTCGCTGTTTTTGAAGATCACTTGACTTAATGAAACATTACGAATGCCTTCGTTGTGTATATATGTGCGTGACTATACATACTGTTTGTGTGTATATGTAAACGTATATGTCACAGTCAGGCGCATAGCCAAAATTTTTTTTCAGTGGGGGGGGGCAGTAAAATGTAAATTGCTGGCAGTAAAATGTAGGCAACAATAACCATCGCCATTGTGAACTTCATGCGCCCTTATCTTGTTGGTGCTTGCCTAGAGTGAAACGGAATAATAAAAAGCTGCAAATAATTTTGGACATAGGATGACATACCGAAGTGCCCTGGTTTTTCCCACCAAGTCCTTCATTTCCGAGTATTTGGCGATGAAGAACCTTGTTTTTTCGGGCGCTCCAAAGCTCTTCCACATCTTCAGCCGACGCGGCTGCTGCTGGAAATGCGGCTAAAGCCCCATCGCTGTCAACGTCGCCGTCGCAGGCAGGAGAAGGCGTCGGCGGTTGTGCCGGAGGGGGGTCATTTTCACGATTCCCTGCCATGAACCGCAACGTAACGCGCTTGCCGTCTGCAAGGGCGAAAACCAAGATTAAAAATACCGACATAGCATAAGCAATGCTACGAGGCTGTTTGCTGACCGACTACGACTCCTGGCCGCTAACCACGTTTTTTGGCAATGCATGCAGCCTGACTTACCTGATGCCTCATAGACGTAACCGTTGGCGTCCGTCATAAATGACCCGTCGGGATTGTGAAGTGCCTTAACTTCCTTTTGAACGCCCTGAACAACTATTTGCAACGTCGTCTGCTCTGGCCTTGGGGGGACGCCCGCCATGCTGCACTACTCTGCACCTGCTTTGGAGTGCGTGCACGCCGGTACAGAACTCGTCAGGAACTAGGCTTACACCTAGACAAAACGAGGGAGCCAGTGCAGAGGGTGCGACAGAGGGCGCGCGCTGCTCCGGCAAAACGAGGACGAAGGTGCTGCACCCTTTGAACTGGTTCAGCCGGTGCAGCCAAAACGAAGAGACCACTAATCTGCCTTCGAGTGCCACAAGATCATGCGAACGCACGCATGCACCAAGCAGAACAGCGGCTTGGCGGCTGCAGCAGTGGGGGTTAGTTGTGGCGCCAAGACGTGCTGCGGCACTTTCGAGAACTAAAAAAAACTAAACAAGCAAAAGCAAAACAAGCGACACGGGGAGCGGCGGCATGAGCAGGTCGTAAGTTTATAGAGGAGGTCGTGCTCAAGATCATGCTCAACTTCAAGCAACGTTTTTAGATAGCTATCTAAAAACGTCGACTTCGAGACAAAATCTTGATGTCGCTTTTACGCTTGCTGGCTGTATATGGTAACCATCAAATTGAAAAATTACACTTTTACGGAATACTTACTAAAAAGCGCGACAATAAATTTTTACAGTAGATGGATTTTCTTAGCAACCTGTTATTAGGCAACAAAGAGCTTGCCAGTTCGCGTGTTTAATGATGAAATAGCAATGTGGAAAAAGCTGTGAAACATTCTGAATAAAAAAAAATTGATTTGTAGTGACGGTGGGTAGTAGACGGGACAGCAGTTTGTAGTTGCAACCAACACAGCACTGGTCCATTGTCCTATGACTATGATCTAATGATCTAAAGCTCTAAGATGTAAAAGACACAGCCTGAGACATCCATTTATTCATCCATGTCATAGAGTAACGTAGTAAAGATTCTTACTACGTTACTCTATGTCCATGTGACTGTTTATTTTTAAGCGCCATTAGACACATAATCCTACGTGGGAGCTGCCCGGAATCCTTTAGGACATCTTCGTGCATGTTCAAGAATACAATAAAGTTTTTCATCCATCCTACTTGCGAAACAGACGCTTGAATACCTCCGCTATAATCTTATTGCACGTTTTGCTCACTTGTCACTCAGCTTCTAACTGCATTGGATGAGGCTTTTAATGATAAAACTGGCGCAAAATGTATTACTCTCGGTATAATGTTGAATATGCAATAGCCTTATTATGTACGACATGTATTGACGAGGATACAAGCAACATGGTCACGGCACAATTAATATATGATCATTTCGAGATTTCACCACATCAGTACCCCAGTAAATTAATTACACACCTTGTCAAGTTTTGCGATAATGGCATTTTAAGCCATAGAGGCCGTAAGGCCCGTAACAGCCCTCTGGGCCAATCATAGTTGACCTTTTGTAATTGGCCAATGCTTGAATTTGACAATATCCAGAATAACCCCAGCTAGACCGAATTTCTTGATTTTTTCCCCCCCACCAGCTGTTGTACAAAAGGACATGCACGGACGAGAAAATTCAATCCCCATTGGGCTCAATGTGTACTGAATGTGCACCTAGCCAGCAGCTGACGATGTGAACACCGGATGGCAAGTTGTGTTAGCAGGCACTGGTCGTCAGATGCGACAATGAATGCAGAAGACAGTTCTTGTTGCTCCTTATGTCACACACTTGGGAACCCTGAAGTATTTCAAAACAGCCAATAAAAATCCAAATGGCATTCCGTAATAGTTTTTGGCCTGCGTGATGTGACGCATTTCACCAGGCTAAGAATTTGTGTAGTTCTACAGCATTCGCACAGCTGGCTAGGGCTTGGGAGCCCCGTTTGAAATGTTCACGAAATATGCGCACAAGTATTTGTTCGGTGATCAGCTCCAGGAACACACCTCCAATGCCCTGAAATGAACACTACTTCACAATCTTGATTATGCACGTAGGTTAGCTACAATGTCGCATTTACTTTGCCACTGCAGTTGGTAACTTCAGCAACTTCTTCAAACAGCAAACTTAGCGCCTAAATGTCTCATAACAACGTCCACTATATGAGCATTAGTCTCATGTGTTTCAACTATTACGTGTTATTAGTTCTGTTTACTTAAATAGAAAGCTACAGATTCAAGTTTTTTTCTTTCTAGAGAATTGTTGCACAGTATCTTTTTACAAAAACACATAATGATACGCTATGGGAATCAATGGCATAGCCAGAAAGTGGCACACCATGCACGTACCCCCCCCCCCCCCCCCCCCCTACCAGCTGGAATTTTTTTCACGATGGCACACAGAGCACAAAGTGCTTGTTTCCCTGCCACTAAGCCCCCAGTTTTGATTAAAAAAAGTTGCCTGCCTCCCCCCTCCCCCCCCCAAATTTCTGTCTATGCCTCTGATGGGAACAAAACAAATTACAGGTGTCCATTGCACTGCCCCTGTGTGACCATCTACACAAGACAAAGTTTGTCACCACAGTTCAAAAGCGCACAAGAAATGACAAGCTGCACAGCAAGTTCCAAAATGTTCATGTGGCACGGCATCACACATAAAGCTAAATTTCAGCAATGTCTTAAACAATCAACATTTATTCAACAGAATATACTGAATTGACACATGTACTGCTGGTTCTTGTTATCAACGAGAATTGCAATGTGGGCTTGGTAGTGATGCACTCGAAGAAATTTTATACAGCACAAGGCTGAAATACATAAACAGGAAAGGTACGTATGGACAAGACTGAGCGTTTTGTCCTGTCCATCTGTTTCGTTTCTATTTTCATATTTCACCTTCTGCTGCATAAAATTCTTATCAAGACAAGTGTTTCTGAAACACCAAATATTTATGAAGATATATTGTTGACAAACTCATCATATTTACGTCAGGTCCAGAAAAATAATATATTAGCATTTATAACACCAGGTATGATAAACTTGCAGGTTATGTGCCAGCACATTACAGTGAATTTGCTTTATCGTAGATAATTTAGTTAAAATGCCGACAGTGATGACACATTCATGAGGATTGTTTTTTTTCCTTTGCTGTTTAGCCAGCCACAGATGAATCACTGGACAACCACAATGTTTCCACAGCAACTTTTGTTGCTGCACTTTTATTCAAATAGTCTTGCAAATGAGGTGCAATTCAGGTCAACTCTTAATCAAGGCCACCCCTATCACTTTGCATACATGTAAAAGGCAACATATTGTTGATAAGAGATCCACAAAATGGCAATAACATGGAATGTTTCTATGTACAATTTATACAACACCCCTACAGGAACGATCACATTTTGTGCAATAACGACATTTGTGACTTCACAAATGAAATGTGCACACATACTGAAGAGACAATAAATAATGTTAAGCTGACACAGACAAGCACTCCTGCCACCTCTACGAACGTACATGAACTCGCAACATGCAGCCTGCTCACGGCCTTGGCTCCTTGGGCCACGTGAGCGCTTTAAAGGAGCACTGACACAGCGCTTTGAAGGTGGGATAACATACGAGTGACAATCGTGTGGACACACACGCATCAACTACGAGATACCAGCAGGCAATATAGCCTAGACCATACATGAAATCAATTTTGAAGTGCATGTCATGCCACCATACGCGAAACCTTGGTTTTCGTGCAAACATTCAACAACCACTCGCGTCACGAGTTTGTGTTGGCTGCCACGATACTTGCAAGCGCTCTCTCCTAGCAGACCTTTTCAACAGAAAGAGGGGGCAGACCTGCCCCGGCCGTGCATTTCTAGTGCGAAGTCATGCATATTTACAACAACTAGAAAACCTTTATTGAAAAGAGTTGTCAGTGAAGTCCTCATGTGCACGCGGTTTTGTGTGCTTCACATAGCCAGCTCTGTTTACATGAAAACCACTCTGGGTACCCCCTCACTCGGTGCTTTTTGAAATTGAAACTGCGAGCGGGTGCTATAAAATTATCTCCAATTAATCACTTGCCGCACGCTCCAGCGTACAAGCTTCCAGCTGTGGTAAGTGGGCCATTAGCTACTTAACTGCAACAAAAATAAGCAGAAGCAAAATTTTTTTGTCAGTTCTCCTTTAAAGGAGCACTGACAAACTAATTTTGTACCTCTTTTTTTTGGCAATAGGTAGGTTATGACCGACTTTTCACGACTGAAAACCTCGTTTGCACGAGTGTGCGACGGTTATTTACTCGAAGACACTTTCAGAGTGCCCAGTCGCAGTTTCAGTTTCAAGCAACATCAAACTAGGCAGGAGCAGTTCCGGTGGCTAGGTGAACACAGCTGGCCACATGACCACGTGAAACTATGACATAGGCGCTGTGCACGAGAGCGCATGCCGCTTTGACCCGCCAACACATACTCGCGACGAAGGTTTGTCTACACTGAACTGCATTGGTGTCAGTGTTGCGAGGTGCTCTGCATCTCGTGCAGTCGCGTGGCATGCACTTTAAAACTGATCTTAAATACGATATTTTGTCAATTTTGTGTATCCCTCCAAGTAAATCTATCCCACTCACTTTCTCGTCTTAAATATTTTGTGTCAGCACTCCTTCAAGTGCCAGTCAGCCGTTACACTGCTGCTCCTACTTGGCCAGTTTCATAACTTGTGCTCAAATCGAGCCGCAAGTTTAAGGCACTTCTCCGATAATATGTGTTCAGCAGCGCTACGTTTTGGCACCGCTGCCTGTGGGGACCCACAGAACCGTGCAGAAAACCGCGCTCATGCCGAGCTCGTCTCCGCCTTGCAAAACTTCTTGCTTGAGAACATACCTTCCTTGAGAAGGATGGAACAAGTGACCCGCAGAGGGAGCCTTCATCGATTGGACTTTCTCGGCTCCAACTGCACTGCTCCTGCCAGGCAAGTCCAGACGGTGTCGCCTGGCAGGCTCGGAACACGATGCACTGGGTTCCACTGAAGCAGCCGCCCGGCCGTTCTCATCAATTGCGGTATTTCTAACAGGTGCACATGACAGCACGGCTCGAGACGTGTCTGTCGCCCTCTTGGGCACTGCTACAGCTCTGCAGAGAGAGACGCGGCATCCCTTTTGCAGAAACGCTGCCGCGTTGGTTTCCCTCTATCGCACGGTTTCTGGAGTTGGTGAGGTTACTGAGACTGCGACTGAGTGCGGCTGCGCTGGGCACCACGATTTCTCTAGGAAGCGGTGCCTCTGTTCGTACGTCTGATGCGGGTGGCTTCTCTAGAGCTGCGTGGAGTACACCAGTGGAAGCACTGCTTGCACGACTGCCAACGAGACGAGGAGGAGCCGGATGATCCCTTTCAATGTCAGCGTTTGTTCCTCGTTGCACCATCCTCTCGTTGATATCGGTGGGCCTATTTGCAGAGAACATCTGTGTAGCTCGAGATGACGCTACAGCCTTCTTCAATGCTTGTTGCTGTGTCCGAAGGTCAAATTCTAGCAATTTGTTAGGCACAGTGTCTGAAATCTCAGCATTGGCCATAGAAATGTTTTGAGTCAAAGGAATTAGTGGTTCATTTGGAATAGACATGACGTGCTTGCCGATATTCTCATCATCACAGTCACTGCTGCATAACGGGCTTTCACAAACGCTAACAGTGCTTTCGTCCATAAAATCAACAGGAGTGTGAGTGGCCAAGTAGCAAGCAATTTCTTCGGCCTGTTCCACCAGCTTGTCTGACACACTGGTGGCCTGCATGGATTTCTCTGTCGGGCTTTCTGAGGGCATATCTGGTCCAGGGTTTCTGTCATCTGTTAGATGAATAAGCTCTGTGATGTCTGCGGGACCACGATCGGTTGATTCCTCGAGACTCTCTGTTCTCACGGATGCCAGGCTTGTGGGAACATGACCAACATTCTGCTCTTCTGCTTCCAATTCCTCACACGAATCAGGAAAATGAAAACGAAACTTGGCTTTAGATTTTGATTTACTGTCTGCTGCCAACATTGTTGTAAGGCTGATGGAATTTGGGCCCTGCAACTCTGACTCGGCAAAAACAGCGGTTGCAGTCGGCAATGTTTCCACTGTGTCAACAACACACAGGGCCTCACACTCCTTTCCCTTCCAATTCCCACTGTAGTCTGAAATTTGTGTTCGCTGGCAAGTACAGCCACCGACTCGAGTTCGTCTATAATGCCAACGGTTGTTGTAGACTGCGATTTCTGTCCACCTATAATTTTCTTTACTGCAGGAGCAACAGTTCTGGATTGCGATTTGCACCCCACATGAATGGCGGCTGCAGACTGAGGGCTCTGGAACGGCAACTAATACCTTAAGCTTCTGCTGCGTGGAAACGGTAGTTAAATCTGGTTTCATAGCAGTGACTGCTGCAGACTGTGGCTTTTTCGCTGCTTGAGCAGCATTTCTAGACTGAAATTCTGCACCGAGATCAGCGAAAAGTCGTGGGCTGCAACTTCTGCTTCTTGACCACAGTGGTTGCAGTCTTCAAATCTACGCCACTGATGGTCATGTAGTGCGATTCCTGCGCAACTCTCGGAGCTATCACCATCTTAGGCTCAATAATGATATCTCTGAGAGTCACCGAACCTGGCTCTTGCACCATGGCAGCAGCAGTTGATGATTCTGTTTTACATGCTTTTGGAGCAGCAGTGATAGTGAGAGTGCTTGCTAGAACATCAGATAATGCCTGAAGCTGTGGCTCTTTCATCATGGCAGACTGTGATTCTCGTGCTGCTCCAGAAGCTCTTACAGAGTCCATGTCACCATCAACAACAGTCCCAGACTGTGGTTTCCGCTTCATAGAAGTAGCCATTACGGACTGTAATCCCGTGGCCGCAGTAGCTGTAAATCGTGATTCTTCTACTTCTGGATGAGTGGTCATAATCTGCACTTCTGCTGCATCAGGCAGTGCGGACTGTGGTGATTTTCTCACGGTAGCAGTAGTTGTTGGGCTTGACTCGTTGGTGGCAGAAGCGGTGTGTGGTACAGCCTGTGCTGCTACAGCAGCAGTTATGGACTTGGTTTTTACTGCAACCTTCCCTAAAGCCATAGACTGTGGCTTCTGAATCATGGCATCACTTGTGATGCACCGTGCTTCTTGAGTTGTTACGGCTGCAGTCACAGACTGAGACTTCACAGTGACATCAGCAACAGTCGCAGACTGTGGCCCCTGCTTTATAGAAGTAGCAGTTGCAGACGCCAATCCTGAGACAGCAGCACATGTGGACTGTGATTTTTGTCCTTCTAGAGCAGTGGTCACGACCTGCACTTCTGCTGCCACATAGGGTAGTGCCGACTGTATCGCTTCCATCGTGGAAGTAGTAGTTGTAGAATGTAACTCAGTGGTGGCAGAAGCAGTGGATGGCACAGCCTGTGCTGCTACAGCAGCCGTTATAGATTCCGCTTCTGCTGCAACTTTGGCTAAAGCCATGAAGTCTGGCTCCTTAATTATGGCATCACTAGTAGTGCGCTGTGATTCTTGTGCTATTCCAGCTGCTGTCACGAATTGAGACTCCACAATGGCATCGGGAATAGTCACTGACTGTGGCTTCTGCTTTATAGAAGTAGCAGTTGCAGACGCTAATCCTGTAACAGCAGCAAATGCGGACGGTGATTGTTGCACTTTGAAGCAGTGGTCACGACCAGCGCTTCTGCAGCGACATCGGGTAGTGCAGACTGTATCGCTTCCATCGTGAAAGAAGTAGTTGTAGAATGTAACTCGGTGGTGGCAGAAGCAGTGGATGGCACAGCCTGTGCTGCTACAGCAGCCGTTATAGATTCCGTTTCTGCTGCAACTTTGGCTAAAGTCATGAAGTCTGGCACCTGAATCATGGCATCAGTAGTAGTGCGCTGTGATTCTTGTGCTGTTCCAGCTGCTGTCACGAACTGAGACTCCACAATGGCATCAGAAATAGTCACAGACTCTGGCTTCTGCTTTATAGAAGTAGCAGTTGCAGACTGTAATCCTGCAAGAGCAGCAAATGTGGACGGTGATTTCTGCACTTCTGAAGCAGTGGTCATGACCAGCACTTGTGTTGAAACATCGGGCAGTGCAGACTGTATCGTTTCCATCGTGGAAGAAGTAGTTGTAGAATGTAACTCGGTGGTGGCAAAAGCAGTGGATGGCACAGCCTGTGCTGCTACAGCAGCCGTTATAGATTCCGCTTCTGCTGCAACTTTGGCTAAAGCCATGTAGTCTGGCTCCTTAATCATGGCATCACTAGTAGTGCGCTGTGATTCTTGTGCTATTCCAGCTGCTGTCACGAATTGAGACTCCACAATGGCCTCGGGAATAGTCACTGACTGTGGCTTCTGCTTTATAGAAGTAGCAGTTGCAGACGCTAATCCTGAGACAGCAGCACATGTGGACTGTGATTTTTGTCCTTCTAGAGCAGTGGTCACGACCTGCACTTCTGCTGCCACATAGGGTAGTGCCGACTGTATCGCTTCCATCGTGAAAGAAGTAGTTGTAGAATGTAACTCGGTGGTGGCAGAAGCAGTGGATGGCACAGCCTGTGCTGCTACAGCAGCCGTTATAGATTCCGTTTCTGCTGCAACTTTGGCTAAAGCCATGAAGTTAGGCTCCTGAATCATGGCATCACTAGTAGTGCGCTGTGATTCTTGTGCTGTTCCAGCTGCTGTCACGAACTGAGACTCCACAATGGCATCAGGAATAGTCACAAACTGTGGCTTCTGCTTTATAGAAGTAGCAGTTGCAGACTGTAATCCTGTAACAGCAGCAAATGCGGACGGTGATTGTTGCACTTCTGAAGCAGTGGTCACGACCAGCACTTCTGCTGCGACATCGGGTAGTGCAGACTGTATCGCTTCCATCGTGAAAGAAGTAGTTGTAGAATGTAACTCGGTGGTGGCAGAAGCAGTGGATGGCACAGCCTGTGCTGCTACAGCAGCCGTTATAGATTCCGTTTCTGCTGCAACTTTGGCTAAAGCCATGAAGTCTGGCACCTGAATCATGGCATCAGTAGTAGTGCGCTGTGATTCTTGTGCTGTTCCAGCTGCTGTCACGAACTGAGACTCCACAATGGCATCAGAAATAGTCACAGACTGTGGCTTCTGCTTTATAGAAGTAGCAGTTGCAGACTGTAATCCTGCAAGAGCAGCAAATGTGGACGGTGATTTCTGCACTTCTGAAGCAGTGGTCATGACCAGCACTTGTGTTGAAACATCGGGCAGTGCAGACTGTATCGTT
Organism: Rhipicephalus microplus; assembly: GCF_013339725.1. Classification (NCBI taxonomy): domain Eukaryota; kingdom Metazoa; phylum Arthropoda; class Arachnida; order Ixodida; family Ixodidae; genus Rhipicephalus; species Rhipicephalus microplus. Next base: position 167,166,983 of record NC_051167.1, read on the forward strand.
TCCATCGTGGAAGAAGTAGTTGTAGAATGTAACTCGGTGGTGGCAAAAGCAGTGGATGGCACAGCCTGTGCTGCTACAGCAGCCATTATAGATTCTGCTTCTGCTGCAACTTTGCCTAAAGCCATGAAGTCATGCTCCTGAATCATGGCATCACTAGTAGTGCGCTGTGATTCTTGTGCTGTTCCAGCTGCTGTCACAAACTGAGACTCCACAATGGCATCGGGAATAGTCACAGACTGTGGCTTCTGCTTTATAGAAGTAGCAGTTGCAGACTGTAATCCTGTAAGAGCAGCAAATGTGGACTGTGATTTTTGCACTTCTGCTGCAATATCGGGTAGCGCTGACTGTAGTGCTTCCATCACGGATGAAGTAGTTGTAGACAGTAACTCTGTGGTGGTAGAAACAGTGGACAGGTCAGCCTTTGCTGCTCCAGTGGCTGGTGTGGACTCTATTTCTACCGGAGTATTCACTAAATCCATGGACTCTGGCTCCTGAGACATGGCAGCACCAGTTGTGCACTGTGTTCCGTTTGCTGTTCCAGCTGCTTCTGTTGACCGAGACTCCACACCCTGATCAGCAAAGGTAGCTGTGGACTGTGATTCACAGCTACCTTTGCTGTGTTGATCACAGTCCACAGCTGCCCCACTGGCAGCTGTGGACTGTGATTTTTGTGCTACTCCAGCAGACGTCATTGACAAAGTTTGAGCTGCGATATCAGCTGAAGCAACAGAATGCAGTTCCTGCACCAGTGCGCTGTTAATAGCGAACTCTAATTTCTGGGTTTCTCCATCAGTTTCCACGGGCGGAGGCTCGGAACTGACATTTTCGAAAGCCATGCATTGCGACTCCTGCACCATTATAGCAGTACCTGTGGGCTGTAATTCCTGTGTTACTTCAGCAATCTTGGACTCAGTTTCTGCTGTGACATTAGCTGAAGTAGTACAGTGGGATTCCTCTGCGCCTGAGGCAGTAATAGCAGTCCACGATTTCTGCACTAGTTTGTCGATTGCCACAGGCTGAGACTGCAAATTGACATCATAGTCAAAAGTTGTGGATTGCGATGCCTGCATCACAGAAGCAGCACATGTGCACTGTGATCCTTGTCCTACTCCAGCAGTCATCATTGGCTGAGTTTCTGCCCCAACATCAGCTAGAGTCACAGACTTGGATTTCCGTGCAATGGTGGCACTAATGGTAGAGTGCAAATTCTGTGCTTCTTCAGTCCCCACAGGCTTAGATTTCGAAGTGGCATCCGCAGAACTCAAAGACTGCAACTCCTGCCCCATGATAGAAGTAGCTACGGGCTGCGATTCCTGTGCTACTCCACCAGCCATTAAACACTGAGCTTCTGCTGTAACAGCAGCAGAAGTCATAGAATGTTGTTGCTGAATAATTGTGGTAGTTGTAGTGGACTGCAATTTCGTTGCTTCTTCATTCGTTTTCACAGGCTGAGACACCGAACTGTCATCCACAGGAGTCATGGACCGTGGCTCCTGCACCATAGCAATAAGTGCACTGGCAGTCATTGACTGCAATTTGTGTGCTGCTCCAGAAGGTGTTACTGAATGACACTCGACACCTACATCGGCAGAAGTCTCGCACTTCGACTCCTGCCCCACAACTGGAGTAGTTGGAGGCTGCAACTCCTGTGCGGCTGCCAGCTGTTGTGGATTGAGGTTCTTCTGCAACGCCAGCTGATGTCAAGGATTGCGGCTCCTGCATCACAGTGGCACAAGCGGCGGACTGCAATTTCCGCTTTTTTCTGGAAGCTCTCATAGACCACGGCTTCTGTCTCACACCAGTTGTCGATGTGCTGGCTTGCTCAAGGTTAGCACCTGAAGTGCACTGTTTGGGCGAACAACGAAATGCGTTGGCCGGACTGCCATTTGTGCTTTTCAAGGGTTGCAACAGCGTTGATCGGGACAGCGTCTAGCCTTAGCCCTAAAATGCGATGCTTCATTGACACAAAGTGCTTCTTTGAGTCGAAGTGCTTGAAGCACACACGTGGACTTAGCGGCCTGTTGATACTATCGTCAATGGGCACATGCCGCAGCCACTCGGAATAAAGTTCCGCTTCGTTCGTTTTGTCAGGGAGTGCAAACAGCCAAAGGCCGGTGGGGCTCTGTGCTTCGTCGGCATGCGGGCATCCCGTCACGGAGCACTTTTCACGGAGCCTTTTGCAACTGCAGTGAAAGAAAAAGAAATGGGGGAAAGTAAGCCACAGGTTGATAGATGCATACATACACTTTTCTCCTGTTAGTGGGACACAACAGACTATAATTATTTTTGTACTTATGAGTAAATTACCTATTGAAAACACAAAAAGTGCTGCTTTTGCTACAAGATGACGCTACGTCAGTCAGAAAATGCGCAAAAAGAATATACAGATGGCACTACCAACTTAAGTTTCTGTACCAACTCGTTATGATGTCATAGACTTTGACCAGGCCTGCTGAAGCCCATGAAATCCTTTATACATTGAAACTAATTACACTGTGTTCTAAAGCAGGCAGTGGAACGAAAATTTCTGGAAGTTTCGTTGGGACCGTATGCTCAAACCAATATCTTTAAATGAGTGACATCCCATTGACATTCAGATGCATGGTTTTCTGCACAAAAGTCAGACTGACTTTCGTTTTCTCTTGTAATAAAGATGTAATTCTGATATCAAAAGCAATAACGCTCTCAAACAATTCATCAGTCCAAATGCTGTCTCACTTTGGGGTACCTATGATGCAACACAAGGGCAGTCCACACTTTCTCACTAAGGCAAACTGCATGACTTCTTAGATTTTCAACAGGTTTTTAGTACAATATCTTTCAAACACGCATGTGAAATGTGCTGAAATTGCTTCCACAAGCACTCACAGGTAGGGCTATGGCAATGAAAGCAGTGCACAAACATGTATGCCTCAACAGCCACACAACAAAAAGAATTGTAAGAGGGCAAGGCAGCGCAAAATTGAGATAGACACAAGATGAAAAAGATACGACTTGAATGTTGACTTACAACTGACTTTATTTTAATAATAATAGGGCTGTTAGTGGCCACCTAGGCCATTATTGATAGGAATGTGGATGCAAGCCAATCTTTTCCAAAACAACAGTAATAGAGACAAAGATAATAAGACTAGAGAGGTAAGTAAAGTGGCACAAATAGAACATATCGAGGCTAACTGTGTCAGCATGCCATCTGCAACTTTTTTTCAAAAAGAATTTGATTTTTTGAAATATAGGTGATAAGTACAGTACGTGTTTGTGGTGCCTGGCAGTGACGCATATCGACAGGTGGTACGGCCATCATATCACGTTATTTCTTCATATTTTTTTACTGTCCAGGTATGTATGTGCCCACATGTCACAAAATAAAGTCAGTTGCAAGTCAGCGCTTGGGCCGTGCCTTCTTTATCTTGTATGCGTCTGAATTATGCGCTGTTTTCCCTCTTATAAGCATGGACCAACTCAACCGAGCCGCAACCCTAGCAAACAAAGAATTATCAATCTCCAATAAAGCTGTCTTCGCTAACCAAGCAAAGTTTTACATGAATGCATAAGGAACCCTGGAAGTTCTTTTCGTTGTTGTTGTCTTTATATTAGTGTGTCCTGCTCGACCAAAAATGCCACAACAGCAAAAGCCCAAGATGTATGTAAACTTACACAGGTCTTCTAAATAGTGGTGCAAAGATCCTTGTTTCACGGTAAGGTTCTTCAACTTGCCTCTCTGCCTGCCGGGTGGAGTTCGAGCTCGTCATGACCGTCTTGGGTGTTTCCTTGCAACCTTTCACAGCTTGTGTGTTCTTTTCTTCTTCACAAGGTTTGTGAATCACAGAAACGCTGCCTCGCCAGACCTTTTTCTTAGGTCTGCCGGGTCCTCTACCTTTCTTCTTCTCAGGCTGTCTCGACAACGCGTTTTGACCAGATTCAGCATTTGACCTTAGCGTGGTCTTTTGTGGCACCCCTGTGGACGACCTCGGCCATTTTGTATTCTCTTCCCAAGTTGGGTCGTTGGAGTCGTCGGTGTCCGACTCCAAAAGACGTTCCCGCAGGATACCACTGGACAAGTTGAGTAACTTTGCCTTTTCTTTGTAATCCAGGTCGTCAACGTCGGTTGAGTCTTCGGTATCCGACTTTAGCATGAGCTTCGGTGGCGCCCTATGAGCAGATCTCAGCAACCTTGTCTTTTTGCTGTGGGGTGGATTATTTGAATCACTGTACTCTTTCTGATCTGATTTCAGCACAGGGTCCTGTAGTAACTTGTCATGTGATCTATACATTGTTTCCTTTAGGTTGCATGCTGTATCGTCAGGAACATTAGAATCTTAGCCTCTAAATTGAGCACAGGCTCTCGTAGCACCTTAGAGCGCGACTGTCGCAACTTTGCCTTTTTGCTGCAGGTTGCATCGTCTACATTAGATTTTTCAGCAGTTGAATTAAGCACAGGTTTCCGTGATGCTTTTACAGGTGAGTTCTGCAAGTTTGACTTCCTGTGACAGGCTGCGTCATCGTCACCAGAGCTTTGAATGCCCACCTTAGTCACTCGTCGACGTAGCACCCGATTAGTCTTGCACAACTGTGGCTTACTCTTCTGGGCTGAATTTTCAACTTTAACAGGACTTTCAGAGCTTGACCTAAGTAGGGGTTTCTGTGATACTTTTGCAGGTGATTCTTGCAGCTTGGCCTTCTCGTTAGTCGTATTGCCAACTTCATCACAGCTATGAGTGTTTGGCTTCAGTGCACCTTGTCCCAACAAGTTGTTAGGTGGTGACATTTTTAACATTGCCTTCTTTGTGCTGCTATGGGCAGAGTCACGAAGATTGTCACCAGTATCTCCATGATGACTGTTGAGCTTTTGGAACACCTTCCCAGATGACTGCTGTGACTTGGCTTCCTCACTGGCCACATCGCCAACTTCATCGCGCTTTGCAGCGTTCGACTCGCGCACACTGCTTTCCCGACACCCTATCAGGGGGCAATATTTGCAACTTTGCCTTGTTTGTGCTGCTACAGGCTTGGTCACAAACATTATCACCAGCGTCGTTAAGATGACTGCCAGGTTTTCGCAATGTCTTCCTGCGTGATTGCCGCAAATTTACCTTCTCACTGGCCATAACACCAACTTCATCGCGGCTTGCAGCATTTGACTTGGGTGCACTTTTCCTTGACGCCCTCTCAGGTGGTGATGTTTTCAACTTCGCTTTCTTCATGGCGCTCTGAGGCACGTCACAAACTCTATCACCAGTGTCCTTAAGATGAGTCTCCAGTTGCTGTGACGCCTTCACGGGTGATTGCTGCGACTTCTCATTGGCTGTATTGCCAACTTCATCACGGCTTGCAGCATTCGACTTCAGTGCAGGTTTTCTCGACTCGCTCTCAGGTAGTGATGTTTGCAACTTCGCCTTCTTTGTGGTGCTCTGGGCCAGGTCACAAACACTGTCACGAGTGTCCTTAAGATGACTCTTGTGTTTCCGTGATGCCCTCCTGGGTGATTGCTGTAACTTCGCCTTCTCAGTGGCTTCACCAACTTCGTCCTGATTTTCAGTATTCGATTCAGGTGCAGGCTCTACTAACGATCTTTTAGATGGTGATATTTGAAACTTTACCCTCTTCATGCTGTTGTGGATCACGTCACAAACACTGTTGCCAGTGTCCTTAAAATGACTGTCTCCCGTCACCTTGAGGAGGCTCTGAGCACAACCACCACTGGCGAGTCGAGGCATCTTTCGTTGATGTTGTGGGCTTGAAGGATGAGATGCAACACTCCGCCTGGAAGGGTCTCTGCTGCTCACAGGATGGGAGCGCTTCCTGGGGGAACTGTGTGCGAGGCTTGGTAGCTCCATTTTGGCACTCGCAAGTTGTGCTGCTTGTCTCGGAACTTTCGCTAGTGAGGGAAAAAAAAGTGTTCAAAATGTGAGACACAAGTTTAGTAGTAAACACATTGAAATCATAGCAGACTGATTTAAAAAGAATGATATTAGGTTCATGGCAAACAAAATGTTTTCAAAACATTGCTGCATGCATTATAGTCCAATTTTTGGAGGAACAAGAATATCACAAAAGTACTAGAGATGATAAAAACTTCTTTGGCATTACTATCAATTAGTATTCTTGGACTACATGCTAGTAGAGTTCTTTATAAGGCTTGACCATTGCATGGAACACTGCACTTAAGAGAGGCTTTGCAAGCGACACATGATCGGCTGTGAGAAAATCTTCGCGAATTTTTTTATTGTGAGTGAAAATTTCATTTGTGTGCATACTTGTGTTTCGTAAACTTCTGTGTTGAGTAGACACTTTTTGCTTTTTTGAGGGGGGGGGGGGGGAGTAGATAAGTGCTCTATGCATTCTTACAGTCTTGTGCATGCTCTATACTCTGCGAGGGCAACTGTTATGCAAGAGAAGAGAAATAGCAGGAGCATACCACTCGCCCGACCCTCTCTTCATATTCATTACCAAGATATATAAATTGAAACAGGTTGTTGAACAAGCAGGAGTTGACTCGGCGAACGAGAGCTTTATTTAGAGCAAGGGCTAACTGAACGCAAGCCTGCGATCACAGCAAGTCTTCTTCCTTTTCTATACTCGAGCTCCATGCCCACTGCCCTCGTTACAATCACCCCCGGGCGACGAGGGAGCCATCCTGGCGATCTAAGGACAGGTGTACACAGAAAAATCATTGTATGGCTTGAGCCGAGAGATGTGTACAATTTCTTGTCCCCGACGGCGCTTGTCCGGAGATGCATCCAGCGGCTCGACAATGCAGTTGACAGGGGATGTTTGGCGTACAACTCGATAAGGGCCATGATACCTGGAACGAAAGCTTGTGGGATAGTCCTGGAGGAGTAGAAGGAATCGATAGCCACACCAGTGAGTTCGGAGCAAAGCTCATAGGCGTGGTTTACGCCTCGTGGCGATGTTTTTGGCGCGTCTGGTCATGTGACGTGAACGCACGAGCAAGCTTCCGACATTCTTCAGCGTGTGCTGCTGCTCGAGAAACGGTAGTCATCTCTGAAGGGTCCGGTCGATAAGGAAGAATGGTATCTATTGTTGGTGATGGCTCGCGTCCATAAAGAAGAAATAAAGGCGAAAATCCAGTGGTGCTTTGCATTGCAGTGTTGTAAGCATATGTCACAAAAGGCAGTATGTTATTCCAATTTGACTGGCCGGATGAAGCGTACATGGCCCGCATATCCCCAAGTGTACGATTAAAACGCTCTGTCATCCCATTAGTTTGCGGATGATAGGCTGTGGTAGTGCGGTGTATGATGCGACACTCGCTCAACAACGCTTTGATGGCATCGGAGAGAAAAACGCGGCCGCGGTCGCTTAGTAACTCCCGAGGTGCTCCATGCCTTAAAACCAGGTTTTGCAGTATAAAAGATGTAACGTCTTTTGCGGTAGCAGAAGGTAACGCAGCTGTTTCAGCATACCGCGTTAGGTGGTCGATAGCGACAATGACCCAGCGGTTGCTACTCGAAGTATAGAGAAGCGGACAGTAAAGGTCGATTCCGACACGATCGAAAGCTTGTGCTGGACATGGCAATGGTTGCAAGGGACTTGTGGCATGTTGAGTGGGCATTTCGCGTCGCTGGCACTTAAGGCAAGACCTTACGTAACAGCGAACGAAACGGTACATACCGTGCCAGTAGTACCGCAGCTGCAAGCGAGTGTATGTTTTTAACACACCAGCGTGGCCACATTGCGGATCATCGTGGAACGTATCAGCGGGCGGACCTCAAACACATTATCTGGGCTTGCCCCAACATCGTGAAGGGGCCAAACACATACATGAATACGGAGCAGTGGGAGACCGCGCTGCTAAGCTCAAGCATCGAGGACCAACTACAGGTCATCAGGCAAGCCGAAGACGCCGCTAGGGCCCAAGGACTCCTAGCTGCCATCTAAGGGAGGGGAGTCAACTCCTCTAACACTTGCCGTTTCAATAAAAGTTGTTTCTCTCTCTCGTGGAACGTGGTACAGATGTCAGAGCGCAGATGTCGGGGAATGACGAGCAACCACTTACGGCCGATCGAGCTGTAGTTTCGGCGGTAAAGCAGGTTATCCGGAATAGCGAAGTGTCCTGCTTGACGGCGAAGCGTCCTGGAAACTTAAGCGAGCGTCCGGTTTGAGAGAAAGTCCAAAAGAGAAGAAATCCAAGCATCTTTGCGTTGCTCGGAAGGCATGTCCGAAATGCTGATGGCCAAGGCAGCACTGGTGGAGATAGGCGAGCCGACAGGCTCTAAAGCCAATGGCGAACGTGACAGGGCATCGGCGCCGGAATGCTTCCGGCCAGAACGGTAGATAACACGGATATCGAACTCCTGTAACCGCAATGCCCAATGAGCGAGCCGACCATTAGGATCTTTTAGTGAAGATAACCAGCAAAGCTCATGGTGGTCTGTTACAATATCAAACGGACGTCCATATAAATAAGGCCGAAATTTTCAGATTGCCCAAATAATGGCGAGGCACTCCTTTTCAGTTACTGTAATTCTTCTCGGCATTAGTGAGGGTGCGGCTGGCATAGGCAACGACGTACTCGTCAAAGCCATCCTTGCGTTGGGCCAGTATGGCCTCTAGCCCGACACCACTAGCGTCCGTATGAACCTCCATTCGAGCACACGGATCGAAATATCGGAGTATGGGAGGCGTGGTGAGGAGCCGTCGGAGTTCCTGAAATGCATCATCACACGCCTGCGACCACGCTGACAAATCAGAACTCCCGGCAAGAAGATTGGCCAAGGGGGTGATAATGGAGGCGAAATTGCGGATGTAGCGCCGGAAGTACGAACATAGGCCGATGAAGCTTCGAAGCTCTTTGATGGTGATTGGCTTTGGGAATGCCGCAACTGCATTAAGTTTTGTAGGGTCCGGGAGAATGCCTTCCTTAGAAACCACATGGCCAAGAATTACAAGCTTGCGAGCGCCGAAGTGGCATTTTTTCAAGTGAAGTTGAAGTCGCGCCGTGGCAAAGCACGTAAGAACTTGCTCGAGGCGGCTGAGGTGGGTCACAAGGTCGCTTGAATATATCACAATGTCGTCCAAATAACAGAGGCACGTTTTCCATTTCAGACCTCGCAAGATGTTATCCATCATCCTTTCGAAAGTGGCAGGCGCATTGCAGAGGCCAAAGGGCAAAACGGTGAATTCATACAGTCCATCCGGTATTACAAAGGCTGTCTTCGGGCGGTCACCCTCTGCCATGAGCACCTGCCAGTAGCCGGAGCGTAAACCTAACGAAGAAAAGAACTCTGCTCCTTGTAGGCAGTCCAAAGCATCATCAATGCGCGGTAGAGGGTATATGTCTTTGCGTGTTATCTTGTTGAGCCAGCGGTAGTCAACGCAGAACTGGATGGACTCGTCTTTTTTCTTGACGACAACAACCGGTGAAGCCCAGGGACTGTTGGAGGGCTCGATGATGCCACGTTTCAACATGTCCACTTGTTCGTCGATGACACGGCGTTCAGCAGATGACACACGGTAAGGACGCTGTCTTAGCGGGGCTTGTTGACCGGTGTCAATACGATGAACGACCGCAGAGGTTCGGCCCAAGCCTGACTGGTCATGATCGAATGATCGAAAGCGGAGTAGAAGATTTATAATCTCTTCGCGCGGAGTTGGTGCGAGCTCAGAGTCGATGGCATCCGAGAAGACGTCCAGAACATCATTAGGCGCGTTGATAGGAGTGACAGCACAAATTGGGTGCGAAACCGTAGAATCAGGTATAGTAGCCGGAAGAATGCACTCGTAAGGTTCGTAGCTTCCCAGGCATTCTCCACGTAGTAGGGATGACAGGCTGTCCGAGGAATTGCACACATAAATGGCAGCGTGACCGTTGCGAAAAACGACGACGGCAAACGAAAGCATGATATTTCGACGGCACGCAGATGTGACCGATGGCATAAACAACACAGGCGATTTCGGAAGGGAGGCACACGACACCGAGACAACAACAGCTGAGTAAGGCGCAATGTCAATGTCAGAAGCAGCAAACACTCTACATGAAGCTCCATCGTCGGGGTCATAGCACGGCACAGATAACGCGAGTTCGGAATGAGCACAGTCGACCAAAGCAGAATTTGAGGAAAGAAAGTCCCACCCAAGGATAACGTCATGCGAAGAACGGAATAAAACTACAAATGCGACGACGTACATCGCACCTTGAATAACAACTCGTGCAGTGCACAAAGCTGAAGGCTGAATATGATGGGACGTAGCTGACTGCAAAGATAGGTCGGTAAGTTGCATGGTCACTGTCTTCAAGTTTCGGCACAATTTCTCACTAATTACAGATACGGCAGCTCCAGTGTCAACAAGTCCGTGCACCTTAATGCTATCTATATAGAGTTCGATTTCGTTAGGGGGACAGCAGATAGTCTTGAAATTTTCGCTGCCAACGCAGTTCTTGCCTACGGAACTGCGCCCGTCAGTTTTCCCATCGCGGTGGGCTGTTGCGACGTAACATTGGAGAAATTGATCGACGACGAGGAAAAGGCGAACGGCTTGAGTCGGATGGTCGGCGACCGGGACGTACGTCTAGAGGTGGATCGGCAGGAACGGGATATCGCGGCTGAGTGGGCATGGTGGGCATGTAATGTTATGAGAAGGGAAGCTGCGACGACGGCAGTGACGAGCTACGTGGCCTGGGATGCCACACGATAAACATATCGGCCGATTATCCGGAGTGCGCCATCGGCTGACGGTAGGGGCACTGTTCGCTGAATAAGGTACCGTAAATGGTCGTGCAGGCGGCGTCATATAAACGTTCTGACCTGTTTCGTATACAGCCGGAGACGGGACGGTCAGCGAGCGGGAAGGTGGCGTTGACGAATAAACGTGGCGAGTAGCTTCGTAGATGGCCGGAGACGCTGGCGCACATGGCCGAGCAACTGTGGCTGGATACGTTAGTGGTGCAGTCACAGTTGGTGGAGCCTAAGCTGGCGGCAATGCTTCGGCAACTTGCGATTGAATGACCTGGCGAAGCGAAGGCGACAAGGGTGCCATCGGCTCGGTAGTTCTTGTGATTATAGATAGCTGCCAGGCGACCTCCTCGCGTATGAATTGCTTTATGAGTGGCATCAACGCAGAGTGGTCGGCGGTGTCATGGTGATAGTCGAGGAATGAGATGTCCGCGGTGTCTTGAGCAGCGCAACGTGTAGAAGCGCGCTGCCTACGCAGCTCATCATAGCTTTGGCAGAGCTGAATCAACTCGGCGACCGTATGGGGACTCTTCGCAGCAAGCATTTGGAATGCACCGTTGTCGATTCCTTTCATGATGTTCTTGATCTTGCCTGCCTCGTCAAGAGTCGAATCGACGAGCTTGCAAAGAAAGAGCACATCTTCGATATAGCTCGTGATAGTTTCATCTGCTCTCTGTACTCTGCCCCGCAAGCGCTGTGTAGCACGAAGGCGGCGAACAGCAGGATGGCCAAAGACTTCCGAGAGGTTTTTTGCCAATTCCGACCAGGTACTGTAATCACTTTGATGATTCCTGTACCATAGTTTTGCCACGTCGGTCAGGTAAAAACTCACATTTGTGAGCTTATCGGCTGCGTTCCACTTATTGTATGCGTTCACCAGTTCATACTCGGCAATCCAGTTGTCCACATCTTGGTCCTCTGTGCCACCAAATATGGGGGGGTCGCGCTGCTGGAGAGCGCCAGCGCAGAAGACAGGCACAGGTGCGAGATCTGGGGTAGCGGCCTGAGATGGCCCGGATCAGTCATTGTAGACGGTCGTTGAAGTGTGCGGCTGCGAAGTTCCAGGATGAGGGCTAGATGTACCCAGCACCTCCACCACTTGAAAAGGGTTGTTGAACAAGCAGGAGTTGACTCGGCAAACGAGAGCTTTATTTAGTGCAAGGGCTAACTGAACGCAAGCCTGCGATCACAGCAAGTACTCTTCCTTTTCTATACTCGAGCTCCATGCCCACTGCCCTCGTTACAAGATAAGTAAATAAAACAAGAGAGAGAGTAATAGTGCGAACATGTGACCAAGAAAGGTGATGCCTACCGGTTACGCAACATTAGCACGCTGTCTAGTCTTTCCATAGATGGGTCTGCCAGAGGCTCTTTTGTTGATAATGACAACCTTCATTGTCCACTCATCGGTGTCATGAAGCTAGAATTAAGTCTATATGGATTTCTCGAACGGCTTCCCAGTTGCAAATTACTAAAGCTGGTGGCCCACCCTTACCCTTTCCCCCTGAATTTCACATATTTTTATACCCAGTAGTAATCAGCTACACATGTATATACACACTCGGGGTTCGCATAACCGAATGAAACAGCCTTCAGAGCTGCCAAACTACTTTTCTCGTTATTACACACTATTTACTGATGTTGGCGGTCAAATTTTGGCAGTAAACCCCCTCCCCGGCAGCCCCGCGTGGATGCACATCCCTGCAAAAAGTCCTGCGAACGCCCTTGACTACAACTTGTGCGCTTCTGAAGAACCAGTGGGTCAGAATTGCCATTACGTCAGCTGAACAGTGAGGTTGAGGGACAGAGGTGTGAAATTCATTGGCACATCGAACCAATTTCGGAAAATTAATAGCATCAAGGTTGAAGAGTAGATAAATTTTTTAAGCAATGGTAATGACTGTTTTATTATTGGATACACTGATTGTTTGAATATACACCAATTGTTTGATTAAATATTCTCTGTCTTGTTGTCCTGTAAAATTGCTGTGAGCAGTTTATTAGCACTGTGGCCACAGCAATAACAGCCCATGCTTGGAGTATCAACCACACGCCTGCCCGCACATAACAGTATTTGTCCCACTTTTTTTTTTCTTAACTTGTACGTTCACAAGCGCTGACCTTTTCTAAATAATACTTACACTATTTTCTTGCCTATTGCGACTAATAACACTCTGTTTGCCTAAGCAACACAGACGTGTATGGTCTCAAGGCTCTTTTCATAAGGCACTTCATATGGTCACCGTGTGTTGAAACATAAGAATCAAGCAAAATCTTTATGTTTCAGAATAACTTTCCAGAGTTTTGTCATCCTGGAGATCGGTGCCCATATGTTTCTCAACTCCTGCCATCAAACGACGGTTAGAAAAAAAAATCTAAGTGGCATATATAAAAGGCATTCTTTGAAAGGAAAATGTTAGATGAGATTTTGTCCCCTTAGCGAATATTTTTTTTTCAACCTGGCCTTTACAAGACTAAATTTCATGACTACAGGTGAGTATGACACTCCTGATTTATGCCACTAAGAGTTATGTTCATGATGTGTGCACATAAAATATTCATGCAACAAGAGTTGCATAACTTTAAGTTGCTATTATACACTAATTCCATGTGATGAAGTCACTAGAGCATCAGAATAATCAGCAGGTTTGAAAACCCAGTCTTTGGGAAAAGCCTTTTGTCAGCAATTGTGCACTAAATGTATAAGGGTACTTCTGCGTCGCATAAAATGTTGTGTAGAGATATGTAAAACAGTCAATATCAATGTAATTGTAAACAAGTGCTACACATCAAGCATTTTGTGATGTTGGTGTGAATACACTAACCATTCTAGGAAACTTATCTGCAGCACTTGATGTCCACGAAGTCGATCGTACTTCGAAACAACAGTACAGAGATAGGACAGGTCACTAGGCCCCCACTTGGGGGGAAATGACATGGGGAAGTGGGGATCGCGAACCATGCGACGTTGGTGTCGCGTTGTCACGTGACATTCACAATCCCCACTTCTCTCCCGAAAATTTATTTTCCACCTGAGTACCCCCTAAGGTCCTCATAACACTCCAATACCAACAAACCAATGCCAATGAATACTTCAGTCACTCAGAGACATTTTAATCGAGACCTAACTTCTAGATCCCAATTGCTTCCTTGCTCCATTCCGTGGCTTTCTCAAGCTACACAGAAGGGCCAATCACTTTTTTCTGCCAATCTCAAGCGGCCAGTATTGTTATTGCACGTGGTTAGCTACAACGTCGCATTTACTTTGCCACTGCAGTTGGTAACTTCAGCAACTTCTTCAAACAGCAAAATTAGCACCTAAATGTCCCATAACAATGTCTACTATATGAGCATTAGTCTCATGTGTTTCAATTACTACATGTTATTAGTTCTGTTTACTTCAAATAGAAAGCTACAGATTCAAGTTTTTTTCTTTCTAGAGAATTGTTGCACAGTATCCTTTTACAAAAACACATAATGATACGCTATGGGAACCAATGGCATAGCCAGGGGGTGACACACCAGGCACATACCCCCCCTCCCCCCCCAAACACGAGTTTTATCTTTACAGCCGCTGTACAATACTTATATGCGATCACCACCCATATCGCGTCTTTTCACATATCTACGTGCTCGGGAAACGCTTTTAAGGCAAGCCCGAGCTTGGTACTAATGTTCTGCGATTCATATTGATTGACAGATGCAACAAACTTCGTACATGAGCACCGAAGGACAAACAAATTGGCCACAACAACTTCGCCACCACATCGGCAATGTACCGTGCACAACACATCAGCGTAAAAATTTACGAAAGCCCAGACCATATGTATGAGGTCAATGCACCGTATCACGCGAAAAGTCATTGCTACGGTTCGGTTTATCATGCAAGATACGCAAATTTGTTGCGGACGCACAACAAGGAAGTGATAGTGCAACCGTTACTAAATACGAGTGTATAGGGGCGATCAGACATTTCTGTTTTGAATTCAGGCGACAGGCCAGAAAACAGGGAAAAATAAACTTTTGATGCAGCCTGTTTTTTACAGCCACAAAAGCTTCATTGAAGCGCGATCACGGCATGCTGCGCACAATCGACGTAGCACATTTACCAACGGTGACACGAAAAGCCAACTTTGCGCCCATGTCGTTGCAGTAAATGAAGACAATTGGTATCTTACCTGACCTGCGCAGTGAAGGAGCCATAGCGCGGGGTTACCGATTACGAGGGTCCAAAACACGGGCACACGACGAGCACGCAACACCATCGAATCAAACAAAAACGTCAACAAATACCCACAAAATAAATTCCCGCGACCACACATATGCCGGAGAGCGCAGAACAATGAAGTCACGGTGTGGAGTAATAACGCAGCAAAGGGCTTGAAGCTGGCAGAACACCATCTTACTAGGGGCCACAAAAAACACGCAGAAAAACAAAACCTACGAGCATTCTACCACCATGGACCAAGCAGGAGGACATAGAAATAGCTCTGGGCCGCAAATACACTGCACGCACACTGTACCGCAGAGTTTCATTACAGAAAACTTTGTTTCATATTGTTTAAAACTCTATGTAAAACGCGCACTTGAGCTCCTTTATGGAGTGATGAACACAAAATTTAGCTGAAGCCAGCAATTTACTCTAAAGCTGTAAGTTTTGCTGCCATGAAGAAGACGAGACCATTTGTCTCTATAGCTTCTTCAAGGCTCCGCGGCTTACCAATTTATCCATTATTTGGATTTTGTTTTCTGGAGTGTGGCCAACGCCTCCTCTAGGAAGATACCTGCCGCATGAGAAAACGAAAAAGCTGCCCCATCCTTTCTCTCCTTCATTTTGAAAATGTTCTCGGTCGCTAGCGTCACCTGTGGCGGACGGTGCAACAACGCAAGACTTTGGATAGCCTCCGAAATAGCGGTGTACAGTTGCAGGTTTCGAACAACTCTCGACTGACGCGCCGCTATGGGCCGCAGATGAAAAACGCTAAGCAGGTACCACCCGTCGCCGTGATGATAGCGTCGGTCGCGAGCGTCACCGCGCGGAGCTTGTTTAAAACTGAAGGCAGGCCAACTTCGCTGGGAGCGCGAGCCATTCCTCAGGCATCTTTCTAGAGGAGGCGTTGGTGTGGCATGTGTTATCTCACCGACGTCACCGCTTCGCCAGAGCCGCGGCCAGAGCACTATTGGGTGGCACGCGAGTCCCCAGAATTTAGGGACTTTACTGACTTAACTACAGCCATTTCCTTCTTCCATGACCACAGTATGGTAACCACAGCCTAGCTATAGGGGATTATGGCAGCACTATAATCCTGAAGAGCCGATCGAGCTCGACAATTCAGGCCATTGAATGAAGAAACTTGACATTTATACAGGTCTATCCACGTTTAAGAAACAATGCGCCTCATCTCCCCAGTGGCGCAATTGGTTAGCGCACGGTACTTATACGACAGTGCTTCGTGAGCTATGCCGGGGTTGTGAGTTCGAGCCTCACCTGGGGAAGGTTTTTTTATTATTTTTTAACGATGCTTATTGAATTATTATGCATAAGGCGTTACAGCTGTAGACTGATATCGGAACCACCAGGAAAACAAAAACGGCAATTTCATCGAGCGAATTTACACGTTCAATCGCGGGGATTATGTGTGCAATCAGTTTTTGTTCACTTTGAGAGTTCGCTCGCTGACGCATTTGTCCAGAAGGTGCTCGCGATATATGCTACCGTAGGTAGCTATCTAAAGGTAGCATATACATGAATTTCACTGAACACCTATACACTACATGACTACCATAACTCTAGCTAGGACTAGGAAAAATCAGTGTAGGTGTTCTGTGGACTCAGCTGCAACGAGTCAACGACAGCTGGCTTCGGGCCAATCGCGCTTGCCGTTGCCGAACGCCCGGAAGGAGATAAAATAAAAGTGTTTGCACTTGAACCTAAATGAAAGCAAGCAATGTTCTCCGCGACCTGATTTATCACTGTGTCCCTTTTCCATACACCTATATATACTACCATTTAATGGTATAATTAACGAAGTCACTGCATAGTGACCTACAAATAATTCCGCGTTGTGTGTAATTACTGGCATTCCTCTACACACAATGGTCAAATAAGGGCTGGAAGTTGGCACAATAGGTTACAAATGCACACACACGCACACACTTTGGGCATGCACCGGCTTCGTCCTTTCTGGACTGTTGCTAAAATGCGCATGAACTTCAGAAATTCACTGCGGATGCTGTGACGCCAGCTTTTGCGCTCTCGCCCAACAGCTGAGATAGGAGGGGATACTTTTCTCCGTCAGAAAAGTATAGACAGCTGCCTAGGCGGCGGCGGGACTGTGCTGAATATGCGCGACGTCCTCACCCCCCCAAGAGAGAGAGAAAAGTAAGGGAGAAGCAGGGAGGTATAGGTTGTACACGCGGTTTGCTACTCTACGCAGGGGAAGAGGGGAAAAGAAAAAAGAGGGGGGAAGAGGGGAAAAGAAACAAAAGCGGCAAATTTGTACGATAGTACACACATTAGCGCGTGTACCGCGCATGCTTCTATGGTCATAAAATTGCGAACAGTCGCAAAGTACAGATCAACTTCGACGGTTTTAGATGAGGTGCACTGCAATCTAAGATGTTAAAGAAGGCTTGCAATGACTGGCTGCAGGGTATCTCGCGACCCCCGCACTGCCAAGGCTGTGACGTCAGCCTTTGTACTCACGTGCTACAGCACAGCACGGCGGCGCTCTTTGTCTACTATTAAAAATATAGAGAGGAAAATGCCAGAATGACATGAATGACAATGTACCCGAGCTCCCTTGTTTGAACATTTGCTTAGCCATTCTGAACGTCAATCTGTTTCAAAACTTGCAGCTTGCTGCTTTTTTGTAAGCAGTAATGACCCTTAAAACAATTGCAACCAGTTACCCAATTGAGGAAAGCGGCATTTAAACCGAGGGGCCGGTTGTATGAAGCAACTAGAGCATACATATGAAGCCAACAATTTAGTACCCTTTGGCCTATATATGGCTTGTGCCACAAAATGCCACACATCATCAAGCGAAGTATAACAGAAGACCGACTTTTCACTTGTCTTAGTTTTTTATTCAATATAAAAAGCCGCCAAGTTCACAGCACACTTTGTTTTCCAAATATTAAAAAAAAAGGGGGGGCTTAAAGAAGCAGTATCAATTTCCAGTCTTTCTTACAGACCTGATGGTAAGGTAGTACTATGCACTTGGTGTGAACACAAAAAATGATGAGCTAATGACTGTAATATCGTATTTGAAGTTAGCACGTAATTATTATAAAAAACTCATATTCTACACAAAAACATCTTAATTCCTCTAGCACTTCATCATGCGTACATGCCAGTATCGGCAAAAAAATGCCCAAAGTTTGTATCTCTTATTACACTTCAACACAAAGGATTCTCGAATTCAACAACATTAATCTGTCCTGTTTTTGCAGGTACCAGAATGGAATGGTTACATGTTTAAAGAAATATTAAACAACAACAAAAGTGTTTTATTCAAACAGTATGTATTTATTACTCTTATATAAAGAGTGTAAACTGTATTTTATTCTATCTGATATTTTATATCCACATCTCTTATATTGCAGCCAATGATCTATTACATACATACGAAAGCCATATCATGTGTGGTAAACTGTGGAAATGTATAGTTGAACCCCTTCATAAGAGACATGCAGTGTGGAGTAAATCTTGTCTTATATGTGAGGTGTCTCTTATAAGCAGAGTACCATGTATGCATTTTCTTAACCCCTTATTTCAACACAGGCACACTGTTGTCTCATATACTCATTTGTCTCTTAATTCAGTGCCTCTTATAAAGATGTTAACTGTATTTGCCAGTGTAACTGCTGGACGCCCATTGATGCTGGCTCACTGGAAACTCCGAATTCCCACTCGGGACAAATGATTGCTCAAGGTTTCCTTCTGCAGCACATATTTAATTTGCATTCCTTCACATTCCGAGAAAAAGAAGGCAGCATTCACGTTCTTCTCCGAACACTCACAAGTGAAACACCATTATTCACAAAGGTCAACGAACATGACACCTCTCTTTAGCATGACATAGCAACACAGAAGCAACACTAACACGCCCCGCTCTGCTTGCGCAACCGTACACACACAAGCATTTCACAATCCGCACACAAGCCTTAGCCAAACTCTCCTTTTCTTGAGTAACAAAAAACTGGGCTATGTACATATGTACATGATGAGAAAACAAACACACACATATCATTGTACACACAGATGTGGCGTGTATCAATGTAACTGATGAGAACATCCCAGAGGGGCAATATCTCCTTTGCTTCGGCAGATAAAGATGACCAGGATCAATCAACATGCACACAATGTAAGAAGCATGCTACATATAGATACTATTCTGGGGACTGACAGATAAAAATATAGATTTGTTTCGCGTGTTATGTACACTAATATGTGTCATTGCGAGAGCAGGCAGACACGTTACCAACATCATGAGATACTTATGCAATGTATTTTGAGGACAAGAATGGTATAATGTAAAATGATTTTTGTAACTCTAACGTTCCGTCTAAGCAAGACTAAAGGCAGCGCGCAATTTCTAAACGCACCTGGGACACGAAAAATGAACCGAGATGACAGAACTATTTTTCAAACATGAAAAGTTTTGCTTGTTATGGATTATGACCCGTGTTACATTTTTATAAAAGTCATATTAGTACGAATATAAAAATTAGGTTGCAGTAGCTTGCACAATTCAGTTACGCAGATTTAAACAATGTAATAATAACCTGCGATGTCCACTATTCCGACATATAAATGTAAGGAGCGAAATGTTCAACTTAATTATGCACACAGATTTAGAATTTTTATTCTCAGATAGTGTACGGATGTGTTCAGATAAGAAATTATTTGAAAGATCTACAGCGATTGCTAGCTTTATCATTCGTGTTTCAAATTGCCATGTTAGTGCTTGAATACCGTCATTTGAAATACTTGGCTAGTGAAAATGTTGCCACAAATTCAGAGTAAAAAAAAAAAAGATATCTCACTGGCGTTATTGACTGCTAGCATGGGGGTTTCGAGTACTTGTAAGAAGCAAAAGGCAGAGAATTTTTGAGTGGGCACACATCTTGTGCAGTTTCCGTTGATGCAGTGACGGAGAAAAATGGAACTATTTGTTTTTCATTGTGCATTGATGAAGATCCTTCACAAGTGAGCAGCAGAAACTACTCAAGAGCCAGTTGAAACAGACGGTGTAGCTCTGTGATGCAAGATAATGTGCGACAGAGTGCAGACAAATCACAATAACAGAGCACCAAAATTGCATCAGTGTGTCAGCAAACAAACAATAACAATTTGATCGGCAACGCTAAAAGTGTGAACAGACTTCACAGTTTCTTAACCGACAAAAAGCGTGTTCCATTGCACTATGTTTAAAGGCACGAAAATTAGGGTGTTTGATGCTTTTCAATCCAAATAGAAACTAACTTTTCAAAGCCATGAATGCTCTTAAGTTTCCATGATTCCATGTGCATGCTAATCCATGCAAGCAAAGTAAGATATTTGCCCCCAAACTTACTTGCTTGAGGATAGTTCAACATACTTTTCAGATTTGCCACAAAACCTAAAGCTTTGCCCCATCGCTCTTTCACATTATTATCATAAAATGGCATAAAGCGCCATTTAGGTGGCATTTTACAAACTTTTACTCAATACCCAAATCCAGGTGAAATGTCCAAATGAACTTGGGTGGAGGCATAACAACACTGCACAAGCAAAAAAACGTCTTTTCAGAAATGATGCCACTTGGCTAGCGTGCAATTTTCTATTCACCGATAAATACTTTGCTATATAAAAGCAATAGATAACCACACAAAGAACATGTCGTAGCTAGCATATATATGCCAGCAGCTAAGTAGAAGATTGTTATTCATTCAAGTGAACACTGTGACTGTTATGGTTGCGTGCAGCATTACCAGGCATTACTCCTAGAGCTGCTGTTCCAGTTAAAATCTATACTATTCCACAAAGTTATGTATACAGGTTAAAGTTCTTCAACAGAAGTTTTAGCAGTACTCCATTGTTTTTAGCAAATAGCATTTCACAATATGCGACCATGCTCCACAGCTGCATGGAGACTGTTGCAAATGCCCAAGCTTACTAAGGCTAACTTTAAACAAATACTCCGTTAAATAAGTGTCGCGGCAATTTTCCCTTTTTAGAAAGTTTTAGCAGTTGTTTAGCGACTGTTTATTATACATGCTTTCAGCAATTCTACAAAGTGATCTTTAGCAAGCCTTTATAACTAGATGGTTCTAGCAACTGTGTTAAAGGTCTCCATTATTAGATAGGAGCAATTATATAATATTAGACATTTCCAGCAACTGTCTACTACGAGGGTCTGAGCAAGTCTCATTTAGATGATTTCAGCAACTCCACATTACTGGGTAACTTTATTACCTAGTCACCATTACTAGGTGGCTTTAGCAAACGACTCTACATAATTAGAGAGTTTTAGCAAGCTTTCGCTTTAGGCAGTTTTAGTGACACATCATGATCAGCAGCTTTTAACAAATATTTACCAATAAATGGGTTAAGGAACACTCCATACTACAAGTATTTAGCAAGCCTCACTAATTAGATGGCATTAGCAGCTCTTCATTACTAGAGCGATTTCAGAAGTCCTCAATATCATTTGCCTTTAGCACACGCTAATTTACAGTATAGACACTGCACTCCTCTCCTGTGAGAAATCTGTTGTTGGAAAGGCAACTTTTTTACAGTCTTTGAGCTTCCAGCTTGTACAGTTTCCTCAGCTAAAACACATTATCGAAACACATTGAGCTAGTACTCAGGAACTGAGCATATTAAAAATCTAGAAAACCTTGTGCACATGTCATTATAGCAGTTTCAACGCCTTCACGAGTTCATGGTTCCCAAGGGCCAGGTGTCTTTACACACACACACTATATCACACACATTACATGAAACCGTCAGAATCCAGGAGCCTCAAAACAAAATAATTCAGATTGCTGAAAAATGCACCATTGTTCTTTTCTCCACCTTGTCAGCATAATCAGATCATGCTTTTCATTTGCAGAAAACGTGAGACATAAACACGTTTAACAGAAATACAATGAGAGCATGAAAAGGTGCTAAGCGGGTAAGAAAATGATTAAAGGAAAGAGCATCTTCTCTATGGCTGAGCCACCAGAAAAAAAGGAGGAACGAACCATGAACACACCTTAAACTGGTAAAAACAATTCTAAATATCTGCATTCACGCAAGGCAGTCTAAAAGGAGAAAAGAAAGGAGAATATTGTACTTCGTTTGCCTGAGATTTTTGTCGACGGCAAATGACAGATGACTCGGACATCCCCATACAGTGATGAATAACATTTCCTATGCCATTTGTGCCTACCAACTGAGCAACATGTCGACAAACCATACACAAGATGCAAGTTGGATTTTGCAATATGACTTTATAGTTAAAGACGCAAAAGAACATGCGATGACAATTAAGGCTTTTGATGTATCTGGTGTACGAAAACAGACCGGCAAAATACCGGGTCAGTAAAGAGCATGAAACACTAAAGAAATAAAGCCCCTGAAAAATACAAAGCAGTCTTTTTACCTCCGCCTCTTCTCCTAGCAGCTGCGCATTTTTTGTAGAAAACTACACATTTTTTCCACTTCAGTGAAAACGCCGTTTTTTTTTTTTGCTCTCGTGCCTGCTGTTTCACTTGCATCACTGGCACAGCAGGTTGGCATAACGAAGCATCCGGAACCACAGTCCGAACAGTCTAGATGTGGACAAACAAGATGGTGCTCACAAAATCTAAAAGGCTAGCGCGCCACTCTTAAAAACTGCTGATTTCCCAGCGCCGTCAAGTCTGCAGTGCTGCTGCCATCAGAAGCGAGCACTTTCACGCACTAACCGATTATGTACCGCATATTTTCATACTGTCAGACACAATAATAATATGCCACTTGCTTCCGTATACGTTACATTGTATTTATTGCCATTTTTTACACTCTTTGTCTCGCAGAACTTTTTCTTTTGCATCTCTTAGAACAGCAGTGCCCTTGGGCGCTTTAGTGGAAGAATCGCACAAGCCCCTTTCTTCAGTCAATACACGAGCTTCGTTGCTCAACTAACTTCACTTGCAATCTACAAAGTGCACAGGAGAGGAAGTGCCTGTACACTGACGTGTCACTACATAAGCTATTTCACAGGAGCTTCAGAAAGACCAATGTGGTCATGCCCTCTCATGGTGTGGAGCTCAACGAGACTACCATACTTCCTACTGCCGTACTGGAATGGATGCCACTTTGCGATTTTCGGCAGTGGCGTAATCGTGAACTCATTGTCCTCTCAAATAAATCTTTTTTCTCAACAATACTTGTCAAATACAAAAGAACTTGTCTCTGATAATAATTTGTGAGGTTTTACATGCTAAAACTACAACAAAATTACGAGTGAAGGGCTTTGGTGTTTTTATGTGTACTGGCATTGCATAATACACGAGCCTTCGACATATGGCCTCTAATTTGACGCACCTTCCACGGCCAGGACTTTGGATCAGCATCCGAGCGCTGTGACCACTATACCACTGCGCGGACTGAGAATTTGTCTATAATAGTGGTTAGATCAAGCATCTCAAGGTGCTATGAGAATCGAGTAACCTGGTATTTCGCTAACACGCCCTGCGTATATCATTATACTGTACACGTATACCATTATACTGTAGATTTGGGCTACAAAGATAGATGACATCTTTAATTAGCTTTGCCAAGACAGGCAACTCTACAAAGACCAAATGGCTAATGTAACTGCACAAGATAACCAACCCAACCGCTGGCATGTTCAACAAAACAGCCAAGAAAGGGTAATAAAACAATGCCCCACGTAAGGCAAAATTCCAGCAATACAAACGTAAACGTAGTATGCAGAATAACGTTTTCCTCCTTAAACAACTTTGGAACTTCACATTAACTAAAAAAATTTAAAAAATAGCTGTATCAAGTAGGAAGTTGATGCTCTGGCATTTAAATTGTGAGAAGCGATGAACAACATGCAACACGCGATGAACACACAAACACACACACACAAGGCCAGATTATACAAGCATGCCTACAAAATTCATCTGAAAAAGAAAATCGTCACAAAATCCCAGGTACTACTTTCCTATACATGACATAATGCTACATGAATTTAATGATAATTAAACTTTATACATTGTTCTTTAAAAAGTAACCACATAGCCTGATACGAAGAGAAAACAGCAGTGAGCACGACATCCTGGTTAGCTATCACTTTTTTACAGATGATACTCTATCAGCAGCTAATGCGGGAAAAAACTAAAAATAAGACAATGGTGAAAGCTGGATAACTTTGAGCTGACTGGATTATCTTAAACGCACAACTAAATTCTTTCCAAAGGCATAGCTTCCAAAACGTTTGACAAGCTTGACAAAAGGAACGCCAGAGCAAAAGCACGTGGGCCCTCACTGTTACAACGCACGCTCTTTTGCAGACATAATCCCAACACACTTTGCATTCGTCTTGGCGAGGAACTATGATGTTGCAATATGCTGCAGTGAGGAGGATAAATATGGCCAATGTTTGCAAGAGGCTTTAACTTTCAGCTGTCGGCAGTGCTACTCCGCTCAACAAGCTGAAACACAAGTGTGTCACGCTTCACACAAAAGGCACGCCGTGGTCTCTGTAGAAATTTTTCAGCTTTGAAAAGAGTGCGACATACTGTTAAACTGAAAAATAAGATAAAAAAATAGAGGCAAGGGGCCAGGAGGGATAGCGAGACATCTGAGCTGCTGTAAAACCGAAAATTAAATAGTACTGGGCAAAGCTAGAGTGTTTGCTAAATAAATTGACAGTCTTGGTAAGGCAGGAGGGCTGCAAGAAGCTCGGTGCCAAGCAGGCGATGGCACGAAGCAGCTAGCCAATGTAAATGGGCAAACACACATTAACAGGTTTGCATGTTAGGTTCGCATGTCATGCGCCATTCTGGTGACAAAGAGCAAGAAATATATGATGCGAGAAATATGCGATACGTGAAATATATGATATGGGAAATATACAATACAAGAAATATATGTAGATAGAAAATATATCATGTATCAGTTCACATGTTCATAAAAGGTAACGCAAGAACAGGTAGCTTTATGTACTGTAAACTGTTTGCTCAGAGTGCTATTATTACCTTCCAGGAGTAATTGAATACACCATAAAAAAAACGCACTCTTAGTTCTGAGCATACTTGATAGTAAGAACAAAGGGGCATCCCGAACAAAAAGCTTTGAGAGAAAATTCTGAAATACAGTGAATCATCACACCAAGCAAAAAAAAAAGAACACTGGTTGTAAAAGCTAGCCTATTCTTAAATGAGAGCAACACTGCAAAAATTTCTCATCCTTTGTTCACTGCGAGGACCCTGCCACTACAAGCTTAATGCCTTGGGTTAGCATGAAAGTGTTTATTGGTCAGCTGCTGCCTCGTACAAAGATAATGCACCACGCGATGCCCCCTAGCAGAAAAGAGTGTTCCGAAACTCGCTACCTTGGATATGAGCAGCACTGGCTAACAACACCTAAATTTCAGGTAAATACCAAACAAGGTGGGCATGGAAGTGCTTTCCATCGTAGTTCAAGCGGTAGAATATCGAAGGCGTATTTGGAAGGTTGTAGGTTCGAATATCACAGACTTCCGGAAGGGGCATTTTTTCCCATTAATACAATTCAATTTATGTTATAATTACTGCACTACAGCTAAAAGTAACATTTAATGTTCCCTGTGGCTTTCTAGGCCCAAGTGCCATCTGGTTGTGTCTAGCAACAATGTAGACACAAGCGTATGCTGAGTTATCTAATATTTGTTCTGAAAACTAGGTAAGCTTAACGATTCTTTAAACAGTGGCGCATACTCACGTATATCATAGCTCTTTTTAAGAGAGTTTCAACTTTTCGGAAGTCTCTGTCACACAAAGATGTCTAACTTGCACTCACTTCCTTACACTTTAGGAAAACATAAGGAGTATTTGGGGAGTATTTGTACCACACAACAATAATCGTCATCTGCTTCGCATACTTTTCTCGCTTTATTACCACGGTTCCGAGAGTTCCCGGTCACAAACGGTACGAGTGTTATCAGTTAGACATAACATTCTTGACAGGAAAGTGGCCAGTGCCGGCTTTTCAAGAAAGGAAAGGCAAGCAAGTCAGACGACGATTATTATTGAGTTGCAGAAGTACTCCCCAAATACACCATTATTTCTTAAAAGTGTAGAAACTCAGTGCTTGAAAAGTTCGTGTTACTAGTGCTATGTAAACCTAATAGCGTACAGAGTTCCTAAAATGAAAATATCAAGTGTGCTGCGTTAACGCAAACAAAAAGTGGGCGTGACAGACAATGATTGTATGTCGCAAATACACTCCCATATCGAACACCCGTTTTTAAAATGTAAGGAGAAAGTTAGGATTACACCTATGAGGGAGTAAAACAGCAGTACGGAACACGTGTACTTGCAGTTATAACTGGCACTTCTATTAACTGTCTTGCAGCCAGCTCCCTCACCAAGACTAGAAAACTAAACATTGACACAGTACACTGGGTCACAAGTTTTCATTAACAAAAGGAGTGAGCAATACTATGTCATACAATAAGAATACATTTTAACACAAGTTACACATGGAACACTCAACACCAACACAGTAGACCTCCTTCGTACGACATTCTCTGACAAGTCAGTTCACAGATTCAACAAAACAAATTCAGTTTTGTTACGTTTCCTGTGAGAGCAGTATAACTTCAGCCAAAACTGCTGATGATAAAAGCAGATTTGTAATGTCGTTTTGCGTTATGTCTCACATGATGTCTACCGTGGGTCAATAACTAAAACATTTGTTATAAAGGAACTTACTAAGAAGCTTGAATAATAAGTAATGGCACTGAACACAGTTGGAAATGAGAACGTTGGCTAAATCATAAACGACAACACCAAACAAGGCACTTTAATGAGACAATAAAACATTGAAGGCTTAAAAAGTGATTCACACAAGACAAAGCCAATCCTCAAACAAGAGTCTAAGAAGCCAAAATTAAAAGGGAGGAGTTTGTAATCTCTTGAACTAGGATCCATAACTGACTTAGTTGCTTTCACCCGTTTGAGGCAAGATATGTCATCTTACACGGTGAATTAAATAAATTTGACAAGTTTAGTATGTACACTTAACTGTGTAGGCTCGGATCCTATTCTTTAGTGACAGATTTGTAACTATTCTAGACACGATTTCACGAGTGACAAGATTTCCAGGGCTCGTAAATCATAGTCATACATTACACTCAACTCTATCTCAGTCTTGTCGTCAAATGGTCAGTAGCCAGGTGATCCTGTTGATAACGTGGGCATATCGTAATTCTGAACATAACTGAAGCCTAAAAAAGGTCTGCACCGGGAAAAACATTACTATAAAATACCAATCCAGAGGCGCGATCTTATGTGCAATCTATAATAGAACAATCATCCACACTGCACGCGATTGGTTGAACATCACATGAACACCCTGAACAGGGAAGGTACGTGCAGCTGTTGATCAGTCATGTGCAACAAGAATGAACATTCTATTAAAAAATGCACACAATGTATACGGTACCACATTTAGTGACACACAAAATGCTGTCACATCTGCCTTAAAGCATGTGATACCGAAAGATTACACTTGCATCTTGAAGGATCGCAATTAAGCCTTTTTTTTTTTAACAGCCCGGGCACAGTGTTCTGCAGAAGTTATGGAATGGTCACACTGAAACTGAACTTCTGCACACGTATACCCTACAGCTGTCGATTCAAAGTCATCCGGGTCATATTGCCACCTGATATTGCCGAATTCCTATAATTCCAATGCCAAAGTAAACCAACAAGTCACACCAAGGCAATACCATTTTAATTATGTATATAGACAGAGCACAATAATGTTTTGAAGCCAATGAACTCTGAAACACCTGTGAGGCATGACTAAATGAAGTGGTGTAGTGCATAATCTGAAGCTATGTAAAATGACTAAAAAAAAGGAACAAACATAACAAGCAGTAACATGAACAAAAACTTAATGGGAGATTAGTCATGACTTGTTCCGTTAAAAATTCGTCACGGAGTTACTCCCTGCCTACTACAAGGGTCGGTTGAATGATAATTTGCTATGTACACTGAATATAATGGGAGACACGACATGATGAAACGATGAAAAACAAGAACACTTAGGGAGTATTTCCTCGCCGAAGCGATTTTTTGTTTTGTCGCAGCTACACTCCAAAACGGACATCACCTTCCCTGGCGAACACACAGAACCGCTAATTACATGCACGAATCTTAAAACGAAACAACACAGACGCGAAAAGTACAGCCACGGAAGTCTGTATAACTATGAGCGAGAAACGAACAAAACAATTTTTTTCTCCTTTCACGCAGGAACCACTGCACACTGGGGAATTAGTTAATTTTCCCGCTAGAGGAACTAACGACGTTAAACGTCGTACTTTGCGTCGCCGCGCACGACATTTGAAGGCAACGTTGCCCAACGTTTGGCCGAGAGGAGATTCAGTGGGCTTGGCCAAATCCGCAGGCCATCTTCTGTCAGTGCCAATGGCTGTCACGTGTCGCCCGTGATTCCTCAAATGAACCAGTACGCTTGCGTTGGCTCGTCCTGTGAATCAAACTGCGGAGTGTGCAAAAAAAAGAACATATTTTGTGTTAGCAAAACTAGTTTGGGTAAACTGACTGCTCAAATAATGAAACAATGTCAGCATGAAATTGTTGCAATAAAGAGGACGTACCACCATCTTTTTATTTTTAAAGCGATAAAAGAACATTGCAAAACCATGACAGAATTAAATGTGGCTGATTATACTTAGATGCACTTTTAGAGAAAGTGCTAGAGTACCAGCTCGTCTGTATGTGGTCTGTATCTAGACAGGATTGCGAAAATTGAAGCCAACACAATAACTAAATGCATCAGTACTCTATCCAATATCCGTCAATATACAACGCACATTCATGCACATTGTGGCATGCTGATATCGCCAGCTACATAGTGCCAGCTCTCCTTTCTACAATAAATACATTTAATTGACCTGCACTGCTCTGAACCAGTTCCGATTGTGGTCAGAGAAGTTAAGAAATTGCACGGCTCGAGTTCACCAGTGTGGGCATAACACGACACTAGAAAAGTATGGCGAGGTGCCAACGCACTGCAGGTGTTACTTTTTGTTAACTTTATGTGCGCCATCCATGCAGGTTTGAGATCTTCACAAACTGCTCGCATGGATGGTCTCCGAGGCATACACGCGTCCCGATTGTGCAGGAGCAGCGGATTCTCAAGTAAGTGGGTTTTAAAAAGCGCCTGTGATTGTACGCAGTGTTGTGAGCCGTGCTGCTGCTGCTTCATTCCCACACGTCCGCATGCGCGCAAATGGCGCTGTGAACCCGCCCAGCACATTTCCTCAGCCTGTTGAAAAACACACGCACACAAAAAACAGTGTGGTTTACGTAATGCCACTGATGCAATGTTGAAACAAATAACCACTGATCTTCTGTGTTGTTATGCAACTTTGGTGTTTTGCCTCCACTCCCGTGATAGCCCTTCAAGGCTGCAGTATGTTGAAATAAATAAATAAATAAATTGTGAGGAGGTTTATTAGCCGTTAAAGACAGCGACGAGACAGCGTGAAGAACCGTCCGGCGATCGGCACAGCAACGAACCGAAGCACGAGCTGAGAGAGCCGGGCGTTGGCGATGCTGCTCGCTGCAGGCACATCTTCTTCTTCACAATCGCCCCCGCTGAAAAAGGAGCCATCCTGGCGACTTAAGAAGTTTCAGGCAAAAGCTCATGGTACGGTTTCAGTCGGGAAACATGGACGATGTCACGTGCACGCCGGCGCATGTCGTCCGATCGGGAAACTGGTTCAATTAGGAAATTAACCGGAGAGGTTTTCTCCAAAACGGTGTAAGGCCCCTCGTACCGGGGGACAAGTTTCGAGGAGAGTCCTGGTGTTTGGTATGGGATGGCAAGCCACACAAGAGACCCTGGGGCATAGCTGGGATCCGGAAGAGAGGTGCTACGGGTTTCTTTCTGGCGTTGTTGCTCTTCCGAGGTGAACGCACGGGCGAGCTGGCGGCACTCTTCGGCTTGTCTAGCAGCATCGGAGATAGGTGGACACTCGGAAGCATCAGGACGGTAAGGAAGTAGGGTATCAATTGTATGGGAAGGCTCACGTCCGTAAAGAAGAAAGAAAGGTGAGAATCCCGTGGTGGTTTGTATTGCAGTGTTATATGCGAACGTGACGTATGGGAGAACACGGTCCCAATTGCTATGATCAAATGCCACGTACATTGAGAGCATATCACCTAGCATGCGGTTGAACCGTTCCGTTAGTCCGTTAGTCTGCGGGTGGTATGCTGTCGTTTTCCGATGAATGACGTGGCATTCCGAAAGCAGAGTTTCGACGACCTCAGAAAGGAAAGCGCGGCCTCTGTCGCTAAGGAGCTCTCGAGGTGCACCATGTCGAAGGATAAAGCGTTGCAAAATGAAAGAGGCGACATCCTGAGCTGTAGCGCTCGGCAAAGCGGCTGTTTCGGCGTAGCGTGTCAGGTGGTCAACCGCCACTATAATCCACCGATTACCATCTGGTGTCAATGAAAGGGGACCGTAGAGGTCAACGCCGACGCGATCAAATGGCTTGGCAGGGCATGGAAGTGGCTGCAATGCGCCAGTCGCACGTGGCAGTGTTGATTTACGTCGCTGGCAGTCAGGACAGCACTGCACGAATTTACGTACAAAATTGTACATGCCGCGCCAGTAATAGCGATGGCGAAGGCGTTCATATGTTTTGAACACTCCGGCGTGGCCACATTGCGGATCGTCGTGAAGGGAGGCGCATACTTGCGATCGTAAAGTGCGTGGAATGACCAGCAACCACCGGCGGCCATCGGGAGCGTAGTTGCGTCGATGAAGAAGTTGATCGTGGATGGCGAAATGGAAAGCTTGACGTCGGAGGGATCGAGATACTGGAAGGTTGGGCGTGCCAGATAAATATTCGATAAGAGAGGCGATCCACGGGTCACGACGTTGTTCGGTGGCAATCGAGTCGAGATTTAGCGATGACAAGGTCTGGAGGCAAGTTTTCCGCACGTCTGATCTGGTGGTAAAGCTGAGCGGGACAGGGCATCAGCGTCAGAGTGTTTGCGTCCGCAGCGGTATACGACACGAATGTCGTACTCCTGTATGCGAAGTGCCCATCGTGCAAAGCGGCCAGAAGGGTCTTTCAACATGGAGAGCCAGCAAAGCGCGTGGCGATCATTTACTAGATCGAACGGGCGGCCGTATAAGTACGGCCGGAACTTTCCAAGCGCCCACACCAGAGCCAAACACTCTTTTTGTGTCACGCTGTAATTAGTTTCGGCTTTCATCAGAGTGCGGCTAGCGTAGGCTACAACGTATTCTGAATAGCCGGGCTTTCGTTGAGCGAGGACAGCGCCTAGCCCGACGCCGCTGGCGTCGGTGTGCACTTCGGTAGGAGCCTTCGGGTCGAAGTGGCGAAGAAAAGGTGGGGAAGTGAGCAGACGGCGCAGAGTAGTGAAGGACAACGTCACATACAGGGGACCAGTAGGTGAGGTTCACGTCACCGGCGAAGAAGCTGGGTTAACTGGTGACATGATAGTATGCAAAATTGCGAACAAAGCGCCTGGAAATAAGAGCATAGGCCTACAAAACTGAGAAGTTCCTTCATGGTCGTCGGCTTGGGAAATTCTGTGACTGCTCGAAGTTTTGCTGGGTCTGGTAATACGCCGTGCTTGGACACGATGTGGCCTAGGATGACGAGCTCGCGTGCAGCGAAGCGGCATTTTTTCAGGTTAAGCTGCAGACCAGCGTTGGTCAGACAACTCAAAACGTGCCTGAGGCGAAGGAGGTGCGTAGGAAAGTCATGGGAAAAAACCACGACATCGTCGAGGTAACAAAGGCACATATTCCATTTGAGGCCACGTAGCGTATTATCCATAAGACGTTCAAACGTGGCAGGCGCGTTACAAAGCCCAAAGGGCATGAGGTTAAATTCATATAGTCCGTCTGGTGTAATAAATGCCGCTTTCTGGCGATCGGCTTCTGCCATTGGGACCTGCCAGTAGCCAGACCGCAAATCTAGCGACGAGAAAAATTCCGCTCCGTGAAGGGTGTCAATGGCGTCATCAATGCGCTGCAAAGGATAGACGTCCTTGCGGGTTATCTTATTCAAACTGACGATAGTCCACGCAAAATCGGATAGATCCGTCTTTCTTACGCACCAGGACGACGGGAGACGCCCAGGGACTGTGAGATGGTCGAATGACGTCTCTACGAAGCATATCTTCGACTTGATCGTTGATGACGTGGCGCTCTTCAGCGGAGACACGGTATGGTCTTTGACGCAGTGGCTGGTGTAGGCCGGTGTCAACATGATGTTTGACTTGTGATGTGCGGCCCAGTTGAGGTTGCGACACATCGAACGAACTCCTGAACTCATGCAGAAGATCCAGCAGGTTGGCATGTTCGGTGGGAGTGAGAGTGCCGGCGATGGCGCTGGAAAACGTATCATTGGACGACTCCCCGAGTGCCGACAGTGCTTTTGTGTGGTCGCAGTAGTCGTCCGGGACATCAAACAAAAACGAAGGGTCGAGATCCTGCACGCGGCCGAGACATTCCCCCGCAAGCAATGTGACAGGTGTGGAAAGCGGATTGCTTACGAACATGTTGCTTCTTCCGGCGGCAAGGTCAATTCTTGCGAAAGGCAGCGGCAAAGCTCGACGACATTTGAAGATATCGGAAGGCATAAAAAGAACTGTAGCGTCAGTGTAGGCGTTGCATGAAACGGGAACAAGGGCGAAATTTCCAGGCGGAATATCGGTATCTTCATGAACGAGCAACTTCGGCGGCTGATGAGGAGTGTCCAGTAATGGGACATCACACAAGGGTGAAAACTCAACTTCGGCGTGTGCGCAGTCTATGACGGCATTATGGCAGGATAGGAAGTCCCACCCGAGGATGACGTCATGCGAACAGACAGGAAGAACAATAAACTCCACGATGTAAAGAATGCCTTCGATGGAGACTCTTGCAGTGCAGGCTGCGAGAGGCGTTACTTGCTGTGCGCTTGCGGTGTGAAGCGACAGTCCCGAAAGCGGCGTCGTTACTTTGCGTAATAAATGGCAGAGATTAGCGGCAATAACAGAAACAGCGGCGCCACAGAAACAGTGTCCACAAGGGCGAAAGTGCAATAACCTTCAACAGTTACTGCGACCACGTTAGCAGGAGAGGAGCGAGGGTTTGGACAGTTCGAAAACGGCGCAGTTCTTGCCTCTTGAACTGCGTTGCTTAGTTTTCCTGGTCGGAGGGTCCGGGCCGGCGACGCATGGGGGAGGGTGATCGCCGACGAAGAGAGGGTGCGCGTTGCGGCTGGAAGTCAAGGTGGTCAGTAGGCGCATAGTGAGGTGGCGAGACCGGCCCGTATTGGACGAAGGGTTGGCTGCCGGGATGCGACGACCGGGCATAGTTGCCGAATGTCTGAGGTCGACGGCGGCAGTAGCGAGCAACGTGTCCGGGAGTGAAGCAAGCGTAGCAAATCGGTTGGTTATCGGGCGTACCCCAGGGACTTGGCGACTGGTGCTGCCGCCCAAGGTGCAGTATAAGTAGCCGGGTGTGCGGGCTGTGAGCGCGTGGTCTAGGGTGGTTGCGGGAGCCTACGTACAGCGTCTGCAGTATGTGAGCGGCGCGGCTACGGGCTGCATCTCTTGCGAAAAGACGACAGGAGGAGCCACAGGCTGCGTTGCATAGGTTAGGGGCGCGGCCACAGGCTGAACGGCTGGCGGATAGGCGACAGGAGCGCCTACCGGCTGTGCGACACACGAGCAGTGACCACGGCTAGATAGAGGTGGCTCGTAGTGCGCAAGAGGAACAGCTTGTGCAACCTCTTCCGATATAGCAGTGCGAAGCGGGGCAGGTAGACGGGTGGGGGTCTCGTGAGTAAAGAGCACTAGGGAAAGTTGGCGGGCGACTTCCTCACGGACGAAGGACTCGGACTTGCTGAAGCAATGGTGAATTGTCGGGCATGGAGTCGAAAGTGGACAGCGACTCACCACCAGGCTGAGGCTGCCTAGTCAGAGTGCGTTGCTTCTTCAACTCGTCGTATCTCTGACACAAGCTGACGACTTCAGAAACTGTGCTTGGATTCCTTGCCAAGAGCATTTGAAATGCGCCGTCGTCGATGCCCTTCAGGATGTTTTTGACCTTGTCAGATTCGGGCATGGTGTCATTCACACGTCGACAAAGGTCGACGGCGTCCTCAATATAGCTGGTAAAGGTCTCGCCAGTCTGCTGAGAGCGGACGCGCAAGCGCTGTTCTGCCCTCTGCTTGCGGACAGCCGGCCGACCGAACACTTCAGCACATGACGTCTTGAAGACGCTCCATGTGGGGATGTTGTGTTTGTGGTTATTAAACCACAATTCGGCGACGCCAGTGAGATAAAATATCATGTGGCCCAGCTTGTCGGCTTCATCCCACTTATTGTTGGCGCTCACCAGTTCGTGGTGCTCGAACCAGTCTTCGACGTCGGTCCCATCCGCACCGCTGAAGACCTTCGACTCCCATAGCATAGGATGGCCAGGGCAGTTGAACTGGAGCGAAGGCGTCGATGTAGTGGCGTTGGCAGTCATGACAGGTGGTAGCGTGCGGCTTCGCAGCTCCAGGGTGTAGCAACGGGGATTTACAGCACCTTCCACCAAATGTGAGGAGGTTTATCAGCCGTTAAGCCGTGAGAGCTGTAAGCACAGCTTAGCAAGTTTCTGAAGCATCCATTAAGCGCATCACAGGATGAACCAGCGAAATGCTCAATCGCTGTGGTCTGATACCCGTCTCACACGGGCATTTTTGAAAAGCCGTCGAGTCAACGGCCATCGAAATGTTGTAGCTCCATTGGCTCCATTGAGACAGCGACGAGACAGCGTGAAGAACCGTCCAGCGATCGACACAGCAACGAACCGAAGCACGCGCCGAGAGAGCCGGGCATTGGCGATGCTGCTCGCTGCAGGCACATCTTCTTCTTCACAAAATAAATAAATTCAGGGTGCATCAGCACCCTGTAAACTGGATCAGGTGGTGCATGTGAATGACATGGGTTAATGTGTCCATGCCTCTTTGAAACTAACCACACTGCCTCGCTACACAAAATCCAATTGTGGCACTTTTATAAGCAAATGGCCTGTGAGGCCCTTGCAACGATAACATACATCCAAACTTGCGCAATTTTCATATGCAACTGCACTGCAAGATTCCTGCTACGGGAACATACACCCTCACTGTAGCATTTTTTATATGCAAGGGTACAGAAGACTTAAGCATCGATAACCTGCAGGTGCACTGTGGCACTTTAATATGAAACTGCACTGTAAGGCCCCTGTAACAGTGACATGAACTTGAGCTATGGCATCTTCATATGCATCTGCCCTGCAAGACCCTAGCAATGGTAACATACACCTAAACTGTGGCACTTTCACATGTAACTGCGCCGCAAAACTTCTGCATTGGTAACATGCAGCTGTGCTTTGGCACTTTCAGATGCAACAGCATTGCTAGACTCCTGGAACAGCAATGTACAGCTGCACAATGGCGTTTTAATGAGCAACTGCACCGCAAGACTCCTATAGGTGGTAACATACATGTGCACTGTGGCACTTTTGAATGCCACTGCGCCACAAGGTTCCTGTAATGATGACATAAACCTGAACTGCAGCATTTTCCTATGCAGCCGCACTACATCACTCCTTCAATCGTGACCTGCAGCTGTGCTGCGACATTTTCATTCCCATTTGTCATTAGAAAACCTACAATGGTAATACACACACCAGACCTGTGGCGCTTTTATATGTAACTGCATTGTAATATTAGTGCAATGGTATCGTACTGCTGCCATGGCGTATTGATACTTCGTCTCAGTTGTCCACCCCACGGGTAATGGAGCTCTCGAGGGCGATGTCGAACTCGGAGAGGGCCTCAAGGATTTGCACGAGGAAGACGATGAGGTTGGCGTCGCGCAGGAATGACCTCTCCTCGTACATCGTGGCTGTTACGGGGCAGGCGGCCAAGTCGAACATCATCTGGTGCAGAAAGTGCTCCCTGCACAAGACAGTGGTATGGACAGGGTAAAAGGTTAGGTCATTAAAAAATTGCGCTTAAAGCAGCGACAATATGAGACATTTTTCTGACAAGGCCCTACCCACGTTCGAAATTAAACAAGGTGATTAACAACCTGACGAGGTACTGCATGCCCTTGGACCTTACAGCAGCACTCTTTATTAATTTAAATGCACAGTTCTTATGAATTTTACCACAGCAGTGAATCTCGCCACACAGAAGTCTTAAATTATACAATTATTTCCAGTACTACAATCGAATGTAGTACCTGCCACACAATGTACAGACAAGTACAAATTAAAGGAACAGAAAAAGTCTTGTGTCAAAACAGAAGACACAAACATGTACAGGAATTGCAGTACACTCGTCTACCTGTAACCAAGTTGGATCATATTCATTACAGCACTCCCTGCCGTTTAATAACTGAACAAATGTGGAACGTAAAATTTCCAGAAGTGACACAAACTTGCTATCGGCTCAACTACAGGCCAACTGCTCATTACACAGACCTTGGAGACCATTGTTGAGCTGGCTGCAAGTGACAGAAGCAATTGTGAGAGCTGTAAGCACAGCTTAGCAAGTTTCTGAAGCATCCATTAAGCGCATCACAGGATGAACCAGCGAAATGCTCAATCGCTGTGGTCTGATACCCGTCTCACACGGGCATTTTTGAAAGGCCGTCGAGTCAACGGCCATCGAAATGTTGTAGCTTCATTGACTCGACAGAGTTGTCGCGCTGCTACATGATAGTTTTCAACGACCGTTGAGTGGTTCAGGTGTTTCTTGCCAAAATTGTGTGGGGCTGCAAATCTTCATTTTTGTTTTCATGTTATCGTAAGTGAAGTGACATAAAA
Organism: Rhipicephalus microplus; assembly: GCF_013339725.1. Lineage (NCBI taxonomy): Eukaryota > Metazoa > Arthropoda > Arachnida > Ixodida > Ixodidae > Rhipicephalus > Rhipicephalus microplus. Next base: position 167,203,775 of record NC_051167.1, read on the forward strand.
ATACTCTTAAACGCACACATGTGTCTGTTATTTTTGTATTAACATTTTCGTAAATTGTTTGTCTGAATGCATGTCTGGTTTTTAAGTTGTTGAGCAACTAAACTGTGGCTACTATTGTCACCGCTTGTTGACGTTGGCATGTTTGCGCCGTTTCTGTTTCCATCGCTCAATGGGCACTGCAATTCTAACGGAGGTGTGGGGTGCTTCGTTGACTCAATTGACTACTGGCTCAATGGCCTTCGAAATTGCCCGAGTGGCAGCTCGTGCTTGACAGTCGAGTCAATAGACCATCGGTTTCATGGCCTTCCAACTGCCCGTAGCGACATGGGTATGAGGCCACGCTCACGAAATAAAAACAACCACGCGTGTGCACGCTCTGAACCTTACAGCACCGCGTAAGGAGCTAAACGATGGCCAAAGATGATCAAAGCCCCACCTGGCAGCGAGGCAGATGAACAGCTGGAACTTGCCGTCCTTGCCCATGGTGTGCGAGGCACGCTCCACCTTGTTTGCAAGGTGGCAGTAACATCGCCACACGTGGTTTGGTCGATCCTCCTCCATGTTGTCCTGTAGAGCAGACTCAAAGTACTCCTTGACTTTCACTGCAATGAAAAAATAACAAAGCAAAGCGAGTGCGAAAGAGGGATGCATCACATCTGAATGCCAACTGTACTGTCTAGAAAGATTGGCTAGAAGAGGCACACTAAACTCAAAACGTCCTTATGATGAAGTAGCATCATACACGAAAATAAGATCATTATATCCAAAAATTCATTATAAAGGTATATTCCTAAGATTATATCTATTACAGGACTATTCTTCATTTACTTTGTTATAATCAATGTTTCGTTTATCTGGATTCGTTATATTAGACATTTGAGTGTACTAAGCAGGATCTCCAGAGTAATGCTCACCACTTGGGCTTAACTTGCATCTGAACCTTAAGTACACAATCCTCTTACATTTCGCTCACATTAAAACGTGGTCACCATTGCCAGATATTGAACTTACGAGCTCGAGCTCACATTTAAAGGGGTACTAAAGTGAAACAATAAATAAATTATTCTATAAAAACTCCAGTGTCTCTATTTTTTCACTATCAATTTATTAATAAATGAAAAAAAATAAACGTAAGAAGTTTCTAGTACGTAATACTCGCTCTTGAGATAGTTGGTGCATGTCTGGAATCAAAAGTGAACTAAGCACCAAAATCATGATCACACTGAAAAACAGAGCAACACATAGACAGGTCAGATGGCATTCACTTACAGATGTGTATTCCTTGAGGAATAAAGGCATGTTTATTAAGTATAACAGACTCTCAGTAAACGGAAATCTGTTAAACAAGACTACTGCTTAAACAGAACTATCACCTCTGCAATGCTTGGTTTCAGGCTTGTATAATGCATCAATGTTCACCTCTTAGAAAATGGAACCCCAGTTAAACGGAACATATTTTCCCTGTACCTTCAGGTTCCATTTAATGAGAGTCTACTGTACACCTATTCGCCAACACCATCACCGAAGGCTTAAACCTTCCGTCTACCTAACCATGCTATCGGACACTTTCTAGATACTGCATTTCTGACTCATACAGGCGGATTGGAACTTTGCTCAATCAATCACAACTACTCTTCTATATAAAAAATGCCTCTAAAATTTCCCATAAGCTACCTTGATCTTGTTTGCTTCCAAGATCCATGTTATGACATGGCCATGACGTTGACAAAGGCAGAGATGGCATGTCCAAAGTAAAACTATCTGGCCGAGCTGGTGGCTCGGAAACGGAAACTACAGCCAACAACGCATGCTGTACACTGATATCGGTGAACAGAACAACGACTGTCGATAATCTGATCTGTGGTGACGCATGTCGACAATTATACACGCGGCGTTGAACGTGCGAGCATTATCACTGACGGCCGAGTATGTTCCAGAATGAACTCAGCTGATCCCATTAGCACGTGAAAGAGGTGGTCAGACAACTATCTATAATGCCTTCAGACATTCTGGCGCACATTACGCAAGGCAGTACCTACATGAGCAATGTGCCAGCAACATATAACATAAGAAGGAGGGTGTGTGGCAATATTTCCATGAAGCCTGGCATGCATCCACGTGCAAAATGTGTGCTTGAATGCGTACCATCCTTATTTCTTACAGTAGGAGCGTGCTTCCTCGCTTAATAATTGACCCAGCACCCCTTCTAGCCAACATAGCCTTTACTGCACCCTAAAGGTACTTCGTAAATGAGGAAGTGAGGGCGAGAAAGCACGCTCTTACTGTTTTTTTTTCGTTTTTCACAGACGTAGAACAAGTTTAGTAGAGAACTGAATACACACCAAAGTACTCCCAGAGGTAGACGTGCCTGAAGAAGCGCGTGTCTTTGAAGCCATACAGGAAGACCTGTTCTAAGCAATAAACGAGGCCCAGCTCTCCACAAAGCAGGATCGTCAAGTTGCCCCTCTGAAAGTAAACAAAGCACACACGCTTTTGTTTCTTCGCTGTGCTACACAATCCCAGTATCCCGTTTTTTCGAGCCTGACACATCAATACGCAATGGAAGCAGCAATCTAGATAGCCCCGAGTAGACTAGCTCATCACAAAGAGGCAAACACAAAGCAGTGAGCTGAGCACTGCAGTGAGCTGAGCACTACAATAAAGAAGTGGTTGTGGATCATCACTTTGGCTTAGAGAGAAAACACAGCCTGCGAGCAGCAAATACAGCAAGGAACGTCTCCGCCAAATCTTGAAGTCGTGCGCAGCAGAGCACAAAGTTGCCATTTTCTCAGGCGTCCTATTTCCATACATAAGCCTTCGCTCACTTTCTCCAGAGCTTTCAGAGCCTGCTGTTTGACGTCGAACAGCAGACAGCTTGCTATTGGCCAACGGCTGAAGTAAATCAAGAGTGGGATTTGGATCACAGAGGCTTCTTGTCATGGGGTGTCAGCACCGTGTTCCATAGTTTGCTAAGATTACACAGTACGCCACACTCGCTTGCAGGAGTCGCAGTGGGAGAGAGCAATGACCTTGCATAACGCGCACTCAAGGTCATGATGAGTAACAACATAATCGCTCTCTCCTGTGTGCCATCCCTCCCTGTGCAGTTTCCAACGTGCTTGTTGGGGCGAGAGAAGAGAGAAAGAGCCTAGAGCATGTGTAGAACCCGTGTAACTCTGCTAGTTCAGGATAGATTCCAGATATCTCTGCGGCAATCGATTTGTGAGGCAATAAACTCTGATGCTGAGGTCATTCGATGATTACTTAAAAAAGTGGTTCACGGCCCTTCTGACCTTACAAAAATCAGGCAAACAGATCAACCCAAATTTATTGTTTGGTGGAGAGTTTTCGAATGACGAGAAAAACAACCGAGCCTGACCTCTCGCTCGGACTTGTAGAAGTACTTGACTATGTTGTTGACTGCATCGCCAAGGAGTTGCTGAATTTCTGGAATGGTTAGCCCTGCACAAGAGAGAACAGGTAATTTTAAGTGAAAAGGGAGGTCACCAGACGTACCAATGAGGTTTCAAGAGGCTAGCTGAAGCAAAATTTCCCTTTTCTTAAATTTGTTATGAATTCATAGTATCTATACAACTGAAGCCACTTTTGTAATGTGGCCATGCTGGTAATGGCTACAGTTTTCATTTGCGCAGCCTCTAGTACAGTACATAAGCAGACACTGCAAGTACCTGGCTGTTTTCGCAATGACGTACACTAAAACCTCGATATAACGAGCATGGATATAACGAAGTAAGTGAAGCATAGTCTTGTTATAGATACAGTGCTGCTGGTACCGCTGTATCTCATAATGGCTGCCGCTCCCATAACGTTTAAAACAAATTTCGAAATATAGAGAAGTTTTGCAGCAGATGTGACTTTGTTATATTGAGGCTTGAGTGTACATGCTATCATCTTATAATTCATGTTGAGAAAAACATCTCATTAAAGACACCCCAAAAACTGCTTCAGAAAGTTTGCCAAAGATCATACATTATGCTTCACCTTAAAACCTCATCGATTGGGCAGCATGTTCCTTTCAATAACGTGATGAACTCAACGTACGGGGTTCACTTGGCCTTCTTGGAACGCTGGGAGACCGGCACCGCGGAGGTGTTCGACAGGCTTCCATCAGCTCTGCGCATCAAAAGAACCTTTCAGTCCAAATCGCACACTAACTGCTGTCACATGCACGGTGCCGTTGCCAGTCGTAGAAAGTTCCAGCCTCCGCAAAAGCTAACAAACTATTTAAGAGTTTTTCCTGGTTTTATTGTGTTCTTTTACCCTTCCTCTTTAGGTTGCTGTAAAAGACCCGACAGTCAAATAAAAATAAAATAAATGCAAAGCCCAGCTACAATAGTCAGTGTGGCACAAAAGGCACAGGTTGTGCACTGTGGCACTTTCATATGCCATATGAAAGCGCCGCAATGTTTTTCCCCCACGTAAAAATAAAATTTAAGATGAAGAGCAGAGCATAAGGTAAGCACAGTATAATTTTTTTTGCACGCTGCTCGGAAAAATAGGAAAAGTGGTCAGTTAGATGGCATATGCCAAACCAGTACAGAGGCAGAATGTCACGGCTGCACTCAGCAAAATGCAACTGGCATACGTTAAAGTGTACAGTTGCAGTAGCTTTTCACAAACTGCTGCAATGACTAAAGAAGTGAACAATAATAGAGTTATTGACATCAATAAATAACAACAACACGATAACAGAAGATATTTATAGCATGTGTGAAAATACATCTAAAAATGTTTAGCATTGCACATTAACACAGCATACGTGACACGCTGGCAATGCATACAATACAACTGCATTACATGTCAAGACGCAACAGACTTCCATCCTGGGTAAATATACTCATTATAATGGTGCCCAACTAAGCAGAAAAAGAAGTACGCCAGGTCTATGTGAAACATGCAGCACAGTCACAGCAAATAGTGGAAAAGAAGCCTTTCTAGAGCTTGGTGACCACAGGTACAGTTGCAAGGTACCCGCTATGCCATGAATTATCATAATTTTTCTAAGTAGCAAGGTATTGACTGTGTCATTATTTGTCATCTTGTGGGAAAGCAAGGTACCCACTACGCATCTATAAGACACTGTACTTTGTTGTTGTTGTGATGTAAACAATAAAGCATAATGATTAAGCCTTCGTTATGCTCGCTAAGTTTTAGACCACTCAATTGTTATGCAATTAGCACTGCGTGATGGCTGGTGTTATTTCAATCTTCTACCACGCTATATTACATTCAGTAAAGTGATTACTTGTCCAGGATGATGCTGATATGGGGTCTTTTTGCAAAGGAGTTTGTGGGGTCTCGGCGAGGCGAACGCGCGCACCGCCACGCCACGCTCTTGGAGTGAACGGACACAGCAGACGCGGTCAGTACAAAGCACACCACATACATACATTTATTAACCAATTTAGACGACGATATCGTCCGCCGAATGATACAACAATTTCAATTAACACTAAACCATACAAACAACGTAATGCCAGGACACACTAAACACACAATAACATGATAAGCACACACTAACACACCCAACACACTAGCACATACCCAAGGCGGCGTCGCCAACACCTGACTTTACACGTGGGACCCCGGCGCGAAGCCCGCGGTGCCGAGCACCGGGGACCCGCGCTACAGACAACCGTTCGCGGCAGCCGCCACGCGCAGAAGAGGCTCGCTCAACGCTCGCCCACCACCAAAGCCCGCCTTCCGCCAGGGGCCACCACCGGCGCTACCACTCTACCAACAGTGGTACTCAAAGCGAACACAACGCCATCTATCGCCCGGTGGTGGTCACCACCGAAATAACGCCCTGGGGCGAGACACATGCGCCACGCGGCGCAGACAACCTTACAGGGGGGGTGTCAGCACCCCCACATTCCCCCAACCTTAAATCAAACCATACCCCGAACTCAAAAAATAGCTACACAAGCTTTAACAAAAAAATAATATCGCACGACCACAATGTCCTTGCACCACGACACCGCCGCCGGTCGACACTGCTGCACTGTCCGGCTAGACTTCACCTCAGTACCGGCCCCGCAACAGCAACGTTGCCATCGGCGCGACGATCTGTCGCTAGCGCCGACACGTCTTCCAGTTGCGACCAGCACTCGCGAGGGCGCCGGACTGCAGGCAGTTGCGCAGGTCCAAGGCACCTTCATCGCCCGACCTCACGACCGCATTCCTGGCCAACGACGCTGACGATGTGCAGGACAGCCGGTCGTGGATGACATCCCTCCCGCTGAATACATCGACAAAAAACAAAACTCGAAAGAAACAAAGGAGCGCGGCCCAGGGGAGGGAGCTTCAGGCTTTTCGGCCACGTGGTACGGTGGTCAGTACTGCTAGCTAATACATCGGTGGCGGTCGAGACGCCCATCAAAATAAAACAAAAATCACTTTTCCTAACTCGTGCTCGCAAGAAGAAAAAAAGTGAGGGAAGCAGAGCGCAACACCTCAACGCTACGATCCACCTAGTTGTGCCACGTGCGACAGGCGGCTGCGCAGAGCCTTAGGCCTAATGAGTCGCTCGGCAACAACCGGCATCCACCCAGCACCCAGCCTAGGCGCAGAAGAGGCAGCCGCGAGGAGACGTCCACTCTGTGAGGTGGCCCTATCGCTCGCCGCACACAGCAGCTTACCGAGCGATCGGCGTCCACCGCCCCGGGCGGTGTCACGACGCCCCGGCGTCGAGCCGCAATACAAGTCAGCAACGACGCCCGGCTCCCTGAGCCCAAAGAGATAGAAGAAGCTATTTACAGAAGATCGGACCACCCACGAGGCTTCCGTACTCACTCGCTTCGGGCCTGGCCTACAAACCACGTGCTCTAGGCCTTGCTCACCCCAGGATGCGGACCGCATGGCTCTCGTCCTAATTCAACAACGTTTTTGAAAACTAACAACAAAAAAAATAAGAACACTTGCGAGCAAAAAAAATAGAAAGTCAACCTGCCGACAAATTGAAACACGTTACAAAACCAATCCCCTCGCTTCTCAACAAAGCACACCACCGACGCTAGCAAAGAAGTCCCCCCTAGGCCTACTCTACTCCGGCTCTAACAAAATCCCTGTACCGAACCGCAAAAACTGTCGTCCGATACTCCAAGAGCCCCACGTTGGGCGCCAGTGTGGGGTCCCGGCGAGGCGAACGAGCGCCTCGCCACGCCCTTGGAGTGAACGGACACAGCAGACGCGGTCAGTACAAAGCACACCACATACATACATTTATTAACCAATTTAGACGACGATATCGTCCGCCGAATGATACAACAATTTCAATTAACACTAAACCATACAAACAACGTAATGCCAGGACACACTAAACACACAATAACATGATAAGCACACACTAACACACCCAACACACTAGCACATACCCAAGGCGGCGTCGCCAACACCTGACTTTACACGTGGGACCCCGGCGCGAAGCCCGCGGTGCCGAGCACCGGGGACCCGCGCTACAGACAACCGTTCGCGGCAGCCGCCACGCGCAGAAGAGGCTCGCTCAACGCTCGCCCACCACCAAAGCCCGCCTTCCGCCAGGGGCCACCACCGGCGCTACCACTCTACCAACAGTGGTACTCAAAGCGAACGCCATCTATCGCCCGGTGGTGGTCACCACCGAAATAACGCCCTGGGGCGAGACACGTGCGCCACGCGGCGCAGACAACCTTACAGGGGGGGTGTCAGCACCCCCACAAGTTTCATACACCAGTTGAAATATGTAGTACAAAACTTTACTGCCACATGGAGGGCGTGGGTTGAAATCTTGCTCAATGCCGTTTTTTTTTTAATACTCTTTGCCATAGCAGTTGCAGACTCTGGCAGTGGCGGGCAACTAAGCCACCAAAATAAACTGATGTTATCTTATAACAACTTTCACTATAAAACAAAACAGAACAAAACAAAACAACAATAAAAAGAAAAACGTGCCCACCTTCATTGTCGATGTCTGCAGGAACCAGCTCTGCAACTAGGAGTCTCTCCGTACTGCCATCATCGATGCCTCTGCCCAACCACCGACCACAAGGGAACCTGAAACGATCAAACGCACAGTCACATGATCTCGAAACGCTCAAATGGCACAGTTTGTAAATACACTCACACTACCTCGTTATAACAAACTCACATTTGCCGTCAAAATACTGTTACAATCAAATCCACTTATAACGATCCCAGATTCAACGGTCTATCGGTTATAACGACCATATATCGGCGTATCTACGATTTTCCTATGCTACCTATTGAAACTGCGTACACATATAGCAAACAGTTTTTAAGGTCTCCTGCAAACATTTTTTAAAGTATTTTACTTTTAAAACGAACAATTCAGACACGGTTTCGGTAAAAATATCGCGCATACAAAGTGAAAAAAGCTTAAAACAGGCAATCTAAAGCATACAGTAGACGCATGCGTGACCCACTGCAGTTTACTTTAGACAAAGTTATTGTAGACAGCGGCAAGCACTAATAGCAGACTTCGGATACTGTAAGTCGCTCACTTTCCAGGTGTTTTTTGACCAGCAGCATGAAAGTGAGAAAAAAAAAAAAAGAAAAGAAATAGCTTTCGCACAGCATTAGGCTTTACAGCTGTTCTCGGTATCTATGATCACTGACGATTAACAAAGCATTGCCTTCTACCGCAAGAAACCATAGACGTAAGAAGCGATAACTTTTTAGTCGCATAAAAGCTCGCTAGAGCTGGTTCATGGGCGGGTTGGTTCACAATTTCTGAATTACTCTGTTTAATAAAGGTTCCAGACCTCCAAACCTAACAGTAATGGCAAGAGAATCCTTCATAATCTGCTGCATTTAGCTTATTGACCAACGGTCAAATGTTTGTAGTCTCGTCAAGCTGCCTTTAAGCAGCCTTTTACCTACAACTCCTCCACCTGTGTTTGTAAGGTGGAAAATAAATTGAATTGAATTGACTCACTTGTAGGTGTGTCCCGTGACATCGTTGCGGACCACTACGTGCTCGATCATCCACTTGGGGGAGAGGCCCGTGTTGTCGTGGCCGATCCGTAGCGTCGTGAGCAGACCGAGGTTTTTGTGCTGAATGAGAGATGAGCAACAACATCATAAAGATGCTAAGACGTCTGTAACGTAAGCTAGTGGTGCGGCCTCTCGAAAGAAAAAAAAAGTGTAGGCAGCAGTGCTTCGCACAGCATACTAATTTCTCTTTGACTGTTGTTTTAGCCATAGCTATTTTGATCTATTAATTTTGAATTAAAAAAAAGACCCCCAGTATACATGTACATTAAGTTTAATATTATATGATATAAATTCAAATGAATTGAAATGGGCCGGAAAAAAAAGACCTTTTTTAGGTGATGGAAGACACCTTGAGGGTACACTCAGACCCCGATATTATTGTCCCCTTTGCTTAATTAATTGTCTGTTGCATTCACTTGGTTGTACCTCAAACATAAACAGTGTGAACAATATATGGCAAACAAACACTCTGAAATAACCTACCAAGATTATTGAACAGATTAATTTATGTGGGGCTACAATTAGATAACATGTCTTTAAAAGCTACAGGCAGTTGTTTTAATCTAAAAACACATGCTCTTTGAAAAACCTTTTTGATGCTTTACATTTATGAACCTTGCATGCCTGTTTGTGTGTTTTTAGATTCTCTACAAAAACAAAGGTTACATGTGAATAATTTAGCATTTTTTTGTCTCTGCAAAGGAATGCAAATTTTTAAAATTAGTATCTTATTGTTCTCCTGTATGTACATTGTAATTTGTACATAATAGTTAATGTATTACTGCTGTTATTGCCAATGAGGGGGCCTGCAGCCTCATCAAGCAGTATAAATGGCAGCTTTTTCCACCCGCCTCTTCTTATCACATTACACTGTATTCATGCGAAAGTAAACCTGATTATTATTTTGTCATCCACATAGAAATGAGCCCTTGAGACTTGTTTCCCCTTACAACATCATGCCTTTCCCTTTTGTACACCATGTCTTAGTATATGAGAAAACTGGATACCAGGAGATGCACATGTTAGGCATTAAAAACTTCGGGGAACGCGAGATAGCCAAGCTTTTCTGCAGGACGACACAGCTCACTCACGTGACAGACAAACTCGAGCGACTGCTTGGGCACCGGGATGACGCCCGTGGTGCCCATGGTGCCCGAAACGCTGACCCAGGCGTTGGCCGACGTCGTCGAGGCACTCAGCTTGCGGCTCGGGAACACGACGACCCGATACGGCATCTCTGGGTTTCGCCGGGGCGGACGTAAAAGGAGGAGGGAAGCGAGGATGAGAGTGGAGGAGGAGGAGCCATTAGTGTCATCAGACACGCAGGAAGAAGACTGCGCATGCGCACCGGAAAAGAAGCGAGAGAGGCGGACGGCAAGATGACACATCAGCAGAGCATGGGCAGCATGGATTACACGATGACAAAACAAGAAGAAAGCATGGCAGATGCATAAGCATGCGAAACACTTGCACACCAAGAACAAGCTGCAAGGAGGCCCCGCCAAGCGTTTTAACCTTGGGACCTCATTCAGCATATTTTCTCTAATATTGCATTAATGAGTTATACTGCAGTACTAGTCGGCTACAAATCAAGAAAAAATGTCAGCGCAACCTACAGCCATCGCTGTCCCTCCCATAAAGAATTTTCATTAATGCTCCATCCATAAAGCTTACTCATTTTTGAGACGTCAAGCACTTCTAGAGCCTTACAGATAGTCGACTTCCTACACAAATGCATGTTTGCGCCATTAGTTTTAGATTGGAATCAAGACCATCCCAGTAAATATCGTCAGGGATTTCGACATCGCAGCTCTGCCAAATGTAATGTTTTAGGTAGTAATGTTGAGCCTTTAACTAGTATAACAATATGCATAGTATTTAAATACACCAGCTAACAAAATATACTTATGATTCGAGCGGAAACCAGCTACCACGACTATCTTTCACAGATGAATGGCAGGCGCAGCGTGGTTTTGTGGGTGGAGCAAACGCTTTTTTTCCGGTTGTGACCGAGAATAACTGATATTTTTATTGACAGGTTGATTGATTGACAGACTGGAGTGCTTTTCCGAGCGTTTCCCAACTGTCGAGTGCCTTTACAGCAGTGTGATCGAGACTTTCAAAACACTTTGTTATACAGGTCCAGTCACACTAACACCTGTAATATCACTGGATTGTAAAGAACACTTCATTGCATAGAACATTTCATTGTACAAGCATTTGCTGTGCAGGTCCAGGTCTAATGAATTAAGTATGACCGAGTATCATCTGTCAAACCAGTACCTCTAAAAAACGTTAATACCCAAGTTGCAATTAAGAATTGAGAGTAGTAAACATGAGTATTACACAAATCCTACCCACCTGTGGCCGTGTAAGTATTGGTGAAGCACTTGTAGTCAACAGCATTGAGCGTGAGGAGGTAGTAGAGGAACTGCTCTTTCTCGTCTTCACACCGCAAGAAAGCGTACCGCTTGTAGGAACTCCTTCACGTGCATGAAAGTAAACGTTTACAAAGGTTGCCACAAGCGCAATCACCTCTTGCAATGATAGGCCTTGCAACAACAATGATTTCGAGAAGAGCAACAACGGTGATGATAGCTAGATGGCTAAGTGCGGTACATCGAGGGCAATGTTATGCTGCTTCTGTCATGCCTCAAGAACACTGACCTGAGCAGCTCCTGATTAGAGAGTAGCTTCTTGAGGTGCTTGGACAGCAGCTTCTTTTCCAGGGCCAGGCGAACCCAAGCCCGAGCGAAGCCAATGTCTGTTTTGACCTCTGTCATTGCCTGCACCGTCCTGCAGTAGAAAAACAATTGATTTTATTGATTGATTGACTGATTGATTAGTGGGTTCAACACCACTGTGAAGCAGAAACACAGTAGTGGGAGGATCTGTATTGCTGTTACAGTCACTATTAACCCTGTGCAACACTATGTTTAGATTTGTACACATCTTACCTTCGCCATTTCTGTGCACTAGTAGCAATAAAGAGACGATGGAACACTGAATTAACTACACATTAAACAATGGTGTAGCTGATGTTATTATGCTATATAAATGCAATTTAAGTAACTGAATTTTTTGTATGAAAAAATATTGTGTGGGTAGCTTTACAGAAATTAGATAAATAAGTTTTAAATGTAATTAATTGCTATAAAACAGTCTTTAATTTATTCAAATGTTTCTGCTCTCCCAGAGTCTTGATAATCATGGCGCCAAATTGCATAAATTCCACATATTTATGAGCAGTCAATGAAAATGCGTGTCGCAAAGGGTTAAAGAAGGGCACTAAATTAAAGATATTTAACAAATCACTTGATACTATAGTTCAAGTCCCTGAGCTCATTAACAGACTCTTTAAATGACTCTGCATAGAGTGTATAATTTAGTATAATGCTTTCAACATAAGTACATACAGATTAAAGCTTTATGCGTTCAATAAGTTAGCTGTTGAGATGCAAATAAATATAATGCATTGTCATCACTCACAAATAAGGATTGATTGAACCTACAACAACAAACTCTCAGTGGCTATTCTCTTCAACCCAATGTAGTACCAACAGGACACCATGCTTCTTTAGTTCTTTCCAAGATATTAGATAGAAAAACCAAACCGAACATAAGAGTAGTCACGTTACCACCATATTATGTGAGGCGTTTTACATCCAACAGCCACAATATGATTAGGAAGAACGCTATAGCGGAGAGCTCCGGAAATTCTTACCACCTGGGGTTCTGCAGGCCTAAATTTAAGCACGCAGGCCTCCATCATTTCGCCTCTATCACAAATGCAGGTGCCGCATTCAGGAGCCGAACCACTACACCACCATGGCGGGTATACATTGCAAACACATTTAAAGAAAACTGATGTCAGTCTGGTCTAGTTGAATACATTTTCCTTCATTTGCACATCTGTCTGAATGTCTAGCTTTCTCGGAATGCAAGCCCAACTTTGCTCTACGATGATTGCTTATCTACAGCTCAACTTCACCCCAGTCTTGACAGTTCCCTGCTGACCAACTCACTTGACGTCCATCAAGAGGGAGACAGGAAGCGGCTTGAGGCCGGGCAGGTCCGGCGGCCTGACCCGACGACTCCGCTCCTTGGCTTCCCTGCCCCGCGACGCCGGCATCTCGTCTGGCACCAGGTTCGAGAGGTCTGCAAGAGGCCAGTTGTCCCCACCGCACACAAAACACACAAAGCAGCGAGCATGGACCGCACGAATGGGCAATACTGTTAGAGTTATGCTATGCAACTTTGGATCCATCATCAAGAATCATCTAACATACAAGCAACTGTTAATTTTTATTTTTTTATAAGTACACGGTCTCAAGATGACACTACTAGAGGCCTTGTTTTCATTGTTAAACAGTGCTTATGACGCTGGGTGTATCAATTTTAAGGGACACTACCGGTGCAACTTCAGCTGGAGTGTGGTGTTATATTTTTGAGGAGCAACTCCGTTGTTTTTTTTAACCACATTAGGATATTGCTATCTTCAAATATCCCCTCTGGTGGTGGTGTGTACAATTGTACACATCGAATTCAGAGAAATGTCATGCGCAGCATGTTTCTTCATATGGCTTGAAACTTGGTGTGCACATTCGTGCAAGCTTTCCGAGTGGACAAACAGCAGTCGCTTTGTTGTTCTCTTCTGCTCTTCCCGTTTCACAAAATGTTTTTTGCGCCTCACTCATCTGCACCAAGCAGTCACTTAACTTCATTGCACTGCGTATTGCTGCAGATGATCACTTCGCTGGAAACACTACAGTTGTTCTACGATCGTTCTATGTGGCATGTTTCACAATCTATGTAGAGTTTTTTTCCTTTGTTACAAATGAGTGCAATAAAAAATCAAACTGTGTATGCATTTTAGGCTTAATGCTTGATTTTTTCATGCAAGGATTGAAGTTGACTAATTACATAGCAGACATTTAATTACATGCTAATTAATATTAATTACCAAGACTAACAAACCAGCAATTCCTTTTATTTTATTTCTTGAAATGTAATATTGAGTGCCTTGGAATAATGACATGCAAATTTCACACATTTGAAGACAATGTGTGATAATTCACACTTGAAGGGGATATAGTATGACAGTCCTACAAGTGATAGGTTGACTGAATTAGCTCACATAGTTGGCTATAATTTTCAATAATCAAAAAAACAATGTGCCGAAATTGCAACTGGTAGTTGTCTCATATAATGTCTATGATAATTTCGCAACGTATCCTCGTAAAATGTACACAGTAAATGTGGTGCTACACCACGATGAAAAAATGGGCAACTCTCGTCTATCACGGCGACTTGTGAAGTGCTGGGTTCGGCAGGTTCTGACATCATAAGGACGAGGTAGCCCATTAAATGTTGTGCATTGGACTACGCGATCTTCGAATGTGCAGGCTATATTTTAAATTTATTTTTCACGAAAACTAAATGGCTTAATGCCACGTCGTTTGGTACAGATCACCAGAAGGACCAAAGAGAACCTATACAAAATTTTTTATTTAGATCAGCTAACACTAAAAAAATCACCGGAGTTGCTCTTTCATACACAACAGTTTTCATATATAAATATACACTCAAGCCTCATTATAACAAGGTTGCATTACATAAAAATAAGTTCATTATATCTAAAAATTTGTTATAATGATGTATTCCTAACACTATATATATATATATATATATATATATATATATATATATATATATATATATATATATATATATATATATATTGCAAGACATTTCATGTATTTTGTTATAATTGATATTTTACTTTATCTTGGTTCATTACATTGAGGTTTAAAGGGGCCCTGAAACACCTTTTCAAGTAACCATGGAATGAATTCACTGGAGGAGCTTATTGCCTCACAATTCAATGTCACAAAAATTTTAAGAATACGTGCAGTGCACGTGGAGTTACAATGGTTTGTCACATGCTGCAATTGCATTCTCTCTTCTCTCGTCCCAATGGAAGCGCTGGAAGCTAAGCCGGGAGGGAAGGCAGAGCCACAGAAAAACGTCACGCGCACTTCGCGACCTTGAGCTCTTTCTTTTTTTTTTCCCTTCGAATGCACGACTTTTTCAGTGTGATCGCACGCGCACACGTGGACAAATAGTGGCCTCCGGCAGCGATCTCTGTAATGAGCGAGCGTGCCATGTTCAAATCAGCCAATGGCTGATAGATGGGTCGTTGATGTGTGATTTTGGGGCATTTAACGTGATTTGTCGAGAGAAAAGAAAGCATTTTTTAGCTGACTTTGATAACTTATTGTGAATTCCAGGCCGCGTGCTGTGCTATAATATTTGGCTCGCGTGTGGTCGGGAGCCTCTACTACCGATCGGCAGCATTTTCTGACCACGCTCAAAAAGTGTTGCAGGGCCCCTTTAAGTGTACTTTACTGATAACAAAGGCACCAAAAAAATAAGAGAACTTCCACAATGTTTTTTACAAACTCAATTGGAGCTGTCTTTCAACATGCATGGCACAGTATGGCTGCTTGAAACTGCACATCGCTGACAGCATGCCACTGTATGTCCAATAACGCTTCACTTACCTTGGCCTAAACTACGCTGATACCTCCAAACAGGCAACACCAATCTTCAATGTGTCAGTTTCAGGGCTACCAAGTGAACAGCGATTACAACCTAATTTGTGCTAAATGAGCAGACCGTAAATGCCTACAGTTATACCACTAAAAAACAAGGAAAAACATGACAGGTAAAAGAAACCCTATCTCAATTGTAAGGTAGCTTCCATCTAGGAAAGCTTGGCAAACTAATGGCAGCAAAGTAAATTTTAGCATGTGCGAGCACAGTTTGCTTGCGTTATGACGAATAATGTAGACAAAAGCTCACGCTGAAACCACATGCAAAAAATAAGCGTCACCATAGGCAGGTGTCACTTCATTATCGTTTAAACAATAACCAGTGCTGCCGTTAGTTGGGCAAGTATATAGTGCAGCAGTGTGCACTTGCAAACTACAAAATTTGTCCGTATTCTAGTAACAACATGCCCAAGTTCACATACTCACAATGATGGCATCACGCACATATCGAAAAGTGAAAGAAAGAGGATAGGACAGTGGTAGAAAAATGTGCAATGGAAGTAGTGGTGCAATACATTTCCATTTTGCATGACTTCATTTAAGAGCAGCCGTAAATATCTGTACAAGGGTGTGTCGCTCATTTTGCTTGAGCAAGGTAATTGCCACACATAAGCAAGTTTCCGTATGTGTCGGCGTTGTGTGTGCCACATAAATTTTTCTGTAAGCATGGAAAACAATGTAAAAGCTCCCGTATGTACAAAAGGTACAGACATTTCCATGTGTGTGGCAGATACGGAAGTTCCCGTATGTGTCCGTACAGAGCACACATACACAAGTTTCTGTACATGTAAAAAGTGACACGGAAGCTTCTGCATCAGTGATGTCTGTCAGGTGTCAGAAATGATATTTCTAGCTGCTTTCTGTGTAACTACCTCGTACTGGTGTTTAAAAATTTAGAAGATTGGAAATTTGAAAATTGTTAAACCCCAGTACGAGGTTATCATTGCCTTTCTGATACTAGTTGTGATTGCCTTCCTAATACTTTTGGCATGCAGAAAAAAAAAAAACATGCACGACACAGGACATAAAAAGCAGGAGACACCAAAGCACCGCTATGAACCATGTCTCAAAGTAAATGCTTATGCGCAGATACAGTACCAGA
Organism: Rhipicephalus microplus; assembly: GCF_013339725.1. NCBI lineage: Eukaryota > Metazoa > Arthropoda > Arachnida > Ixodida > Ixodidae > Rhipicephalus > Rhipicephalus microplus. The sequence goes on from NC_051167.1 coordinate 167,220,503, forward strand.
ATGCCAAACTAAGACTGGGTATGTTTAAAACAATAAAGGAATATACATAAAGTTTAATCAGGTGATATTAAATAAGAACATTACCAACTATTTAATATAATAATGTCAATCTAGAATATGTCCGACTGATACAGCAGAACCTCGTTGATACGTTCCCACTTAATATGATTTCCCGGCTCCTACGCTCGAAATCGTGGAAACTAGAACTGCGCCCATAGAGTTATGTGTCAATAAGTCCCGCTTGATATGTTCCCAGAAAATAAGATTATTCGGCAGAAAAGCTCGGCATTGCGACAAACTGCTGTCGTACGATACATTCCGCAGGCAAAAATTTAGATTCTTAATTTCAGCATTCATTTGGAACAAATGCTAGGACAGGAGCCAATTCTCATTCAGGTGTGAAAAAAAAATCACTCTCACGTGCTTGTGAAGGGCAAAATGGCAGACTGCCGGTGAACAGCCCCTCCCCCCACAGACAGACAAACAGACAAACCTGTCCGAGCCGTCAAAGTCTTTAAACAATTTTTAAAAGATGCCTGTTATTTTCTGCAGCAAGGTGGTTTTCTTTCACAGCTGGCACCTTGGCAAAGAATTTAGGAATACCGTATTTACTCTCATAATCCTCACACTTTTTTTTTTTGCAGATAACCAACGAAAAGTTAGGGGATAGAAAAACGTACGGAGCGAAAAAAAAAAAGAAGACGAAGTGGCCACAAATCAGCATTGTCATGCTAGCAACTAACTAAATGCTTTGAGAAGCACTAATCAAGCCTTACCTGAACAATAAAACCACAGGTTCAACCCAAGGCAAGATTTATTTGATGCACGAGAGTTTTCAAATACCATACATAAAGCTTGCGGGTGTAGTGCTAGTGTACGACGTGAACCTTAGGCTGATGGCCATAAAACACGGAATCGTCTGCAGTTACCTGTTGTTGAAATAAAATTTGGCACACGGAAGCCCTTCTTGGTGGCTTTCAGCTGCCGTTGCTGCCATCGCCAGTAGCGAACACAAAACTAAGCGACTCCAAAGAGCCTACCTACGGCCCTGTTGCTGTTGTTTAGTGCATGATCAATGACTTTCAACTTGAAAGCAGCCGCGTAGCTTTTGTATCGCCCCATAGTGTAACCACAGCATGGACACTACGCACAAACACGCCTTAATGCACACTTGCCACTTTAGCTTTGCTTGGATTGAACTTGCGCTTCCTTGATCGCTTGTCACAAAGTGATGACTTCGGGAGCTTATCGCTTCTCGACGCAATGCGCTACTAAGCACTTCTTGGGACAGTGTGACGAGTGAAAAGATTAGCAGCTGTTTCAGGAAGTGCAGGTTTCAGCGGCAGCCTGCATCAGAGGATACAGAGCGCAGCGAAGAAGACCCTGTGGCATGCGTGTCTGACATCGACGACTGACGTCGATGTGGAGTTGCTCTCCACTGGCGCCGATGCACTGTTCGCTAGAGTTCATCTCGTTAGACGACAACGTCCCGACTTGCAAGCCGCAAAGTGTCGCCGAGATTATTGCGGAGGTGGTACGAGGCTATGCGGCGAAGGAGGTGGGGGGCGAGGCATCGAGAGACAGTGGCAAGAACGAAAGCACGCGCCAATCCGCTAACTTCGCCCAAGGCCTTGCTAACTGGAATCTTTACAAAGCTTCTTTTGCATGAAAAATAATGAAAAAGCGGACAAGGGTCTCCAATATGTGCAGAAAGGAGCTTTCCTTGTCCAAGGGTGAGAGACAGCAGCAGTAAATTATAATGTTCTTTTGAGAAATGAATGTTTTGAGCCCGTACACCTCTATTTGGACTTGTCAGCCACAATTTTTGCTGGATTCGAATCGTACGTTTATCTTCAGCGTTTTTTTTTAAACGTTTGAACGAGGTTCTACTGTATTAGGATGCTAAGTATGTGCATATAATAAATGTGCATGCAATGAAGATTTTTTTTTGTCAGAAATTACTTCTTTATAGTGAAGCTCAGATTTAAAGCAGATATGATTGTTCTAGGTACTGATTCACAGAAAGGTTAACTGATTGTTTCACAAAGCTTAAATTCACCAAATCAACAAGACACATGGTGCAGAGGAAGATCCTGAAAAATTTTTGACACCCTCAGGTAGTTAAATTCAGAGTGAAGTAGTAAATTGACATACACAAATGTTTACACCTCTTCAATCACCTCGAATGTGGTGGCCCACTATGGCTGGGGATCAAACATATGACTTCTTTAGGCCAGCATTAGGAAGTTATATTGACTGGCGTTTCATGCCTTGGTGTCATGTGCCGACATTGTGTTTTCTGTCTTTGTCTTGTGGATTGTTCTGCTTTTGCAATCAATGATGTACTTTTGGGGGTTAGGACAGAGTTTGAAGAAGGTTCAAAGGAAGAGGCTTGAGAAAAGAGCACAGGGTGGGTGGGGTAGTGGTGCCGCTGAGCCACACTTACCCAGGTTGGCCAGATGTTTCGTAACGGCGTTTAGGGCACCCGACTTAAGGGAGAAGATAATTTCGGGGAAACCAAAACTCTTGGGACTTGGGCTCGCACTGGCACTACACAGGGGTTGGTGGGTAAAACAAAAATGAAACAGAAAAAAAACGAAGCGTAGCGTTCCTTCACCTCCCAACAAGCTGCAGAAGCAGACACATGACACTATTTCTTAAAGCGTGCTGAATCGTAGAGAATACTATGAAGAGTAGTTATAAAAACAAATGTGCAGAAGTGTAGCCTTCTGTAGCTGCGTCTCAAGCCCTACTGTTCATGTTCCAAGGTGCTATGCTCAGAAGATCAAAAATAACTATCTTAAGTGAGATCTTGCATGGCTAATGGCAGTCACAGCATGTGTAAGCAACAGAACAATACCAAGCGAATTCGTCTTGGTATGACAAAAAATTTCAGCTGCTAGTTCTCAGGAATTTGATTCCTCATAGGAAAAAAACTAGAAGTGCACTGTATATCTGCCATATGCATTTTTTGCCAATGTGCAACCTTTCTGTTGATTTGTCAGCATTCGCGCTTTCCGTTTCCTGTGCCCGAGTCTACATGCCTGATTCGTTCCACACTGACCTGTAAGAAGCGTGTCACTAGGAATTACGGCGCATTCTTAGCTGCTGAAACTTTTAGCAACTGCGCAGTGGTCAGTGACAACGTAAGATTCTCCAAAAGAGGAACTACGTATATATAAAGCAATCACCTGCGAATAATGTCCCTGGACCTACCTACGATTCAGAACGCTTAGTGAAATAGCACGGAACAACTAGCCTTACCAATCATTCCTTTGCCGACCCTAGACCAAACACAACACACAGCAAGCAGAGCAGGCTTTAAAAAACGAAAGCAGCGATTGCACAAAACACAGAAAGCAACTCGTTGAGGCCGCAAAAAAGCGACTAAAGATAATCTTTAAAGATGACTCGGCAAGCTGGTAAAGGAAAGCTTTTTTGACGTGAAATAAATGCCTGCTTCTTTTCCTTATTTTTCAACAGATTTATCACCAACTTCATTTCTTCCCTAGCTATGAATGACATCTTCCAGTATCTCATCATTACATACACTTCAATTCATTTAATCACAGCAGATCATATTTGCGTAAGTAGTTCCTTTCAACAACAGTCGTTTAGAAAAGTTGCTACACAGTTAAGACTACTACAAATGTGTAAATTCCCTGTTCATTCATTAATTTCAAACCCAACTTTCCTTTAGTTGCAAATGTAAAAAAAAAAAAGTTTTTTTAGAAGTACATAGTTCCATATAACCTTTTACCATTAGGTTGTCAAGTGGATGATGTTTTTTTTTCTTCTGTTTAGCGAAGAAAATGAGTCCAGATTAGCGAATTTGGAAAGGCAGTTACATAAATGCTGTCAACTTTTTTCCGAAACTGTTATGTGGAATGCAACATGCAAGCAAACAGCTTCATTAAGATGCCCTGTACAGTCCGACTCAAATACCATTCTAGGAAACATATTCGCCTACAATGCCATACCAGCATAAAAGCCCTCGATAAAGATGCAGGTGGTTTAAATACTAAAACAAGCAAAAAAAAACAACAGAATATGCCATTTCGCAGCACATTGCACCTTCACACTGTTAGGAGACAGCAAGTGGGGTCAGCAGACGTGCAGTTTCAAGTAGCCAGACTTGGACAACCCCAGAAACCATTCAAACAAACGTACTATTATGCAAGGGAGTAAGAGATGGTTATGAGAAATGAGTGACATACAGTCGATTCGCCTCCGCAAGACGCACCAAGCAAGGGCTGCACAGATAGATGGCAAAAACAAAGAGAAGAAAAAAGAAAAACGCAGAAAGCAGTGTGTTAGTTAAACATAACACAATGAGCGAAAGCTCCGTAAAGGGAGGCTAATAAGAAATAATAGCACTATTACTAGTTAAGATGTGTTACTTATATTACATTACTGCAATACCAAGGCAACTAGTGAGACAAGGATAGTGAGGTAAGGTGGCCAAATATTTGTCTAGCCTCCTTAATGGCATTATTAGAGTTGGTCAGTACAACGAAAATTTTCGGATCATGGTTATTAGAAAAAAATATTTGTGACGTTTGGGCTTTTCTGGCGTTTGATCGAAATTAATTTGTCTGCTGACAAATAAGTAACATTAATATCAATAAAAACAGATATGTGTACAATTCATTAATGTGCCTTGTTACAGAAGAACATAATTAATCCACATGCAAACGGAAGTCACCAGCACAAGTGCCCTTGTGAGATCAGCAACACAGAATTCCAGTCTACAATTGCATTTCAAATATACCAGATTACATTCTAACACTCTTAATTAAACATATTAAGAATGCACCACACCGTGAAAATGTTGCCTTTAAATTTCCCAGGACCATCACTCGCATCATAATAAATTTTTTCGTGCTATCAATGTTTTCGTTTACAGATAGCGTGCAAGTCACGCTTTGCAATGCCTAATCTAAACAATGCCACCAAACATTACAGGTTCTTTACGAATTATTCATAGCTTTTACCAACACATGACTCTCAAGCTTGTCTCTGAACGGTAACGAATGCATGTCAATTGAAAAGTTGAAGCATTAATTGGTTAATAACACTATCAGAAATGAGAAGCATACAGCTTGGAGCCCGACACTGAAGAATCACTTGTCTGACTGAATTCCACACTTTCTCAACTTTGCAAGCAGCATTACTCCTCTTGGGCCCAATAATTCTTGTCATTACCATGATGCCTTAACAGATCCAGTGCGATCACCATGGTCGAGATTCTACAGGACTCTCTAACCAGCAATGATGCTAGAATTCAGTAAACCAGATTGTGTATTAATTAATAATTAAGTTGTCTACAAGAAAAAACAAAGCCTCTACTGGCCGAGTACCGTAAATGCCACGGAGATTAGCACACCTACAAGCAGTGCGGTTAAAAGAAGCAGCTGCAACTGCTCAAAGCGAAGCGCACACAAGGCAAGGACACCGAAACATGCAACAGTGAAGATGTTAAATGAGTAGCCTAAACTTGTTCTAACCATGGCTTTCGTTAACGAACCACCTACCTGGAGTCAAAAAGTTCCGATCGATCGGTTTGCCGCTGGACCGACACTCTTCGACCTCCAAATAGTTGAGCAGGTGAGACCACAGCGCTGACTTGCCCTGCGTGAATGGGCCGAAGGTCTCATCAGCGGCTAGTCGTGGCCCGAGACGTTTTACTGTGACAGGTACTACATGGAAGCTGCAAAGTTCAGGCTACCCGCAACTCTTTGGGCAACAGAAAATAGTGCCGTTTCAATTTTGTCTACACCATACGATGCATGCCTCTGCAGAAAGAGACTATGGAGGAGAGCTACAGCCACATGAGTACAAGAAGAACTGATTCACCACGTCAGCATTTCATGACATGCTGGCCAGGGCATATATATGACGAAAAATAGGAAATAAGTGAATACAACATCACGCAACTTGTCGTGTTCAAGACCACCTGCTAAGCACACTCAAATACAGTTGAGCCCATGTGTAACGGCCCCCACTTAAAACTAACTTTCGCTTAAAACAAACTATGCCTGCGCGACCATGGAAATTCTACAGATTATTTCAATGGCACGAAATCACACGTGTAACGAACGTCTCTGTGCGCCGCCAATCAGTTACAGCGAATGGAGTGGGCACTCTGGTGACTTGCTGGGAAACCATTTTCGGCCACCGATAAGGTATTGGCAAGGTGCCCATACATTCTTATTGTAATTTCCGACCATGCCTCCGCAGCCCTCTAGTTGTCACTCTCCCTGACCGTCTTTTATGTTACACACCCCTTTGGCTTTTGTCTCTAGCTATCTGGCGACCCTGGGTCAGGCCTGCCGAGTTGCTATAGCGAGTTGAGCCCTAGCAGTAAGGGTCCACTGGCTATTCTTATGATTCTTGTTGCAAAATAATATTGAGTGCTTCGAAGTGATACTGTAGTGATTTGACGTATTCACAGACATTTCTTCGTAGGTGGCACCTGAAAGGGTTAAGATGAAACATCAAAATTTGTATTAAGCCTTCTGTACCTAATCAAGGTGGACGATTGGGCGAGTTGGTGATTCATGATCGACGTATGTAACTGCGCGGTAGTAAACACGGACGACAAGAAGATACAAGGACAAGCGCAGACTATCAACTGAAGGTTTATTTTTCACAAACCACATATATATGACTGAAACAGAAACAGAAAACACGAAAATCTACAAAAAATGATGACTTAGCACTTAACAATCGACAAAACGTGAACGTTTGACAAAAGCAGATTCAAGGACCATGTGCGCCACTTGCCAGATACCGTAGTTCTTTATCTAAAAGAGCTAACGACGGTTTGCTGACGCAGTGTTCTGGTTCCCGTGCCATTTTTTCCGCTTCGACAATCATACGGGTATGATCGTCTTTGTGCCTGAACATTACGACCGTGCTTTCGAACTGCGCAAGGCAGCCACACCTACTGACGTGCTGAGCTAAAAAACCTTCATTGCCAGTGCGCACATTGCGTGCGTGCTCGCGCAGGCGCTCATTTAGGCATCTCCCAGTCTGCCCGATGTAACACGCACCACAAGATAGCGGAATTCTATAAACTACATTCATGTCACATCTGACAAACTGGGTTTTATGCCTGACAGTGCAAGCTTGTTTGGGCCTATTGTTTACACATGTCATTTTGGCTAGCTGAGAGAGCTTGTAAGGTGCCGAAAAAACGACCTTTACGCCCATGCGCTGTCCGAGCTTTTTTATCTTGTGAGATAGCTGGTGCTTGTAAGGGATTACCGCGACTTTGTCACGTTTGCTTTTGTCTCTGTCATTAGTGCTCTCTCTGCTTCTGGGCTTTTTCTTCTTTTTTATTGTTTCTGCCACAGAAATGAGAAGCGAATCCGGGTAGCCAGCTTCTTTCAGACGCTCAACTTGATTTTGGAAGCTTGTTTCCATCATATGGAAACATGATCTGTCCAGGGCATTAGTGAAGCAGGAGTTCACTATGCCTCTCTTAACCAATTTGCTATGCGCTGATTTAAAAGGCAAAAGCGGTTTCATAGCGCGAGGCTCATACATCCAGCATGCGTGATTCACGCTGAACAAAAGTCTCATGTCTAGGAAGCGAATCGAGTTTTTCACTGGGAGTTCATGGGTCAGTACGAGTGGACTCAAGCAGTCACTAAAAACTTCAATGACATCAGATGACAACCCCATTACTCTAGCAGATTCACACTTAAAAACCACCAGGTAGTCGTCGACGAACCTGAAAATCCTCACAACTTCCTGGCAACACAGCCGCTCTTTCAAGTTCCTGTCGAACTTCGCAAGCAACAAATCACTCAGAATCGGTGCAATCGAAGATCCTATTGACACGCAAAAAAAAAAAAAAAAAAAAAAAAAAAAAAAAAAAAAGAGCTCGGACAGCGCATGGGCGTAAAGGTCGTTTTTTCGGCACCTTACAAGCTCTCTCGGCTAGCCAAAATGACATGTGTAAACAATAGGCCCAAACAAGCTTGCACTGTCAGGCATAAAACCCAGTTTGTCAGATGTGACATGAATGTAGTTTATAGAATTCCGCTATCTTGTGGTGCGTGTTACATCGGGCAGACTGGGAGATGCCTAAATGAGCGCCTGCGCGAGCACGCACGCAATGTGCGCACTGGCAATGAAGGTTTTTTAGCTCAGCACGTCAGTAGGTGTGGCTGCCTTGCGCAGTTCGAAAGCACGGTCGTAATGTTCAGGCACAAAGACGATCATACCCGTATGATTGTCGAAGCGGAAAAAATGGCACGGGAACCAGAACACTGCGTCAGCAAACCGTCGTTAGCTCTTTTAGATAAAGAACTACGGTATCTGGCAAGTGGCGCACATGGTCCTTGAATCTGCTTTTGTCAAACGTTCACGTTTTGTCGATTGTTAAGTGCTAAGTCATCATTTTTTGTAGATTTTCGTGTTTTCTGTTTCTGTTTCAGTCATATATATGTGGTTTGTGAAAAATAAACCTTCAGTTGATAGTCTGCGCTTGTCCTTGTATCTTCTTGTCGTCCGTGTTACTACCGCGCAGTTACATACGTCGATCATGAATCACCAACTCGCCCAATCGTCCACCTTGATTAGTTACATTTCTAGTTCTTCGGGCAGTGTTTCGTCCCTAACCCTTCCTCCGTCTATACTCATCACCCTCGTCGCACTGGCTACCTGCCGTGCCCGTGCTTTCGCGTTCCACATTAGACAGAAGCAGCTGCCTTCAGACGTGAAAGGATTATTCGGTGGCGTCAACCCCTCCAGCAGCCATGGTCTCCGGATTTGTAAGATTCTCAGATCAGAGTGGAATAGACAGGCCCGCCTGTATAGAGAAGCCCTGCAACTTCAGCTTCAACAGGAGGCCAGTCCCAGTATCAAAAGACGAAGAATGAAGGAGTTCACAGCATGCATCGAGCATACCACAGACACTCTGTGGGCAGGCGAACTCAGGAGGCTACGCTCTGGAATCGCGGCGAAGCAGCGCTTCAAAGGTGTTGTGCACACGTGCGGTGACGTAGTTCTTCCAGACTTCGTGCGGCGGACGTTGAGCTTAGGCCCCAAGTATGCCATAGACAAGAAGTACACCGCACCGGATCTTCTGGCCATAGTGAGACGTGTTTCAAGCCTTGCTCCACAAGAAGACTGTAACAGGTGCGTGTCTGAAGGAGTTGATGTGCTGCAGCAAGTTAAGCCGTGCGCAAGTAGTCTTCCTTTAAGCAGGACAATTTCACATCTACGAGACAACGAATTGTGCGTGGTGCCTTCGGATAAGGAGGGAGGCTTCGCGGTCCTCAACAAAGACTTGTACCTGAAGAAAGCTGTAAGTGCGGTCACATCCGTCTTCCAAAAGTGCAGTGGTATTGACCTGGTTAAAGTCAAATCTAAGGCGAAAAAACTGTGCACGAAGCTTAACCTGTCTGAAATAGCAAGAAAGATAGAAAAAAGTGAGAAGTTGGCCCTAGAGATGTTTTTTTCGGCAAAGACACACAAAGTCGACGTGCCATTTCGTGTCATTGTTACAGAGAAGGGTTCTTGGCAAAACGCCTTAGGGATGTTTTTGCAGAAAAAGTTGAAACTTTAGAGATTAATGATCCCTTTCTAGTCAGGAATTCAAGGGTGGTCACTGAATTCTTCAAAGAGTATTCTAACTACACTTTAAGTGCTTTTTCCATAGATATCAAAGATTTATATTATTCTCTCCCTCGTGACGCTTTGTATTCATGCATAGAAGAATGTGTTGATCTAATGGGCCACGTAACGTTCCAGAATGCAGCGGGTGTCAGTGTTAGCAGTTTTCTTGACCTGCTAGCTACCTATCTGACCTCTACCTATGTAGAATGGAACGGTGATGTTTATCAAAATAATGGCGTGTCAATAGGATCTTCGATTGCACCGATTCTGAGTGATTTGTTGCTTGCGAAGTTCGACAGGAACTTGAAAGAGCGGCTGTGTTGCCAGGAAGTTGTGAGGATTTTCAGGTTCGTCGACGACTACCTGGTGGTTTTTAAGTGTGAATCTGCTAGAGTAATGGGGTTGTCATCTGATGTCATTGAAGTTTTTAGTGACTGCTTGAGTCCACTCGTACTGACCCATGAACTCCCAGTGAAAAACTCGATTCGCTTCCTAGACATGAGACTTTTGTTCAGCGTGAATCACGCATGCTGGATGTATGAGCCTCGCGCTATGAAACCGCTTTTGCCTTTTAAATCAGCGCATAGCAAATTGGTTAAGAGAGGCATAGTGAACTCCTGCTTCACTAATGCCCTGGACAGATCATGTTTCCATATGATGGAAACAAGCTTCCAAAATCAAGTTGAGCGTCTGAAAGAAGCTGGCTACCCGGATTCGCTTCTCATTTCTGTGGCAGAAACAATAAAAAAGAAGAAAAAGCCCAGAAGCAGAGAGAGCACTAATGACAGAGACAAAAGCAAACGTGACAAAGTCGCGGTAATCCCTTACAAGCACCAGCTATCTCACAAGATAAAAAGCTCGGACAGCGCATGGGCGTAAAGGTCGTTTTTTCGGCACCTTACAAGCTCTCTCAGCTAGCCAAAATGACATGTGTAAACAATAGGCCCAAACAAGCTTGCACTGTCAGGCATAAAACCCAGTTTGTCAGATGTGACATGAATGTAGTTTATAGAATTCCGCTATCTTGTGGTGCGTGTTACATCGGGCAGACTGGGAGATGCCTAAATGAGCGCCTGCGCGAGCACGCACGCAATGTGCGCACTGGCAATGAAGGTTTTTTAGCTCAGCACGTCAGTAGGTGTGGCTGCCTTGCGCAGTTCGAAAGCACGGTCGTAATGTTCAGGCACAAAGACGATCATACCCGTATGATTGTCGAAGCGGAAAAAATGGCACGGGAACCAGAACACTGCGTCAGCAAACCGTCGTTAGCTCTTTTAGATAAAGAACTACGGTATCTGGCAAGTGGCGCACATGGTCCTTGAATCTGCTTTTGTCAAACGTTCACGTTTTGTCGATTGTTAAGTGCTAAGTCATCATTTTTTGTAGATTTTCGTGTTTTCTGTTTCTGTTTCAGTCATATATATGTGGTTTGTGAAAAATAAACCTTCAGTTGATAGTCTGCGCTTGTCCTTGTATCTTCTTGTCGTCCGTGTTTACTACCGCGCAGTTACATACGTCGATCTTCTGTACCTGCTTGGCCTGCAGGCCATGTGACCAGATGCGTTCAAGGAGGTCGCAGAACGACGCCAGTAGCGTGTTCTCCTCGAGACCCGTGATGCTGGCATCGGCGTGGCCCAGCTCAACGGCCTCGACTCCCATCTTCTCGACCAGCATTCGCTTCGTCTGCACGGAGACACGAGACGGGTTTCAACACAAACATGCACTGACGTGTCAAAGGCGTGTAGACACACAAAAGAGCGTGTTTGTTGTAGATGCATGCCAATTCTGCGCAAGTAAAGGTGGTGCCATGCCACCATTTTCAGGACAGAAAAATTTTGAGTGACATTGTCACACATGATGCCCACTTGCAATTTACTGTAGTTTGATGGTCAATGCCCACAAACAGGACAGTAAACTAATATTAATACAGTATTATACGTAACCTTTGTGCTAGCAACTTTCCATGTTTACAAAACACCAATTGAATAAAGCTGCGTGCGCATCACACAAAGAACATCTAATAAGTTTCTCAAATACCTTACATCACTTCACCCTTATGCCAAAGGAACTTATGAGCTGTTAACAACATACAACATTGCCTAGTTGATAAGTTCTGAGAGCAATCTACTTGTCTGACTTCAAAAGCAGTGGGACTAGAAATACTTTTTGATACAAGTGATCACCATAAAGACATTTAGTTGGTGGTTACTGCTAAGAAAGGGCTTATCCGTGCACTTTGCTCTCCGACTCACCCTGGTCTTGCACTCCATGAGCAGCGCCTCCACAAATTTCCAATTGGTCTGTGCAATGACCGCAGCCGATGCTGTGTCACTGAATTTCGGTTGCTTCATGTGCTTGGCCCGTGCTTCGTTCATGTACTTCTACAGGTTGACAACGATGACGCAAAAAAAGCGTATTAGACCATTGTCAGTACTTGTCTAGCAAAAGTACTTCCAGCTCTAGTGTACAGTTTACGCGGCAGTGTACTTATGTAGAAGTGTTATGCAGTAGTGTACACGCGGTAATGCATGTATCCTTAACGTATGTTGCGGAAAAAGTGGGAGTTGTCATAAAATTTAGGCCAAAGGTCATATCGGTGTCCAATAAAGCTGAAAGAGGATGTTATTTGAACAACTAAGTTTCAGTTATGATGAATAGTGACTGCATAAGTGTCCACTGTGGACAACATAAATCTGCAAGTTTGTCAACTGTGAGATAGCTGTTTAACAATGGTCAGTATTTCTTGGCTTGTAAGTAAGTATGAATCAAATAAAGGCAATAATTTAAGTACAATTTAAGAGCGTAACCCAGTAAGTGATTAACAAGTGTTAATAAAGCGAGATAATTCATTAATTTGCTCCCTGCAATGTTAAGAATGATTGGACTTAAATGTTTTTGCAAAAATATACTAAAAACAGCATAAATTTGTAAATATTTTATATGGCTTATATTCGATGCTTTCAAGGTGTTAACAAAGTAAAACCAATTTACGCTAAAGCTTTTATAAGCACATTAGCAGTACTCATAAAAGGTAACCAATGAAAAATGTACATCCTTCGCAAAAATATTTACATCAGAGCACAATTTTATAAGACACATATACAGCATATGGCCTAATGTAAGAAATGTTAGGTGTGTTATTTCACCAATAAAAAAACAACAACATGCACATGCTTATCCAGTGAGCAAAGTTTTTAGTGATCATAACACAAGCACTACCAATTAGCGATGTTATAGAAACACACACATGCTGAATGAATGCAAACGTGCCAGGCATGCAAGACGCATGCAAAACATGACAAACTCCACAAACATATGGCCAAACATACAGACACATACACACACAATTTGTTACATGTATTTTACAACCACTTAAAAGTAACATTAGCAAGTCTTATTACTGCACATGTAGTGTCCATAATGGTTATTGCACAAGTAGGAATGCCTGGACTCACATTCAGCACATGTGGTGAAGTTCTATGCGTGCATTTTATGCTAAGTGCACAATTCTTACATATGCAACACTCTTAAGGATACTACATGTGTGGCACCAAAACTTGCCAATGAAACAGGTTTTTAAAAGGCCATTTCCCGATACCACAAAATAGTAATAAAAAGACAAAAACTTACAAGATTTTTTTTTAGAACACTGATAATTCACCACCACCATTGTACTGCTCTTGATCACCTCATGACAAACAGAAAAAAAAACATCCGAAAGGCATGCAGACGAAACGCAGTGCAATTTTAGCGAGTGCACTGAAACTCACTTGGTACTTTTGTTTGGTGCAATTTTGTGGAAGAGGGAAAACAGAAAACCAGGGAAAAACCGCGTGAGAAAAGAAAAAAATGAAACAGGGTGTTAAAACCACAAACCGAAAAAACACAAGTATGAGACTGAAACGTGCCCGGATGAGCAAACTAAGGCCAAGAACCGTGCCCAGGACCAGTTTTTTACACCAAAAATGTAACAAAATGCAACAAGATAGTTGTTCACCTAGACTCAACTAAAGCTTTCCACCACAGTGAATAGAAAGCTATGCTAAGTGCACATTATAGGACTCCTAGCCCCTCCTTATCTGCTCCCCTTCCCCCCAAAAAATCTGCTTTAGCTCAAGAAGGGAGAGACATCTTGCTAATAATGTGAAAGACAAAATACATCAAGAAGTGCGACTTATTCTGTTGCTTCTGTCCCAGAATCATTAATCTATTACTAATCAAAATTTATATTTGCCACTGATGACCTAAGGGTGTAGTTTATGTTCATGGTGCACAATTAGTGTTCTTCTCCGGCAAATTTTTTTTGGGGGAACAGTGTGTCGGTGGCTAAGGTTTTCAGTGGCTTGGAGTGAAGTGAAAAAAAAAAAAAGGGGGGGGGGGACTCGTGTCTCCTCATCCTGCCCACCAATCTTTAATGGAGTTTTTAAACACTTTGCACCAGGTGTGCTTCAATTAACAGCACGTAAGGGTGCACAGAAAAATTGACAACACCATGTGATGTTTCTTAGTTGCAGCCATGAGTGCTGTTTCAAACATAAATTGCAAAGCTCAGAGCACATACAAAAAGCTTGCACCATAATTACACCTTTGTCGAAGGGATGCGCTTTTGAACAGTAACCAGTATCAAAGTCCCAGAACCACCATATGATTATAAAAGATGCCGTAGAGGAGGGCTCCAGAAATTTCGACCACCTGTCGTTCTTTAACGTGCGCCCAAATCTTAAGCCCATGGGCCTATATCATTTTCGCCTCCATCGAAAATGCAGCGGCCCCTTCCGGGATTCGAACTACACAATCATATGTACGACTAACTTTTACGTTTCAACTACAGTTTTATTTTTACACAAACACTGCTGGTGGAGGGAATGTAACTAAGCGACAAATACAGGCTGGTACAGAAAGCGCACATTCACGTTTTAGAGTTATGAGCATTTCAAATCAAGATAAGTGACTGCCTCTGGCAAAAGTCTCTTGTACTTCTAATGACATTTTGATGATGTATGTCAGGGGTCAGGTGGCTGTAATCCATATGCCCCTAAATACTACGCATGGAGGCAGACAAGCCAATAAGTACCAACTTCACGTTTTTAATGTCTACAAGGAGTGGTACCATTAATTTCCAGCCACAGCTTACCATAAACAACATGATGATAACAACCTGGTGAGTATCACAAAAAAAAAAAAAAGAGTGAAGGATGATATTGTGAGCACGAGTGCAGCCAGGCCACATACCACAGCTTGGGCACATAACATGAAACTTAAAAAACAACGGATGCATGGCAAGTATCACTGGCTGTCATCAGGCTTAAGGCACTGTATGAAAAAAAGGCACAACATATGTTTGTGGTAGTGCTTTCCGTTTCAGTTTTATGGCATTTAAAGATACATTTATTAGGCTTCACTGAAATATTACCACAAATAACTATGAAAGCCCAGCAAATGTTACAAACAGAAACTTCACATCATATTTTCCTTGAGCAAGCGTTACCAACAGCAGCTTGACCTCCTGTACCCCAGAAGAAATCCTCTCTCTCCTCTATCTTTCATCCCCCATCCCCCTCCCATGTGCAGGGTAGCAAACTAGCTGCCTATGGGCTGGTTTGCCTCCCTGCCGTTCTTTTTCTCCTATTTTCCTTTCTTTTCCTCAGCATATTTGATGCTTTGCTCTGAGAGCACCTCGATCTTGATGCTAAATCTACAGTCTGAGACCGTACCACAAAATACGGAGCACTATTCCATTCGCTCTGCGTCATCTGGCGTCGTGCCGTTGGCACATTCGGCAGGATCTGCCGTATTTTGAAATGGCCAATCGGGAAAGACCAACATGGAGTAGTGTTCTGTGGTACGGCATAGCCCTAGTGATGGCCCTTGAAAGAGCTATCGGAAAAACGGAATCAAAGACGAACAGTTCCACAGCAAGCTTTTGTGACAAATGTAAGGTGGCCTTGTGTCCGTTGTCAAAAGCAACGAAAAGCACGAAAGAGGCAACACATTACTTTCGCATCGTTACACAACACACTTTCACAAACATCACGTCACTACAACATGGGCTCAAACGAACGTCACAAAGCATTAAAACATAGAGTTGCATCGAGGCTGTACTCACTTGCCACAATTGTGCATGCTTCGATTTCGTGCCAACACAGGCAGACTAAAAAAGAAGACAAGAAACAAGAGAAAAAGAAAGGTAGAACACAAACTAGAAAAAAAAGAATGCGCACACACAAATTGCCATGCAAGGAGCAATAAAAAAAAAAAGTGAAACCAAGCATCTCTGAATATTCAGGCAAAAAAAAAATTAAGTGCAGAACATGTGGTTGTCTGACGAATACCCTCCTTTTTTTTATTCAATAATCAGTAAACACAGCAAAAACACAGAATAGAGCTTTACCTAGACATGTTTCTGGGTTTATTATACTGCTTAATTTTTTTTAGCTTTTATTTTATGCCTTCTATAACACAAAATTCAAACTGCCGTAAAATCCCGAGCAAGCACCTCCTTCGTTCACTGTCAAATAAAAACTGCGAATAAAACAGTGAAAATGATGATGACGATGATGATGATGATGATAATAATAATAATAATTTTTATGGTTTTATGTCCCAAAATCCCCATGGGATTTGAGAGACACCGCAGAGGAGGGCTCCAGAAATTTTGACCAGCTGGTGTTCTTTACCGAGCACTGACATCGCATAGTACACAACAAGCCTCTACCATTTAGCCTCCGTAGAAATGCGACCCCCCCCCCCCCTCAGGTGGCATCGAACCCGCTACCTTTGAGTCATCAGCCAAGCACCTCGGCCACTGATCCACCGCGGTGGACCAGTGGAAATGGCGGGAGAAGAGGAGGAGGGCCGAATAGTTGGTACCTCCCAAAGATGGGAGGGGGGGGTGCTCGCTCGACCAGGGGTGCTCGCTCGGTGTTTTATGGTAGCGTCGATAGAGCAAGCACGAAATGCTTAGCTTTCCCGTGTTCTAAGAATGACGGCAAGATGAAAATAGACAGCCAAACACTTTGGACTGAGGACAATGTTGCATTTCTTTTTGTCTTCCCAAAATGGCCCCCCCACCTGATGAAAATAAAACTGCAGAATTTATGCTTCTTTAGAACACCAAAGCATCGGAATAACAACAACCAATTTATTCATTTGTTTACGTGAAATGTACCTACATAACTTAAATCTGGTTATGCAGCTAGACTATGTAAAACACCTAGCTAAAGAATGCCTCTATATGAAACATGTTCAATTTGATAACAAGATAGTTGGCACCATTGCTCTGTCACAAAAAGCCAGTGAAACAGGCCTAAAAAGGACGCCTTCTTCAAAAGTGCGTCTTATGACGTCCGCCTAGTCTTATGTGGATGAGACGGGCATAATTTGTTGTCATTTTGCTCAATCATCAATGAGCCACTAAATGATAATCCAGAACACAAAATTACCACTTTAGATGCACACCTTGAGGAAATTAAAAAAAAATTATATGTGAAAACCAAACGAGCACAACTTACTTTGAGAATGATCTGAAAACAAAAAACAGTATATTTGGGTTTCTGAAAGCATTCATAGCTTAAAACCACATGTTTGCAGCATACCGTCCTACAACTCTATTGGAAAGTCCATTATACCCACTTTTATTTTATTTAAATAAGAACCAATGCAGGAGTTCATTAGCATCTGTACACTTGCTGTTTGCTCTAAATTTTTTTTCAACCATTGGTGTTTTTTGTTGTGAGGGACACAGTTGCTTTAGATGAGAATCATCCTGGGAGCTTTGGACATGAAAAAAAGTATATACTATATGTATATATTGAGCGCCCATTTGAAACGAAGTCTATTCTAGAAAATTCCTTTATTGCATGAGTGTTAATCATAGCTTGTGCCTGGTGGACCGTATTTACTATTTGCATAATACAAGTGCTCTAATGTTGATTAATGTCTTGATGTCGGGTAACAATGGGTAATACTGGCTAGTGATGACTAATGTAGGCTTGTCGTAGCAGTCAAACTAACTGAATGTAATTACATGTAATGCTAATTTTCTTATCGAATATTTATCACTAAATCTCTACAAATAATTTTTTTTCATTTCAGAGGCTGTTATATAGTGCTCTTCAATTAAAACACTACAAAGAATAAAAAAAAAAGATACTCTAACATGTTTAATGTCCAGACGCGCTAGGACTTTGAAACAGCGGTTTCATTCACACATCAATATGTACGCATTGCAAATGCCCGTTCTGAACATTTTGCCATTTATTAAGTTAACGCATACAATCTAGCGTGCCTTACACATATGAACGCTTTTGTAGCACGCGATTGGTGGAGGCTCACACGCACGTTCACCCGTTCACGACATCTGCATAAGCCTTGACAAATCGCGTGCAGAAAAAAAATACTGGTATGTTCGTAGATTACATACAAGATCGTGCCCCTGACTTATTTGTAGGCCGGATGGGCCCCGTGTGATTGGCTGAAGCAAAACGTAAAATTCAAAGCAGGACAGCGTACTCTACTTCTCGATGTTGAAAAAATGCTCTGGTGTTTTGAAATCCAAAACACGAGAAAGTTAAATTATTCATCGAAACAAAAATGTCCAAAAGATAGACGCGAACTGAATCGCACAGAATGTAACACGACCGGGCTAAGAGCTGGCTTTGCAACATTGCCACACTATTGTGCAAGCTTTTTTTTTTCCTTCATCTCGAGTCCGATACACCACTCACCTCTCTCTGCTCGGCTGTGAGCTTCAAGTGCTCAGCCTGTTGGATGGAGCGGTCTTTCCTACGAAACTGGGCATGCGCGCGTTTTTTGACCCTGAAACAGCAGCAGACCACCAAATAAAAAACGTCAGCAGAAAGCAAATTGCTTAGCAAAAACCACTACAGGGGACTCAGAGTAAACAGGAATCTCTTTTAAACAAAACTGCTGCTTAAATAGAACAGTTTCCTCTGCTATGATTGGTTTTACACTTGGATGCTGAAACACTGTTCATATTTTAGTAAATGAAAGTTTCATTAAATGGAACATATTTTTTAAATACTCTTAGGTTTTGTTTAATGAGTCTACCATAGTGATTGCTCTGAGGTGCAAAAAAAAATTGTAGAAAAATGTAAAAATTATTTCATCATTTTTTGAGAAGTAATAAAATCATAACACAAAAGATGATACTTGTTTAATTTTTATCTTTCTGCATAGTCTGGGACATGAAACCCAAACACAAGCTGGCTGTTCTGTTAGATTTACGTGGTTGTAAAAAAAAAATTGAACCCTGCATTTTCTTTTTATTTTTCTTGAAGGTCTCACAATCCTCGAGTTATTGAACTTTACGCAGTAACCTACTTTTTGATTCGAAGTATTGATTAAAGGATATTTCCATGTAACAAAGGATTGTCTTCCCTTTGAACACAGTGACTTCTCATATATAAATCTATCTATTCGTACCGATTGTTCTATGGTACAGTATATAAGTGAAAATTCAGTAAAATTATTTTAGGCAGCAAATCGTCTGTCCTCTTTCATTTTCGTCCCAGTCATAATCTATGAACCAGCCCAACTGAACACACTAATACGGTAGGCAAACACACCACTCCAGGGGAATCAGAAAATGACAGCAGCAGCTAACTTATAGAACGGACCAATACACATGATTTTAGCACAAAAGCTATGTACCATTCGACATCAGATCAAATAAAACATCCCTACGAAACACACCAGTTACAAAGAATTCCACAGAAACAAGGACTATGAATTACTATCCACTACCTAGTCACCGTTTACATACATCCTTATGTAACAAAGAACCCAAGGCATCTTCTCCAAACGTTACTTTTGTAGATATGGACACAGGATGAAAGCAAAGTACTAGACGCAACGAGAGCAAACTACCAACTGATCTACTGAATGCACTGAATGCATTGACTGCACTGTACTGTGTTTTCTGTCTCGTGTTCGTATCTACAAAGCACACTTTGAAGATGAATCAAGACTGCCTAGCTCACCTTACAGCTCTTCTAAATCCAAGGTATATCTGTATTCCGCCATCCATCCTCCCTTATCCATACCTGCCCTCCACTCATGAAACCTAATGGAGTTCTCGAAACACTGAACAGCCTGCCATTGTGACAGACAACTCACTTGGACTGCACTGGCTCTCGGTTCAGCACGCCACACTCCAGCGGAGGAAAGACCCCTGGCCGGTGGTTCCGGCGCCCCGGGAGATCCACAGTGGGGTCCACAATCTTCGGTACTGGTGCCACCAAATCCGGTGCCGACAGCCGGCTCTCGATGGGCAATTCTGTGCATGTTTGGCATACGCTGCGCTCTACAGGGGGTCTCCAGAAAAAATCTTCAAAGCTTGCGACATATCGGCGCATTTATTGCAGAGATGGTCACGAGGCAGTATTCACAGTGTCCCATTACTTTATTTATTTAGCAATACCGCAGGCCAATACTTTGGCCCAATCACGAGGGAAAATAAAAGCAAGAAAAAATAAAATACAAACATGCATAAAACAATACAGCATATGACCGTAATATACAAAAGAAAGCAGAAATCATAATGACATCGCTGAATCGAAAAAAAAAAAAAAGCTTGTCAAAGTAGCCCTCAAATTGTTGACTGTGTCTAGTTGTTCTTTTACTGCGAAGATTTACATATGAGGGCAACGGCATGCAATTTTTTCAGGAAGACTTTTGAAGAAATGATCCTTTTTGTATCTTTGTATACTTGATTATGGTTGTGTTTGTTGGGAACCGCACACAGTTGATCTCACAGAGCAGCTTGAAAGGGTGCAAAATAAGGCGGTTTGGTTTGTACTCGACCGTTATAGAACAATAAGCATGACGGAAAACAAACGTAAGTTATCATGGCAGGTTTTGCGAGATCGGCGAAAAAACCTTAGAATGAAATTTTTTCATGGTGTATACCATTTTAAAACCGGCATTGAGTGAGAAAAGTATATTAAGTTACCTCCTTACATCTCATCGAGACGCGGCCATGCAATGAAAGTTCGCGAATTCCTTTTTAACTCTTTCCTTACTACGGGAAAATTGGCCTATTTTTGTATGTTGCAGCTAGAAATTTTCTGTGCCGTCGCTACTAGATTTACAGTGCCATGCAATACATCAAAATAAAGAAGAATGAATGTACTTTTGAATGCTTTTTATTTTAAAACAACAAAGAAAATTTATTTGGCGAAAAAAATTTGTATACAAAAAAATAAAAAAATTTCAGAAATTTTATTTGAAAACAAAGCAATATCTCAGACAAAAAATTTTTCTGAGAAATTTCGAAATATACAAAATGTTTAGTAATCACAGGGCAACATTATTTATAAGAATCGTTAAAATTGACAAAGCTGTTTTTGAGTTACAAAAAAATTGTCTGATGCATAGCGAAATAGTGAAGTTCTGAGTTGGTCCTACGCGAGATTTTTTTTTTTTTTTAAGAAAAAAAAACTTTACAGCAAAATATTACATACCAAAATGCAAGTACTAAATGTAGGGTTGGAAAGGTACATTTGACGGAAGAACTGGCAGATCTAAATAGGTAACAAAAATTGACAAACACAAATAATTAGGTACGTTCACAACAAATGTCGTAGTGATTTACTTATTTCTACCGAGTATTTCACAACTTTGTCTCGAATGTACTGCCGAATTTCGGAGCGCGCTTTGGATTTAACTATTCTTTCATCAACTGAAATTTCGCGATACGGCTGGAAAAACGTTGCAGAGCAGTCATTGATGTGTTGAAGAAGCCAAGACACCTTGTCTAGTTTTTGTGCGGTAGCGCCGTTCGTTTCAGGATCCAGAACATGCAGCATGGCCAGAAGTGCGGTGAAACGCGGCCTTGACATGACTTTTGGTGGAAGAAGTCCAGAAAGCATTTTAGTCGTACTCCAGTACAAATTTAGATGCGGAAGTTCTAATATCCCCATATACATCAGGAGTCCGATGAACTTCTTCATCTCCTCCGGCGTCACTTCCTTCCACGATCCGTCTTTCTCACTGTATGTCGGCTTTTCAAGTATGTGGGTCCACGCATACTTGTTGGTGTTGAGACAGATTGCGCGGATCACCTCCGCCGTGAAGAAGAGGCGAAAAAAATCCAGTGCTCTCGTCAGCCGATGTGCGCGACTGCGGAGCGCCATGCCGAGGTCGATTCCCGGATCCCTCTGGGGTCGGAAGTCCACGCGTCTTTGTGCTGGACGCAGCACATCGCCCCCATATGAAGTAGACACGCTAGAAATAATAATAACAATATATGGGACACATACAGAGCAAGTCAGCCAGCTCCAGAACACGACAAACAAAACAGAAGGTGAAAACCAAACATACCCGCGACTAACAGCTGACGTTCCCGGCTGATCTGATGAAATTTCTTCATCGGAGCTAAAATCCGATGTCACCACATCGTTGCCTGATTCCTCACTACTCGAGGAATTCAAAAGATCGCTCGTCCAGGCGTCGGCATCGAGCGAAATCGCTTTTTTCCGAGCGCGCGTGGTTTCTGATGTTGACGCCATCACGTGAATCACATGCGCTTCAACCTTTGAACGGGCGTGACCTTTAAAAATCACCGCCACGCGGTAAAAATGCGAACCGTACAGAAAAAGCAAATCTAGTGTGTGTACTATCGCCTAGATGGTGCTACAAGTCCATAGGCACGGTGTTTTTTGAAAAATAGGGGCACGAAATCATCGTTCACCGGTGAACGATGCCTAGTGGCGTGGTAAGAAAAGAGTTAAGGGTGACGACGTGTTATGGTATGCGTTTTTTCCACGAGCCATTAGAGAATGAACTGCCCTATCGCCTGATGTAAACACTTTCGATACCAATGTATTTCACCACGCTTTGCGAGTGTGTTTGCTTTGTATATTTTTGTATGTAACCACCCTGCTGTAATGTCCAATGGGGCGATGCAGGTATTCAATAAATAAATAATAAATAGATCTGATCACCCTCATGAAATTTTGTGACTTTGCTTTTGGTGAATGAAAACATACCTGTGATAATTTATTCACTCATTCTTTGTTGATTTAACAATATTGCCGATTGCAACTCTTGATGTTGCAGAGGGGCTCAGAACCTCAGAAGTTATGCAGATAGCAGCGCTCGGGCATAACTTCTCAGCATTTCTTTCTTTATTCTACAACAGGATGTAATGGAATAAAGAAAAAAGTATTGATTGATATGTGGGGTTTAATGTCCCAAAACCACCATATGATTATGAGAGACGCCGCGGTGGAGGGCTCCGGAAATTTTAAACACCTGGGGTTCTTTAATGTGCACCCAAATCTGAGCACACGGGCTTGCAACATTTCCGCCTCCATCGGAAATGCAGCCGCCGCAGCCGGGATTCGACCCTGCGACCTGCGGGTCAGCAGCTGAGTACCTTAGCCACTAGACCACCGCAGCAGGACAAAAAAAGTAAGCAATATGTGCATAAAAATAAAAAAAAATCAACGTAAGCCATTAAGAAGGCAATCAGTGTTTGCAAGTATTTTGATGTCGACTGCTCTAAATGCCCACAAACCCAAGACATTCACCCACATTATCACTCACGAAATGAAAGAATAATGCCACGTTCCATTTCCCAAGCTTTTGTTATCGTCCCAAAACACCACACAATTCTCAGCGCAAACCGCGCCTGCAGTTTTCGAGAGGGTTCCGGACTGTAGTAGATCATTTCAATAAGATCACGCCCACTGTGCGAATGGTACAGATTGTTCTGGAACCTACGCCGCCGCCAGCGATAACGCTAGAACATTCGACGGCAAGAGTATAAATGCCGACGCGCTTCGCCGCTTGTCAGTTGTTGATCGAAGGCCGACGCTCCGTTCGCCGCTATCAGTCCGAGACTGCTATCTGTGCGAGACTGCTGCTGTAATTGGACTTTCCGTTTACCGGGCACAGGTTCGCCTAAATAAACAGTTAAATCCCAACACGAAGTCTCCTGTCTTCGGCCACGTCACGACCCCGTGACATCTGGTGGAGGTGCTGCTTCGTTCATGTACCGGACGCCCCCGTCAAGCCGTGAACCCAGCCCACGTCGCGGAGAAGACACCGACGCCAACCAGGAGCAGCGAACAAGCCGCCGACAGCAAGGGCTACCACCGGAGTACGGGATTCTAGAAGACAAGGCGCGGAAGACCAAGGCCATGACCGCGACTGCAGCGACAATGACAACCGCCGCATCCCTGCCCACGATGGTCATGCATCAACCCAGGGAACCACCAATTTTCCATGGGTCATCGTTCGAAGACCCGGAGTCCTGGTTAGAAACATACGACCGTGTGGCCGCCCTCAATCACTGGGACAATGAAGAAAAGCTCCGGCGTGTGTACTTCTACCTGGAAGACACCGCAAGGACCTGGCTAGAGAATCGTGAGTCCACGCTCCGAACGTGGGATGTCTTCTGCGGCGCATTTCTGCAAACGTTCGCGAGCGTCGCTCGCAAAGAAAGGGCCGCTGCTCAACTAGAGACCCGGGTTCAGCTACCGAATGAGAAGGTTGGAATTTTCACAGAGGAGATGACCCGCCTATTTCGTCACGCTGACCCAGACATGCCTGAGGAGAAGAAAGTTCGTTTCCTCATGCGAGGGGTCAAACAGGAGCTCTTCGCGGGACTAATGAGGAATCCACCGAACACCGTCCAAGAATTTGTAACCGAGGCGACCACCATCGAAAAAACCCTTGACATGCGCACCAGACAGTATAATCGTCGCCTGACTCCAGAATGCGCTGCTGCTCAAACCAGTGACTCCGAAAACCTGCGTGAAACGATCCGAGCGATCGTGTGGGAAGAGCTGCGCAAACTGTTGCCTTCGGCGCAACCTCAAGTGGATTCGATCGCCGACATTGTGCGAGAAGAAGTTCAGCAATCACTTCGAATTCCCCATACACCGCTGCCCGAGCTAGAAACTATGAGCTACGCCGCTGCAGTGTGCCACAACGCTCCTCCCCGTCCACGCCAAAACGCCGCCCCGTCGCACTTCCGTCGCCAGACACCACCGCCACCACCACCCCCACCGACGACCTACCGTTCACCAGCGGGCCAGCGCAGTGCGCCGAGGAAAACCGACGTTTGGCGCACCCCTGACCACCGCCCACTGTGCTACCACTGCGGCGAGGCCGGGCACACTTACCGCCGTTGCCAGTACCGACAAATGGGACTGCGTGGCTTCGCCGTCGATGCACCACGTCCGCAGCCAGGAGAACGACCACGTGACATCGCCGACTACCTGACAGGAACTCGGTGGACACCACGAAGCCCTTCGCGTTCGCCGTCGCCCAGCCGCCGCACGTCACCGCATCACCGACAGTACTCTGGCCCAACGCGGGGCCGGTCTCCTAGCCCGTATCCGGGAAACTAAGGGCAGCAACCGGTGGAGGTGCGGTTGCTGTGCGACGAACTACCGAAGATCCTCCGACGACGACGCCGCCGCGACGGAGCTTTCCGAACACAACGCCAACCAGGCAAAGCCCTGACGGCGAAAGCTCACTTACTAAAGGTGGCCTGACGACGCAACATGGAAGCAGCGGAACAAGCCGACGCAGCCGTGACCCGACGCCACGCCCTAACTGTAATGCGAGACGGCGAACTAGCGACCTCGACGTTCTTATCGACGGCCACAGTGTGACCGCTCTCGTCGATACTGGAGCCGACTATTCTGTCATCAGTGGGTCGTTCACCGCAAAGTTAAAGAAAGTTAGGACAGCTTGGAAAGGCCCTGAAATCCGCACAGCCGGAGGTCATCTCGTAACGCCTGCAGGAATCTGCACAGCGAGAGTCACCATTAACGGCTGTATTTATCCTACAGACTTCATAGTCCTACAGCGTTGCTCGAGAGATGTCATCCTTGGCATGGACTTCTTATGCCTCCATGGTGCTGTCATCAACCTAAAAACAAAGTCGATAACGTTATCCACAGAAGAAGCACTACCGCCGCGCACGCCATCTGGACACCATGCCTTGAATGTGCTGGAAGAACAAGTCACCATTCCGCCTCGCTCAAGCGTCATTATTTCAGTCGGCGCTCCTGAATCACCTGACTTCAAAGGCGTCGTTGAAGGCAGTCAGCATCTGTTGGTCACCCGAAATATTTGCGTAGCAAGAGGAATTGCAGAGCTGCGGGTAGGCAAAGCAACGGTTATGCTCACGAATTTCAGCAATGAGTACAAACATGTGAACAAAGGAACAACGGTCGCATACATCGAAGAAATTGTCGAAGCCACCAGTGCTTTCGCCCTCGCCGATTCTGCGGAACCTGCTCAGAGGAACCAAGCCCCTCCCATAGCTTTCGACGTCAATCCCAGACTTCCGAACGATAAGCAAGAACGGCTCAAGGCCCTGTTCCTGCAATACGAAGATTGCTTTTCGTCGTCATCGAAAATTCGGCAGACCCCAATCACGAAACATCGCATCATAACCGAAGAAAATGCCAGACCACTCCGCCAGAGTCCGTACAGGGTTTCGACGCGAGAACGTGAGGCCATGAAGAGACAAGTTGATGAAATGCTGCGGGATGACATTATCCAGCCGTCCAAGAGCCCATGGGCATCCCCCGTGGTGTTGGTGAAGAAAAAGGATGGGACCCTACGTTTTTGCGTCGATTATCGCCGCCTGAACAAAATCACAAGAAAGGACGTGTATCCTCTCCCACGAATAGACGACGCACTTGATCGGCTCCATAACGCCAAGTACTTTTCGTCAATGGACCTCAAGACTGGCTATTGGCAAATCGAAGTCGACGAAAGAGACCGAGAGAAGACGGCGTTTATAACACCAGACGGCCTCTTCGAGTTTAAGGTGATGCCCTTCGGCCTTTGCTCAGCGCCTGCAACTTTTCAACGCGTTATGGATACAGTACTGGCAGGATTGAAGTGGCAGACTTGCCTTGTGTACTTGGACGACGTCGTCGTGTTTTCCTCGAGTTTCGACGAGCATCTTCGGCGCCTTGAAGCTGTACTTCAAGCCATCAAGACTTCCGGACTCACACTGAAGCCAGAAAAGTGCAGATTTGCGTATGAAGAGCTCTTGTTTCTGGGGCACGTTATCAGCAAGTCTGGAGTTCGTCCTGATCAACGGAAAACAGCCGCCATCGCCGACTTCCCGCCGCCCACTGACAAGAAAGCCGTGCGCCGATTTCTGGGCCTGTGCGCCTATTATAGGCGGTTCGTGAAAAACTTCGCCCGCATCGCCGATCCTCTCACTAACCTTACCAAGGCCGACGTGGAGTTCAAGTGGGAAACGCCACAGGAACACGCTTTCCAGGAGCTTAAACATCGCCTCCAGACGCCTCCGTTACTTGCCCATTTCGACGAATTCGCCGAGACAGAAATACATACTGACGCAAGCAGCGTAGGTCTTGGCGCCGTTCTTGTGCAGAGGGCTGACGGACTTGAAAGGGTTATTAGTTACGCCAGCCGATCGCTATCCAAAGCAGAAGCAAATTATTCCACAACAGAAAAGGAGTGCCTCGCCATCATCTGGGCTACGTCGAAATTTCGCCCATACCTCTACGGCAGGCCCTTCAAAGTTGTGAGCGACCACCACGCCTTGTGTTGGCTAGCCACTTTGAAGGACCCTTCAGGTCGCCTCGCACGATGGAGCTTGAGACTTCAAGAATATGACATTACTGTCATTTACAAGTCCGGCAAAAAACACTCCCGACGCCGACTGTCTCTCTCGTGCGCCTGTCGACCAACCGCTACCCGACGACCCGGATGACGACTACTTCTTGGGAACGATCACTACCGACCGCTTCGCTGAACGACAGCGGGCCGACCCGGAACTTAAGGCCCTAATAGAATACCTCGAAGGCAGGACCGCCGAAGTCCCGAAGGTATTCAAGCGCGCACTTGCGTCGTTTTTTCTACGAAACGGTCTTCTACAAAAGAAAAACTTTTCACAGCTTCGGGCTAAGTACCTCCTTGTGGTGCCTTCAGCTCTGCGACCAGAACTCCTGCAGGCCCTGCACGACGATCCGACGGCAGGGCACCTCGGTGTTTCTCGCACGCTCGCGAGGATACAAGAAAGGTACTACTGGCCGCGTCTTACCACCGACGTCACTCGTTATGTGAGGACATGCCGGGACTGTCAGCGACGCAAGACACCGCCGACAAGGCCAGCGGGACTTCTGCAGCCAATAGATCCACCTTGCCGACCTTTCCAGCAGATTTGTATGGACCTACTGGGGCCGTTCCCGACGTCGGCTTTCGGAAACAAGTGGATCGTGGTAGCTACCGACTACCTCACCCGCTACGCCGAGACAAAAGCCCTGCCAAAAGGCAGTGCATCCGAGGTAGCTAAGTTCTTCGTCGAAAATATCGTCCTACGTCATGGCGCCCTGGAGGTCCTTATCACCGACAGAGGAACGGCATTCACTGCCGATTTAACTCAAGCGATCTTGGCATACAGCCAAACAAACCACCGCCGGACGACAGCGTACCACCCACAGACCAACGGCCTCACCGAGCGGCTTAACAAGACGATCGCCGACATGCTGTCAATGTACGTCGATGTCGAACACAAGACGTGGGACGCCATTCTTCCGTATGTGACCTTCGCATACAACACGGCGGTGCAGGAGACGACGCAGATATCTCCATACAAATTGGTCTACGGAAGGAGCCCGACAACGACGCTCGATGCCATGTTACCCAACGTCACCGACGAAGAAAACCTCGATGTGAGCGAGTACCTTCATCGCGCCGAAGAAGCCCGACAACTTGCGCGGCTCCGTATCAAGAATCAACAGACGACCGACAGCCACCGTTACAACCTTCGACGACGCTTCGTGGAATACCAGCCCGGTGAACATGTTTGGGTGTGGACGCCGATACGCCGACGTGGACTAAGTGAGAAGCTTCTGCGACAGTACTTCGGACCGTACAGGGTGGTTCGACGTCTTGGCCCATTTGATTACGAGGTTGTCCCCGACGGCATCACGAACTCTCAACGACGCCGATCGCGACCTGAAGTCGTCCATGTCGCGCGCCTAAAGCCGTTTCATGCGCGTTAACAAACTGAAACAGTGCTTTTTTTGTATTATTGTTGTATTGTAATTTATTCATTGTACTTTCTTGCATTATTATTGTACCTTCACCTTTAGTTAAAGCATCGAGACGATGCCTTTTTCAGAGGGGGGGCAATGCCACGTTCCATTTCCCAAGCTTTTGTTATCGTCCCAAAACACCACACAATTCTCAGCGCAAACCGCGCCTGCAGTTTTCGAGAGGGTTCCGGACTGTAGTAGATCATTTCAATAAGATCACGCCCACTGTGCGAATGGTACAGATTGTTCTGGAACCTACGCCGCCGCCAGCGATAACGCTAGAACATTCGACGGCAAGAGTATAAATGCCGACGCGCTTCGCCGCTTGTCAGTTGTTGATCGAAGGCCGACGCTCCGTTCGCCGCTATCAGTCCGAGACTGCTATCTGTGCGAGACTGCTGCTGTAATTGGACTTTCCGTTTACCGGGCACAGGTTCGCCTAAATAAACAGTTAAATCCCAACACGAAGTCTCCTGTCTTCGGCCACGTCACGACCCCGTGACAATACTTAACCACATTATTTTTGAGAATTCCCAACATTTTCCAACAATGGGTTAAAGAATGTCAATCAGAGAATGTAGTATTGAAACAATTAATTAAATTTGATTAATTTATCCTAACAAAAGATCCTATATGCAGTTATCACACAAGGAATACGTAGTATAATAAACAAAATAAAGAGATAAGATTGAAGACTGATGGCTAAGTGATGTTGATGACATTGCGCAGAATCATGACAAGTGGGCGCCTCATTTGTCATGATTCACTACGTGGACATGCGTTATGTTTTTTTCTTTTGTTGTAAATGCCAGGAACAATGGCCTGAAAGCAGCACTTGACCGCATAAAATCTTTCAATGGCAACAGTATTCTTATGCTTTCAACTTCACTCCGACAAACCATCAGAAAGTGAGAACGGTTACATTCATCCCATTTCTAGTAGTGCTTCGATTCGCATCTCTGTGGGGGAAGGCTTACCTGTTTCTTTGTACACGGTGCAGCATTCATAGCGGTTGATGATGGGCTCACTGGAATGATTGCGAAGCAGTTTTATCCGGTTGTCGAAGATCTGTAAACAGCAGAGGAACGTGCACTGTAACCGCAGTGCTAATCAGAGCACCACGTTGAAGAACAGAGAGCATCAACGGCGCCAAGCACAGGATGAAATTTCTTCTTCTATCGCAGCTGTTTTCACACATTACAATTGAGGAGCAAGTGGCGTATCGCAGCTGCGAAGGCGTCAAACAATCAATTAGTGACTGTTATACAATGCCTTAGCTGTACCGCAAGACTTTACAAACAAAATGTAACAACTTTGAGTACCTGCCAAACAGACTTAAAGGGGCCGCGAACCACTTTCTCCTTGAATGACCTAAGTACTGGAGGCCATTGCCTCACGAACTGATTGTTTCAAAATTTATTGCAAAGAATGAGCGGAGCTACAGAGATCTGTAGCATGCTTTTAAGCGCTTCCTCACTCCTTTCATCCTGATCAGCGTCCTGGAAGCTACGCATGGAGGGATGGCGAGGAGTAAAGAAGTTAGGCTAGACTGTTATGATAATGAGTGCACAAAGAAACACGATCCCTCAGTCCTGTTGAGATTCCTGCACAAGTGTGACTCTGAGTAATGTTAGCAGACCATGAAGAGTGGCTCATAAATGTGGCAGTACCGCGGGCAAAAAGCTCATCTGATCGCAACGCTGCTCTTGATTTAAGACTGCCACTGGCCAATAGCATGCTCTCTGCTGTTCGACATCGAACAGCAAGCACTGCAAGCTCTGAAAAAAGAAAAAAAAAAAGCACAGGCCCCTGCATGAAAAAAAGGGGTGCCTGTGGAAATAACACTTTTGTGCTTTCCTTCTAAACTTCCTTAGCTATGCACGACTAACATTTGGCTGAGATGTCCGTAGCAGTGTCTGCTGTCAAAAGGATGAGTTTCTCATCAAGCTCCAGGTTGTTCGTGCCGAGCACCTCAAGGAAACGACTCAATGGGAGTGTCACAAACCCAACGACCAACCTTCGACAACCTCAGATCAAGTTCACTGACCTTGAGGCACGAATCGGGCTCTTCCCACAGCGAGAGGATCTTGCTGTCGATGAAGCTGGCAAACATCTGCGTCTCAATGAAGCGCGACAGGAATGGTAGATGCGGCTCGGGCTGGTCCGACAGGAATGTCGTCTTGTCGAAGTTGTGCACGGTGTCTCGCGATGCCAGCCACTGCTCCATATCTTTCTGCATTGTCATCATTTGAATTACTCACATGACATACTTCAGTGACACAAGGGCCCCCCTCTGCCTAAGAGCACCATAAATATTTATAAGTGCAATGGCTAGACTCAAACAATGCGAGTGTGTGAAGAAGGGCACATATCTACCATAAAATTCTGAGCAGAAATCTTATGCCACTCAGTAAAATTAACCCCCCGCCCACCCGCATGTTTGGAAACCTAGTAACGCACTGGCCTGTTCGAATCCCATCCAATTAATCCTGCTTAGCAGTCCGATCTCTGAGCATCTACATCTAAAATTGAACATCAAAACTTAATTATCTTTGTTTCTCACATAAATTTTGCATCCCAACCTCAGAATGTATAACCCATAACGATTTTCAGTCAAAATTTGATTATCTTCGTTTTCTAACATAACGATTGCACCCCAAGCTTAGTGTATAATACCCATAACGATTTTCCGGTTCCCGAGAGCAAAAGCATGGCTTTTGAGATCTGTATTTTCGACTTGACAGTAGTACCTATGACTCAACTATTTATAAAAAGTAAGACCCTTGAGATATATGCCTGTTGCACAGAGATGTTGCATAGGCGAGGGCTCAATAACTGAGGAGCTTCCACACCACACTTCCCACGATGTGTTCACATTGCTTTTGTATTTATTGTGTTTGTGATTCATAATACACCGTCCCATGAACAAGGGCCGAAAGACTCCCAAGAAAATCTATGTCCACTCTTTTTTTTTCTGGTAGAAAAACTAACTTGGAGGGCTGCTATCTTGAATTTTGGTGTCACTTCAAGAAAGCACAGCTCGTTCACTTTGCCAGAAATTTAGACTTGACTGAAGTGGGGCAGCTTGAAATGAATTTTGCAGTAGAGTACTGTATAATGGCAGGAAAATTCGCTAGACGAAGAAGCAAATAAGCACCTATGCTTATACAGTAGACTCTCGTTAGACTAAACCTGAAGGGACAAGCACATTATGTTCCATTTTAACAGGAGTTTCGTTTATTGAGAAATGAAAAGTGGTTCAGATTACAAGCACTTACACAATCATATCAGAAATAGTTGCTCCACTTACAAAGCAGCAATTCCGTTTAACAGATTTCCCTTTACTGAGAGTCTACTGTATTCAAAGCTTCAGTGGAGGTTGCAATGATCATGAATAACTTATGCAGCCTTTAGCCGTGCCGCATTTCTCAAGTCCTCTCTGTGGATTTTCTGTCTGCACCATTTTTGCTGATGAGGAGAAACAGCATGCCCAACGTTTGGTCGTTTTCTATTCGTACCTGGTTGGGCTGGATGACGAAATGGTCGTACGAGCGGAACATGTGCAAAAAGCGGTTGAAGAAGATCTCGCGCACGGCGTTGTTCAGCCGCAGCTCCTCCAGCTGCGGGTGGCGGTCTGCCCCGGCGGCCGAGGCGTGCTGCTGCGGCTGCCGAAGCAGACTGAGCTTGCCCTCGCTGTTGTCCTGACAGCGGGGACGGCGCAGGTCTTCGAGGGAGTTCATCACGCCTGGTGGAGAGAAAGAGAGAGAGTTAGAAAACACAGTGAGATTGCAACCTTGCTAGAAAAATGATTGGAAGTAGAATGAGAGCACAGCATTTGTTTGATTACTGTCACTGTTTATGCAAAGTAATTATACTGTATTTACTCACGTAATGAACCCACATTTTTTTCAGAAAAGCTGATGCCGATTTGGAGGGAGGGTTCATTACGCGAGAGAAGAAAAGTCATGAGAAAAAAGTCAAAGTCAGTATACCGTAATTACTCGAATCTAACGCGCACCTTTATTCCGGTTAAGCGAGTTCATAAATCGCATGCGCGTTAGAATCGAGTAAGAACAAAAAAATTACGGTCAATCTATTGCCAACGGCAAATCCAAAATGGCCGCCCCCTACGTGCGTCGGCATGGCGCGTCGGCCATTTCTGCCTATGTGTTTCTCATGTGCGGCACTTCGTACGTGTGCTGAGGAGTTCGTCATCTAGTAGTGCATTAGCATCGACGGCGTGGAAGGGCCGACTCCAAAAACTCGAGTGCACCACGACGCCGCTTTTAAAAGAAAAGTCATCGCGTGTGCAGAAACGGACGGAAATCGGGCGGCATCGCGGTCGTTCGGAGTTCCCGAAACGTGCGTGCGGGACCGGCGGAAACAAAAGCAGAAGATTGTCGACAGCAAAGCTTCACGCAAAAGCTTCAGTGGACCACAGCAGGGTCGGTTTCCGCAAATTAAAGAGCTGCTCGGCGAGTATGTGCTTGAGCAGCGAGCGGCACAGCGGCCCGTGACGACAGAACTGCTCCAAGTGCAGGCTATGCAATTAGTCTTAGAAAAAGGTCTAATGCAGAGCCAGTTTAAAGCGAGCAGGTGCTGGCTAATTACCTATATGAAGAGGAAAGGCTCTTCCCTCCGAAGGGGAACATGCATATGCGAAAACTTTTGCGGAGAAGTACGATGAACAGCTTTAGAGTTTTCAGAGGTTCGTCCTAAACTTGCGGCGCAACAACGGCTACCTGCTTGGGCAAATCGGGAATGCCGATTAGACGCCTCTTTACTTCGACATGCCTGGCAACACAACTGTCGAGAAGAAGGGGGCGAAGCAAGTTCGCGTGCTGACATCGGTCCACGGTAAAACTACAGTGACGGCAATGCTCTGTTACACGTCAGATGGGCACAAGCTTCGCCCGTACTTCATATTTAAATGGAAGACGATCCTGAAAGGAATCGTTTTGAACAAGGGCCAAGAGGCTCCAGAGAAACTCCATGCCCACTCTTTTTTTCCTGTTAGAAAAACTAACTCTGAGGGCTGCTATCTTGACTTTTTGGTGTCACTTCAGGAAAGCGCAGCTCGTTCACTTTGCCAGTTATTTGGACCTGACTGAAGTGGGGCAGCTTGAAATGAATTTTGCGGTAGAGTGTTGTATAGGGGCAGGAGAATTTGCTAGACGGAGAAGCAAATAAGCAGCTATGCTTATACAGTAAGTAGACTCTCGTTAGACTAAACCTGAAGGGACGAGCACAATATGTTCCATTTTAACAGGAGTTTCGTTTATTGAGAAATGAAAAGAGGTTCAGATTACAAGCACTAAAACAATCATATCAAAAATAGTTGCTCCATTTACGAAGCAGCAGTTCCGTTTAACAGATTTCCGTTTACCGAGAGTCTACTGTATTCAAAACTTCAATGGAGGTTGAAATGATCATGAGTAACTTATACAGGCTTCAGCTGTACTGCATTCCTCTAGTCCTTTCTGTGGCTTTTCTGTCTGCACTATTTTTGCTAATGAGGAGAAATAGCATGCCCAACGTTTGGTCGTTTCTTATTCATACCTGGTTGGGCTGGATGACGAAATGGTCGTACGAGCGGAACATGTGCAAGAAGCGGTTGAAGAAGATCTCGCGCACGGCGTTGTTCAGCCGCAGCTCCTCCAGCTGCGGGTGGCGGTCTGCCACGGCGGCTGAGGCATGCTGTTGCGGCTGCCGAAGCAGACTGAGCTTGCCCTCGCTGTTGTCCTGACAGCGGGGACGGCGCAGGTCTTCGAGGGAGTTCATCACGCCTGGTGAAGAGAAAGAGAGAGAGTTAAAAAGCACAGTGAGATGGCAACCTTGCTAGATAAATGATTGGGAGTAGAATGAGAGCACAGCATTTGTTTGATTACTACCACTGTTTATGCAAAGTAATTATACTGTATTCACTCGCGTAATGAATCAACATTTTTTTCAGAAAGGTTGACACCAATTTGGAGGGAGGGTTCATTACGCACGAGAAAAAAGTCATGGGAAAAAAAGTCAAAGTCAGTATAACAGTAAAATTTTTGAATAACGGTATTGATTGATTATGATGATTATGAGAGACGCCGTAGTGGAGGGCTCCGGAAATTTCGACCACCTGGGGTTCTTTAATGTGCGCCCAAATCTGAGCACACGGGCCTACGCATTTTGGCCTTCATCGAAAATGCAGCTGCCGCAGCCGGGATTCGATCTTGCAACATTCAGGTGAGCAGCCGAGTGCCTTTGCCGAGCAGCCGAGTACAAGAGAAAACTGTCCTTGTTTTGGCCTGCAAAATATATGATGAACCTTTCCTGTAGCACGAAGCTCCTCTTGTTTTCTCCCGTAACGAATCAGCACGAATCAATGCTGAAGTGTCATCCAGCTACTCGGTTCCCATGCACCAGCGCACGCTCGACCAACTTTAAATTTAAAACCAGCCGTGTAGCTAGCGTACCGGCCAATTGTGCCCTGCGCAGCAGATGTCTAACGAAGTTCACTACGACAAACCCAATAACAAAAACACAGCATCGGATGACAGTGCACGCATATCGTGGGTGCACTTCGGGCTGTCAACACGATTGCACTTTGTGTTTTGCTTTGTTTCTGCACTGCTATGTGCAAAGAGGTTTGTTCTACGTTTGACAGATGACACTCTGTCGCAAAAAGCGCGGCTTTTAAATTTTGATCGACATCATCCGTGTTTGCACTGCTCGCAACTGTTTAGCATGGTTGTTAATCTGTGTTCAGACTTTTATTACATCATTTTCGTGTGATATAAGAGCGTTATTTAACGTTTTTATCTTCAACGGCGCTGGCTATCACACCGAAATAAAATGAACAGCAACATTAAAAAACAGATTTTTTTTCAAGAAACAAAGAAGGGGTGGGTTAATTATGCAGATGGGTTCATTACGCAAGTAAACGTGGTAGTAAATTGGAAAAAATGTGAGGTCACTACAGTTTGCCCAGTGCTACGTGGCTGGCATCAGTCGAAGTAGTCCAGGTTGAGCGCCGGAGTGTTTGTGTGAAGCTTGCTGATGTCTGTACTACCCATCATTCCCATGCTGGGTGACACACCATGGGTTTTTCAGCTACCACACACACTGGTGCCAGATTTCTCTCTAGAGTATCATTATGAAACTCTATGGCCTAGAAGACCAAACTGTGTTCGTGGGAAGCGCAAAATTAAACTACATCAAAACAGCAAGACAAAAGGAACGAGACGAGCGCTTCACATCAACTAAGCATTTATTTCAAAAGGCGAAGACATATATTGGTAAAAGAACAAAAACAAAACACTTGGCTAAATGAACTCCTTAGTTGTAGTTAAGCGCTTGTCTTGCTCCTTTTTTCTTGCTGTCCCTGTGTAGCTTAATTTTGCGCTTCCCCACGAACATTTGATTCATACTAACTAGCCCGATCTGAGTGTTTATTAGGACCAAGCTGCACAACAATGCGATGGCAGAGCATTGCAGCACTGAAAACAGCCGTGACTGACCGGCTCTTTTGGCGACAGCTGTGATGCGCTGGAACGCCTCACTGTGCTGCAAGAGAGGCGACGGCGAGCCCAAACTCGTGAAGGAGCTCCGCGCACTGCTACCCGTGCTGCTCACCCCGGAGTCCCCGCTCTCCAGGCTCCATGAGTGTTTCCGACGAGGGAATGGCCTGCGCCCAGGTACAATCAACCAAACAAAAAACAATAATATAATTACATAAGCACTCCGTATACAGATCGTTTACCAGTAGGTGTATGCAAATATTCAAGTTTTCGAATATTTTTCTAATACCGTTTGCTATTCTATTCACGCTGGAATTTTACTATTCGAACAATTCGAACTTCCCAAAGAAAAATCCGGTCAGTGTCCAATTGGCAGGGGCCCCTTCCGATTTTTAATATGCTTCACCCCATCACACTCGAATTACGGCAAGGTTGCCTTTTAGCCTCGGCTATGGTCACAAATGTATTGACTAAAAATTAGCTCCAGCACAGTGATAATAGATGTTGCAGAGGTGGGGGCTTAATTAATGCTGTTTTGAACCTGAACCTAGGCAGGAAGTTTGTGGGGATCTGAGGCGCGCCCGCGACCATTTCGTGGGCATTCCGCCATACGGCCACACCCTTTTGCTTTCCCGCTCTGTTAACACCACGTGGCGATAGATGGCGCCACGTGCGGGCATAGCACGCGGTACGCGCGCGCCGAGGAAGCGCTCTCTTTTCCGTGGACGGCGCCGGGTAAGCACGTGTTTTCCTTTGTCCGCGTCCCCTTTGGGAATCGCGGACTGTAGCCTGCCCGGGGTGGCCTTGGGCAGGCGTGTTTACTTGAGTGCTGGCTTCGGTAGCGTACGCTAAGCCCAGAGCGGTGCCTAGTGCTTGAAGTGGTCGTACCACAACGAGCCGCACTTGCCGTAGGCCTGCGCGTACGAGGTTTGCCCTAACACTCGCGACCAGGCCTATTGGCCATCGTGAGAGTGCGCAGCATAGCCGCGAGGGACCTTTTCCCGAACGGCGTGTCAAAACTCGCCATTGCCAGCTGCGACGTGCTCGCGGTTTTCCCCTTATTGTGAACGTCCGGGTGCGGGTGCCTTTGCTACCCGCGTCCCGGGAGCGGACGTTGTACTGTTGTTCGGGGTGCCGCCAGAGGCAATAAAGTGTTGTGTACTTTTGCATTAGAACACTGTCTATTTGCCGCGCCACGCTAAACGCCTTATTAGTTGAGCGCGCGCGGAGCGGTGCGCTACACGCGAGTAAACGGAGTAGCGGCCCTGTGGCTCGCTAAGCGTGAACCCGCGGTGATCGTCCGCTGCAGTTATTAGCGGGGTCACCACAAGTTCCAAAAAAACAAGACGTAGAAGATTTATAAAATTCTGAAATTCAGGTTTTCTAATATACTAACATACATGAGACAGATATAAAACTCCGTACTCGAAGAGAGCACACACCCTTGTCCGCCACATCAGTTGAGCTTCCACAGAAGTTGAAAGAGGAGGAAAGGCTGAGGAAATAGCAACCTTACTTTCACATATTAAGTGTAGTCGGCAACACTGTGATTGCCCTTAATAATGTATGTGAATACAATTCGGCCTCTGCATTGCTTCGTTCTTGATAAGACAACTATGATACACCATCTTGCCAGTGCTTCAACAGCATAGCCTAAAGAAAGAAAGAAAGAAAGAAAGATAGATAGATGCAGTTTAACCGCTCGAAACCACCATATGATTTTGAGAAATGCCATAGTGGAGGGCTCTGGAAATTTTGACCACCTGGGGTTCTTTAACGTGCACCTAAATCTGAGCACACGGGTCTACAGCATTTTTGCCAACATAGCCTAAAGAAACACTTTCATGTTGCTATGTCATAAGAATATGCTTAAGAATCCTCTCACACCAATATTTCTGCAATTTTACTTCAAAGTACTAGAAAAATATTCAAGAAACATTCGAGAAATATTCTACTCCGTTCGCACTTCAATATCCGAATTCACTTCTCACCCAAAATTTTGCTAATCTCACAGATATTTTTACCAGTGAAGCTGAAGCATACATCCCCGTTTTTTTTTATGCGACCTAGACTCTATTAAATCTCTTGTTGTAGCTTTCAAGTTCTTGTAACTTTCTGTATGATTACAAGATATGAAAGGGGCACTAAAGAGAAACAAATGTCTATTTTCCGCCTTGACTTGGTCCACAAAAACACATACATGTTCCTTGTTCACACAGTGTGAACAAGGGACCAATATGGGTCTCGAAACGTCTGTTTTTTTCACCTTAACTTGGCCCACAAAACACACATATTGGTTCACACTGTGTGAACAAAGAACCCATAAGGGTCCTGAAACATATGCGTTTTCCCCACTTGACTTGGTCAGGAACCGCACTGCATCTACATCCTCAAAATACATTTCATGCAGCACGAACACAGACAGCTTGCATAAGTGACATTCAGACCCCACCCAAGTCCGTGTGCAGAGTCAATAGCATGCAGCTGCTTCATGCGTGCTCGTATGCACCAAGTCGGCACAGATGGTGCATAAAAATCATAAACCCTGCACTTTTCCTGTACCGCTGAAATGAAAGGTGTGGTCAAGATAATACACTGATAAAGCAAACAAGCAGGGTTCAGGAGTGCGTGAACTGGGGAGCCATTCTCAAAGTGTTCATTTAGTGGAATGTTCATGTTGGCCACTGTCTGACCGAAGCTCAACGAGCAGCACATTCTGTTTTCAGCTATTCTTTCAAAACGTCATATTGGAGTGACAAAGCGACAACTCGCTACACGACTGATGGGAACCGAATGTGCTCCAGTGGTGTGAACGTAGCCTCCAGAGAACAGCTCTTGGCCACATATATTTCAAAGACTGCGCACGAAATCTGATTACGTGATCGCATTAGTCCTTGAATATGCGCAGTTGCATCATGGCTTGCCAATTTTTGCAGCAACAGTATGCGCTCTGATGATGTCGACCCGAAATGGACATGTTCATTAGATGGACGGTTCCAGAATAGTTTTGCTGGTCCAGGTATTGCCAACGAATTGACTGGATCAACAGATGCCAAAGCAACGTTCCTGCCTGTCGCTACAAAACTGAGACCCAGGATGCCTAAATCGCTCACCGGTCGTTGAGGTTGCGACCTAGCGTTGCAGATGCCGCCACGTTTGGCGCCGAGGATGTGATGAGGGACGACGAGCCGCCCGGTGTCCTAACACCAAACTGCGTGAGCAGCTCCTGCAGTTCGGCAATCAGCTCCTGCTTGTTGGGAAAGCTGGGCAGGTCTTCGGGCACTTGTACACTGCAGCCATCGATGTCCACTAGGCACAGGTTGGCCTGAAAGTGTCGCCGAGTGCCGGCAATAATGTGACAAGAGAAGGTAGGCACAGTATTTAACCATGAGAGAGGCAGGTTGGAATAGAAAGTGCAGACGTGCACAAACACCTAATACAAGCAACTGCACAAAAGAAAAAAGTGTGAAATCTGGCTGATCATACCGAATTTTAATGAGTGCTGTACTCCTATAATGTAACCTAAAATGAATGCAAAGCCAAATCAGTTACAGTGAAGCTATAGTTTGCACGCAGAACAAAATATGTGGTTTACACAAAGGACAACAAATGCTCAGCAAGGGCAACTGGATGCCATGCATTCCAACCAGTCATCTCATGGGCCTGCAGACCCCAAGCCGCATGACAATCACATTGAAATTCTGGATTCAAAAAGCAAGTTTATAACTTGACAGCTGTTCGACATGTTGCGATCCACATGGCAAGCTTTCGACAAGACCATGAATATGAACAACCCTTTGATATTCTATCAGAGGCGTCAGATTAGTGTTTGATTGCATAAATCCAACTGCGAAAATTCTATTGGTCTCAGTGCCATTAAAAAAAAGTGGGATATGAAGAATGTAATGCTATTACACACGCTAGTTTGTTCTAAACAGGCTCCCCTTATGTGTGCAACATAGGGCTAGAAAACGTCTCTACACTGTAGTAAAAACAATGACGTTTAATTAGGCCTAAAACTTCCAACAAACCACACACGTGACATGAATGCACAGATAGAACCTGTCCCCACTGCAACCACAGGGCACCACCATGGTATTCAATGACTTCACAACATATTAACGAGTGCCATGCTTAGCGAACCTTACCTCGCCCGGACAGATGGCATCGCCCTCCTCACCGCCGCAGACATGCTTCAGCCCCATCAGAAAAGGCACCGGCGCATCTAGGAAGTGGTGTAGCGAGTGGGGCAGGATAGGCACATATACGTGCTGCCACTGGAATGGCAACAGCAGGCTCGTCACGCACTCCGCCACGAGCATCAGCCGATAATAGTCTGCATAGTGAGTTGAAACCGTCAACAATGAGAAGAACCAGGTATGAATCGCACCGAAAAGTGACCAGTGCACAAGCGGTTAACCACAGCGGGGAACCCTAATCCTCAGAAGTCAATCGTACGCTACGACTTAGCCGATGATAAATCAGTCCGACCCCCATCATCACTACAACACCTTATAAGTGAACTACGAATCCCACCGAGTCTAGCAGCAATAGCAGTTACAACTAACTCGGGGAGTCTGATTTGACAAGGGCAACATGCAAAATGACAAGAACAATAGCGGCAGCGAATCGGCTCCTGCGAGTAGCCGATTTAGGTTTGCTTTAAATACGTACTGCCCCGATTTGAAGTCCTGGCAGAGCACCGAATGACTGTAGCAGTGACACTTGGTCCTACTTATAGCTCGTTATCAAGGACAGCGATCACTGCACAACGTGACACGACTCATGGCTCACTATCAAGAAAGGCTATTACCTTTACCGTTAATTCATAATTCCTATGCTTTAACTATGCACCACGAGTAATGCCTTTTTTATTCTTTCTATGATATCCTTACTTGCTGACCTGACACGGTGGAGTCTAACCTGGAATGGGTGCCTCAACGCATTCATCTCCTATTATTTGAGACAGACAAACACAGCATACTATACGAAACAATGAACAGACAAAGGATACCTTCGGAGCAGAGGAGGATCTGGTTCTCAAAACACACGCTGGTGAAGAGCTGGACGCAATTCTCCAGGCCCAGTATTGCAAAGAGCTCCCGGAACGAGTAGTCAAAGAAAGGTAGCTCCCCCGTTCCTGCATCATGACATGCCATTAGGAACAAAGAGGGTTATCACATAAGGTGCGTGGATGGAAACTTTAGTGTTATGCATTTCCTTGGGATCATATCAAACAGAAGCTCTCCTTTTATGAAGACCACACCACTAATTTTTAAATTATTTGTTCGTGAGAACTTAACTTGATCATGTTTTCAATGAATTGGCTATTATATTCCTCTGAATTAAATGCCATTGCATTCAGTAGTTATCAATAGCACAAAAAACACAATTTTGTCGTCCTAGCCTTCTAAGATAAAGTTATGAAGCTACTAAGTTCTCTTTTCAATGATTGAAAAATGCAATATTTTATTTCAGCCTTTCTGAATATTTGTAACTCAATAAAGCAAGATTTGGCACTATGTTGCACACACAAAATATTCAGCTTTTTAGCAAAATGAAATGATCAAATAGCGTGTGTAAAGCTGAGAAGAGTTTTTCAGAAGAAAGCAAGTTCATGAAAAAATGAAACAAGGTAAAATAGCAAAGAACAACATACCATTGGTTCCTGACACGATATAAAACAGTATTACGGCTAGAACATTAGTCTAGGATCCCTGAAAACTAGCGAGGTTATGCATCAGCAATGACAGAATCCAAAAATAACACCTTTAATAAATCTATCCTTTTGGCAAATTTTGGTCCCCGAAAGGAGTTTCCGCCCTTAAAGCTTAAAAATACTCACAGAGCATTTTATAAGTTGTCATTTCTTTTTATTTGTACACGTTAAAGATAGCACGAGCCCTCGCACCTAAAGAAGGCCTTAAGCATCAAAATAGTCTTGACCAAACTTATTGTGAGCAAGAAAAAAATGGTTACAAAGATGCAAGAGGCTCGGATGAACGCAATTTCGGGCATGTCCGTGTCTTCAGCATCTTCGTCCAGTTATGACCAACCATTTTTTCCTTGCAAGTAAGCACGTTCTACAGAACTTTCTGCAATACTTGTTCTATGAGCCTATTTTGGTAATAGTACGCACGACACGGACACAACGTGATGTCATGCTTAGAAACCAGACAGACCTGGCCTCTGGCAAACGTAGTCCTGGTAGAGATAGCTGAGGCGCAGTGAACGCCCTGGCGGAGGCAAGGGCAGCTCGTACAACAGGTTGTACACGTAGCTCTCCAGGGGCAGCGGCGGAGAATCGCGCCCCTGTACCAGCGACAGCAGCTTTTGCAGTATCGTCCGGCATGCGCTGACCAACGGCAGTGGGGTCACCAGGCAGATCACCTTGCTCACGTACAGTGTGTCCTGCATTTTTTATTAACGTAACGGAAGCCTTAGACGCCTTATTAAACGGGAACACATGACCATCAGTGTTGGGCAGCCGTGTCAACGAGAGTGATGTGAAAACATCATCATGACACTACAGATTGCAAATATCTTTTGGTGTCATCATGAAGTCGCTATGACAGCACGTAATGTGATGTCAGATGATGAGATCATCACGTGACACCATCACATGAAGGAGTCCCGCAACACATCATGAGTATGGTCCGAAAACGCTGCCGATCGGTAGCCGAGGCTTTTAAGAACACGCAAGACAAACATTATAGCGTAGCACGCGGTCTGGAATTTGCATTTATTTCCTAAAGTCAGCTAGTTCCCTTTCTCTCGACAAATGATGCCACAGACCCAAATGATCGTGCCATAAAACAAAAGTCTCTGGCCATTAACCATTAAAGTTGCCTTAACTACTAGTTATTCCAATCACCAAAGTTATTTAAACTAATCAATAAACCAATTGGCTGATTTGAGCATTGTGAGCTGTATAGTTACTATGGAAGCCGCAGGATGCCACCATGTGCTGGCATGCTTATCAAAGTCACGCTAAAAGTAGGGTGTGCATTCGGAAAAAACAAAAGTGCTCATAATCATGACGAGCGCCAAGGAATGCATCTTCTTGGCCCCGGTCATCCCCTTCCCTGCGTAGCTTTCAGTGTGTCCGCTGGTAAGAAAGGAGAGAGAAAGCACCTGATGCATGCGACAAATCCCTGTGACTCCGTCCGTACTTGACGGATTCTAAAACTTTTATAGCAGTGAACACATGAGGCAATAAGCTAATTTGAATAACATAGCCTTTCTAAGATTACACGAAGAAGTGTTACAGGGCACCTTTAATAAAAACTGAGTCGATGCCGGAGTACAGTACACACCAGCACCGTATGCAGTGTTTGAAGGGGCTTATGAGAAGCATGGGCAGGGCATGTAGAGCAAAGGCATGATGACCACTGGTCATTAATTAGGAGCAGCAGACTGGATTTCGAGAGAATGCAAGCGTTTGAAAAGAGCCAGAAAGTTGGGTGGGCAGATGAGATTAAAAAGTTTGCAGGAATAACATGGCCGCGGGAAGCACGGGATTAAGTTGACTGGTGAAGCACGGGAAAGGCCTTTGTCCTGCAATGGGCACAATCAGGCTGACGATGATGAGAAGCATTATCACCTTGGTTATGTCGTACAGGGCTCCCCCGCTCGAGTCTGTCGACCTCGACGTTGTCATGAGCCGAAAAGACCTTGGGAGTGACCTTGACACAGGGGCCT
The DNA here is from genome assembly GCF_013339725.1 of Rhipicephalus microplus. Taxonomy (NCBI): domain Eukaryota; kingdom Metazoa; phylum Arthropoda; class Arachnida; order Ixodida; family Ixodidae; genus Rhipicephalus; species Rhipicephalus microplus. The sequence continues at coordinate 167,264,397 of NC_051167.1, forward strand.
CCGTCTTGATCGCTGCTGTACGTGGCAGTGGTGCCTTGTTCCCGTTTGAGCTCAGTTCTGTCAGGTGCATTGCCTGTCGTAGGAACAATAGGAATTCATGTATAAGGACCACAAGGAGTGCCAAATCATTTATTTCATAAAAGCTGTCACTCATGCTTAGTTTTCTATTCTTACGTAAGCAGCCTGTTGCACGTGCATACGCTGCTCTGCGCAGGTCATGCAGATGTCTGGGAAACTTTCAGATTATTTGAAACACTTAAGATAACATTGCGTGCGCAATGCGAACAGTTGAGTTTATTTCGGAAATAACGTGGCCCCCAACGTTAACTTCAGAATCTTCGATGCCACATGTATAAACGCCGACACACGGTACTCACTAATTAGTTCATCTATGACTAAGAAATTGCGAGCATCAATGTCATTGAAATCCGAGCGTCTTTTTTTCTGGACACAAGTTTGCCCAATGAAGAGGTTCATCATCACCGACTTAAGGATTTACTTACGTCGCCAACTTGACCCAGTGACAATGTACATGTAGTTATACCAACTTTAGACAGATAAGAGGGCACCCTTGAGACCTCAATCTAGCACTAAACCCCCTCTACATTGTGGTTCCCCAAGCCCCTAGCATGCAGAAGAGATTACCCTAAAGACAGTTTTAGAAAAGCTCCTCTTCCCCAGCCCTATCTTCAAAACCCTCCACCTAGAAAAATCCTGATGGCAGGTGCAGTTTTAGGAAGACCAAAAAATGATCGTTAGCTACTGACTGTAGCTATGTTCTCACAGAGGCTGTTCTATTCACTGGGCTACTGCAGATGACTTTATACACCCTTGTGAATGGGCAACTTGAAGGGGTTACACTCAGATATGCCTAACAAGGCTGAGATGTAAGGCATACAATTACGCGACGAATAGTATGACATCTAAAACAGTGCAAGAACACAGTGGTGAAGGGACAGAGATGGCACTCAGTTCAGAGGTCTCATTTTAATATTAGTGATGCGAAGCATCACCTGTAATGTCTGCATGGCTGAGCAGATTTGCCGGTCGGTGACCTCCTCATAGAAGGTGAGTGCCTGGCCATAAGTCCGTGAGCCGTCCTCCCGCGTGATGACGAACGGGTGGAAGAAAGGTTCGCGGGAATGCTTCTGTGTCCGGAAGGACAATCCGTGCGGCAGGCTGAGCTGCAGGATGGAGAAGAGCTCAAAGGCAAGTAAAAGGCAACAATGGCCGAACATAAGACGCAGCTAAAGTGGACGATTGGGCAACTTGGTATGACATACACTTGAAATCGAAACAGCACAAACACGGAGGACCAGTAAAAGAAAGACACTACTGTTCTCTGTGTTTTCCTCATACTGGTCCCTCCTCTTTAGCACTGTTTTTATTTATAGCTCTACAGCACTGTTATTATTTATAGCAAGAGACACAAGCATTAAACGAAATCATTTGCTGCATTTCTATACGAAAAACAGATAAACATACAAGCGACCGTTAGGACACCTAGAACATCATCAGAAATGAAAAAGTGATGGATGGATTTTACTCACTGCACCTCGCCTATGTTGAAGGTCATTGCTCCCGCCATACATGTGTATATTTTCTGCACGGTGCACACATATAATTTTAACTGAACTAGCCAACTTTCATTACTATTGTAATCAGTGAATTTCCACTGTAAAATTTGCCGAAATTTGGAGAAAAGGGCGAAGGCAAACATGACCACATGTCTGATACCACAGATTGCCGATACAGATGTTACCGTTCTCTTTTTCAGACTGTACTCCAAACAGCTTGTCATATTTTAGCAAATTATTCCAGAAAAAAAAAGACATAGAGTGCTGGAATTGAGTAAATACAGTAATTACCTACACAGATTGTTGCAGCATTTAATTCTGCTTAACGATCTCCAGTTTACCTCTGCTTTGAGTTGCCAATTATTTGTCCCTTGAGCTGTGACATGCTTGCCTCCTGAGCCCCGATTTCGAAATGACTCGATAAGGCGAGAGAGTCGATTTGCAAAAAATATAACCTGACACGGTCAATAACTGAACCGACTATTTGCATGAGGCATCCCCAATTCACGGGTTGCCGGAGATTTTGAACTTTTTGCAATGCAACAGTGGGTGCACTGTACAAGCTCAGAGCAACTCAAGTGTGGCATTTTCGGGTGTACCAGCTTCTAAGTAGTGGCTAGGCTAGGCTACTTGAAATATAAAAAGTGTCGGAAGTGCTTGAACATTTCTTGGCTGAGTGTTTCAAGTGCAGCATAATTTTTAAAAAAGGCATCAGTGACATGTATTTTGCTTTTTTGTTCAACACAGTGTAGTCTGGCAATTCACCTGCAGTGTGCTGCCGCAGTGAAGGGGTGGTGCCAAGATTTTTTCAACGGGGGTGGGGTGCGGCCAATGACAAACGAGTGTGGGGCAGGAACATGGCGGGTAACTCATGCATTCTCCTTTGACTGCTTACTCTTGGAAGGGGGGCATAAAGGGAGGGGGGGCATAAAGGAGGGGGCAGGCAAGCGTCACCCTCCCATACCCCGAATGTCATCCCTGCCACAGCGGCATGTTCACATGAGCCACAACGTCTCAGCATGTTCTGAGCGCTCGATGAACCATATGAGCAATGCACAGTTCAAGCAGATGAGACATTCAGACCACGAAAAAAACTTGCTTGCAAAACAACGATCGCTGAAAGCACAAGGTAACGCTTGCCGAGAGCTTCAGTGTAAAAAAAGCTGCACATGCCCCAAACAACGATACTAGAAGCTACCGTCTATGCAAGTGAAACGCTATACTCTTCGCCTACTGCCCGATGGCAAAAAGGTGCATCCGTCTATTCTGAGCATGCCAAAGGTACTGTAGAGTGCTGTTGATTGATTTGTGGGGTTTAGTGTCCCAAAACCACCATATGATTATGAGAGACGCCGTGGTGGAGGGCTCTGGAAATTTCGACCACCTGGGGTTCTAATGTGCGCCCAAATCTGAGCACACGAGCCAACAACATTTCCACCTCCATCGAAAATACCGCCGCAGCCGGAATTCGATCCCGCGACCTTCGGGTCAGCAGCCGAGTACGTTAGCCACTAGACCACCTGCGGCGGGGCTGTAGAGTGCAGTGACACAAAATTACATTGGCGGAAATACTAGATGGCACCATCAACTTCCTGGCCTTGCGCACTAGCAAACCAGTGGACATCAATGTCAACAATTCAGCCATATTGCCTATGGCGATATTCAGAATATGAGCCCAGGAGCCCTAGCTTCAAACGATCACTTTCGGTGACAGTATCGATTTGCATGATGTAGAATCACGCATGTCCAATGACTGGAGTGAATACTTTCTTGCCTTTCTTCAACCAGCCTACCACTCACATTGAAAGCAGCTTTTACACTGATATATACACTAAATATACGGCTCATGAGCAGCTCAGACGAAAAGGATCACCACTTCTGAAGAGTGTCCGGACCTGGGTTTCAATCCTTGAATAAAACGACCTCTTGATTAAATGTGAAAGCTGCCTTTGTAAAAAGTCAAGAAGGTTTCCTCCAGACATTTATGCTAAAAATGAACAGATGTCAGTTTCCCCCTTTCCCCGTTCTTCCCCGCAATCCTTAGGTCATCCTCAAGCAAGAGACCGTCCTTACCATGCCAATGGCACTGGGGTCGAATGGGTTCCAGGAGACATTCTCAGGGTAGTGCGCTAAAACCTTGCCCTTGTAGCAACGGTCCAACGGCGTAAAATGTAGATGGTCACCTGGACAAAGAGACGTCGCAACATCAAGCACTGGCAAGTTCCCACCAGCCTCAGCTAAAATCCGTTTGCACAAGTCAATCTCACACATTCCACCTAACTCATCATCTCCCAATCATGTACAGTGCTCATGGAATGAAACGAGACATCAAACACTGCAATATCACAGCTGGTATATGCAAGTGCTCAAGGCAATCATGTGTCACCATCAAAGGTCCTATTGAATCTAATGTACCTATATGAGTCCACAATGACTCAAATGTAGCACAAGCTTTGTGTTTATTTTCTTTTTTGCTACAGAGTACCTTTTTCGGCTGACTGCAAGCATATATGTAGCCTTGATTTGTCCTTATGTGTGCATATTCACATTCCTGCCTTCTTTTATCACGAATCTGCCCCAACTTTCTGTAGTTCTAAAATTCCGAAACTAAGAAAGCGAGGTCGAAATTACCACTTTTCACCGACTAATCTTCGTATTAAAGCCCAACAAGAGGGCTGACATAACTTCAGAATTCACTCTGGTCTAGCCGATGTCCTTCTTTATTATTCACAACTGACAGTTGCCTAACCCTCTCGACAATGAAAGCGAAGTACAACTTAGACCTCATATAATGATGGTGTTTCTATCACATTCAACCAACAGTAACTGCCTAAAATCTACCCAAATCTGCATTGCTGTAAATGACTAACAAGGACTTCACCTTGAAGGAATGTGTCACACAAGTATGCTTATTAGAAAGGCAATGCATTTCACACATTTTGAAGCAAAAAAAAAAAACTAACATTCTTCATGGGTTCATGACTTGAAAGCTTTGACTGAGAGCCCATAAGACTAATTTCGGACCGATTATTGATTCATCAAATGAAAAATGAATGGGTCAGACAGTGCACCAGCTAAGGCCTGCCTCTTTTCACACAAAATACTAAATTACTGCGAAATGAACAAAGTTGAAACGTTATCACTTTTCACAATGGCATATTAAAAGTTTTAAAATGGCATATTAGAAGTTGATTACACAGTATGCAGTATGGATAACCGGACAAAAATATCAGGAAGTATACAGAATTGATTGAATAATTAAAATTTCAAGAAAAATTTTGCATGTCATAAAAAAAAGTAGTCAAGCAATGGTACAAATTTGCTGTATTGAGCAATGTGTCCAGGGTGCAATATTAAAATCAATGTCTACATATTTTTCTACAAGGCTAAAAGCTTCTGAGTGACTGCTTAACCTGCGAAGGTTCAATCAATGCGATCACTTATATATATGCATTGCGCCTGCCAAGCTGATAATAGATATGTTGAAAGTTATAGTCATGGTGTTCAAGTATGCAGACATGCATAAATCTGTAAATCTGCAGTTAAGTGTGCTATTTGACAATAGTTACGCAATTTTTCTAAGACAGGCCACTTTCAAGTGGGTTTTCTGTGCATGTTACACGACTAAAGATATGATAAAGCTACGAAAGGAATCAGTAATGAATAATTGGCACTTCTCTAACTCTGCTTCCATCGAAGCGAGAAACGACTCACTTTTTCTATTCCTATGCACTATTGGCAAGGACGAGACCACAAACATTAAGCTAGTGGTAAATTAAGCATTCTTATTGCCTAAGGGGACACTAAAAAAAAAAAACAATTTTTCTCGTAATAGTCAATGACTCTTTTGTCCATAACAAGACCCTCACATAAAACATGGCTGGCGACGTCACCTTGAAATTTCATCACCAATCACCATGATGTCATAGATTTCGATGGCATCTACTCGGCCATAGAAAGCTGTTGATCTATGAAGATGAAGTACATTGTCCTCTAGACAGGGCCAGAGACCTTACATATCGTTGCATCAGTGTCGTCAGTAATACAAAAACACACTTTACACTTTAAAATCCATGATGTCAGATGCAGTGATATTGGCATCAAATATGAATGTGCCATTTAGGCCATGATTTGCTACCTATATTGATGAATATATAAGGGTGCCGTTACCATCATCAGAGTTTTCAGAATACAAGTTGTCAATGTAAACTAAGTGATTGTATTATTTTAGTGTCCCTTCAAATTCGTTTATATTACTTCTGACTGAAGTATATTGTTCAGTATCACAGATAGTTGAGCGAGTTGGTGTGCGTTCATGGTTTAAAATGGCACAACACCACGAGGCGCCAAATGAAGAAAACACAAGGTCAGGCGCTAATCCTTGTGTTTTCTCCATTTGGTGTCTCGTGGTCATGCGCCATTCTTGAACATAAAACATACTGGTAGACATGATCGGTGCAGGGAAGGCAGTCCTGTGTTAATGGCATTGGATGTGGTGCATTTCAGAAGTATTATAAATTATTGTTTTACCTACCTTCAAATGCTCGCTGGCCACAGACAACTATCCCATGTAATTTGAGTGGGTCATTAAATTTACGTTCAAAAACAAAAATATATAATGTGACTGCTTACACAATATTTAGATAGTTATTTATAATGTAATTAGAAAAATGAATTAAACTGCAATTCATTTCAAAAATTCTACTTGCAATAAACTTCGTCTCCACAACCTGGGCATCAGAGTGCATAAATTTGACATGTTGATAGACAGTCAATTATAATGTGTGCCACAATGGGTAAAGTACACAATGTCCCCACATATATAGAGTGCACATAGACGAAACGTGTTCACACCATTAAACATTTAATCGGTCAAAACAATGCCAAGCCAGTTAAATTTGAAGCAACACCAGCAATGCTAACAGGAGCTTTCCCTCATTGTCACCAGAAAACAGGTTCATACAGGGGTGCCCACTATACGTATCAGGCGATGAGTAATACGAGAGTAAGTTGCAAGCAAAGTGCCTTCGAACGACATCCGAGGTCGAACGCTCACAATCGTGCAGCTGCAAGGTTTCAGGAAGTCAAAGAGCGAAGGTGAAAAAATAAAAAGCCACCACAGCACACAGCTGTTATGGGACGTACTAGCAAAGGTTCCACACATGTGTCACTGTGGAATGCGGTTGCCGTGGCGACTGTGAAGCTCGCGTGTGAGTCATGGATGCTTTAAACATGCAGGATGCTCAGATGAGACGAAAAGAGGTGCTGCCGTTCGAGGTGAAATCAGAACCTCGACTATCATGCCTTCAAAGTTGAATGAAACACATGAATAATTCCATTTCGTTTTAAAGTTAAAAGTTGTAAAGTCTACATACACCCAACTATCACAAAATGGGAGTGGTGTTATAAAGGAAAAACTTCACTAATGACCAGGTAATTTGCACTGAAAGATATAGCGCGCCTTCGCGAAATTTCCTAACCTAATTAGCTGATATCCGTTGTTTTGGGGAACGCCTTAATCATGCGGGTAAATAAAAGTAGGGGCAAAAACAAGCGAAGTTCTTAAAGACCTTAGGTTCCTGGAATATTGCAACACCATGCGCGGGCAAGTCGACGCTATTCTGTGCATTACACGCAATTAGCAAGAGATGCTCCATGGGGGGGGGGGGGGGGAGGCGATCGTGGAAGACACACACATATATACAAAGCGTTGATCGTGTTCGATATCTAGGGCACCCGCTTGAATTATTCCGACGACAAGATGGTTTCGTTTGAAGCGCCCGACAATAGGGTGCATTCGCGCTATAAACACGCGCTCCGAAAGTAACTCGGGCAAATGCAATTACTGCACGCTCTCGAAAAGACAACACGCCGTTTTCACGACACCGTTCGAGTACTACGAGGAATTGCAAAATCCGGGTGGCGGAGAAAGTCGAGCGACGGCGAAAGTGAAAGTGCTGAGAAAGGAGGTGCAGTTCGCCGATGTCGCGAGACATCGCACGTTTCCTGGGACGACTGGCGACGGGTCACGATTTATACAGATGATGTGCGCGCGCAGTTAGTTCTCCTTTCTTTCCCTTTCAACGCTTACAAACTTAAAAAAAAAAAAAAACATGGTACTACGAAATGTTAGTGGTGTGCAGAGGTTTGCAGAAAGTACGAATTCACACAGTGCGTCCTCAGTCTGCTCGAGAAAACAAAAATGGGAAAGCTGCTGCAATCTAAACAGTGCGTTCATAGCTTGCAGGAAACTGCGAGAGAAATAATCACAACTGGTGCACGCGTTTCCGCGCTTAAAATCACTGGCATGCTGCAAGGATAGCTTCGCTTTGAACTCGCATACGGCCAACAAGGCCAGGCAATGCATTCGGAACGTCTCGGCTCCGCATCGTAAGACTTGGGCACAGCGATTTTTTTTTTCTACCGAGTCAGCTTCGCGATCGCTACTACGGAGACACGAAAGCTTGCGTCTTACCCGAAAGGGCGTCAGGTTCGAGTCCCGATTCGAGGTCTAGGCCGCACACGACAAAGTAGTCGGCTAGTCGCTTCTCGGACGCGAACACCGACCCCAGAGAAGTCATAGCTCCGTGGTTGACACTAGGCTCCCGGGCCTGACATTGTTTTCAGCTCGCAGGTCTCATCCTCCGCGCCGCCATGTTCTGGACGGGCATTTAACAAATCCAGCGCGCATGCGCGCGCCGTTGCCAGCGCCTTTACGTGGTTAGCGGCGAAAACAAAACCAGCTGCCATAGAGCATAGAGAGTAGAGTTAATCTAGTTCACTTTACAGACTACAACTATACTACAGCATAGAGGAACAAAACAACTTTTCTAGTATCACTTGTCTAGCATGAAGTAAGGAAGCTTAGTTTTCTAGGGAAAAAGCTGGACCGGAAAAGCTATAATCATAGAGTCATCATAGCATACTGTATGTTAACCTCATCACTATAAGTAGAGTGTACTAGAATGGGGGAGTGGGTCCACTGAAGGCTCCACGCTGAGGCGTTTTTTTCGGAAAATCCAGGTGGCGCTACCATCGCCTTCACCTGAAGACTTAGCCGTGGTTGCCATGGTTACAAGTCCCCTTTGCCACGCGGTTCGCGACGGGTGGGTAGTCTGATAGTTCGCGCGGTTCGCGTGCTGCTCGCGCGTCTGGCGCAGTCTCGCAGCGTTGTTGCTTCGTTCGTGCGTGCGTGGCCGTGAACGGCGTCGCACCGTGCTTCCGCGCCAGTTCAACAAAATCTAAATGTTTATATTGCGAAACGCCCTGCTCGTATAGGTAGTCACGCACGCAAGTACCGTGATTTCCACGGTAATTGTTTACAATCAAGAGCGTAAGTTGAATTTGGCTTTTGCGAAAACGTACGCATCGAAAGTGTAATATGAGCATTAACTGCGATGCTTTTAAAAATGTCAATATAACTGGGATATATAAGTAAGTTTGCGTTTGGTGCAAATTTAGACTCACGGCAGCAAATTGAATATGATGCAAGACTAAAGTTACCAGCTGTTATCACGAGAATTAAAGCTAAAGTATGCGAACCCTTCTGCAAATTTGCAGCTATTCGTTAGGGACGCGTGATATTATTGAAAAACTGAACCAGTCCTGTTGCGATTACGTGAGGGTGTTGGCAAAGGAAGTTTAGTCACATCGGACGGCAACTGTGCTATTCGTAGGAAATGACTTATAGGGCGGACGCACGTCCGTCGCGGTGGTTTTATGATGAGTTTTTGTTCGGCATCTAGTGCTGGTATACGTTGTAGGTATTAATGAAATATGTTATATTTTACCTTTTCTCTTCGTGCCTGCGGTACGTGTCCATGCAAACATTTGTTCGAAACATGAACGTGTTTTCACCTATAGATAGGAAGTCTGAAAGACACCAATAAAGAAGTGATATGCGCAAAATATTTTATTTTAAATTGACTGCGCAAGCTTTTCGCATAAATATAAAAAACAAAATAAATATCATCGAAAGACTTCGACACCGTCGCTCAAGGAACGTCAGGCTCTATGTTGTCCTGCTAAGCTTTAAGTGTTTTGCTCTCGCTCGTTTCGAAGCGTTTTCCCTGTTCATTCCCTTCACTAAGAAGTGAAGGCGAGTGAGCACGTAGAACGAAACGAGCTTTGTGCTCACTGCATCTTTGTGGTCTGGACAGCCGACCGCTTTCGAGTTCAGAAAATTAGTTTTCACCAATGAAAGGATGTCAGAGATGCTATCTGTGTGCAACATGGAAACACTGAAACATTCAGTAAACAAGTTTTCAAGTGAGGCAATGAAATCATACAGCTGTCGTGAGGGGTACAGAAGTCCACCCCAGTCGCATTGCTCCGTGAATTGCGAAGGGAGCTGTTCAGCAACCGCGACAGCTTTCTCAAACAGAAGCACTTCTTTGCATTGTACGCATGCCAACTTCAATACACACTTTCTGGCCACGTACCCTGCTGTGTAGTAAATGAGTCTCGAGTCACTCTTCTCCAAAGTCACATCGATGTGGTCAGCAAACTTTTCTGGCATCGTGGCAATCGTGCTTTCGACCTCGCCAAGTTTTCCCTGTGATATAAGATCATCAATTTTTTTGTGCGTGACCTTTAGACCCTGTCTGTCATGCACAGTGACAAGAGCGTTTATCATGTCAGGGTTTGCGTTTGCGCTGTCCACACTGTGCGCCAAGTTATAAAAGGACAAGCAGTTGACGGTTATTAGAAACTCATCCGGAGAGGGGTGCGCGTTGCAGCCACTTGACTGGCGAACGATGCCGAAGAAATGTTCCACGGGATCGGTGCTAAGTCGAGATGTCATGAGATATTTGAATCCAACGCTCTCTGTCAGGTACTTCAGCAATGAAAGGGTATTTGCTATAGTGACCCTAAAACCTATGGCAGTGGACTCGCTGAGAAAGTGCCGCTTGTTGTCACTGAATGATTCCCAGTCATTCAGGAAGTCCAGAAAATTGGACAGGAATGCCACGTCTGTAGAAGCTGGTCTCAGCGCTTCGGCCCGAAACCTGGAAGTCATCACGGTGATCAGTCGTTGGATCTTCCTGCAAAATAAACAAAAAGAATGTATGTCAGAAGAGCGCTCATCATGCGTTTGAGATGTTTACGATTACACTTAATTCATTTGGAACGTAGGCGCAACTCACGAGAAGAACAGCTGAGTTGCCTCGATGCTGCCACACCTTCTCTCGATGTCCTCCTTGTAGAAGGCCAGGCCCCGTAGGACATATGGACCGAATAGTTGGAAGGCGAAAGGGGTTCTCATCTTCTCAAATGAGTTTGGTTCCAGATGCGTCTCGGTCAAATTGGGCATAACTTTCAGTGTCCTAACACTTCTGTCTAGAAGGTACGCCTCCCGAACCGGATGCACAGACACCTAGAAATATAGGTTGAGGTAATGCAATGTATGCAAAAAACACAATCTTTGTAAAATGTCAACCATGAATCTATACGTACCAATCCGTCTGGTGTTGCAAAGCCTTTCTGGAGAAGACCATTCCTGAGGCATTTTAGCAGATGCGGGAAATCGGAGATAAAGTGCAATTTCCTCATCTCGTCGACAGGATGCTGTATGGCGCCATTTATTTTCTTCGATGACGCCGACACCCCGCTAGCTTCCACATTTTTCGATTCCAGGGGGCTCCGTCACAAGTGATGTGGTCGACGAACAAGCCCGCCTGTTCCACGAGGATGGTAGCTTCCATGAGAATTTTCAATAAAATGTCTCCTCTCACATTTCCTTTTGTCGCAAAAACGCCCACAATTTGGCTCCATTTCCAGCGAAAGGCACAAACATGATGACCATGCCGTGATCACATTGCTGGTACTTGTCTTCGGGCTTCGTAAATTCTCCAAGGTCCACGAAGCCTTGAATCTGGCCAGACGCCGTCACATTGAAATGTTCTGACAATTTCATTTCGTCCACCAATAGTCCGCCGTGTCTTTCGAGGTCTGACATGCTCGCGGTTTTTTTCTTTAGAGTGTTCATTACTGCTTGATTAAAACCGAAGGCCGACTCGTATGACCTCAAGTATCTTTTCAAAGTAGTGTTGCTGGGCATCATGAGAATTTCGTTCTTTCTGATGTGCTGATAAAGCCGGGGACTCTTTAGTTTCATGAGTAAACACTCGAGGATCCACTCCTGATTGTAGCGCATGCCCTGCTTGCTGGTTTGTTTGGCAGCTTGAAAGCAAGCGCGAACACTTGCCTGCTGCTTTCGCGGTAGTGACGATATTTTATCCTCTAGTATTTTATCCGCGACATTCGCATTGTTTGCCCTCATCTCTTCGAGACGACCAGCAATGTCCAACAGCCTTGTCGCCATCCGCTTGTTTCTCTGACTCAGGACCCGCAGTTTGGTGGAGACTGAGTTTCTTCGCTCTTTTCGTTTTAGGTAGCTTTTTCTGGTGAGTATTACTTTCCTCACGTACTTGCATGAAATGCATGAAGAACCTGGAAGTATACGAGAAAAAAATTATGAAGAGCTTCCAGTTTTTTACCATGCATGTTTGAAACGCAATTTATGCACTTTCACTTTCTGTAGGCAAACTATTCTTTCGTAAATGTTAATGAGTACTACAAAAATTAGGGGCCACACAAATGTTCTAGCATTAAACAGGTTACTGATTGATTAATTGTACAATTACAAGTGACGTCTCAATAAACGTTTGCCGCACTCACCTTGTTGTTTAACCGCTCCTTTGCACGTGACACTGAAGACAAGGCCGTCGGAATGAGAGATTTGCTGCTCCAGTTTCTTCGTAAGAACGTCATAGGTGAAGTCCTTCGCCCTACCTGCTCCTCTGCAAGGGTGAAGAGATTCTGCGCAGTCCAGGACTTGTTTGGCATCTTCAAGGTTATAGGCGACCTTTTCGGAGATCAGCGTCTTCCGAACATATGTCCGACAAATCACTTCACTCCGGTCGGTACCGTAATTCATGAGCACAGTCTTTTCGATGCTTACGAGTTCACGACTTAGGGAGGCCGAAACATAAGCAATTCCGTCATAATGACGAAACTTGTGCATTGCCCAGTGGTCGTTTGGCCGGACAACGTCTTCAAGTTCAAATGCGTTGTCGCTTTGCCTCGCACTTTCGCAATCTTCAAATCTCAGTTGCGGCTCAACTGATTGCAGCGCAGTTCTTTTTGACGGCTGGTCTTCACAGGTTGGTGGTGAAGCCGCTCTCTTCTTCGTTGACTGCTCCGGTGTGGGCTGCTCGTCAGGACACTTCAGGAGATGAGGTATAATTATGGGTACAGCATCACTGCGAAGTTCCGGCTTTCCCCGCTCTATATATACTTCTCGGCCTTCGATAATATGTACATATTGCCTTAGTATGTATTTTTGCTCGAAGTGCAGCTCGCAAATGGCATCGGTGACTTGCAAGGGCCGATCAGCGCGGTTGAGATTCTGGTCCCATAGCCGGCGTCTTTCTTCGTCTTGAGGTACTCCAAAGAGTGAGAGCTTGGGCTGGTTTTTAACTCTGCTGTATCCGGTTTGGCAGCCTACGACACAACAGTAATTTCTACGCCTAGACGTGCTCATCCTCTAATCTTTTGAAGCAGCTTGGAACGCTCCGTTATGCAACCAGCAGACACATATCTGCGCACGCAAACGTGCCGTCTGCCGCGTATTCTTTGTCCAGACGGCTTTGCTCAAAGGGAAATACAAACCTACGCGTTCACGAAAAAAAGCATACATTTTATTTCATGTCACTTGTTTTTGTCTCTAATAATGTGTAAAAAAAGAACCAGGAGACAAATTGTGAAAACAGCGCACGAACGACGGTGCATCGAACAGACGACGGCGCGTCGAGCAGACGACAACATCGAGCGCTCAGCGTCCCCGCCAGCGCGTCGTGCGGCCCGAACCGCCGCACGACTCGCACGCTCCCGCCGAAACTGACGTCACTTCAGGAGAAGGCTACTGCAGCGCCACCAAATTTTCCGCCGTTTTTGCTTCACCCGCACCGCTTGCCGCCGGCCACAGTGGACCCACTCCCCCATTCTAGTACACTCTACTATAAGCGCGAAAATGCACGCGACAGCGACGAGCGACGAAACAGGGCGTTCGCGCGACGTGTCGCGTGCTCGTTTTCGCGCGATCGCTCGGTTCTCCAGACTTGAGGTCCGTTCGATTCACCTGCACCGGTCGGAACCAATTCACGGCTGTGCACGCGAAGTTCAGAAATTGTGCAGCGTGAGTTTAGCGGTGCAGGCACAGCACGACACCCGAAACGAATGACGATGTGCCGACAAGGTGCAGGCCTTATTTCTTTTCGCTTAATTTACACCGTTCAGCAAACACTGACCGATGGCAAATCGAACATGCGGACAGTTTATGAGGCGCAAACATCTCGGCAAAACACACCGCATTTGTAGAGGCGGGTACGGCGCCTAAGCCACCTACGTCTAAGTGCTGCGTCGTCTGCTCAAGGTCCGTTCGATTCGCCTGCACCACGTGAACCAGTTCACGAGGTGCTGCACCTTGCCATTCGTTTCAGCGGTGCAGCAATGACGACCGCTGAACCCTGCCATTCGTTTCGAAAGGTGCAGGATAGGTGCAGCACCGGTTCATGATTTTCCTGCACCTCCTTTGCTGACGGTGCCGGCTTGGTGTAGGCGCGCGTGCAGCTGAGCAGACGACGCAGCACTTAGACGTAGGTGGCTTAGGCGCCGTACCCGCCTCTACAAATGCGGTGTGTTTTGCCAAGATGTTTGCGCCTCATAAACTGTCCACATGTTCGATTTGCCATCGGTCAGTGTTTGCTGAACGGTGTAAATTAAGCGAAAAGAAATAAGGCCTGCACCGCTGAACTCACGCTGCACAATTTCTGAACTTCGCGTGCACAGCCGTGAATTGGTTCCGACCGGTGCAGGTGAATCGAACGGACCTTCAGCTGCACGCGCGCCTGCACCCAGCCGGCACCGTCAGCGAAGGAGGTGCAGGAAAATCATGAACCGGTGCTGCACCTATCCTGCACCTTTCGAAACGAATGGCAGGGTTCAGCGGTCGTCATTGCTGCACCGCTGAAACGAATGGCAAGGTGCAGCACCTCGTGAACTGGTTTACGTGGTGCAGGCGAATCGAACGGACCTTTGGAAACCGTCGCTCATCACCCGAAAGTGCTGGACTCAAGCAGCCAATAGCAAAATACCGGAAAAGACAAACACTACATAGGTGCACGTGACCTTGCCCTAGTCACGTATGCGCAACAAGAAATAACGCAGTGTTTATTACGCATGTGCACATAAAAAAGTGCTGCAAGGCAATAGTAAACACTTTCCGTTTCATTACACAACAATATATCCTATTTTCAAATTGCATACCACTCGCTACGCGGTTTTTTTGGTGCGAGTAGGTGGCCTCATGCCAGCAACAGTGAAATTCGCTCGCCGAAGCCGTCGCGTGAATGAGGTTTGCCTGCGCTAGCGACTGATCGCGCGAAGACGATCTACGTCGCGTCGCTCGTCGCTGTCGCGTGCATTTTCGCGCTTATGAGGTTTGGCCCTAACCCACGGAGGAAGGAAAAAGGTAAGGAGATGCCCTGACGTCACTCGTAGTGAAGCCGCGATGAAGCCGGAAGTCGGCCATATTGACTAGGCAAGTTCTCCTCTCTTGTTTACATATGAATGCGAAGCAGAAGGCGCGACTCCCCCTCTGTCTCAAAAAGCACGTGGCCTGCGCGCCGCGTGCGCCAGTGCTATCCGAAACCAACGGAACGGATTTCAACACGCTGTCTTGCCGCGATACGGTCAACGAAATCTCTGCGTATGGCTGTTGTAGTCTTGCACTGCCGGCTTTTACGATAAACACGGCAGGTTGCACGTTAAGCTTTTTTTTTTGTTTGATGTGTTCTTTGTGAAAATAAAGATGATATTTCGGACATAGCCGCGCGACGAACCAGGCACCGAAATTTGAACAGCTTCTTTCAGATCACTTTTCTCCCCCTTTTGTGCTTCTCTTTAGGCTTTAAGAAATTTTCGGTCAGGCTTTGGGCTAGACACAACGATAAAAAAAGAAAAAAAAATGTCATCCCTGCAATAAACCCAGAGGTCCGTAATTTTGCCAGTAAAGTCGGCGTCGGTGTAGTTTGTGTGCGTGGCAGCCCGTTGAGTTTGCGCCGGCCTCTTTGTTTTCACCCCTCTTTTGTCCGACGCGCACTGGTTCCTACGGATATCCCAAAGGCCATGATTTCATTAGGACGAAAGCAGCGAAGACCACCCAAAAGTGCGTGAGAACACTGCAGTGTGATTCACACGCACTAGTAGCTACGGAGAACGGAAACCAGGATCGCGTTAGGGCGAAAGGTGGGAAAGTTAGCCGAAGGAATGCGTGAGAAAAGGTCTGCGGGAAGCTTCAGGCGTCGACACAGCCGTCAAGAACGGCAGGGAAAGGCAGCCAAATGCGAGGGAAGCACGCGCAAACAGACCCTTCAAGGATGCCCGCCCGGTTTCAAAAGCGCCCGTAAAGAAACACAGCATTCCTCCTTTCTCAACGAAAGCAGAATATCATTGTGTATACCACACTAGAGGATTTCGAGTAGTATTAGCGGCACGTCCTGCTGCGTTCGCAGTATCCCTCAAAGCTCCACTGCAAGCACTTCGCTGTGTGCGCGGTCACAGCCACAATGTCCAGCTGTTGTGTGCAAGAATGCAAGTCACGCGGGTCGCAAGAAGTACCAGCCACCTCCTACCACTTGTAAGTAAATTTACTTATTCGGTGCATGCGGTAGAGTAGACGCCAAAGTTGAATGTATACGATGCGCATAGTGGCAGTTCTTCTGTACATTTATAAATTAACATGTTAGTTACGCTGCGTGTATACTGTGCAACACATATGCAATCTTTCATCATCAGGTTTCCCAAAGACGTCGTTCGTCGGACAAAGTGGATAGAAGCAATTTGGCCACCGCATATTCGCCGGGAGCCTGCAAGGAATGCTCATGTTTGTTCGAAGCATTTCTTAGAGGAGCATTTTGATCGCACGTCCGCGTTCAAAGTCCGCCTACGAGAGCATGCAGTTCCTACTCTTTTGGTGAGAACGAATGAAATTTGGAACCAATTTCCCTTATCTTCGAGCAAATTTTTGATTTATGCTCTTCGCTTTCTGGCATACGCTTTTGATACATGTATGTCGCTAGCGTTATAGTGGCAAATAATTTTAAAAAGAATGGACGTACAATAAATGTTATACTGCAAAATAAATAAATGACCAAATAAATAAATAATCAAATTGTCATGCACCAGTTTTATTCATCCATGCTTCCTTTTTTTTGACATCACCAAAAATTATATTCTCATGTTAAAAATTAACAGCACCAATTCATACCTGTTAGTAGTTTGTGCACGAATTGGTGCAATGCGAAAACACTTAAGGTAGCCCATAACTTGCATCTGAAAAATTATATATAAATGTGGTAATTAAAAGCAAAAGTTTTGTAAGTGCCTCTTGTATCATGTATAATGCTTAATTTATGTTGGTATGAAGTGACGCAACACCCGTGCCATTGTTATTTCGTTTATTGTTCTACTTTTTTCGTCCAATTTGCAATAGTAATATTGAAAGTCTTCAATCCCCCAGCTACCACATCCAGTACAACAAGGTGATAGAGTACCTGATTCAGCAAGCACCGAATCATCCTTTGATTCCCCTCAGCTCATGCAAGGCGGTGCTGAAGGCTTGCTGCTGCTTGCACAGGTAAACATTTCACCTGATCATCATATTAAGCTTACAGGTCGAGTTGTGCTTGAAGAATGCACTTGACAATAAAATAATCTGGTCACACTTGGCATATCAGAATTTAATGTGTATTTGTACAATGCAATGCAAGTAAAGCAATATGCAGAAACTGAGTGAATGAATACAGTTATATTGACTCAACCCTTCAGTTTCAATGCCTCGTTTTATCTGCATTGTTTTGAACAGTTTTTCATGAAGACATTTTTAACTAGCAGTCATATATTACTATCAGATTGCTGCAACTTCTCATGAAGGCCTCCAAGCTAGTCTCTCTACACCTGAATCGCCTGAGCAGGTTGCTGCAACTTCTCATGAAGGCCTCCAAGCTAGCCTCTGCACACCTGAATCGCCTGACTTAGCTGCAGGCCTCCTACAGTACTGTTTTTTAAGTACTGTAATGGCAACTACTACAACGCTGACATCTTGGAAGTTTTAAACACTCAAACGCTGACATCTTGAAACGCTGTCATTGTTGCCATTACAGTACCTTAAAAAGCGCTAAAATTATCAAAATAAAACGCTCAACATAATAGTAAAACATTCAAACAAATAAAAATTTTGTGCTTTACATATTAACTACTTTTACGCAAAATACAGCGGTCATTTGTGTAATACTGTGCGCGCGTAAAAAAAAGTGTTTGCAGGTTTGTTTACTAGATAACGCCACCATCCTAGTATTGTATCAACGTTTGGGAGTTGTGCGGCCGATATCGCCGGCTTGGTTGCGCCTAGTCGTCCGTGTTTTATGTTGCCATGAACCAAACATGACTTTATGTGATGGCCTCTTACTGTGATGCAACAGAAATTCATGAAACAAAAAAAATGCCGAGTTTATTCTAGCATGCCACGGAGGAAGGAAATTATGGCGGCACCCTAGTGGTTATAGGTTTTAATACATGAGCCCCATAGAAACTCAGCTGTGGGCAGCTTTTCCTCTAGCTCTATGCAAGCTGCCCCGCCCCCCTCCCCTTTTCGTTAACCTGCGTTAATGTAGCCTTCGAGACTCTTTCGAAATTGTGTAGCATGGTGTCGGCTCTCGGAGGTTAAGAAACACAAACATGGCGGCTCTTAGAGCTCTGGCATCAGCTGATTTAGTTCGGAAAGTTTCTGTTGCAGTTTTTTCTCGCCGTTTGGACCCACAGCGGCTCATAGCCTCCGTTTCAAGTGTTCAGAGGCGACTGTTATGTCTAACAGTAAGGCTGTGGTGTTTTGCGGTTGCCTCGTATTTCAAATTTTGTTCACAGCATGAGGCGCGTGTGTTGGTTAATCGCGCCGGTCGGGCACAGGTCCAAGATAGCACGGAATATTCTGTTCTAAGCGGCGTCTCCCGAGGATGTTTTTGAAATACGACGCCGAGATCTCGTTTAATAAAAAGAAGGGTGCTGTAATCATCGCTGATTGTTTTGCTGATTACCGGCCGTCTCGTATTGTAAACGTGCGCACAGGCACACATGGTTCTCGCGAAAGAAAGAAAAAGAGGATATAACGAGTTTTGTTGTCGTTTAATCGCCATCCTTCCCACTCGACCTGGTGGCTTCGTGTTTTTCTGGATCAACGGGACCGCGTCCTCGATCTATCTTTTCGAGGAAAGTCCATAAAGCCTCGCATGCATGGTAATGCTGGTCGATGTAGCAAACGCTGTCGCCTCGATGTCACTGTTGCTTACGAGTTGCCTGATGGCCGGCGCAATGTTGCAGAGTTCGACGTCGTCGTCGAGCAGCGACGAAGTCGCCAAGGCCCAGAATGCGACCGTGACCGCCGGCAAACCAACCATCTTCTCCAAGATCCTTGACGGCAGCTTGCCGGCCGACATCATCTACAAGGACGACAAGGTATACAAGTTATGCTGAACTGATAATAACTCGATCAGCCCTTGTTCGGTCATTCTTGCTATGCGTGCTTTCTTGAACAGCGGAGCATTTTAAGCTTTAGTTCCAGCCGTGGCCGGCAAGCGCTCAAAACTGGGTGAAGCTGTGCAAAGCGAAGTGAAAGCATAACATAGCCATGTATAGTGTAGTATACTATGTTATATATAGTATAGTAGAAAGAAAGTGGGAGGGAGGAGGAGTAATGTGAGGGTGAGGACGATTCCAAGTGGAACTGATGAAAAAAATCATTGGCTCTTGGTACTTGTATTCCGTCACAAGGGACAGCTGTGTTGTGTTCATAACATAGCTTGCCATCAGGGGGTGCTTCTCGTTCGTGAATTTTAAGAGCTTTGTAGCATTGTTCTGCCTCACAGTGTTAATCCTCATCTATCTCGCGTGCTTCCCTTATTTTTACGCTGTGCAGCCAGTAATTGCTGGTTGCAAATGATGTGCAGCTATCAGTGTGACATAACAGTCTTGATAGGGAATTGGTCATTGCAGAATTTGCAGGGAAGCAAATGCAAGCAATTAAGCTAGATGTTCATAATTTTTGTATGGCACAAAGGCCTCCCAAATACCGTTTGTCGTAAATTGTACAGAGTTTAAGTTTAACAATATGATACACGTAGAATGACAAAGGGGCAATAGAACAAAATATGATAGGAGTAACATTAAGAGATCAGAGGATGGCAGGATGGCTCATGGTGCAAACAGGGCTGCAGATATCCTAGTTGGCATCAAGCAAAAGAAGTGGACTTGGGCTGGCCTTGTAATACTAAGACAGGCAACAGAAGGACAGTATGTAAGAGAAACAGAATGGTCATTGAGGGATGGGAAATGAGAATGGCCGAGATTTAGATGAGCTGACGAGACTAAAAAGTTCGCAGAAATAAAATTCACCCAAACCTCATTATAACAAAGTTGCATTTTACGCGAAAATAAGTACGTTAAATCCGAAAATTTGTTATAAAGGTATACTACCAACACTATATTTATTCCAAGACTTTTTTTCATTTACTTCGTTATAACCAATATTTTGTTATATCTAGTGTCAATGTAGAATCAGCTCGTACAAGATGGGGCTAACTGGAGATCATTGAGAGACGGCTTCGTCCAGCAGTGAACTGAAACAGGCCGAGAATGATGATGGTGACACACAAAGAGAAAGGGCATAAATGCAGAGTCACTTGGTCCACCTCTCGTGCCTCTATATGTGTTATTGCAGCGCACCCATATCGTCCAGACCATGGGCGATGTGAACACTTTCAGTATTACATTGCTTATTCTTGATAGGAAAATTGCGAGCGCTAAGTTTTCAACAAAGGAATCGCATGCAAACAAATGTGCTGTCAGCGATGTTTCTGAACTTTAGCAGCTTCAATAAGCAGCATTTATTCCAAGCCATTGCTTAGCCAACATTGGAAGAATTCTCTATGCAAAACCAGCTGTCAGGCCCAACGTTTATTGTTCTCGAGACTAGCTCAGGAATAAAGCTTGATAAGTACACCTATGTGAGTGTAGGCTTGCACAAGCTACTGTGGCATTTGGACTGTTGTGTCGAAATTAAATTCTGAAGGAAGGAGCATGGGTTTATATCAAAACCACAGCATGATTATATAAGGATTGAACGCCATGACAGTGTGTTCAGGAAGATTTTCGGCCACATCGAGTTTATTAACGTATGTATACCTATATCTAAGTACAGGGGTATTTTGACAGGTTGCCACCCTTGAAAGACAGCCACTGTAGCCTCAGTGGTCATGTGAATAATCAACAGTATATATAACTAGTGATTTGGGAAGTGTACACTGTGGTGTGATAGAAGGTTATGATAGTAGTTAAGCACTTAATTGCGATTGAAATTGTTGTAATGATCACATTGTCATCAATGTACACTGTGAACAACAACATAATTTACTGATTCCCCATTAGTTTTAAAGCCTCTTGAGCTTACACATATACTTGGGTCTATAGCAGAATGTAATTGTTAATCCTCTATATGCAGTGCATTGCCTTTCGAGATGCGATGCCCCAGGCCCCCGTACACTTCCTGGTCATCCCAAGGAAGCCGCTGCCCATGTTAGACTCGGCCACCGATGAAGATGTTCAGGTATGATATTACTGGCCTCACATTGCTTATATATGTATGGCTCCCTCCAAGCGGATACCCCATTACTATGTGATTGTGTTAAACAAAATGGTAGGGCCACTAAGAAATGTCATAAAGACTTCGTTGAAATTTTCGTATGTATGTAGTGGGATCCTGAAGTTTCAGTAAAAAAAAAGCAGCTCATCCTTGTTCCTTCAGGTTTGTCTTCTTTTGTCATTGTATCATAACATGATGACTATCGTACTAATTGCTTAGTGCCATAACTCAGCAGTACCAACAAAACCCCCACAAAAAAAGAATGTGACATACTATGTCATAATTGTATAGTGGTGTGCCAATGTTTTTAATTTTTATTGGTGTTTGTGTCTTTTGGATTACTATAGCTTTGATCAAGTTGTTGAATGAAAAACCATGGCTACAACAATATTTACATTTCAAATTCATCATTCAGTCATGCAACCAGTGCAGCAAATGCATGCATAGACAGGGCTGAGTGTTGGTAGCATTTTCATTGCAAAGGAGTCATGGCTGATCACTATTGCGATCTGAAATCTATAGGAATCTATGCAATCTATGACTGGAATTTATAGTGAGATGGGTATAAATAGGGTATGAAACTATTGTTAGAAATCTGGATTCCCAACTCACGGCATTCATTCTTCACTATCTACCCAATACAATAGCAGCTACTCCTCTACCATAGTAGCACTAACTGCTGCCTCTTTGTTGCCGACATGTTGTGATTGTTGCTTCAACATCATGACAGCATTCATTCTACTAGGGTGAATTGGTCTGGGGGAACAAGTCGCCAAGCTTCCTATTCTTGACTATCTGTTCTATAATAAGATTATCCATACACTAATCAGAAATATTCAGTATCATTCATTGCGCACTGTTTCACTGTATGGTCCATCAACTGTACAGCTGGCTACACTAGTTTTTCGAGCGATCTATGTGTCCACCTTTAAGGCCTTCATTGATCCTGTGGTGTGTTCAGAGATCATGCGATCAGAATCATGCTTTTACACTATTTTCACATGCAGGCACGAATTATAGGAAAAAATTCTAGCTCGGTAAACCGTGTTCTCAGTCACTCACAAAGTGGCGGTGTCACCTGGTTGGAGAGCACGACCATTTATGCAGGCCTCTGTGATGGGTGACACAATTGAGGACCACACCCTCGCTGCAAAATGTGAAAGGAAACATTGCGGTTAGCTGCATCAGATGTGTAAACTCGTTAAGCATCTATTGTGTCTTTCTTGCCTGGCCCTTCACACCATTGTGTTCTAATTGGAAGGAATTAGAGACCTAGTTTGCATCTGCAGGTTTAAGGGCTTATGTGAAATGCCCCTGTAGTTTTCAAGTAGTCTCAAGAGTACTTGATAACCGCAGATGCATGTGGACTCTAGTTTTCTGCAGAGCTCGATAAAGTTTGTTTCCAGCCATATTTTTTGTTTTTCTTTGCAATAGATGATGGGATGTAATACTTTCTGTCCTCTCTCTGGCATTTGCATTATTTTCAAATGTGCAATATATAATTTTTTTTTCTCACTGTTATGCAGCTTCTGGGTCACCTGTTGCTGACGGCCAAGAAGGTTGCAGCACAAGAAAAGCTTAAGGATGGGTACAGGCTAGGTACTGGAACTTATGTGTGACTGCATGCCAGAGAAGGAAGTCTGTGGAATAGTTGAAAATTAAATTGGGAGTGCATTTAATATACATATCCAAGTTGTTAATGGTAGCCTACTATTATCCTTACTACCATGTCCTTCCAATGCGCACATAAATCTGGAAAGCTAACAAAGAAACATTTAAGGACTCTAAGGACTGCACAGTAAAATGGTGCAGTGGTACATGATGCTTTTGAAATCGTAGAAATATTGAGATAATATTTTAAAATAATTTTTGCATCCCATGAAACGTCACACTCAACTCCCAAATTTCATTTCAAGAAATGTGTGCCATCAAATGTTCCTAACTAAGTACAAGGGACTTTCAAAGTGCTTCATTATTGAGATCATTTGGTTGTAAAGGTCGTGCACCATAATGCTTTCAGTTTAGTGAGTATGTAATTATATTTATTGAAAAAACCTTTCCTTTGAGGAGGCATTTCATTTCATATGTATGTATATATAAATGCCATGTTGTAACTATCAAACATACATAGACTACTTTATGGATGTGTTTAGGGGCTACTATCTTGGGCTGCTTACATAGTTATTTCTTATTTATAACAACTATCTAAAGAACAATATTTCAGCAGGCTTGCGGTAAGACAAATGCTTTTCATTTCCTTGTTAATTTGACATGATGGCATAGGTGTATCAGCTGGGGGAGAAGGGGCAAGCGTCCCTTTCCACTGAGAAAAGTTGGGGGAGGGCCAAGTCCCCCACTTTCGACAGTGCTTACTTTGGCTGTACGCTGGGGAAGCGAACAACTAAGATGAAGTATTCAATCACAGTAATCATTATATTATATTGTTACAATGAAACGAAACTATTTCGAGACAATGTTACAATATAGCGAAATTTTCCCAACATTTCTGGTGTGATGATTTTCCTTGAAGGCATTTTGTGGTGCAATTCACCTAATGCAACGCTTTCCCCGTCTTGTGCTCTGGCATTGCAGAGCAGGCTAGCACTGAACAGAAGCCCTCTATCATTACATTACTTGTTCATGCTTTTATTCTGCTGTGACTGGCCGATTCGGTTATGGATAGGAACAAGCAAACTTTCTATGGATAGGTCAAATCATTTGCTGCTTCAGGAAAATCATTTTGTTTCATCGAAAAAGCAGTAGCATCACGGCTGCTCTGTTGGAGCTGCTGTGAGACGATGATTGTGACGTATATTTTTAAATGACTTAGTTTTGCCGTAGTCTCCAATCATTTCTATACACCTTGCATACGGTAATTTGGAGCGATGCCAGCAGCTTGCAAGATAACTACGAATGAAGCAGTGGACTCAAGCATAGTGGGAAACTCAGCTACCGGACCAAGGGGAAGGTGAAAGACCGTGGTTTTTAGCACTATAGATGCCTAATTAGGAGTCAGGTTCATCAAAGCGCGAGCACATTGATATATATATATCCAGTTGACGAGTGAAGTTAGCTTCCCCTCCTACTCACGAAAGAGTTGGTACGGCACTGCATGATGTCATTCAAGATACTGGTGCTAAAACCCAAGATGCTGGTGTCCAAGAGTCAAGAGTAAAATAGTACATACGCTTGTCTGTGGAAACGAAACTATTGTCTTAAGTAGAAAACTTGTAGCATTATTTAGTCCTTTTCTGTCCATGCCTGGCCATGCACTTGTCATTGGAAAAAAGCCCCTTCATCAGGCTGTCCTGCTAATCAGTGAGAAAAAAAGATGCATCCGCACACATTGATGCAATGAATATAGTAGTGTTATAATGTGCTGTTAATCCTGAATTGCAATGATGTTTTTCTTGATTGCTTGCTTTACAGTTATCAATAATGGGAAGCAAGGCAGCCAGTCCGTCTACCACCTTCACTTGCATGTCCTTGGCGGCCGCCAGATGGGCTGGCCACCAGGATAACTGCTTGACACTGTGCCAAAGAATCATGTAACATTTTTGTCTGAAATAAACTTAATATGTACCTTTTTTGTGTATATTGTTTTTATAAGCTGCATGACATGTCTATGTCGTCGATGTTAAAGGGGTACTGACACAAAAACTTTGGCCTCGCGTTTTTCTGCTGCAATGCGTTGCTGGGACCTGTTAGTCATGACACGACACATCGTTTGCTACAGCACGTGACAGATAATTAATTACAGGCCCCTCATTATTAATCAGTTTCGGTTTGAGATAGTTTCAAAAACTGGGTGCAACTGTTGCCACCTGGCGTGTGCAACTCTTGATCCCGTCAGCACACAGAACTGTGACGCATTTCTGCACTGTCCACATCAAAATTACCTTCGAATAGTAAACGGGACTGGAATGTCGCCAAACACAAAACTTTCTAAGCGTGCGCCACGGCCACTGCACTCGCAATCAGCCTGCCGAGAAATATAGACTTCGGGAACTAACGCGGCAAAAGAAAAAGGGCGACTCTGACGTCATCAGAACTTCGTTTTGTTGACCGCAGCAGTGGTGACGTGGGGGAAGTAGGGGGTCACGTCGGGGTCACCTCTGAGGGTATCTGTAGTGCTATGGAGTCGGTCGCTCACGCAAACTTCAAAATTAATTTTAAATACCTTCCAAGCTATATTCACTGATGATATCTTACAGATGATATACGAATGTTCCCGAGAATCGACCCCGCAGGCTATCTCGGCCCCGAAATTTTGTGTCGAGTACTCCTTGAAGACGTGAGTGGCAGAAACTGACATGATAGAGACACCGCGGTGAATCCATTGCAGGTATTTTAAGTGGGAACATTGCATTCGAAAAAGCTTTTTATTTCTGGATCAATTTTGATGAAGGTTGGCAAGTGTATGTATATGTGTGTTATGATTTAAATTGTGCAATTATTTTTCTTTCGTTAATCAAGTGTAGTTTTTTAAATACTAATAATTCATGTGCCTTTTGGAGAGCAAGCTTTTCCTAAACTAAGAAAGTTACAAAGTAAATAAGCAAATCAAAGTAATCTAGAATCAAAGCTGATTGCAGTGCAACAAAAATGAATGGTCTAAACCAGCTAGAAGAAAAGTTAACGCCTAACATGTCACTGAAATGAGTAATTAGAAAATAACATTAAAATGTTGCGATAGCAATTATATGGACTCTCTCCACCGAATTTTGCCGCCGGCGTTGACATTGGCGTTGCCGTCACTCACCGTATATGTATACGTATCTATATATGTGTGTGTAAACACAAGAAAGATGAATACTTGAAAAAAAGACTGGTGCTCAAAGTCGAACGTGGGACCTCGAATCGTGAATGCGAGGCGTTAACCACTGAGCCAAGGAGAAAGATCTCCTCCAACGTTCGAATGGCAAGCTATTTATATCTACCACCTACCACTGTTGATGGGCATCTCGGGCGGAACAATCGTGTTTTCAGCATTACCAGCAAGATGGCGCAATGAGCGTGCATAGCCACATTGTCACGACGCGGCGGCGCGCGCACTCATATCCCACGTGTACTTTTCCCCGCGGATAGAAGGGGGTGGGACGTTCACTCGTGCGCCCTTATCTCGCAGTGGGGAGAATCGTGCGGCTTTGTTGGCGTCGGGCTTTCACTGAAATGATTCTGTTGTAGTTACCGGGCACACAAAGGTCACTGCGATCGTTGCACAGTCTCCGTGTACGGAAAGGGCACGCTTTTCAAACACAGCGAAGTAACAACTGAGACGTTTATTCGCGTTCATCTGTACCTGTGAGTACGTTTCGTGCGTCATTTGTGCGCGAGAAACGCGGGGAATGTTCCGATCTGCTTGCCATTCTGCGAGTGACTTTCCAACTTGTTGCTATCGCATTCATTGCTTCGCCTTTGTGGCAAAGCTGCGACTTTTTGCTTTACAGCAAAACATGATACACTTATCTTTGAAATTCATGGGTGATATCAAAACTGATTGCACGTGGCCTGCAGACAATATGTTAACAGACCGACCAATGATCGACAAGGCACAGGGTTTTATGCAGAAGAATGTTTCGGGAGGGGCGGAGCGAGCAGGCAAATGATCATTTTGCACTATGTATGCATGACGAAAAAAAACATTTCAGGAAGGGGGGGGGGGGCACGGGCTTACCTTTGGCTACTTTACCGATAAAACAGTGATGAGTGAGTGAAAAAAATTATTTACAGAAAGGCAGTGAGATTGGCCTGAGCAACAGTTTGCTCCGACCTGCTACTCTACACTTGGGAGGGGAGACAAGGGAGATAAAGAGGATGAATGATGATCGTAAGGTAGGTACGTCTAAATATATATTCCTGTTACACAGTGAAGAAATCCGAATGAAGGCGCATCTTAGGTGACTAGGGGGCACTGGGCAGCCAGCCCTTTGCCCACGCCCCTACCCCCGTACGCACGTCTATGTCATTCGTCCATATTGGGTAGGGAACATACTAAAAAGCAAAGAAGCAAGATAGCTCACCTTGTGATTGTGAGTGCAATTCACTTGCCAGCTTTTTCACCAACTCCCATCGAGTAGTGGGCATTTAGCATGTCTGCAATCATTATTACTGACGAAAGCGTTGAGAAGAAGACACTGGCCAATCCTCCAGAGTGGGTATATTTGCCGCCTTCTGTCAAGCTCAAACAAACAAATGATGCTTCGACAGTATTCTTTAAGCGAGGGTACCAAGAACGAATCGCGGCGCGTTCTAACGAAAAACGAGCCCCCTGCCTTGCAGGATACAGTCCCCAATGACCGCAGTTCCGAACATGCAGTCGAGTCCACGGAACATACTAAAAAGAGGAATCAGTCGGAGATAACCACTGTGGGCGAACCCTCAAATGTGGTTACCGGTACAAAGAGTTCACACTTGGACACCGCTGGGCTCAGCAAGGTTGCTTCGGTGAGTTTTCATTCACGCCATTTTCCTACTTTCCTATCAGACCACCTCACATGACAATGTTTTCGGACATTGAAGCCTTTTTTCGACAGGCAGTCTTTGCTACACTTCTCTATACCAGTTCCTTGTGTGTTTTATGAGTCCTAGAAGCGCATCGCGCTCTTGGCCACCTGTTATTATGTATGGGAATCAAGGCTAGCCCGCCGCGTTTGCGCGGACTTTGCCGCCTCTTTTTGCGTTCTCATGTCCTGGCATGACTCTCCGCTCCTCGGCGGTCTGTCACGCTGGGGAGAGCGGGAGTGGAGTTAACCCCTGTCACCCGGTAGCGGACGTTGACTGTGGCGCCGTGCACTGAGTGTCTCGGGACGTTTCACGCGCGCGCGTCGAGAGTGAGGGAGAACCTCTCCGGGATGACATCGGCACGCATTTCTTTTCCGTCAGTCGGTTCCTTTTGTTTGGGGCTCGTTCGGACTTCGCCAACAGCGCCTTACGCCAACGTCACACTGCTTACCTTTTGTAGCCTCCCCCCTTCGAACGCTAGGCCTGAAAAGCGATGCGGTGTCCTAGTGCGTGGTCATACTACGCTGACCCGTACCTATTGGAAGCCAATGCGAGCGGAGTGATGCCCTCGCTCCAGCGACCGGGCCATTTTGTGCCCGATGTCCCCGTGAATAACTTTTGTCCCACGGAGATGTGCTCGCGGCATCCCACTTCTCGCCCGTGGCGTGGATAAGTACATTTGCTTTCCCACCGCCCCTTTTGCAACGTGCTCTGTACTGCGTTTTGGTGTTGCCGCAGGCAATAAAATATTGTGACCTTGAGAGCAGTACTGTGTTCTTGCCACGATGCGCCCAGCGCCATGGCTGTCAGAACGCACGTGTGCGGAGGTGACTTGCCCTGCGGCTCACTAAGACCGGACCCACAGAGATAGCAGCCACGTGTTGCGCAGTAGCGGTACGCGTAGCCCACTTACGCTCTTCAAAAGGGCCAACCTGCGTACTGCCCGGAAAGATACACCTTGGATGTCTCGAAGAATGGACACAGTCACACGCGGTGGCTGATTGCTGTTGCCCGGAATGATGGTCGCTGCGTAGCTGTCTCGCCCCTGGGCCGACACTGCTGTTTACCGGGTTTCGTTAAATAAATGTTGTTCTTTGTGTTGACGTTAACCGTCTTCCTTGCTTTACCTACGGACGGGATGCAGCAAGCCCGATACCCACAAAGGTTAAAACACGTTGGTGTGCAAGGGCTTTGATGAGGCGATGCTGTTTTAACGCGATAGTGTTAGAGAGCTAGTGTCGCAAAAAACCCGACGTCGGCCCCGTTGGTTGTGAGCGAAAAATCGCCTGTGAATCTGTGACCGAAAAATCAAGTTACAGAGATAGCCGCGGGAGGCTGCTACTTGTCCACGCGTGCGCGTGCGGTCACACTGCAAAAGCCGCGCGTTCCAAGAAAAAAAAAGTGCTCAAGGTCACGAGGTGCGGTAGTTCTTTGCCCTGCCACTCCTCTCTGCTTAGCTTCCAGCGCTTTCGTCGGGACGAGAGAAGAGATAATGCAATTGCAGCCGGCGACAAACCTTTGTAGCTCCACTCGCACTGGACGGATTCTTAAAAATTTTGCGGTGTTGAATTTGTGAGGCAATAAACCCTGCTAGTGAATTCATTTCATGGTTACTTGAAAAAGTGTTTCAGGGCCCTTATAACGCATTTTGTTCGACAGGTGTCACGACGAAAACGAGCCGATTTGGCGATAATAGCGTGCGCTGGTCCAATCTGTGTGCGTGTTTGTATGCGTGCATGTGTATGTAACAAGACATATTATTAAAAACGCAGTTAGCGGTTGAAGGGTGCACTAGGGGCCGGATTTCGCTATCGCTTTCAACTCTTAAAGGCGAAGCTTAAGGGTCCCCCAATTTTTCGGTCTATCACCTGTTGAGAACTAGATTACTTTAGAAATATCTCGTCGTTGCCATATTATTATTAGCTATAAGCCAGTGGCGTAACCAGGGGGCACCCACACCCCGAATTTCTTTTTGCCATGACATAGAGAGCTGAGAAACGACCATTTTATGGGTCAAGGAGTCCCCCCCCCCCCTCCGAGAAAATTGTCCAACTACGCCACTGCTATAAGTATACGTAGCTTTTTATGGGCTCGACCTGTGTTTCATCTTCTGTCGCATGTCGCACGGCCGCACAGCCGTAACGCCTAAAACAAAGCTAACGGCACTGGTGTAGACAGGGGGGTCCAATTTTAACTTTAGCTTCTTGGCGTTCTCTCAAGGTTGTGTTGGACGGTGGAACAGTCGAACGAAAAGAAGCCGCAGCCTGTGGTAGCTTATCGGCGCTGCTGCCGGTGACGCCGTCTACTGTACTGGAATACGTGGACATAGCTGCAGTGTCCTCTCCTGGGGCAAATGATCAAACCAGGCCAAGACCTTCTGGGATATCGAAGTCAGAAGGTCGAGTCACAGCTCCGCAGTTGCGTGAGATCGGTGCGAGAAAGGATCTGCGTGACACCATCTGGGACACCACAGAAGTGCCATCTCCCGACACCAGAGGTAAAAGGTGTATGATGTACATGGTGCTTTATATACATAGTGTCACGTAGCGGTGTCAATATATGCAAAGACGTAGATCACAGAAGGGCAAGGAAGCGTGAAAGAGTAAGTGAATGAGTGGGTGGTTGGGTGAGT
Source organism: Rhipicephalus microplus (assembly GCF_013339725.1). Taxonomy (NCBI): domain Eukaryota; kingdom Metazoa; phylum Arthropoda; class Arachnida; order Ixodida; family Ixodidae; genus Rhipicephalus; species Rhipicephalus microplus. Next base: position 167,294,866 of record NC_051167.1, read on the forward strand.
GAAAAAAACTCACCATCACCCACTCGGGGATCATGAGGTTAAACCAGACGGCGAACGCGTGGGTCCTCTGGACGGCCAGGATTTGAAAGTTGTGTTCCTGGCCCTAATGAGCTTCTTCATTTCCTCTTGGAGGAAAAGGATACCAGCCGAGGTGCAGCCACGCAGGACATGCTCGAAGTCCGCATGACCACCACTCGAGGCATTTCTGGAAATTGGGAACTGTTCAGACATATTATGTACTAGTATACGCAGGGCTCAAGTAGATTCTTGTTTGCAGCAGTCTGAGAGGGACAGCTTGGGTCCTACACAGCGAGTAGTGTGGCAGGGGTGTTTGTTTTTATGTGCTGACCGGCGCCTAAAACAATGTAAACTGCCAGAATATAGGCGTGCGCAGGGTGCCAAGTTTTAACGCAGTGTCGCCGGCAATCCTGTTGGTCGAGTACAAAGGACAACATGCTTCGTGAGGATAACAAAAAAAAATGAAGCGATGACCTGCTTCATCACAATGGTTTGTTTTTAGACCCTGGCTTTCCGGGAGTAAGGATGGGAAGTAGACAGTTCTTGGAAGGCAGCATATCAGCTGCCTTTGGCTGCCATTATCGTCAATAACCTGATGGCCATAAATAAACGTATGGGGTAGATTTCCCATTCCCTCATTTGCCCCCTTAGTACACATGCTTATGTGCCAGGAGGTTGTTGAAAAAATGACCCGGAGGCATGGCCGTTGGCGGGGTGTTGCCAAAGGGGCACTTGTCCTCCTGAAGTCATACTGCTAATTTCTGCTAATTTCCCTTACCGAAGCTGCAACAGCGCAATCCCCAAGCTACAACAATGCTCTGGGTCACTAGCCGAGTCCATCTTCAGCCCAGAATGCTTTGAAAGCTCTATTACGTTTTTTACGGACAACTGGTCTTAGAGACAGATTTTAGTGGAGTAATCCCTTTAATCTTGCTTTTCCTCTTCTGCTATATTTTGCCTTCTCTCTCTCTCTCTCTCTCTCTGTAACATCTTTTTCTCTGATCTTTTATTCCCCTTACCCTCTTCCTTAACACAGGGTAGCCAGCCGGTCTAGGAACTAGCTAACCTCTCTGTCCTTCCACTTATTTATTTCCTCCTCTTCCTCTTTCTCCATCATACCCAAATTAATTAGAGTTTACCCCCCCCCCCACACACACACACGACGGAATCCTTCCGACACCCACGCGCACGGAGGCAATGTTTTAACATTCATAAATGTTTGCGGCAAAACGAATATTCTCTGTGTGATGATGTCACCAATAGAACTAGGGGGGGGGGTTCCCGATAATTTTTGTCATTCGCCACTGGCCGGCTGATATTGCTGATTCTCAATACGTCAACAGTGCGATTGGTATTTCACACTGTACGCGTAAAAATATTGTGAGTATTTCAGTGGCCTTTGGACGTGTTTTCAGTGTACTTTTGTGGGGTAGAGGTGTTGGGGCTGTATTGTCTTCGTATTTTCAAAGGGGGATCTCTAACTTTACAGGAGTGGGGTTGGGATGAGTGAGTGTGGTCCACACTGGCTGCTTGGTTGTGTGGTATACGGCAGTATACGCATCTGTGCAGACACTGATCACAAGGCAAAAGGGGTGGCCTAGTTTTAATTTTGGTTCAAGAGCGCCTCCTGACAACATTTAGTGCTCATTGGCTTTTCTTCGCGATCTATGAGAAGGTATAGAAGTGGGCACCCTTTCGCGCACTCAAGCACGTTTTAAATTATGTTGGCCAACGCAAGCTGCGGTCAAACGCAAGCTGTGGTTGCCTTTTATGGTTGGGGTAGGTAGACGCTGGTATATTTTGGGAGAAAGTGGGTTAATATGTCACTTGCAATGTGCAATTACAATGATGGAAGAAAGTACCAGCGTGGTCACCACAACGGTAACGAGACATACACACACGCTTCCTGCTTATACTTTCTTACTGCGTGATGAACCGGTGTTGCAATTCTGCTGTGTTGCTTTTCCCGTCTCCACATACTTGTTTGCGTGCGTGCCATATTCTGCATGCCATATTAGATGCGAAGCAGCTCTTTGACTAGCCTGCGTAGCACTGTCCCTCAGTGCGTCCATACGAACGCACGCACTTTCCTCGCTAGAGTGTACCCTCACCGCAGGTGTTGGAGTGGTGCCAAGTAGGTCGCGGCGCAGCTGCGCGTTAGCGTCACGCTCCTTTCGCTGTGCGTGCTGACGTAACTCTCTCCCTCGCCTGCCGCGCGCTCGCTGCAGCGTCTGCAGCTGCCGCCTCGTCCGTTCGCCCGCAACACCTGCCGCTACCACCGCTCGCTCCGGTACCGCGACCAGCGCTCGCGAATCTTCCAGCGCTCAGCGCAGCACCCGCGTTAGCGCCGTTCAACCCGTGACTCCACCCGTGCGCAACGCTGCTGCTTCGCATTCCTTCAGGGTTCCCTTCGGAAAGATGATGTGATTCTTTAACGGACTCGCTCAAAAAGAAGTATTGGTGAAGTACATTCTTTATTGTGAGGTAGGAAAACAAATACTCAGCACGCACATTAACATATAGCAGGCAATTGGTGAACTACAGTGCACCTTGCGGGAACTTCGCAGGCGATTTTAGCGCCGTGCTTCACGCTCTGTACAGTACGGGCTCCACGGATGAGGACTACCGCAAGACGTCGCTGAGTGGCCTGTGTTGTCTGTTGGTAGTGTTGCCCGGCGCGGCCATTGTGGTCGTCAGCGTCCTGTCCTACTTAAAATCTCGCAACGAACCTGCTACTGGCCAGGTAGAAATGTCGCCACTTGCCGAACTAACAGAGGTACGTGAGGGATGAAACCATTGAGCCACTTCGAATCATTTACGCAGGACTGATTAAGTGTGACTGCTTCATAACTTTGCGACAGTCGGTCTGTATATATTGTTACGGGAGAATAACTTTACTTTATAAAACGAGGAATAAACTCGGTGGTGGACAAGATGGCGCCCAGTTGGCTCACAGATCTGACAACATCGTCCTCCTCTTTGTCTTCTTCGTCGTTCTCATCCTACCGTTACATGATTTCCCCGGCGGCTGGAGCACCGACCCGGTGCTAATCAGGAGGCACTGGAGTAATACGGTTTGAGTCGCGTAACATGCACTACGTCAGTGTGAGGGTGAAGGATGGCGGGGTCCGTAGGGGTGATTTCGTATGTGACGTCAGTTACTTGGCGTAAGATACGGTAGGGACCTGAATAGCGTGGGAGTAACTTCTCCGAAAGTCCAACGCGGCGCGAGGGGAACCATAACAGAACGAGATCTCCGGGTGTGAAGTGGACGTCACGATGGCGGGCGTCGTATACGCTCTTCTGATTGTCCTGGGAGTCCAGTAAGCGTCGTCGAGCAACTTGGCGTGCCGCTTGGGCCTTCATTATTGCATCACGAGCGTACTGAGACTTGTCATTTAGTCCGGCCGGCAGGAGGGTGTCGAAAGGTAGCGCAGGGTCACGGCCGAACAACAGAAAAAAAGGAGAGAACCCAGCGGTGTCGTGTCTGGAAGAATTGTACGCGAATGTTACAAACGGTAACGTAGTGTCCCAGTCGCGGTGATCGGCGGAGACATACATGGAGAGCATGTCCGTGAGAGTGCGATTGAGGCGCTCCGTTAGACCATTTGTTTGTGGATGGTAAGCAGTCGAGAGCTTGTGTTTAGTGGCGCAGGAGCGGAGGAGGTCATCAACCACTTTGGAAAGGAAGTAGCTGCCTCGGTCGGTAAGGAGTTGTCGAGGGGCGCCATGATGTAAGATGACGTCCTCCAGAAGGAAATCGGCCACGTCAGTTGCACAGCTGGTTGGAAGGGCCCGTGTGATCGCGTATCGTGTAGCATAATCGGTTGCTACTGCAATCCACCGATTACCCGCAGCTGACGTAGGAAAAGGGCCAAGCAGGTCCACGCCAACACGGTAGAATGGGTCTTGTGGGATGTGCAGTGGCTGAAGACGTCCGGCCGGAGGGGCATTTGGTTTTTTCCGTCGTTGACAAGGGTCGCAGGCTGCAATATAACGGCAGACGTCGCGGTACATGCCAGGCCAGAAGAAGCGCCGGCGAACTCTGTCGTAGGTCCGTGACACGCCGAGGTGACCCGCTGTAGGTGCATCATGAAGCTGGGCGAGAACAGTGTGACGCAATTGAATGGGAACGACGAGTAGTCTTTCGGGGCCGTCAGGACGCATATTGCAACGGTACAATACACCATCATGTATTTCAAACATTCGAAGGGAAGGGTCGGGCCTCGCCGATGTGAGCCTTCGGATAATACCGTCCAAGAAAGTATCTCGTCGCTGCTCGATTCCAATGTCATGAAACGCGGATAGAGAGAAAACGTCGATAGGAAGGGTTGTTTTAGAGGAGTCGCCGTCTGGAGGGTCGACAGGATACCGGGACAAGCAGTCCGCATCTTGATGCAGGCGGCCGGTTTTATACAGGACTGAGTAATCAAATTCTTGAAGGCGCAGCGCCCAACGGCCAAGACGGCCTGAAGGGTCTTTAAGGGACGAAAGCCAGCACAAGGCGTGGTGATCTGTGATTACTGTGAATGGCCGGCCGTACAAATAGGGACGAAATTTACCGACTGCCCAAACAAGTGCCAAACATTCCCGTTCGGTTATTGAATATTTTCTTTCAGCAGGCGAAAGAAGGCGGCTGGCATAAGCAACAACACGGTCTCGTCCTTGTTGTTTCTGGGCGAGGACTGCACCGATGCCATAGCCACTTGCGTCTGTACGAACTTCTGTTGGAGATGAAATATCAAAGTGGGCGAGGATAGGCGGAGACGTAAGCAGACACACTAGATTTTGAAACGCATCTGCTTGCTCAGGGCCCCAGATGAAGCCAGCGTCTTTTTTGAGAAGTTGAGTGAGAGGGCGTGCTACGTCGGCGAAGTTTTTAACAAAGCGGCGGAAGTAAGAACAGAGGCCAACGAAACTGCGAACGTCTTTGGTACAGGTTGGTACAGGGAAATCTCTTACTGCGCGTATTTTATCTTGATCAGGGCGAACCCCCACGGAATCAACGAGGTGTCCGAGGACAGAAATTTCACGACGGCCGAAGTGGCACTTTGCCGAATTGAGTTGCAGGCCCGCCTTACGAAAGACAGATAAGATTTTCGATAGCCTTTCAAGGTGCGTCGCAAAAGAAGGCGAAAAAACGATAACGTCGTCCAGGTAGCACAGGCAGATGGACCACTTGAAGCCGTGCAACAGAGCGTCCATCATACGTTCGAATGTGGCGGGCGCATTACATAAACCGAATGGCATCACTTTAAACTCGTAAAGGCCGTCGGGAGTGATAAACGCCGTCTTCTCACGGTCCATGTCATCAACGGCAATCTGCCAGTACCCAGAGCGGAGGTCAATGGAGGAAAAATATTTTGCGCCGTGAAGGCAATCCAGGGCATCGTCTATGCGTGGTAAAGGGTAGACGTCCTTCTTCGTTATTTTGTTTAAATGGCGATAATCGACGCAAAATCTCCAGCTGTTGTCCTTCTTCTTTACAAGTACAACAGGGGACGCCCAGGGACTGCATGAAGGCTCGATGATATTCCGAGAAAGCATTTTGTCGACCTCCTGTTGGATGATGCGCCGCTCTGCATGGGAAACACGGTAGGGTCTCCGATGGATTGGACTCGTATCGCCTGTATCAATCCGGTGCTTAACAACGGACGTCTGGCCGAGTGGGCGGTCGCCAAGGTCGAAGATGTCCCAAAAAGATGCAAGCAGGGAACGCAGGTCGTTAGCTTGTTCTTTCGGCAAGTCGGGGGCAATCATCTTGGTTAACACACTTTGGTCTGATGGAGGAGTAGACGAAGTTTTTTCGGCACTCGGGATGCTGTCATAACTTAGAGTGCAAATATGGCACTCTGCCGCCGGCACGATCTCGGCTAGAGATATACCACGAGGGAGGACTTGTGTACATAGTGAAAAATTCACTAAGGGTAGGCAGGATGCATTGGCCGTAATAGTGATGACGGTGTGAGGAAACGCAACGTTGTGCGAAAGCAGGACGTCAACATTGGGGGACACAATATAAACACCGTCTGGGACAGGTGGAACAGGGGAGACGCCTATGTAAGCTACTGTTCGTTGAGGGAGACGCAGGTGTTCTGTAGAACAAAGCCGACTTGGAGGGCAACTTGGAGGATCAACAACATTAGGTAGAGCGAGTTGCACTATACCGGCAGAGCAGTCTATCAAGGCCGAATGTTCAGACAAAAAGTCTTGGCCCAAAATTATGTCATTAGGGCAGTGTTCTAAAACATAAAACAGAACTGATGTGTGGTGTCCGGCGACGCTGACGCGAGCTGAGCACACACCAATTACGGCGACTTTTCCACCATCGGCCGTTCGGACCACAGGAGTTGGGCCAGGAGTAAGGACTTTCTTCAGCCGTGCTCTAAGGTCAGCGTTCATGATAGACACGTGTGCGCCAGTGTCAATGAGGGCTGTAGTAGGTACACCGTCGACGTCAACATTGATAAGGTTCTGATGTGCGGGCAAGGTCAGTAGAGGATTTTGGGATCGGGTCGGTATTGCAGCATCACCTCCAAGAGCTGCTCCCGTCAGTTTTCCGGAGGTGAACGCCGGAACGAGCTTGGGGACGGCGATCGGCGAGATGGGGGCGAGCGGGAGAAACGGCGTTGTGGCGAAGGGGAGCGGCTGGATCGGGGGCGCGAGGAATTCTCAGGCGTTAGCGGCTCTGTTTTCGGTGATGAGCGTGAATTCCAGACAGGTGGGCGATGGGGCGGAGGGTGAGGCCACGGAGCAGAGCTGGACCAAGCACGGCAGTGACGCGAAATGTGGCCTATACGACCGCAATTGAAGCATATCGGCCGGTCGTCTGGGGTGCGCCATACCGCCGGGTCGCGATAATGTGGGCTGGCAGAAAAACGTCGGTTGGGCGGGACAGTCACGGGTGGATTTGGTGTGGCGTAGTCTGGACGATGAATGGAGCAGACGTTTAAGCCGGCGTTGGCCAGTTCTTGCCTCACGACGGTCTGTATGAGAGAGACGGTGGCGTGATAGCTTTCGGAGTTGGGGGAGGCTGACACGAGTGGAGCTGCGGCTTCTATTTCCCGACGGACAATACGGACAACGTCACCGGGACTTTCCGTAGAAGGCAGGCGAGGGTCTTCGCATGTGGACGTTGCAGCCGTGTTTGGAAGCCGGGCAAACTGGTGGAGAACACGGCGGCTCTTCGCTTCTTCAAAGCGCCGGCATTCAGAAATAATGTCGTGGACCGTAGATGAATTCTTGAACACAAGAAGGTGAAAGGCGTCATCTGCTATGCCCTTAATAATATGGCCAACCTTATCGGCTTCGGACATCTGCGAGTCTACCTTGCGGCACAAAGCGAGCACGTCCTGAATGTACGTGAGGTATGATTCGGTGCACGTCTGAACTCGACGTGCGAGCTCGTTTTGGGCGGCGCGTTGACTTCCCACAGGCCTGCCAAATAGCTCCCGGAGCTTTTGCTTGCATAACTCCCAGCTAGTCAGTTCTTCCTCGTGCGTCTCGTACCAGACCTTTGCGGTACCTCTGAGATAAAAAATCACGTTGGCCAGCATGAGCGTTGGATCCCATCGCATACGTACACCCACTCGTTCGTATGACTTCAGCCAGACTTCTACGTCAATGCCATCAGTGCCAGAAAAGGTACCTGGATCTCTCGGGGGCTCCAAGATGAGGGTTGACGGTCCAGTTGGAGAAAGCACGGACGTAGTTGGAGAAGGCACGGTAGACGGGGAAGGGTCGGCATTGTTGACTGCAGTCGCCATGGGGGAGACCACTAGGCGCCCGCTACGAAGCTCCGTTTTGCGTGAAGTGAGTACCCCGCACCTCCCACCAATGATGTTACGGGAGAATAACTTTACTTTATAAAACGAGGAATAAACTCGGTGGTGGACAAGATGGCGCCCAGTTGGCTCACAGATCTGACAACATCGTCCTCCTCTTTGTCTTCTTCGTCGTTCTCATCCTACCGTTACAATATATATATATATATATATATATATATATATATATATATATATATATATATATATATTGATTCCCTGACGAAGGCCGTGCCACGGCTGAAACGTTGGCATAAAAATATTGCTCTTTCGTACGTGTACTCGCTTGTGTTCTTTATACGTACCAGACCCCTTGAACTTCCTGCTGAATATATATATATATATATATATATATATATTAGTCGGTCACAGTATACGTGCATAGCGCATAGCGTGACATGCTTTAAAGGAACTTCCGAGTACCTACCACGTGTATCAATTCTTACATTATTTCAATTTACTTAGCTTTTTTGTTTATCTGCTGTATAATTACTTTTCTTTTTGCTTACTTCTCAAACACTGCATTTGTGTCATGACATGCCCCTGCTGTATGACATGACATGCCCCTTATGTATTGCCTTGTAGAGGCCTTTAATGGTTAACAAATGATGATTATGATGTTAGTTAACGTTTAACTAAAACATAATGGTACCTATTGGACGTTAATACCACAGTCCCTATAAATTACGCAGTGTTATTCAAATAAAATATCAATAGTGACATTATTTGTGAACTGCTCAACAATATTTTTGCACATTGCCGAGGAAGCGGTATGTGTGTTGATACATCATTGATACGTTTCCGCTTGAGCGATTCCTGACCTGCTAGAAAACGATGAACCAGCGCTTTCGTGTTTCATATCGTTAGTCGTATTGCTAGACACACTGTTAACATTGTTACAATATGAAAGAAGCAAATGACGTTCAGCGGGTATACGGATATAGTAAAAACGGAAGTTAAGAAGTAAATCCAGAGTTCTTCAATATAGACTTTCTTGCAGAAATCGTGGATAACCTCTGCCGAGTACAGCGTTTCAACTCATTGCCTAACGGTGGTATAATTGATGGCATTGTTCAATTCTGAGTTCAGAGCAGAGCAGCCATATTGAGTGTTCATGATTCATGGCCTACCTCTGCGCGCGCTCGTGTAGGCCTGTCCCGGCACTTTCGCTGATTGGCCCGTCAGTGACTGCCACGAGGTGATGTCGTCCGTTCTCGAGGCCTCCAATCCTCACGTGACACCCTGCGACGATTTCTACGAACACGTCTGTGGCTGGTGGTCCCGATGGAAGGACAACATTACCACTTCGCAGGTGGGGATTACCATTTATTTTATTGCACGCCCTTCACTGCGAGATAGTGTCGGTGGTGGCAGTAAATGAGGTTGACCCGAGGAAAAGACGCTATTTTTATAGCCCTAGCTGGGAGCATGGCCCAGCGCCCGTAATAGGATGATGTACGTAGGAAAGCGTTGGAAGTGCATATATTGGGAGGGTCGTGCTCCCTCCCCACTTCAGTTTTGTTGAATAGAAAACATGTTACGAAAAGAATGCCTAAAGAAAAAAGCAACCGATGATGGGTTTTGACAGCTGTTTTGCCTTTGTTATGGTGGAAATGGGAAGTAAGCAGTTTTTGAATGCAATATCAGAGGTTTTCCCCGTAATTATCGTCGAATAACAGCTTCGAATAACGGCAGAGGTCAGACTGGGTAAACGTGTGAAGTAAACTTACTACCCCTCCCCTCCCCCGATCACCGCTTCTGTTGATTATCAGGGCCCCTGTCCCCCATGCACCCCTCATGCGCACGCATATGGTGATGCCTGCCAAATGCTTGCCGGGAATTTAGCAGGAATTCTCAGATCATGCCCTTAAGACAAAGGTACGTAACAGCATGCATTTCACCGGTACTACGTACGGAAAAAAAACCTGCAGGTTTATAGAAATGGTTTAACTTGCATCAAACACGCCACAGCAAGCCATAGGAAAAAATGTTAAGTGTAACCTTGAGGGGACACGAAGAGAGCAATAACTTATATCTGAAGCTTAAGTTCTCAAAACTACTTCATGATTATGAGAGACGCCGTAGTAGAGGGCTCCGGAAATTTCGACCACCTTGGGTTCTGTAACGTGCACCCAAATCTGAGCAAACGGGTCCACAGTATTTTCACCTCCATCGAAAATGCAGCCGCCGCAACGAAGAGAGCAGAGTGGGTCAAGTAACAAACGGGTGTTAAGTAGTCGAAATCAAGAAGAAGTGGACAGGACATGCAGTGAAAAGGCACGGTGACCAGAATAGATTCCAAGAGAAGGAAGCGCGTGATGGGGAGGCTGGAAGTTGCGTGGACAAATGAGATCAAAAAGTACGCGCGGATGACGTGGGCGTCGACGCAGCAGGCACGATGCAGCAGGGTTGATTGGCGAAATATGGGATAGGTGGGCATGGTCAGGCTGCAATTGGTTAACATGATACATAGGCTGATAGCAGGAGAGAAGAGCAGTGTACTCAGCCCGTAACGGGGTAGGTATACTTTAATGCCTCTTTACCAGGCCACCGTCTCTATAATGCAGTGCAGGGCTACGTTTAGTACCTGGTGGTGGTTATGGAAAATGACCATCTGCATGATCCCCGAGAGACCCTGGTGGCAGAGGACGGAGGTGGAAATGAAAGCTCTCTGATGTTGACGTGGTAACATCAATCTTAACTTGAACCAGCAGTCGCACATTTGGACCTCCATCGACCAAAAGACGCAGACCTCATGCTAAAGTACTCGGCAAAACACGTGCTGTACCACTTATTCGCAGGTGAAAGAGCACGTGCGAGCATTCAACAATCGCGTCACGTCTACTTTGTTGAACGTCACTCGTGATCTCGGGTCCACCCACCGGGCTCCGCGGACCATTTCAGGCCAGATGGCGCTCTTCTACTCCAGCTGCTTCACGATGGCCGTCACTTCCGGTCACGAGGGGGGCAGCTCCGGGAACGTCGCGGCAGCCTTGGCCTTGAATGTCGAGACGTGGCTTGGCTCTGCCACCTTCGGATCCTCGCTGGAGCTCATGATCTCGGCGAGTCTTAAGACCGGCCTGCCTTCGATCATCGCCGTATCGTTCAAGTAACGGGCTTTGTTGACTCGAGTAACGTCATCATCATCATCATCATCATCAGCCTGACTACGTCCACTGCAGGACAAAGGCCTCTCCCATGTTCCGCCAGTTAACCCGGTCCTGTGCTTGCAGCTGCCAATTTATACCCGCAAACTTCTTAATCTCATCTGCCCACCTAACCTTCTGTCTCCCCCTAACCCGCTTGCCTTCTTTTGGAATCCAGTTAGTTACACTTAACGACCAGCGGTTATTCTGTCTACGCGCTACATGCCCGGCCCATGTCCATTTCTTCTTCTTGATTTCAGCTATGATATCCTTAACCCCCGTTTGTTCCCTAATCCACTCTGCTCTCTTCTTGTCTCTTAAGGTTACACCTACCATTTTTCTTTTCATTGCTCGCTGCGTCGTCCTCAATTTAAGCTGAACCCTCTTTGTAAGTCTCTAGCTTTCTGCTCCGTAGCTAAGTACCGGCAAGATACAGCTGTTATATACCTTCCTTTTGAGGGATAGTGGCAATCTACCTGCCATAATTTTCGAGTAACGTAATTGACCACAAATAATGTTTTATTATAGGGCGAAAGCCTTAGAAACCTCATAAAATACGAAGATTGACTGTCGGCGTCAACATGAGTGACGCAAAACGTCACTACGCGATCACGTCACTATATGACGTCCCTGGTTGTAAAAATTTGCGACATCAATATGACATCACGTACCAGTAAGCCATTGTTACGTCACTGGATTACTTTCAAGATACTGCGCACCGTTCTTTATGGGCGCTTCTTTGGCTACTCCTTTCGTCCACGGGGGTGTATCCGCATATTTGCCCTGGGTGGCCCATTCACTTATACTTATTTACTTAAGTTTCCAAATGTGCAACGTTACAGAGAGCCACCCAAATATTTACTGGAGTTCGGAGCAGCTGCATTTTTTGTGTTTTAGCGGAAAATGATGAAACGATGTTGCAAAAAATTGTTTGGATGGGCATGCTATTTCGGAACATTATTCATTCATATGGCGATGGTAAGCAAAAAAATTTCAACAATTGGACAATTTCCAACCGCCTTGTTGCACTGACGTAGCCGTTGGAGGGGCGAGGGGTCCAGATCCTCCTCCACACACACAAATAGTTACGCATATGTATGTATACATGTACCCGTGTAAACGTACGCACGATCGAACATTCATAAAGCACCCCCCCCCCCCGATTCCCCCCAAATTTCCTGCCTATACACTACAGCAATGTTGCATCGTATGTCACAATGTTCGAAATATGTATACACCACTTAACATCATGTATATGGGTGTGCAAATACGGTGTCATGCGTTGCTACTGGAAAGTATTGCTACTAAGTGGGAGCACGCGCGTGTTCGATTACCAAGCATGGCTGTTACACTTCGATGGTCGCGCAATACAAGAACTCGAGCATACATACATTTAATTACACATGACCCGGGTGAACGAAATCAATCCGACGTCCCTAAAGCATCATGTCGCGGTTCTTGCACGTGAGCAGTAGGAGTGACCAGGACTTTATTTAATACTAATGAGGAAAATGATGAAGGTTGGTTTATAGGGCCAACACCACCTAGACAGTCTATAGGGGGTATTTATATGGATCCTCATTAAGCCAATGGCTCCACCCAGGACAGAACTTGGGAGGCGGTAACACTCGGCGAGGGCCCGGGCCCTCTGGACCACCTGTAGTTGAAGAGGGATGTCCGAACTTCAAAGAGCTTCGTTCCACTTAATCTGATTGTGCAGACCGGAGCCCGCATTGAATGGGCACAGTCCGAGTATATGGTTCATAAAGCAGTACTCGTGCCCACTGTTAGAGCAGTACTGTGGGAAGCCAGGATCGAGACATAACTGTTCTCGGGTTGGGATACGTTCGCGTCTGCGATAACCTGAATGTGACTGACTGAGCCCTATTCAACTTTAGACTATAGGTAGGGAAGGTCGTCCTGCTTAATCTGTAAGGCGAGGTAATCTCGTGTAATATATAGCCCCAGAATTTTTTACAACGAAGCTGTCTTAGGCTACCCTGTGCCGCCGCCGCCGCTGTCCTAGTGGTAGCAGTATTCGTCACGCATGTCACGTGACCAGAAGGTGAAGCAGTATCCAACGTGCCCACTACACGAAGAACGCGTTTGTACATCATGGCGTGAAACTTTGCGCGATACCACCCCACAAAGCTTTTTGCTGATTGCCCACCTGTAACAGAGGAAATTGCTTCTGAATTTTCGCTTGAACATCCTGTATGCAGGGACAAGACGTTCAGCTTAGACGTCGGCCAGACGTTGGCTTCCACGTTGGCCAAGTATGGTCAGGTCGACGTGAACGTCGTTCATGATTTAGTCCGAGAATTGAACGGCACCCGCCGCAGCTCACAAACGACGCACAACGTGTCTTCCACAATATTGAAGCTCGACTCTGAGCTGGAGAACTATTCGTCGCCGTACCACGGACAAGCAGTCATGGTTTATGTACGTCAGCCTCGACCAATTGCAGGCACTCACGGCATTCGACGTGAACTGGACGCGAGCCCTGGAGCACGGGTTGCCCGCTTGGCTGAGGAATGAGACGTCTGCGGGCAGCCGACTGTTCCAAGTGCGGGCAGCCGCCACAATCGTGCGGCTCGTGGACAGGATGCGGTTGGAGCCGCTCCAGCTTGTCGGCCTCTATGCCCTGGTTGTTCTAATTTCCCAAGTAAGCAGCTAAGAGCAAAGGCGTGAGCCTCTTCTGAGAACACCTTCCTAATGGAATAAAAAAGGGCCCGTACCGCCTAAGGACGTAGCGTGTATTAGCGCAGTACATAAAAGAAAGGGACACGACACAGACGTAGAGATAGGTAGGCGCTTAAACTTCCAACTTGGAAGTTTGGAAGTTTAGTTTGTAATTAAGACGGTAAGTTGGGCCAGTTGGTTGGGATCCATCGTGAACTTACTTACAGCGCAACATGCCCAGAAAAAATACAGGACAGGAAGGAGCAAAAGAGAAAGAGCAAAAGACAGTGCCGTCTTTTCTTTCTCTTTTGCTCCTTCCTTGTCCTGTATTTTTTCTGGTGTTGCGCTGTAAGTAAGTTTAGTTTGTAAGTTGAAAGTTTAGCGCCTACCTATCTCTACGTCTGTGTCGTGTTCCTTTCTTTATGTACTGCGCTAATACACGCTGCGTTCATGGATGACCAACTCGCCCGATCAGCAACCCTTCTGAAGCACCAAGGATTGATCCAAGACAGAACAGCAAAGGGCGTCCCCCTGTTGCTGCTGCTGTTGTCTTGCCGAGCCACACGACGTCGCACTGTCGCCAGCTCCTACTCGCTAATAGACCATATGCGAAATTGCTTTGTGCTCTGGCAACACTGTTCACTTCGACCCCGCCGCCATTTTAATGTGGGCGAGCGGTCGACGGAAACGCGTTCGCTAGTACGGCCGTATGACTTCTGAACACCTGCTTCACTGCGCTGAGCTACTGCGATGGCCACAGCAAGACGATGGCCACAGCAAGTACACGCGCTACCTACACAGCCCTAACGTACGTGCCGTGACAGCGGCCGCACGCAAGCTGAGCGTCGCCTGTCCGCTCTTGCGTCCTCCGCTTGCGTGCGGCAGGTGTCCCGCCACGTGCGGTGCGACTTTTGCTTGCTTAGTGTGATCAAGGGATCAGTACGGGTCCCGAAACCTCTCTGTGTTTACACCTTGACTTAGTCAGTGAACGCATCCTCATCTGTCTTCACTACTGTATAGGACGGGAACAAACAGCACTGGGCCCGAGACGGCAAAGGAACCACAGACGAGGGCACCGACTGCCCAGTGCTAACCAGTCCACTTCGGCGCACACCTGTCTTCATTAAAATTTTAGGCGATGTTCTGCCTGCCATACTTTTTACGACTCGGAATTTCTCACCTTTAGCTCGCGAAAATGTTGCTTTGAAATATAAGACGACTGTTTTATTTCTCTGACAGCTTTTTTTGCAGAAATAAAACCACCTTAGCGTTAACAAATGGGCTCGGTAACTTCGTATTGCCGTCATGGTTCAAAAGAGGGATTCACCATTCAAGGCGCTATGCTAGGCGATGAAGAAGAAAAGACCGGAACAGTACGACCTGCTGACCCGGAGGTGACGGGTTTGATCCCGGCCGCTGTCGTCGCCTTCTCGATGGAGGCGAAGTCGTGGAAGTCCGTGCACTGTGCGATGCCAGCGCGTGATGGCCGAAGGCCGAAGTTTCCGGATGGTCGAAGTTTCCAGACGCTTTCGCCTATGGTATCCTTCATAATCATATTGTGGTTTTGCGACTTACAACCCCAAACATTAAAAACGAGCACGCAAACACATCACGCTGCGTATAATCGTGTTATTTTGGTTGGTCTCTTCTTAGTCCTTGTTTAATGTTACGCATTGAATGATGCACCAGTACCAACTCACCCCCCCCCCCCTTCCCTTCCTGTCCCGATGCTCAGGACCCCAAAAAGTTTTGTTGCACCATGCCATACCCGATTCACCCAACAATCACTTCTTTGCTGCGAAGGCCCGGGGGCGCTGTCATACATCGCCTTTTGCATTGCAGATAATGAAGCACAAGGAATTCATGAAACAACCATTGGTGACGTTCAGTTCGGCCGACCGGATGCTGTGGTGCCTGAAGCAGACGGCTGTTCACTTCAGCGCCATCTACCCAATTTGGGTAGCCGCCAAGTTTCAAGACAAAGAGGACACGGACAATCTGAGAACCATATTCGACCACGTCGTGGCTACACTGAGCCGCGACAATAGGGTCAACGCTGGCGTCGTGGTTCACACCCATCGTCTGAAGAAAGCGCGGCTGGTGATTTTAGGTAATTGTCGGTGAAGCGTGGTAATATTTAGGTGATTAGCCTATTTGGCATGAAACAATTCGTCCTGAAAAAAAAAACAGCCAAAAACTGTTTCCTTGCCATATTTTTAGACCATTTGAGTCGTATTGATAATTCCTCAAATAAAAACATCATCTATTAGGGGACTTAGGCTTCGCCTTTAAGAGTTAAACGCGATAACGATATGCTGTACCTAATACGTACTTCAAACACATAGTGCATGCAATCTTTTAGAACTTCCTATGCACCTAATTGGGGAATAGGCGCAGTAACGTGTGGGCATTCCGTAGTGGAAGACCAGCTTTAAACCATGAAGTCATCGTGATAATCACATGTTCTTACGCCCGACGGCAAGGTACGCTCGTACCACGCATCATTACCGCAATATTTCATGTTGTATTATGGTGCATGTATAGACGGGCAGCACATGACGTCATTTCCGGCTGGCAAAGAGAGCGACCGCCATGTTTCTCAACGTTGCACGCTGTCAGGCTGAGCGTGCAGCTTACCGCCGCATGAGAGCATGTCGTCGTCATTCGAGTGATGTGGCTAAAGAAAAGCTTGCACGCGCTTTGGACGCGTCGTACTTGAAGAGCTTGTGGGATTGACCTGTGTACGTTAACGAGCAAAAAAAATGGAATGTGTGATGGCATAAACCCGTACGAACTGGCATCGGTTAGGATGCTACACCGAACGTCGACTCTGCTGCCTTCCGTGACACACGGCGACATCTTGAACTATTTGGTACTTCCGACAAGTCATGTCACGCTGCAACAAATGAAGGCCTACAAGTCACTGGACGGCCACAACTACTTCACCAGCGAATGGGTGAAGAGCTTGGCAGCAAAGCAGCTTCCATCACACCAGTGATGTCGTTTCTAAGCGAGTATAGTTACGACGCTCTTTCATGTTATGGTCGAAGTGAAGCTTTGTCTTCCTCAAGACGCTTGGGCTTTGGCAAGATTTTGTCATGAGGGGCGCAAACCCGTGTCGCATCGTGGTGGGGGAAATTTCGGTGTTGTTTGGAAGGTGCTGATGCCCCTTTTGCACGCTCCTACCTACGCCATTGTTCAGACGTCACCACAGTTGGGCTCGTTTCAGTAGTGTAGCCATCGTTAGTTTATCTCCTTCTCGTGATCTATACGGTTTCGAAGGATCTACTGCTGATGGTTCGATCATCACTCTCTGGTTCTGTCTATATGGCAGGCAGTTCTATCGATGTCACTCACTGCGTGTATATGGCGTGCCCTCTGCGACTGCATCTAGTGTTAGTCTGTCGCGTGGTGAAAACGCCCGGATGCTGCGGAAGTAGTCAGGTCATAACGGCCGTGGCCCAGCAGTATAGGCTCGGTGCCCAGTCGGGGTTCGCGTGATTCATTGAATTCGTGGGTTGTCCTGTAAAAGAAGACAAGTTCACATATGTCGCACTGTTAGACCTCATTTAACGATAGATGCGGTTATTCAAGAGGAAAGTGCTGTCTGTAAATCGCCGTGAATCGAGGTGGCATTTTGTAGAAAGCCACGCGATAATTTCAGTAAACGTGGCAAACCTGCCCATAACTCGAGAATGCCGTTACCTGTGATGAACTAATCACTGAAGAGGCAGATGCATTTCTCCTTATTCAAATTTTCTTGGTTAATGAGCGCCAACCATGCGATACGCGTCGCTTTTTCGGACAACATCCTTGTTCGAACGCACTAATTAGTAATAATTAACCATGGACGAGCAAACTAAAACTTTTAACACAAGGCTCTGCCATAGCTTTAGAAGCAGAAGTTCCGCTTCTTGTTCTTCATCCAAAAAAGGCACAGAGAGTCTATAGGTGAAGCCGGTAGCGCGACCGAAGACCAGATACCACCGCTGCAACGCTTTCTACTGCGTTTCCAGCCATCTGTATTTGTTGACAAACATGGTGGTTCTTGGCCCTTTCATTTCCGGATGTGACGCACGTGAAGTTCATCTATACAGGACTCGTATGTTTGGTAAACAATGAAACTTACTTTCACTGCATTTCCAAGAGGAGGCAGTTATTTTCACTGTACTTAAAAGCAGACCCGTGGCCCTGTGGTACAACACTTGCTTGTCATGCAAACCACCCGGCTTCGAATCCCACTCGTACCCAGAATTATTTTATGTGCATCTTTCTCGATTTTTCGGTCACGCACAAGATGATGATTTTTTGCTCACAATCAACAACGGTGACACTGACGGCAGACTTTTTGCGAAACGATCTCTGCAAAGCTATCGCGTTAATAGTAGAAGTATCACAGTGTAAGTTAACTTGCCTTATTTCAACAAAGTGAGGTATCGGGTTAGCTGGTTTTTTTTAACTGAAAAAACTGCCATATTTACAAAAGAGCAAGGTAACCTGAACGCATCGCTTGAGCGCCGTAATTATCAATTCAGTGAAATTTGCAATTACGCCGCGCAAGCGGGCATGTCACATGGCGATTTTTCACATTTCGCGGGCGCCTACCGGAAGCAGAAGGAGCACTAACATTTAATGGCTTAAAGTTAGGAACTGTCTACCTGGGCGTTACCCCCCCCCCCCCCCTTTTTTTTGGAAACTGATCTAAAGCTTTTTAATCGATGATATACTGACCATATTCGTTGCTTTGAAAGTTAGTTAATTCATCTGACCTAATTAAACAATAAGCTGATCTCAAAAAGTAGTGTGATTTACTCCATGCAATAGCCAGCAGTACCAATTTACTAGTGCCTTAATAAAGTGTATCAGCATATTTTTAAACTTTGGCTAAAGATAGCTGTAACACCCTGTATATAAGCTATGAGAGTCGCGGCTAATTGCTTGAATCCCTCTTGATTCACCTTATTCGCTCTCATTTATTCACTTTATTGTACGTTGGTTAAATTTAAGGCCACTGTGAATTCACCTTAATTAGCATCTTTGATAATTTCACATCTTTATTTTTGTATTTATAGTCACCAGACTTTGGTCTCACTCTAGTTCACATCACCGGAGGCCGTATTTGTAATTAGATGAGCCTTTGAGGGTTACACTTCAAAAAACTGATTATAATTACGGTTCCATAAATTGGTAATTATAAGCACGCATTCGTTCTATTGACACCATTACACTGCGGTGTTCATATTCATTGTCCACTAAACTCATAATTTTGTAATTTTGGTACCCATGCAGATCAATATATGTACCAATGGTATACAACGTATACAATGTGTACCAATGGTATACCTATAAATGCTCGTTGGTGCGTTTCTTCTGCTTTGCTGCCAGGGTGGCACAACCTAGTCAGGCGATTACTAAGCCTTTAGTCGTGTCCTTCGAGGCAATTTGCGGAGTTTGCAATTTGCCTTGAATAAATTAAATCAGATCAAATTAGAGCAGAGTGTTCTAGATTGCTCGTCATGGTGGTCTAATGGTAATGGCACTCGACTGCTGACCTGAAGGTTGCGGGATTGAATTGAGGCCGTGGCGGCCAAATTTTCGAAGAAGGCGGAAACTGCACAAGGCCCGCGTACTTAGATTATAGGAGCACGTTTAAGAATGACCAGATGGTCGAAAATTCCCGACCCTCCTCTCTCCCAGCTACAACGTCTCTCATAATCATATCGTGGTTCTTGGTACGCTAAAACTCATCGATTATCTATATACACTCTCTCACCTCACCCGGTTTATTACCCTGCCAACCACAAGGTAACACTGTTGCAGGTGACGGGGCTCTGCCGACTGCCAAGATTCCCGTCCCCATCGGCGACACGTTCTTGCCGAACCTGGCCCTGATGATCGCCTCGAGAGTCGGTCGCGTCGATCACTGCTGCCCGGCGCAAGTCTCTGCTCCAGCTCAGGGGTCACTTCGATTTCGACGGGGATGATTTCGTGGTGGACCACGGCTTTCGTCTCCCGAGCGACGATTTACTCGCGTTTCACCCGCGAAGACACCCGCTACGCCACTGTCGGCGTTCGCCTTCTCAGGTACACCTCGTGCATGACTCGAGGGGCATTCTGTAGGTAATCCTTGAACAGGAGGGTGCCGCTGGAGCTAACGTATTATTTAGACAGCATCTACACGCATACTCTCGACGGAGTTTTACCCTGTAGTCCCCAGACGTGGGTGCACGTTAAAGGACTACAGATGGTCAAAATTTTCGTAGCCCGATCATTACGGTGTCTCTCATAATCATATATGGTGGTTTTGGGACGTTAAACTCTACATATCAATCAACCATCAACAAGGTGTTACCACTGGCGTCGGTGTCCGCGTTGCCATCATGTTCCGTATAAAGTCCAAGTTGATAACATACTCCCGCATATCGTATGTTAGCGGGTATTCGACAAGTGGTCTTGCCTTCATTAAGGCAGAAACATTTGCTGTATTTTTTGTCTCCTTTTTGTCGCGTTCATATTGCGCCGTTACCCAGGAATGGAATCCAACTCGCCCAGCTTTCTATCCTTATTTGGTGTATTGCAGTGAAGAACTATAGAGAAATAAATCCCGAAATTTCGTTGAGAGCTACTACGCTCATACGTGTAGAGTGTACACATGAGCATGTGCAAGATACGGAGTAGTCATATAAGTAGTAGTGCCACTGATGGAGGCTGTTTATTCATTCTTGGCTGCTTTGGCTGGCTGGGCTACATTGACTGATTAGTAGGCATTAGTGAGAACCGGCCAGATGTGCAGTATGCTCAAACGCCCTTTTTTCCCCCTCTCAAAACGTTGCCTTATCTGCAGGAAGCTGTTCGAATCCCAATCCGACTACGATCCACCGTGGTCAGCGAACTACTGTGAACCACTGCTTCGCGGCGTCGGTTGCATCTACGCTGGGTCGGAGTCCCGTCGCTGCCGCCTCTTCCTCGGGCTCGAATCGTGGCGGCGACAGTTAAGCCTTTCATGGGGAGCCGTTGGTCCGTACAGCTCGCCTGGCGCATGGCTCATTCGTCACCGTCATTTAAACAGTCTGCCATTGCGAACAGCAGCAGCAAGTTCGCCAGGACTCTTCTTTCGGCTGGCTTTCTTCGCACGATGCGGAGAGTCTGACGCTAGGGACGAATGCAACGACTTCGCCAGGTTCGCACCCGAACTCGCGGCTGCCTACGAGTGCCCGGGCAAGCGAAAGGGCGTCTGCGAGGAATGCGCCGCAGCGGGGCGCTGCGAGTCCCACCTGCCTCAAACCATTTAGAAACACATTTCAAAATAGACACTCTATTCCTATGCTTTATCCTTTTCAGCAGGCGCATGCAATGGCGTACCTGACGGGAACATAAAAAAACAATGAGTTAGCATATTGGATTTCAGGATATTTTTTATTACGAATAATATTATATATAAATCGTAATTTCTTGACCGCAATATAAAGTTTCTACAGGCGAAAGCCTTTTATGCCTCATTTAATTTATAAATTACAGACCAGTATCAATCACTTCGATACCATGCAAAATAATGGAACACGTAATTTATTCGCAGCTTGTAAAATTTTTAGAGGGCAATTCTTTCTTTACTGATTCGCAGCATGGATTTCGTAAAAACTTTTCCTGTGAAACGCAACTAATATGTTTTATACATGATTTGCATTCTATTCTCGACAACGGCACATCCATTGACTGTATCTTTTTAGATTTCTCAAAAGCGTTTGACAAAGTACCTCATGATTTACTCATTTTAAAATTACGGAGCCTCAATATAGATGATAACGTCCTCGCGTGGGTGATTGCTTTTCTCAGTAACCGTTCCCAATTTGTAACTGTTAATAACTTTGATTCGCCCAGGGTCCCGGTTGGCTCTGGGGTCCCACAGGGCTCCGTGTTGGGACCATTGCTCTTTCTGGTCTATATAAATGATTTGCCTCTAAACATTACTTCTTCAGTGAGTCTTTTCGCAGATGACTGCGTAATTTATCGGGCAATTAAGGGACATTCAGACGTTCTAGATTTGCAGGCTGATATGGATCGGGTTCAGGAATGGTGTGAGACTTGGGGCATGGCGTTAAATGTTAAAAAATGCAAGTACATGCATGTTAACCGACACAGCACTAGTATCAGGTCGTATCATATTAATAATGTTCTTCTCGAAGTAGTAAATTCTTATGAGTATCTAGGTATCCACATAACTTCTACATTGTCTTGGAAGACACACATTGAATATATTGCAGGTAAAGCTAATAGCACGTTGGGTTACCTTCGAAGAAATTTTAATCAGGCACCCGTTTCCTTGAAACTCTTACTCTACAAAGTATTGGTACGTAGCAGATTAGAATATGCAGCATCTGTTTGGGACCCTGGTCATGATTCGCTTATCTATGAATTAGAACGAGTGCAGATTCGGGCAGCACGCTTCATCCTTTCAAATTACCATCGCACCTCGAGCGTCACAGCAATGAAAACTACACTAGCATTACCCCTACTGTCTCTTCGCAGGAAAGTGTCTCGGCTGTGTATATTCCATAAAATTTACTTCACTAATCCGTTACTCAGAAGCAGATTATTGGCCCAACCAACTTACGTTTCCACTCGCATTGATCATCGCCATAAAGTAGGACTTCCTTTAGCGCACACCAAGTGTTTTCATAATTCATTTGTGCCAAAAACATCTGTATGCTGGAATCATCTTCCTTGTGATATTGTTGGTATAAAAGATGCTGCTTTATTTAAAATTGCCGTCACTAATTTTATTTGTACGTAGCCTCAGTTCAACCCTGTAGCAAGCGACGATTGCAATTTTTCTGTTGTTGCATTTTGCTTTGTATGCTGTACATGTATGTATGTACCCACTCCCCTCTGTAATGCCCTCGGGCCTTGAGGGTAACTGAATAAATAAATAAATAAACACGACCATTGACTGTCGGTGGCGTCAGCGTCTGTGCGAGTGACACAAAAAAAATCACATCATGTCCGCGGAATGAAGGATGATGAGTAGGGCGATGCGTCCGTCCGTTCGTCTGTCCGTGCGTCTGTCCGTCCATCCGTCCTATTGCACACTCTTCTATTGGACCAATGCCATCTAGGAAATGAGACGAGAAATGGTGATGAAACGGTGCCATCTATTATATATACTGCTCGGGAGATACTGCCGGTTACGCCTGACGCAGGACAAGGTTAGAGTAAAAGGAGCTTCGCCCCTAATATAATCATCGCTGGATGATGACATCATATCACATCGTCACAGACAGCCAAAATTCGCAACGTCATCACGGCGTTTCCATAACTTTACACACGTGAGGTCACAGTGATGACGAGGCCGTACTGACGTCATTGCTTCGTCTAAGGTGAGCCGATCACGGAGGCAGTGCAAAACCAGGCGAAGTGAGGAAAGCTCCCGTGGGAGTGCGGACAGGATCAACGCATCGACTGAGAAGAACAAGAAAATGGCTTTTGCCTTTGAGCTGTCTTAGGCGTGGAAGTTTTCTAAAGTTAACTTGAGGGAACTTAGGCGCTGCGATCGTTCAGTGACCATACAAATGATGTCTAGATTTTGTGCTTGCGGGCTTCGAACTCACTTGTGGCTATGTTCATTGTCTTGTTTTGGTTTTGTTTTGAATAAAAGAATGGGTTGTTTCGAACTTCATAATCGCAGAAGAGTTCTGCGGAAACCAGCAAGCATAAACATGACGATCGCGGACTAACAACTGTCACATATGGACACTTAACGCGGGCTGTTCAAACAAAGACACACGAAACGAACGCACAAGTATGGTTAGGACAAGCGCGAACAATAGTCCCAATCCTTGCTTCTTCGGGTGTGAGCAGCATCTTCCTTTTAAACGCGGCCGTTGCAGCGAGTGAAGCGACCACCGTTCTCTCCCGAATGACGAGCCTGATAAGCCAATGCCTCCTAAAACCTAAAAAAATTATGCCTGGAACGTGAGCCGTGAACGTGCTGCCCTACCGTCTGATTTTACCCTCCTCCTTCGGTACTTATTTATTTATTTATTTGAATACTTTCCATGCCCAAAGGCTTTACAGAAAGGAGTGGGGGTTATACAACAAAAAGCTAGCGAAATGTTACAATTGCTGCAAAATGGAGAGTTTGAAGTTTGCAGGGTCGATGATGGATGCGGTGGCAGCGGAAAGGCAGTTCCAGTATTTGCTTGTTCTGGGAACGAAGCAGAGCGTCACTGACGGGCGCCTCCTGCGAACACAGCAATGCTCTCGCAGTTGCCTCCGAGCAGCCGCGATGTCACGTGACAGAACTCTTATGTCACGTGACTGAGTGGTACGGAGGCGAGCGGTCTCACGCGGCAGCCGATCGCAACACAAAGAAGGAGGCATGGCCTCCCAGATTGCGTGCTGGCAGGAGGCTCTTAATTGAAAAGAGAGCGACGTTCCAGACATAGTTTTCTAGGAGGCATTGGATAAGCAGGCGCGCAGGAGGGACCGTTTTGTTCAGGCGGGGCTCATCAGAGCGCAAGACGCGATGACCTGCTAAGATCGTCGAACGCTTTACGCAAAGCACGCACATCGTGCCATCTCGCTACTAGCAACGAAAACGAGCTAAAGCGAGACCGCCAAACGGTGTCAAGTGTATATAAATGGCTTGCAGTTTGCACTCTCATCAGCGTATACGAAGAAAAAAAATGCTTCGGGGCGTAGTGGTTGACCGCGCACGCTAAAGATCGTGAGGTTGCTGGTTTGACGCTCTGCTCTCCTTCATTTTCATTTCTTTCTCCTTTTATGTATTTTACAACGGAATATCCGTAATGGTAATACGTCAGCGGAGCTAGGGTGGACCCTAAAATAAAACGATCTCGTGTTAAAAAAAGGCGAAGTGAGTTTAACGCCTCCAGGAAATGAAAGCAAGAACGCGGACAAGCAAATTTTGGTACAGCGGTCGGTTGCTACGGGATGATGTAATGAACCGAAAGTAATAAAATTTTCGACCCTAGGCTAAATGATGGCGTGGTGGGTTCCAAGTCGCTTACATAAAACTGATTGATTGATATGTGGGGTTTTACATCCCAAAACCACCATATGATTATGAGAGACGCCGTAGTGGAGGGTTCCGGAAATTTCGACCAGCTGGGGTTCAAAACGTGGTGATGCCATGACTTCCGCACGAGAAAAAAAATGACTCGAGTCATGTCTTCGCAGGCCACGAACTTTATCGAAAAATTAAAAATAAAGACGTTTGGATGTACTTTGATAGCCGTGTCAGGTTACTTATTTAAAAAAATGTTTAGGTTTGCGCCGTCCGGCCAGCCGAAGATGCCACCCGGGTCCAAGGACTTCGAGCCGTCACCGGAGGTACCGCCATCATCATCGACGGAGGGTTGGACGGGACAGAGATTGTTCTCCTATTCAACACCCTCCCCCGTCGCCCGAGGGAAACTGCCGGACTTTAAATAAAGTTTATTCATTTATTGAAAACCTTTCGACGTGCAGTTTCTTGTTGGCCGTGGGGGGCTGCTAGCAACAACTGCGGTCGCGGACCACGGATTTGAAACCCGTGTTTTATTGCATAATATTCATTTTGTGGATAAGTACGTGTGCATGAAATGAAGTATTTTAGAATGGTGGGGGGAGAGGGATCGACTAGGTCAGGGTTTAAACCAGAGACTCGTCTTCTTCATGCGCCTGTGACACCATCGTCTGTCATGCGTGAAAATATTCTCTGCATGTTCAGTCTCTTGTTACTATATATTTTTCAGTCTCTCAGGGCTGCGGGCTTAGAGATGACGCGGATTTATCGCCAGACCACGTGATTCGAAGAATACGCAGCTGCGGTGCCTCGATGTGCTCCGTGTAAACTCTTGACCGAGCACATCGCCTGCGCGTCGTCCAATGCGGGCGGCAGACGCGCACGTGGCCCGCATGACTGCGAACGAAGACTTTCGTCACGCAGGCAGTTTGGCTTTCCTTGTCATACGCTCTGTTGATACGGTTCGGTTTGCTACGGTTTTCAAACAAGCTTCCTCACGACTTCTCAAGCGACGCTCGCCGAGGCTTTTACGTACGTATTCTTTTATGTCTGCACTGAATGACTATCGACATAAGCAAGCAAGGGTGAAAACTGAAACCCCATTTTGGACAACAATATATGTGTCGTCATAGAATACAGACAAGTTTGAGTGCCACTACGTAGGGCTGTTAACCTGTTTTTATCTTTAAGAACAAAACCAACATTGTTACGGTAGACTCAACTGCACGAGAATGGTTGATTTGGTACGTACGATATTTGATGGCCGTATTAATTGCAGTATTCAAAAACAAGAAAACGAGGGTTTCACAGCCCAAGATGGCGGCCGAAGAATTGATACCGTTGCTGAAGTTCCTGTTCTGCATCACCCGCGTCGAGCCTCTGTCTACGAACGCGCAGAAGTAGCAAAGAAGATTGATGACATGCTTAAGCGTGGTATTATATCGCACTCGTCAAGTCCGTGGTCGTTCCCCGTTGTCCTTGTCAGAATAAAAGATAGCACAACCTGTTTATTTGTTGACTAGTGGCGGCTAAACCATGTCGCTAAGCTGACATGTATCCGCATCCTCGTCTTGACGATGCCTTTGTCCGCCTGCATGGTGTCCGTTTTTTCACACTGGATCCTTTTTCTGGCAGGTGGAACTATAGACCCGAATGACACTTTATAACTCCAAACGGTCGATACCACTTGAACCGCGCGCCTGCCATTTAGGACGGGTTCATGGGTATCTCAAGTGGTCGATGGCTTTGGTTTATTTATTTAGACGACATCATTGTCTACGCTCTCACAATTCCCGAACACCTCAGGCGTTTGAAAATAGTTTTGCGTGCTCTCGAAGATGCTCGCCTTTGCATTAAGTCTTCCAAATGCTTCTTCGGCTTCTCGAAAGTTACTTACTTGGGGCACGTAGTCAGCGCCAAAGACCTCAGCCCTGATCCCGCGAAGCTCCAAGCCATTGCCTGCATTCCGCCTCCTACCACGGCTAAGCAGCTTGAAAGTTTCTTGGGCTTCGCATCACATTTCAGACGCATGGTCCCTGACTTAGCTTCTCGCGTGGTCCTACTCAACGAGCTACTGACGAAAGAGGTTCGATGGCAGCGTGGTCTCGACCAAGAAGCTGCTTTAAACGTCCTGAAGACTGCCCTTCAAGTACCACTGACGCTTGCGCACCTTGACGAGAATGCCCTGACGATTCTACTCACAGATGTTAGTGGTCTTGGCTTTGGAGCTGTTCTCTTGCAAATTCACGACGACGGGCAGGAGAGACCGGTCACTTATGCTAGCCGTCGGCTCAGTGAACCAGAGAACTGATAAAACGCCTCTGAACTTGAGTATTTGGAGGTAGTTAGGGAAGTCGAAGAATTTCGTCCGTACGTTTATGGCAAAACCATCACGGTTGTTACCGACAACATCACCCGATCATTGGATTCAAACGAAAAAAGACCTCAATGCTAAGTTCACCAGTTGGCTCTCAAATTGAAGGATTATAAATTTCCCACCGTTTATAGCAGCGGCACTCGCCATCAAGATGCTGACTACCTTTCTCGCTACCCGACAGCTTTCAGCGATGACTCCCCAGTCACTGCAGTGCTTTACTTACGTACTACACAGCTACAAGAGGCCGAAACCGTTATATAACCCGGTGACTATCCGGGGACGTATACGCCTTTCCAAGCGTCGTCGTGAAAGTCTTTCTACGTCGTATGTCGCTCAAAATGGAATCCCTTTTTACCGAAATATCCAGGATGGGTCGTGCGTGCCTGCTTTTTCGGTAGCCATAAGACAATTGCGACTGTTGGGCGAGTTGGTGCTTTGACATAGAAACCATCGCGAGGGCGCTACTAAACACAGCACACAGGAAGAGACAGACGAGGACAGGCGCAATCTACCAGCTGGCTTTATTCAAGAAAGATCCACACCTTTATATATTAACACCCAGCGCAGGGGCTACACCACAACAGCCACGAAAATTTAAACCAGACGAGAGAGAAATTGGAATTCAGCATTGTACAGTGCAATGGAAGTTTCACTTAGGCACTCGTCACCAGATTTTTTTTAATGAAGAAAGCTTCCAGCGTTTCGCAAGCCATTTTATCTATACTTCTACTTAGTTCTGTCGCTAAAAAAGCCTACGTGTCATATTTGTATGATTCATCATGCTACCAGAGGTTCATCTGTTGCTTTTTGTTCTTTGCTGTCTTTATCACTAGGGTTTTTTTCTCTTGGTTTTTCAAATGTTTTCACAATACCCTTGTTCATTATTTCTTACCTTGTTTGCTTACCGTTTTTGCTGTTCTAGTTATGCATTATGTATATGTCATGCTTTCAACCTCTGTAACCGCTCAGTATTTGTGGTGGCCAGGTTCCCCTCAAGCTGTTTAAAGCAGCTTTCTTACCATGCTTTTCACCATCCTCCCAACATTTTTGCGCAATAAACTAAATTCTATTCAAAGTAGAATGAAGTTAGTGCGTCCCCGACTATTCGACGCAGCACGTCGTCACGTTCATTAACGAGTGCATGCGTCGTTTTTCGGCATGGCATGCCACGCTTGCTCATCACGGACCACGGCACAGCCTTCATGTCACGCGCATTCAGAAAACTACTGAATGGCCATTGGAATTCAACATGCCACGGCTACTCCTTAGCACCCACAAAAATAGGTCTGGTGGAAAGTACAAACCTTACCATCAAGGACATACTATCGTCATACGTGAGTCTTAGTCATAACAACTGGGAGGAGTACATCGCCGCAGCTGTCTTCGCCCTCAATACGTCACAGCGAGAAATCACACGGGAGTCTCCGTTCAAGCTTGTCTATGAAAGGGCGCCAAGGCTTCCGCAAGAAGTCGACTTTGGTTTGAACACAATGGCGCACAACTGTCCGGATGATACCAGTACTTCGGGGCTACTTCGGAAGGCTTGCTTTAGAGCGCACCTGGCCATAACGCATCACCAGTCGAAATTCCGTACGCCTTCCAAAGAGAACCACAGCCCTTTAAAACCAGGAAATCGAGTGATGATTCGACGCACCACCACAGCGTTGCCAGCAGTTTCTTCCCTGGTTTGCCGGTTCATTTCGGGTGGTGAAAGCCCTAAGGTCCATTCGATTCACCCTGCACTTCCAGAACTAGTTCACGGTATTGCCATCTGGGTGTCGTCCTTTGTGCAGGTGGCGTTTCAGCTGGTTTCAGCAAGCGCAGCAATGACGAGACGGGGAAACGAGTATAAGAGTGCAGATGTCACGTAAGCCCTATGCAACTTGTCGGCTGTCTCGAGGGTTGTGGAGGACCGTGATTCGTAAAAGATGGTGCCGCTTACGTGGCTTCAACGTTACTACACTAGGTGAACATGGTCTAGTAACGTTCCGTTGCTTGGCATGTGTCTGCCGGAAAACGTTCAGTCGTACTTGTTGCACGTCGCTAAAACATACACAAATGCAATCGGCTGTGTCGTCTGCTGCAGCTGCAGCCACCTTGTGCTGCACGGAGTCGGCACTACCTCCCGAGCAGGTGCAGAGAATCTGTGAACTAGCCTTGCTCGACAGATGCACTTTTTCGAAACGAACACTGCGGTGCCGCTGCCGCCATGTTGAACTCGTGAAACGAATGCCGATGTGCAGCGCCTCCGTGAACCGGTTCAGGAAGTGCAGGGGAAACGAATGGGTCTCTAGGTTCTGTTAATTTATGCCTGGAAGCTATTCCCGAACTGGGCACCAAAAGCAGAAACCGTGTTCTTCTCGCCGATGCAGGCCAGTTGAAACTTTATGTACCGATTGATCTCTGCATTCACGACTCTTCGTCTCCTGACTCAGAGAGACTTCAGGAGAGAGCGGGCGGCGAATGTAGTGGATCATGTGTGTGTATGTGTGTGTGTGTGTGTGGAGAGAGAGAAAAAAGTATGTTGTTAGCGGCGTGAAGGCTTTGCCATTTCTAGACGTGGGGCGATATTCCAAGCCCACGTCACACGTCATGTCTTGGGGCACCAGACGGCGACGAGACGCCGTGTCCTCCGTGCTCCATTAGCATCCTATTGTGGGCCTTTCTATAGTCCATTCATCAGGCTCGGTCGCCTTCGCTCATTCCGATGAATGCGAGAAATGAAAGACTCAGACTATACGATCCTGTCGCGCTGGAGAAACGAACTTAGGCCTGCGACCGGGCGTCACAGTCAAACGTCGCTTTTGGCGTCTCTGATGCTTCGAAACGTTCATACGCTTGGAGAACTGCACGGTCCGCGATCTCGCCGACACCACGGCCGATGCATGGCGCTATCGTAAAGTGAAGGCGCAGAAGTGTGAGTTGTTTGGCTTGTCTTCTTTTGTGGCGATATACATAGCAACAACAGTGCTGTCTTATCGACGTCATAGTTATTACTGCTTTTTTTTGCTGTCGCTTTTGTTGTTCATTTAGATGTAACGATGTTGAAAGCTAGGCCTCGTCTCCGGGGGCGGTGACACGAATATTTTGCTGGGTAAACACTCACGACAAGGGCATGAAATTATTTAGGGGAGCAGGAGAACCAAGAACTTATGCGTTGTGTTTTGAATCCGCTTGCTCTTGGAGAGGGGGGGGGGGGGCAGGTGGAAAATTTGGGAGAGGGCGCGTCGGCGCCTGTTCGCAATATAACTGCTGGCACCGACCCTCTGCGTTAGGGTTGGTTATGCAATATCATTACTGTTTTTTGTTGTTAGTAATAGTGTTTTTGGTTTAGTGTTGTCACTGCAGTTATTTCTTTGGACAAGTGACAGGTATCTACTATGAAGAATTGGTGTCGCACACTCTAAGTAAACAGAGAGTGCCTTGACTTTTTGTGGTGAATCCTGACGAGTCATGCATATGACTATACGTGAAGTATATGATGAGATCACTACATCCTCGTCGGAGAGTCGTGCGACATGACAGAGTGTTAATCTGTCTCTTTGAAGACAGTCATACATGTGTCCAGCCAGGACTAACTGAAAAAGAGTAACTCATACTGTTCTTTTCATGCAGTGCAGATAATGTGAACGCAGACACATAATCCAGTCAGAGAAGTTTACCATCAAACAAGAGCTAGGACGTGTGCAAAAGCTTTGAAAGAAAAGAAATACGTCCTGGTGACCACTATTTGTCTTTGGTGTTTATGATTGCAGTTTCGCAAGTTGAGGAAAAAAGCCTTAATCCAAGTAAAATAAAGTGACCATCCCCCTCACCGACAATGCGAGTGCCTCTGGAAACCGTTATCTGCTCGATCTTGTTGGTCATTACGGGCTCGAATCCCGACGGTAAGTGGCAAGACTCGGCGTTTTTTACCCCCATATTCTAGAACGCCCCTTCAGTCAACGCTCCACCTTCACTCGAGAAAGGCGATGGGAGCGCCATCTCTATGCAGGGCAAGTCACTGCATATCAGTGATAATTTGCTGCTATTCTTGAGTAGCGCAGTGTCATTTTCAGCTGAGCAGTGGCGTAGTGCTCACCTCTGTCAAGTGAACGGTGAAATTCGAGTCGAGGAGCGTTTGTGAATAAGGGGGTTAGAGTCTTAAGAAAGTGGGCATAGCTTCAAGTAGTTAGGAGTCACATGTGTATGCGAATGGGTCTGAGTGGTCATCTTCATATCGCATTGCTTCGAGGAATACGGGGTCGTCCACGTTTATGGAAAGCTGCTTTTTATGATGCATTAACATTTTTATAATCTCAACATTTTTTTATAATTTTACGTGGTGTAACGTAGGTTGGCGAAAAAGTGGGCACTCACTCAGACTCACGAAAATTTTCTCAACCGGACTTACTGGGACTGGAGCTCACTGAAATTTTCTGTAACTGAACTCACTCGAACGCAAACTCGTCAAAATACTGCTCCCCCAGACTCGCACAAACTCAGAATCACGGCGCGATCCGATTCTCAGGGAGTCGACCTATGTTATCACTTCAGCAAAGATAAGAAGGTATTCGTGAATTATGTGCTAAATGCGAGCGTCTGAATATACGGAATGTTTTTTTTTATCCCTCAATAATGGCTGGCGTAGTGGATGATACCTTGCGAGTGGTGTTGCCTTGTGTTCAAAACAAGCCCCAATACAGTGCTCATCGCTTATCAGCGTGGTCATTACACAATGAAGAAAATAAGCCACGACCAACGTTGTCAAGAGACGCAGTTTGTACTGATATAGTGTGCGATACTTCGTAATTAATCTGAATTTGGTATATTAATTTATAATTAGTGATTCCTGAATGAGACCCCTCGTCACCTTTAATGTTCGTGGCAGTTATATAAGTTACTGTTCTCATGCATCCAACGAAATAGATAAAACATTCGTGTACAGTTAGTTTGTTCATTTGTTGCTTAATTTAATGCACATGTTTCTCACTCCAAAAATTTACAGCGCATACCGTATGTATCGTGGTTCTGCTGGTTCACAGAAATCTTACAAATACACTTTTTTATTAAATTTACAAGTTCTTCACCAGTCTCTGTGCAATTTTTCTTGTTACCGGAGTTTCTAGAAAAGACTTGTCTCGCCACAATATTTATTCTATGTGCACACTGACAAGGTAGCACTTTTTCGGCCTGTTGACGGCACCTTCATTGATGGCAATGACTTGCAGTGTATGCTCTGCATGTGGCTACTGTACCACCACACCGTACAGAAATTAGCGCTATTCTCGTGTGATTCGGAATGTATTAACAGACTTGAAAGTACCGAAGAAATGGTTTTGTCCCTGAGGTCTTTCAACTGGTTCTAACCGGTTCTTCGCAGCACTTATTGAAAAGTGCAAACACATTCACTTATGTTTACACAAAGAATGTAGAACAAAATCCATACATGTCTCGTGTGTACATATAAGAGGGTGCTCCCCAAAACATTTTAAGAGGAGGGCTGAGGGTATCTCACGTTTAGGTTTTTAAACTTCTGTGTTCGTCGTACACGCCCTTTTAAGTTCAGGACGTGCGTTTGCACATCTATGACGTGCATAGAAAGAAAGTAGGAAGGGTGTTTGTGTTCTAATGCTGCAGCGCTGGAGGCGGCCATCTTTGTAACCTCAAGGCCATCTGTTGATACTTTTTTGCGGTGGGAGGCATGCTTCACCGGCGTGTCACACGCAACTTTTTTGCGGCGGGAGGCATGCTTCACCGGCGTGTCACACGCAATGCTGCTAGACCTTTTCACTGAAAGCTCCCCGGACACCGCCATAGTCCTCTCTAGGCTGTTGTTAACATGCGTGACCCCCCCCCCCCCCCCTTCACAGCGCACTGCCGAGGCTGTGACGTCGCCTGTGTGATCACGCGCAACATCCCAGAAAGGAGGGTGTCCTCGTATCCGTTAAAAAAGGAGGCTGTTGGAGTGGTGATGGGGTTAAGAGGATTTGCAGAGAGAATTTCAACTGTCGCCCACGTCAAAGAGTACCCTGGCATATATTGTGCACACGTACGGGACAATATACGAGCACTTCTTTCAGTGAATGCATATTGTTTTTCAACAAATTTAATGTACATGTTCTCTGTCTGCGAGCATTTGCGACATGCTACAGTATACGTGTTTCACCACTATTTGTCGGGGATTGTATCTGAAATCACCAATGTGGTTGTAATAGAATCAGAAGAAACGTCGCTATCTGACTGCCAGCTCAACGAGGAACCGGGAGACCCATGTGCCAGGCCTGATCTTCCGTGTCGGAGAAACGCCAATGATGGTAAGCAGATGACACTATGACACGTATTAACAGTTAGTCCCTAAGTGCAGTTGACCTAATCAACCTAATTGACTATCAACGGCTGCTCATGGGAAAACAGTTCATGAATATCAGCTGTTTCAGCTGTAATGGGTCACCATGCTTAGGGAAAGCTTCATTTTTTAGCGGCGTCAGTTGGTAGTGGATGCGCTCACAAATTAGGAATAAAAGAAAATAAGGGAGTGGGGGACGGCAGCGTGATAATACCAGTATGCTTTGAAAATAGAAGCCAGCAATGTGCAAACATACAGCCTTGCATTGAAAACCAAGATCGCAGATACTGTACCACTTGGAACATTTGTTGGCTGACAATATCGGTGTTGTAGGTAAACAAAAAATCCAAATGAATTTCTCAGATAGAAAAGCTGTTTAGTTGCCGAAGAATTTGTCCCGGTCCGGGGTTTGAACCCGCGACCAACGCCTTTTCCAGGGCGGTCGCTCTACCAATTGAGCTAACCAGGTAGCTAGCAATTGATGGCACGAGGGCGAATTCATCGACAACTCGAAGCACATGGACACAAGTACGCGAGTTTCCGCAGGCTCGCAGGCTCTTTTGCAACATCGATATTGTAGTCTGAGCCATATTCATAACTCAGCAGAATCTATAGCTTTTAAATTTCCATTTTTGTAACGTCTACAAAAGCATACATGGTGAACTTTTCTCCCACTCTCATATTCTCCTCCAAACACAACCCAGGGAAACATCCCTTCCTCGCCAACACCACGGGTGGAAAGGGTTGCCCGGGCTGCGTTTGCAAACAAGGCTTCAGGCGCTCCGTGTTCGGCGAATGCATAGCCGAAAGCGACTGTCGCACCTGCTGGAACGACCCTTTCTCGGACTACTCCAGCTGCGGTGGATGTCCGCCCGTCTGCGGCGAGGATTATCCCGCACCGTGCCCCAGGACTTGCACGTCCGGTTGCTACTGCCTCGATGGGTTTGTGAGGTGGGCTTTGCTTGCATTCGGTATCGCAGTGCACATGATTGCGCAGCTGCACCTAATAGGTAATATATTGTGTTCTTGCGCCCTAAAGCCGTGCTAGAATTTGAGAGACAATGTAGTGGACGGCTCACAGGAAATTTAGACCCAATGATATGGTTGAGATGGTGGTTTCAGGAACGTTCAACTCCACACACACATCAATCAATCAATCAATCAATCAATCAATCAATCAATCAATCAATCAATCAATCAATCAATCAATCAATCAATCAATCAATTGATATCTATATAGAAGGATGTGACGTCGGCCACGCAGGTCATCGAGGGACGGTGGTTCCTGCGTGCCAATCGCCTCGTGTCCTCCCAAATGCTTCGGCGAGAACATGGTGTTCGTTGCGCAAAAGTCTTGCTACCCGGAACGTTGCCCCAAACGAGAGGATCAAGACGACGACGCTTACGATTGTGGACGACCCGGGTGTGAATGTTCGCAAGGTCACCGCCTTCTAGATTCCTTTACTTGCGTCGCCAAGTGTCCGCCTGAATAGGAACTCGTGAGTGTGCCTCGATACTCCTCTTCGAGACATCCTAGTTCTGAGGAACCCAAAGACTAGCTTCGATTAAAAGACGCATTTCGTTTCCTATTTAGTGCAGTACTTCTTTGCCTAGAGCTGCCCTTTAGGATCCGTCTTAATGATGGATTGGTTCCTTGGGTAGGATAGCCCATTCTAGCTGCCCTGTCTTGGGAGAGTATTTGCACCTCAAAAGCTTGGGGTCACCTGAACTTTGTAGAAGCGTCACGTATGACTTCACACCACCTGCGTAGAAGTGCAATTTCAATAATGAAACGCAAGCTTCCGACATGTGTTGAGTATCATGATGATGATGATGATGATGATGATCATCATCATCATCATCATCATCATCATCATCATCATCATCATCCTGACTACGCCTACTGCACGACAAATGCCTCTCTCGTTTTGCGCCTGCAACTCGATCCTCTGCTTGCTGTTGCCACTTTATACCCGCCAACTTCCTAATCTCAATCTGCCCACCCAACCTTCTGTCTCCCACTCACCAGCTTGCCTTCTCTGGGAATCCAGGCAGTTACTTTTAATGACCAGCGGTTATCCTGCCCACAGTGACCAGCCCATGTCCATTTCTTCTTTATTTCAACTATGGTATCTGTTATCCCGGTTTTTTCCCTGACCCATTCTAATCTTTTCTTGTCTCCTAAGGGTACCTCTGTCATTTTTCTTTCCATAGCTCGCTGCATCGTCCTCAATTTAAGCTGAACCCTTTTTTGTAAACCTTCAGATTTCCGCTCCATAGGGAGCACTAGAATCACAATGCGCACTTACGGTCGAGCGGATTTGTCACGTGGTATTTTTTGTATTTCGCGGGTATTTGTAATTAGCAGAAAACACTAATACCTAACTGATATAAAGTTCATACCTGCCTAATCGGATGTTTTGCAAACCAATCTACAACTTTACTACGAGTACCGGAAGAACGCTGACATGATCTTAATCCATAAAGAGGGGGACGACAAGGACTTGTAGAATTACAGGATGATCAGCTTGCTCTCCGTCCTATAAAAGCTATTTACAACGGCAATTTTTAACAGAATTCACACAAAACTAAATTTCAATCAACCAAAGGATCAAGCAGCACATTGATACTATCAATCAGGTGATAGGGAAATGCTCAGATCACACCCAGTTGCTGTAGATTGTCTTCATATACAGGGTGTCCCAGGTAATTTTATCCAGAGTTCAAAAATATGCCGGCACACGGAATTACGACGTGATTTAATGCATGTTGCTTACCGTTACCTGGAGTTAGACTATTTTTTGTGTTCTTGAATATTGTTTAATCATATCTGTTCAATTAACTAACTTTTCAAGAAGCGAAGATGGGTAAAAAATTTAAATAGAAAGTTGTAGATTGGTTTGCAAAACGTGCGATTGGACAGTTATGAACCTTTTATCAGTAAAGTGTTAGTATTTTTCTGCTAATTACAAATGCCCGCGAAATACAAACGAATACCACGTGACAAACCCGCTCGTGCGTCAGTGCGCAATATGATTCTAGTGCTCCCTAACATTCCACGTACGAACGACCATAGCATTTGCCCCATTGTGCTGTCTAGGCAAGGCTGCAATGATGGTGTTGGCTTTATGATGAACTCGTTTTTCTATACGCCACGAAGGCGATAACTGCTGTGACTGCTTATCGCTGTCATGAACCGATGCGAGTGAAGCGTATCGTTCGTAGACGGAACGTTAGGGAGCACTAGAATCATCGTGAGCACGTACGCGGAAGCGGGTTTGTCACGTGGTTTTTTGTATTTCGCGGCATTTGTAATTCGCGAAAAACACTAATACTTAACAGATATTAAGTTCAAAACTATCTATTCGGACGTTTTGCAGACCGATCTACAACTTTCTCATTGAAATTTTTCATGTGTCTTCATTCCTTTAAAAGTTACTTAAACAGATCTAATTAAACAATATTTGAGAACACAAAAAATAGCCTGACTAACTTCAGGCATCGGTGAGCAACATGCATTTGGTCGCGTCGTAATTGCGTGTGCCAGCACATTTTAAACTCTGGCTAAAATCACCTGGGACACCCTGTATTGCGAGAAGGCATTTGATTCAGTAGAGGTATCAGCAGTCATGCAGACACTGCGAAAGGGCGTCGACAAAGCACATATAAACATTCTGGAAAGAAATCTACACATGATCAACTGCCACCATAGGGCTCTCTAAAGAAAGTGAGAGAATGTCAATACAAAAGGGTGTAAGACAAGGGGATACGATCTCCCCAATGCTATTTGCCGCGTGCTTACAGGAGGTTTTCAGAGACCTATAGTATGGGAGGAGTTAGGGATACGAGTTAATGGAGAGTATACCTTAGTAGCCTGCGCTTCGCAGATGACATTGCATTGCTGAGTAACTCGGGGGACAAATCGCAATTCGTGATTAGTGACTCAGGCAAGGAGAGCAGAAAGGTAGGCCTTGAAGTTGATTTGCAGAAAATGAAAGTAACGAACAACAACCTCGGAAGAGAACAGCGCTTAGAGATAGGCAGCAGTACACTTGAAGTTGTATCAGAGTGCGTCTACTTAAGACGGGTAGTAACCACGGAGCCCAACCACGAGATCGAGGTAACTAGAAAAATAATAATGGGGTGGAGCACATTTGGCAAGTCTTCTGAAATAATGACTGGTAGATTATCACTATAGCCCAAGAGGAATAAGGATACCGCTATTTCGCAACTGTCAGCAGTGGGCCCGTGTTACCGGCTGGTCACTGATTGCCATGCCGTTTCGCGGTTCACTGTTTCTAAGACATCACAACTGCCAGAGCCAAGGTTGACGGCGACTTGCCGCAACGCCAGACACTTCTATATTTTATTCGAATTGTGCGGTGTTGGTATTGTACATATGTAGCGATTCTACTTAAGCCACATGACCCTAAAATAGGGAGGTGGACAGACTTTCCCCGCTAATTTAATCAAGGCTTCTTCTCGGCGCGTCTACTGCTGCACGTATTTAAACGCGCGCTTTCCGTATACACTCAGTGTAAAAGAACTGCCGTTAGCACGCTATTCGCAGCACCATGCAATCTATTTTTGCTATAATTATTTTCTAAAAGGACACTCATTTCGTGCTTCTCGCTACAAAGCAGCGAATTTCTTCTAAAATAAAGCCAGCAAACCGAACTCACCCAGCGTGAAGGACCAGAAATACACCGGTCAAGCAGCCATGGGCGTCGCAGTTCATTCCGTTCAGAGTTCACAGCGTTCGACGTGCAGCGACGAAGTACGCGCACACAAGCAGTCGGTAACAGTGGTGAAAGAAGCTAAAGAAAACGTTAGCTTGACTCACAGACCCCATAGCTTAAGAAAGGGAAAGGAGACAACCACCCTGTTGTAGGACGAAGTCACAAGAGAAACCGCACGCATTTCGCAGAAAACGAAACCCCGAAAGCTCGCAGCAACGGTGTGTATGCAGCCGTCATGAGCACTGAATGAGAACACGTGCATACGTGCGCACGGCAAATAGTCTCAAACCCGAAATGAACGGATAATCGGATGCCGCTGTTTAGAGGCTGACGCTTTCCCACAAACGACTCTCACTCCCTCCCGCCGGCGTTTCTGAAAACATAGATAACGATTGATTACGACATTTCGCTGGCCGCTTCCAGTTGATAAGAACGTTGATCGGCGCGGTGACTTGTAGTTATTGAATTCGCTTTCTTTCGCTTTTTTTTCTTGTTTTTCGCGTAACCGTTTTATTCAAGTCTTCAACATTGGCTTGTATTTTTATCCGATTCTTTTATCTCTGTCGACGAGACTATAGTTGCCAATGGCGCCATCAACAATGACGTGGTGGCGCTGGAATCAACGATGCCAGATCAACGATAATGCCACACGCGCATACTTCTTCTGTTTTTACGTGACCGGCTCGTTTACACGCGTAGACTGGCTCGCAGGTTGCGTACGTTGCGCCTGCCCAGGTAGCGCCTGAATAGCTCGCCACCGTTTAAGAACCCTGCGATACGACTGCGCGCACAAGCCAAAGAATAGAGTTTACTCTAGAACTAAAGCTTCCACTTGTAACAACGCTACCGGCCCTTCGATGCCACGTGTGGTTTGACGCGACTTATCGTCGACGAGATTATGAGACGACCGACAACTAGTACGAGGTCATCGTTGCACTCAGTGTGCTACTTTTCCTTCCGAGCACAAGCTCGCCCAATCAAGCGTTCCATCTTTTCTTGCTGTCCTCCACGGTGGATCGGTGGCTACATTGCCCTGCTGGTGACTTGAAGGTCCCGAGTTGGATCCTGGCCACGGTCGTCGCATTTGGATGTAGGTAAAATGGCAGAGGCCCTCGTGCTGTGCGGTGTCCGTCCGTGCATGTGAAAGAACACCAGGTCGTCAAAATTTCAGGAGCTCCCCCCCTACGGCGTCCCTCACATCCGGGTTTCGTGTATATATATATATATATATATATATATATATATATATATATATATATATATATATATATATATATATATATATATATATATATAATCATGGTGAAGCCAGCTTGTAAGTGAGGTTAGGGATGTGTTACAAAATGACATTGCAATGTTGTCACTTTAATTGGGTGATTTTCTCCGACTGATGCCTTGGTTGAACAACAAACCAACTGACTGGTTGGTTCAATAATTCATTGTGCTAAACACTAAATATCAGATAAGAGGCTGATCCGCCATAGTGGCCTAGTGGTTATGGCGGTCGACTGCTGAACCGAATGTCACCGCGATCAGATCCCGGCCGAGGCGGCTGCATTTTCGATGGCGGCGAAAATGTTTCAGTCCCATGTGCTTACATTGTGGTGCACGTTAAAGAACCCCAGTTGGTCAAAGTTTCCTGAAAACACTACCACACGACGTCTTTCGTAATCATAGCGTGGTTTTCGGACGTTGAACCCCAACTGTTACTTTTATTGACTAAGGGGCTAAACGAACACTGCAGTGGAAACTGCAGCAACCGGGAATCATACCAGTGAATGGGCGAATAAACCCTCGCCGCACTAACCGCCGTGGGTGGCAGCGGCGCGTCACGCTCGGCGTTTAGCCTTCACTCAGGGTCAGTGTAGTAAGTTCAATGGTGGGCATGAATACCAAAGAAATACCACTAGAGCAAATTTAAGGACACACACGGACTCAACTTTAATGCACAAGAAGTTGAGACAGCACAGTAGAGACAGTTGACAGAAAACTTTTGCACAGTTTACAAGTTGAGGGAGATGACACATTGAAACATTTTTTTTTTTAATCTCCAGTCCACACATACACACGCAAGCTCGCAACGTATGCCTCCAATGAGAACATCTTGCTCTCTTTTTTTTTCTCTGTCTAACTTCCTCAAACTTGAAGAACGTGTTTTCAAAACAGAGTTCTTTGGAGAAGCATGCGTTGGCGAGAAATGAATAGTGGTGGGCTGCCAGGACATAACCATAAAAAAACGTGGGCACTGCACACAGACTCACTTAACGTGGAACGTGCTGCGTTATATACATCGCCTTCTTCAGTCTCAGTGTTTTAGATATCATTAATAGAGACTCCGTTAGCAGGAAAAGAAATTTCGTCTTGCTCAGCCGCACGGTATGGAAATGCAAGAAGCGATCTGGAACTCCTCCATAGCTCTCGCCAACCAAAGACCATCTGGAGGACCTGCTTACAAATCAAGATCGCCACGACCAGTCAATGCTGGTAAGACGGATAAGACAAACAGTGGAGCATTACAGTTTCTGGGATTGAGGGAACGGCGTGAGTAGCTACTGTACGTTCTTGATATTCCTTGAAACTTTTCTCAACCGTTGTTTTTTTTTTTACAAAGCATTCAGTCATATCAAGTCGGAAGCGCATGACATGCGGCTTCATAGGCGTGCGCTCAGGAGGGGGAAAGAGGGTGCAACCTAACCCCCTCTTTAGACAACCAAGACAGGGGAATAACGCGAAGTCTGCTTTATACAATGACTTAATAGGAAGGGGGGTGGGCTCTACGACGAACTTTCACACCTCTCCTCACTTTAAGGTGAACCCTTCGCACGCTAATGTGCGGCTTTGCCCAATTAACTCTGTGATACACTAATCACGTGTTCCCGCTAATAACTTTATGTAGTTTCGTTTTCGGTGAATGTGTTATGAATAGCCCATGATGAATGGGTACAAGTTCTTCTGTTTTCACATGTTTCATGCTCCACGTTACAGTATTGATAACGCGGTCTTTCGTCCTTGTCCCAAACACCTTGTAACACTGACGGACCCCGCGGAAATGCGGCGAATGCAAGTTTCGCAAGGCAATTATACACACGGATTTAACACTGCTCAAAGGTACCAGGCAGGACTACCTCCGATGTAATTGCCAGGGTTAGAGATGTTCACAAACGAAGCTAGTGATACGTCTGACTGTTCTTCATTATCGTGTGAACGTTATTTAAAAACATATGGCCAGATCTAAAAGAAGAAACGGAGAGAAAAGTGCCGGTCTGTAACTGTCTTTTCTTAACATGGTCACTGCAACCGATCTGCTCGGGGAATGGGAAATATAGATATTGGTGTGGTAAAGAGAAAATAGTGGTAAAAAGACAGGAGGGACTCCAGCAGCCACCCGAAGGCGTGAGTCGCAGCGAATGCTCAGTGCTACTTTGTCGACACGGACACAACGGGAAAGGGAACACCAGGGAAAGGAAACACCAGGGAAAGGGAACACGTAACCCACCAACATTCTCAAAGATGGCCGCATACACATTTCGGGAGACACTAGCCACTAAGCCTCGCCTCGAACGTACATCACACACGGAGATTACAAACAGAAAACGTTGATGACATCACGCGAACATCGAGAAATTTTTGAAGAGAAGCACACGCACGCGTATCTGGCTGTACAGAATGTGCCATGCAGGATTAGACGGAATCTGAAGTTGCATGTTCTTCAAGAAGAATCTTACACGAGCACTGATCCATCCACGAAAGTGCTTTTTGCTACTCGACGTCTATAAATAAGGGCATTGCCTTGTTTTATACATGGCATGTCAGTAAAACATGACAAATCAGTTACGCAGAAATTAGTTTTTTCAGTTAATGACAGTTTTCGATGTAAACCTACACATTTAGTCATAACTCAAGCAATTAATCATAACTGAAAGAGATAAGCGCTAGAATTTTGTACGAGTTTAGCTTTTACAGGAAATATGACACTCACACTAGTGAAGTTGACTCAATGAGAGAAAGTTTAGAAGATACCTTGAAATCGCAGCTCTGCCGTCGGACAGCTTGTCCGAGGAAAGAGGCTTAATTGCTTAACATATCACAAGCGCAACGGTTACTGCAGTAAATAAGAATGTTGAAAATAAGCTCACAAAGATGTTAGTGGTGTTGCACTAGGTCACGGTCATTACAGGAGCACGATTTGTGTCCTCACCGAATCGACACCACTCATGACCTAAATGCTGGGTGATCTAAAGTTAGAAAAGAGATATACCCCGGTGAGATTTAGAACGCTACTTTTTGAACTCTTACCGTGACATCTCGCATTACAGCACTCTGGTGCGAACACAATTCCGTCCAGCCCTCCCTGCACACATCTAAGCACCATTCCTTCGTTACTGCGTACAACACGACACATTGACAAGCCACACATTGGTTCTACAACTACCTAATCGTCACAAGTATACGACTATTTCTAAGCACCAGACGGCGCTTCAGCGAACGGAGATTAACAATTACAACAAAGCTTCTTTTACTCCTGCATAAGGCACAACTTAAGAAGGTGAACGGATTCAATAGACAGCGAGTCTGTTGTGGTCTACTGTATAGCACAATAGGCGTTCGATGCTTAGTATGAACGCTCTCTCGACAGCAGCACAACTCGCCAAAATTTAATGAAGGAAAGCGCCAGCCTCACATGTTGAGGGCTCGACGATTCAAGCAGGTTTATACGAGGCATCTGTGATTTGCTGCGGCAGCGCGCTGCCTCAGCTAATCACGGAGGCCAAAATTCACGGTCGCCCAGCGCGGTCAGTTCAATAGCAATAATAATAGCAACAGATAACAATAGCAAGCTTAGAGCGACTACGTTTTTCAATCACAGTCTCTGCACCTGGATAATTACATTACACAAAGCTGAAAATTTTTCATCATCATCTGCGCCTCAACACCCTCTCATAAGCAAAACATTTTTTCGGTACCTAAGTAACGTATGCCTGGGCTTTCTAGCTGAAAAAGGCTGTATGTGGGTTGTATAGTTCCTATATTATGGTGTTCCTAATGTTCAACAGCTAAATACCACGGACAAGCGACCTGCTATAAGGCGAATAGGCATTTTGTTGGCTTAAAAAAAAGTTGCGCCAAAAAATAGAGAGCCCGAAGCAAGCCGCATCATTTGCTGGAAGAACTAGTTTTGTGAAAGACATGTTGACATTGTTGCATTGACAAAGGCCTACGTGCATTAGCGTAAAGTCACGAGAATGGCTCAAAAATGCACGTGCAAAAGGTGTGCAGCCACGATCAAAGATTTTTCTGAACAGAATGTTCCTAAGCATACTAGTTGTTCACTGCTGGTCATGCGTTTGTGGTTCATAGCAGTCAGTTTCCCGCGCATTGAGCAGCTGTTTTTTGAAAGCAGTGACAGGAAATCGCGAAGTGTGAGGTAATGAGACGCGAGGTTAGAAACGAATCTGCTACGTCACGAATCTGGTGGAACAAACTTACGTCATTCTGAGCGCTTTTTCGACAAGATGTTCACGTCTTCTTCTTTACGAATTATGCTTTATGCGTACATTAGGCTTTCTGCTGAAGTTCAGAAAACGAAGTGTGAAAGCTGGTGTAAAAAAAGCTGGTCATTTTAGTCTACCCTTCGTGAATGGATGCATGACTTATACTTTCCCAGAGGGAAAAAAATGAGCATATGTTATTTCGCTCTACGTTTTTTTTTCTTCAACCAACTTCCTTCTTGAACAAGTACGGCCAATATGAATGCATTCAGGTTTTGTTTCTCAGTGTCTTACTTCATCAGTCAATACAACGCGACACCCATCTGAACCACGTGTAAAGTTCTGGCGCCCCGAGCGAGTTTCAAGTCCACTATGAAACCAACATCGAAACTTCAAAAAAAAAAAAAAAGCTGCAACCTACCCATGAGTCCTGCCTTTTTCAATGACTAAACATTGTGTAACGAGATCATAGCTTTCTTTTTTTCAGTTAATACAAATTGTGCTTAGCCTCGGCTATTTTCCGACTACCGACTCAAGTGCCATTATAATGCTTAAGCTCACTGAAATGATGATACGGAAAAAAAGTACAAGAAAGAATGGTATCCTAAATTTAATCCT
Organism: Rhipicephalus microplus; assembly: GCF_013339725.1. Lineage (NCBI taxonomy): Eukaryota > Metazoa > Arthropoda > Arachnida > Ixodida > Ixodidae > Rhipicephalus > Rhipicephalus microplus. The sequence goes on from NC_051167.1 coordinate 167,339,109, forward strand.
GTCTCGTCAATTTTCCCGATATCATTTCCTAATGATGACGTCTCATTAGGGATCCATACGAACAAGCTCAATCGTCTACCATATAAAATTCAATGTCACAGGCTTGAAGGTCCCCATAAAAAGTCATAGCACATCGAGAGTGTTCAGCTGCTGTTGTGATCTAATCGAGGGCCAATTCGCTGGCTTTCATGTACCCTATATCATCTTCTGGCAGCATTGGATCGATTTCAACTCTCGTTGTAATCTATCTATTTCAATCAATTAATAAAAAATATTGGATCCAAAATATAACCATAAAGATCGTGTAATGTTCAGCTATCTGCACGTTTGCTTTCACAGACATCTAAGTATTGTGTACCTGGTGTTTATAGATACAAAAAAAGTACTCTGACCGCAACCAAGGTTATAAAGTGGCAAATCAAAGAACAAAGGAAACACAGCTATATATAAAAAAGATTTTAATGCCTATTTTTTTGTCAAGATCAATAGCGTCATCACTTACTGATATCTTCACACTTTTTCTTCTGAGAGTTACTCATGTAGCTTGGAAGCTGCGCACGCGCGATGAAATCATGACGATTCCTACAATTACACAACATAAATGGAGGATTTTCCGAACATAAAAATAAAGCAAAATAAAACGGCCACTTTGTAGCCAACGGTCACCGAGCACAGTCGTGTACACTGTAAACTGATAAAAACAGCACTGTCATCTTGCATTCAACCCTAGACGTCCATACTACGTCACCAAGTTTCTCGCACATGAGCATTCTGTGCATGTGGTGCATTCAATGCCGCTTTGCATGGTGAGTCCGAAAATCTTTCTGCGTAGCTGCCAACACCGATGAAACCCTCAATCTTGAAATAATAACGCGGCAGAGGACCTCACGAAACACTCGACACAAGTTTTGGCAAGTGGTTAATCATGTATATCGGTGACAAAAAACAGTGAAAATTCTTTGATGTTTCCACTGTAACAGTATTGCATTGAATTATGTTGTCGTATATATTAAAGATATTTATATTATGAGAAAATATCTATACATATGCTTCGAAACAGGAAGTTATGGATGGCAACATCGAAAAGAAATCGCTGCTCTTTGACCTTGCCTTTGAGCCCCATTTGATGAAATTCGGTGGAAGCGAGACCTACTTAGTAATAAAAGATAAGTTCAGTGGGGGCTCTAAGCATTATTCGCGTCATCTAATTTAATGTCGTAAAACATTTCTTGATGTTTTCATAGAAATGTAATGACAGTCACAAGACAAAAAACATTGCATATTACATTTTTGTGCTGCTCTAAGGAACTTCGTCAACGACATCCCACCCCTTGTTTTATGTGTGCCTAAACAATCATCTATAATATAACCATTAAAAATTACAATCTTCCATTTCCTGATAACCAACACACTCTTTGGTTCCATTTCCTCTCGGTGAATCGTCTAGTTAAAGAGTGTAGCACAGATAAATTAGCTAGGCCATTAGATCATCTAACTATATCAGAATTGAATTGTAAACATCGATTGTTTACGTAATATATAACAGTAGGGTTTGCGTTGATGGTCTTTTGTGTGCAGAAATGCATTCCATTTCTACTCTAACTAGATTATTTTATCAAAAACAATATAAATACTTAGAAAATCGTCCTTTTGATCGTACGTATTGCATCGTTCATGAAACAAAAAACAAAGCCGTACATTGAAATTGAAACAGTACACTCGGCATCAGTCAGAATTGTCAAGAAAAGCATGACGGTGCTGCCCTACATGTCATCGGAGGCCCGTGGAACGCACATGAATTTGATACTAGATAAACTTCCACCTCATAAAAGGTGACGCACAGATCAATTGTGAATTATCTCAAGACTACCGACCAAGTATGGTTTTTTTCGGTGGGCACGCCTGGCTTGTTCCAAGGCAATTGCGACTGCTTCTGTAAATGCAATGTGATATGTGTGATAACAAAAATAAGAAAACCATGCACTTAACATTCACGCTTTCTGCGGAAATGACAGATACCGAACAAAGATCAGCCTTGAGAAAGAAAATGGTAGTCGTGAGGTCAAGTTTTGTGACGTCACGTAGCTGTGACGTCATGTTGCAACACGGACCTTCGACTCTGTGATGCATACGCAAAGTTAACGTATTTTACAAGGTACGTAACAGATGACGACTGATTAGGCTGTGCAACTTAACATCGGAGCTCACATAAAAAAATTAAGGAGACTCTTCCAATATTACAAACCATTATGAAGCTCAGATTTAGTCTTAGGATTTGCTACTAGCCAAGGATTGGTTACTAATGCAATGATCCTGTACAATGCAATAATCACTTCATTATCCACCAACCAATCAACCAGCAACTTCACATTTATCCAGCACAGATTAACCAACTCGTCGCTGTGAAAGTTTGCTTAAGCATGAAAGCTCAACGCCCTAACTTTTTTGACAAGGTGAGTAGCGTCAAACAAATTACAGAGCTACCAATTGCCATAGCGAGTTCATCACGAATATATCTATAACACGGGTCTGAACAGATCATGCGTTATGGCAAAAATAACCAAGACACTCTCCACAAATATTCGATATGTGCCAGGCATTTGAAAGAGCTATCCTCCGACGTCCTAAGAGATACCATTCATCTTTATTTTGTTCCTACGCGTGTTCATGGAAGCATTGGTACTGAAAGACATTCGGAACATCTCCTCAAAGTATCTTTTTTTTCTGCAAACTTAATGTCTTAATTACAAAAATATATACGTGCATATATATGTTTCACGAGCATACCGGCTTGTATGTACACACGTTTCTACCTACACACGCACACACTCATACACAGTGTATATATATACTTGTACGGCCTGCCTCGTTGTAGTAGATCCCTGTTTTCTAAAGGAGCGGTAAATTCGGTAGACCAGCATGCATTTTCTTTAGAAGTACAGTTGTACAAACGTGAACAATAAATTACAAAATGTGACACGTTTCACAACTGAAAATTCTAGAGCACCAACTATGTCCTTTAATTGCACGGTTGCCAAATATGGCACGCTGAATTTGCGTGCACTGCAGAGAACAAGAGCCAAAGAATGCTCTTCAATAAACCCTGTAACCCATTCCTACCTGAAATGCCCATGACTGTCCATTACAGAGGTGCGCAGCTGTGTCATGCAGTCTACCTCAAGTGACCGTTTCAATCATGTGGGACTGTATCTCAACATTTACGTGTGTGACTTACGTGCAGAATACAGATGACAACATTAAAGTTCAGGAATGAACAGTGTCAAGTCAAGATCATTCGTAACTGCAACAAGCCTTCCGGACTTTGGTATATGAATACGTGAACACAAGCTTATGAGACTGCGAGTCGTAGCTCTATGACGTGTGGAAACCTGCAAAGCCTTATCCACCTCAAGTTTTGCCTCACCCAGCCAGATCACAGAAGAGAAACATTCACTCGTTCTCTTCTCAACGCATGACTATAGTTCGTCGCCGATGGACAGCGTCATAGAGTGGATAATAAATTAACTTCTTTCGCCACTATTACACCACGAGACTTTCAAAATCTAAGCTAGGCTAACGGAAAAATATATGCAGAGTCCATAGAAAGCAAAAGGAAGAATATATGCATGCTTGTATGAGCTGCGCATTCATAAAACGAACTTACTTGACATTTTCGTAAATGAAATTATACAACACACCCTATAGCAACTGCAGGAACGAAACGTAATGCACAAACGATCTTAGTGTATTTAGTTTGTAGACATTACGGCAGAAGAACGCAATGTACGGTAAATACTAATACGCGTGTCGTGTGTTCACTATACCTCGTATTTCTCCATGTTCAAACCATAACATTCAGGAAAAGAAGTTCAGTGAAGAACCAGGAATCTGTTACAACGAGGCATTTCGTCTCACAGTTCTCAACAACGCTAACGGTGCTACAGTGTTTCTTATTCCAATAATTTTATGTTTGTTTCGATTCACGCTATTCGCCCTTTTGCATTTGACTCGTCTGCAGATGGTTTCCGTCTTTTTGATTCTTTGTTAGAGTTTTTTTTTTCATTTGTGACAAAGTCAAGAACGAGCGTAAGTATCCAGTGGTTTCCCTCTGGTCACAGTGTTTTCTTTACGATGATGACAAAGACGACATTTGAGCACCCTTGAAGGTGGGATGCAGATGGGTGGTTGATGAGGTGCTCCTCCTTGAAGAACATGGCCCCAGGTGCGCCTAGACGTCCTTGGGCTTTTCGGAGGCCACCACTACGAGCATCTTTTGTAAAAATAACGTGGCGCTGTCTGCAAGCCGAACCGGAAAAGAAAGAGCGAGAGGCTGAGTTAGTGTGACGTCATGCGAGCAACGTAAGCAGTAATGGCAAGACATTACATCTATCCCTAAACGCTAGCTAACTGCAGTACCAATTCCTCAGTGCAGCATCTAGTTCCCTGGTGAGCATAGAGAAACATACTAACATAAAAAGCGGACACTCCCGTAGGGCCCTGCGGCCCAGCTACTTGGTTGCTTTCAGCGCCACCAGTGGTTGGTCAGACCCGATAATGTCTTCAGCATAAATAAAATAGCGAAATTTTCTGCTTTCCCAGGTTGGGATTTGAACACAAACCCTCATGCACCGAAGGTGAGTGTCTTTACCACTAGGCTACACACCCTTTTTTTTTCTTTATTACACTAGGCTACACACCCATGCTTCCGCAAAGAGAATACATGTATAACACTTCTAAACCACATGAATGTGCCTCTGTGAAAACACAAATGCAGAAAGACAACACTTCCTAGTCATATTTTACTGTTTTCTGCTGTAAAGCATTAAATGTCCTCAGCGGGATAGGATGTTGAGCGGATACAGAAAATTGCACAACTTAATGAAATTTCTTCTTTGCAAAAAAACTGATGCCAAACTTGGGTATTTATTGTCCTCCTGAAGAGGCTACTACATGTCTTAAAAAAAGGAGCAAAAGCGAGAATGGGTACGTTATCTAGCGGTTGGTCAGACATTCTCTTGGTGGGCCACGAAAAGGCTCCAGTGGCCACTCTTTATATTGTATATTTCTCTATGTGGTGAGTGTATGCTCATGTAGGAAAGAAAGGCACGTCATGGTTCGACAGTCGGCCTAAATGAAGCCCACGGTGGCCACAACAAGGCGCCAACGAGATAACTAAATCAAAGCTAAACATTTTGTCATGCCAGAGTGATGAGAGGTAGGGAACAACGACTCTTGCTAGAGAACCATCATTTCGAGAAGCTCATACTTCCGATTCTTTATTTAGTGCACGGGAGATAGAGCTGTAGGCATACGTAAAGGGGCACCGCTGGGAGAAATAGTCGCATTTCTAGAAACGTTGGATCCAGTAACATTCCTCGTTCAATGACATGTACTTATAACTTCCGTCCTGCCCTGGATTGTCGTATTTCATGGAACATATTCCAGCAGCTGCTTATTTCTTATGCATTGTATGCGTATTCTAGCTGGTACAAGCAGCCTTCTCATTCTAGTATGTTAAATAGCCGCGACGCACGTGCAAACAATACGTTTTTTTTTTCTGGACTGAGTTTCAGTTGTGGCAACATAAAATTCAGTACGCTCATGTAGAAGTGAAGTCGCATAAGCATCAGAAATGCGATGAAATTTTGTTTCACAATGTGAGTGATGCAATACAGATGACTTTTTAGAAGTTGGCTACCACTGGCTTAACTAGGTAGTGCGGTTGGGAGAGGGTCCAATTGAAAATATTGAATTTTGCATATATGCAATGGCGCATACAAACAGGTGTACGAAAACACATGAAAATTGGTGGAACCCATTCCCCTCCCGCCTCCCCGAGAAAAAAATTCTTGCAGCGCCCTGTTGACGGCGACAACAAACATTATAAGAAGGCAGTCCTCATCACACAAACGAATGACAAAAATGACTCGTACCGAATGGTCCTTGGATCCACCGTGGCTTGTTTTTCCAGTAGACAAAGATGAAGTATACGGGTGCTCCAGTGGCGATGATCAGGGCTCCGAAGCCTGTGGTGAAATTTGGACTCATATAATTGTTCGCACGTATTGAAGACAGGAACGACATTGCCACGTTCCTTTCTTCAAGTTTTGTTATCGCCATGTTACACTATGTTCAGCGCAAACCACGCCTACGGTGTTAGAGAAGCCTCGAGGCTGTTGTAGATCGTTTCGTTAAGATTACGCCCACTTCGTGAATCTTTCAGATTATTTTTCAAACAACGTCGCCGCTAGCGATAACGCTAGAATGTTCGATGGCACCTGTATAAATGCCGACACGCTTCGCTGCTTGTCAGTTGATCGACGGCTGACGCTGCATTCGCCGATATCAGTGCAAGTGTGCTACTGTAACCCGACTTTCTGTTTACCGGGCAAAGGCTCGCGCCAAATCATCAGTTTGATATGACTGTCCAGTCTCCTGCCTTCAGCCACGTCACGACCCCTTGACAATATATTTAATAAAGATGTCGATCTAGAGACAGCAGTTTACAAATTTTCAGTTCTGAATTTTTTACTGCTGCTCTCTGCTAGGTGGGTTCCCGACAAAGGAAGACACTAAACAATCAATTAACTTTCGGAAGTGTTTCATCCAAGCAAACTTGCGGATTTCGGTGACTGGACTACATTCTGATGACAAACACGAGAGCTGAAAACGAGGTTCGACGAAAACAGGCGAATCACAGTTTGGCCACACTTCAACTCGTGCATTAGAGGTTTCGTTCACCAGCGTATGACTGTTCCAGCTTCAATGCTCAGGTGATACGTCCGCACGTTGTTCATTGTTCGCGCGATAAAGGTTCTCACAAATGATTGCGGAACAAAACGGTCGGAGCAGTTTGCGAAACTCACCAGTTTGCACGGGTTCCGCAATCATGGGTACAATCGTGATGAAGACGGTGGCGATCAGATAGATTATGGGCCAGATGAGGTTAACCTGCGATCAAGAAAGAATAAAAAATAAGTCACAGTTTCGCCAAAAGGGGGCATGCAATGAATGCGATAGCAACATATTCGAATGTTTTGGAATGTGATAGCAACATATTCGGACGTTTTACGAAGCAAGGCTAGCATTTTTAGGAGCAATAATAGCTGTAGTAAGCATGCGCTTGCTAAGTAACCAAGCTTCCTGCGGCGCGGCCACAGTAGATGACCACAATAAGGCTCGTGCGTATTGACGGCGTTGATATAAGAAGTGAACCTTGCAGTCAACTCATTCAGACCCGATCTCACGTAACTCAACAAAACGTCGGTGCAAGAAAACACTGCCGCTCCAGGTAGACTTTTGGCACAGTTTTTCTTTTCCTTGTGAAGAGCGCAGCCTGTAGAAGCTTCCGCCTGCTGTGGGGACACAAGGCGCACGATGATCGTTCCGCGATAGCGCGGCAACTATGAGCGCCCTCTTTCCCCTTGTTCGCTGGCGAGATAAGCGCGCGCGAAGACGAGCCCGGTCGGAAAGGCGATGTTCGCTCCACAGAAAGAGGAGGCTAGCGCATTCTCCCTCTATATACACGTGGCAGCGGCGGCGACCACAAAACCACCAGCCGAGACAATAAAAGCATTCGGAAGTGCTTTGGCAGAGGTTAGTTGGTATGGCCTTATTACAACCTGTGGAGATAGCACAAGTGCGTGAAAAAACTAACAGAGAATGTGTGATCCGTGTTTGTTCTGTGTTACTGCATTAGTATTGTTGTTCTTGTGTCCCAATTGCTACTATGCAGCTTACAGTCAGACAAAGGCAAACTGCTCCATCAGCCAAAATAGTGATGTTGAGCTTTTATGGAAAAACAAGCACAGCAGTTAAGACAGCAAGCTTTGAAGCACTAATTGTAAGCTCTAAGCAGTTTGACAAACAGTCGTTTCTGAGACAGAGCCGCCACGTCGCCAGAGTGTTTCTCGGAAAGCAAGACTTTCCTAAGTTCTGGTAAATTTCATCACAGTCCGTCACCACAGCCCTGGATTAACGCTTTTCTCAACGATTCCACAACTACCAGAACTAACCATGCGGAGTGCAGAGAGGAAATTCATCAAGCAGTCGAAGAACAATGACTGTAAGTTTTAGAAAAGCAGTATGCATTTCTTCGTAGAACGGGTGTTCCTCATCTTTTTCACCTATCGCGGTTTCACTTTCACTGTCCCACCTTCTTGCTTCCAAAATTCGGAAGTTATAACCAACATGCGCCTGAACTTGTGCAATCTTATAAATAGTTGAACAGTGGTCGTACATGTAGCCTAGCGATTCGACATGATGACTCATCGGCGTATGTCATCATATCATCTTATGACTTATGAAGATAAGTCATCTTATAAGCTCTTCATTATAACGAGTCATCTTCACAAGCTGTTGTCTAAACGCTGGTGTTGTCGATATTTCCTGTTGAAAGATTTCGAAATACGATTCTAAAACATTCACTCCGACTCGTCAAAGATATAACAAAATTTCGCAGACGCTTCACCATCTATGGGGGTGGCATTCTCATAATACACTGACGCCAATCCATCACTGGACTGGTGTCAGCGTATCATGAGAACACACGCCCCTGTATAGGTGTGGAAGCATCCGCGCGTAATTCTATATATTTGGCGAGTCTCAATAAAAGTTCTAGAATCATGAACTCACTCAGCTATTCGGACATTCTTGGATTTCGAAATACTTCGAGCCCCCATCCTTCACCCGAACTTCTGTAACCAGCGAGTTACAGAAGCAGCTGCCGATCGAGTTAGAGAACATGCACACCGGTTGCAGGACGTACAGCCCCGTACGCACCTTGATGGGCCTCTTGAGGTTCGGGGCCTTCCAGCGGAAGTACGGAAGCGTGGCCACAGCGAGCCCGATGGCGAGCCACGTGGCGAATCCCACGTAATTGATCAGCGCGAAGATGTCGCTGCTGCACAGGTACACCAGCGACAGCAGGCACTGCGAACGTTGAGAGCAAAAGGATATCGAGTCAGCTAGGCAACTTATTCGATTTATCAAATAAGATAGCAGCTAGCTGCGCAAGTTCAAGTAATCTATCATCTAAAAATTAATTTCTTGCAAGAGAAGGATTAATACACTGTAATAATGTATCTGTAACTTATATCCTTGCGTTCATTCTTATTTTCCCCGTAAGTACATCAGATAGGGTACTTTGTTCTTTAACGTTCTCTATAATATTGTCCACCTTTTTGTCCTGCAACAGTGACGCTGTTTAGCTGTTGCTCTCATTGTCAGAAGCATGCAGGACCAATTAGAATCCCTTCAAATCGATGTTTTATTCTGCCCCCTTCCCAATAAAAAAGTGTAATTGTTACAAAAACAAATAAAATCAGTGAACGAATGTGGCTCGACAATCTCTAGCAATATTTTGCTCATGAAGCGATGTTTATCTATGGTTTTTCAATTCCGCGAATATGTATAACTATAGCGTGCAGGCTAAGGGCTTGCACGTGGGAGTGGTTACTCACCATAGCAAGAACAGCGGGTGACGGTGTCAGGCGGTTTATCGAGATCATGCACAGAAGTCTGGGCATCTGACCATGTTCGGCACCGGCGTAGAAGAGACTGAAAAGAAAACAACGAACAGGAGAGAGTTGTTTGTGTGGTAGCAGTTCACTTGCATTATGTCGGAAGCCGGAGGGTGCGGGGACCGCATCCTTTTGACGCTCGAAGACCACTCAACAGTACAATCGCTTTGAATGTTAACGCCGTGGCTAACACACAGGACAGATACAGAGACCTGGTCAAACCATATTTTCGCCTGGCAGCCCTCCGTTGCCTCCAAGAGCAGACATAGTCGTAACACACTGCATAAGCTTGCGCAGAGGTCAGACAAGAAATAAAGGCAAGAAAGAATGGCAAAGATGAGCGTTGAATTCCCTTTCCGGACGCCCGAACTCTAATCATACACATCCTAAGTACCTCTTTCTCTCTGCACCACCCGAAGAAGCCGACTTGTCGTAGATGTCCTCTCATCCTCCCTCCTTTCTCCAATAACAATACACCGAAACCCTGGCGCAACCCGCCGGATCTAGCAGTAGTCGCAACGAGGAAGAAAACAATTTTCACGTTTCACCTTCATTTAAATGCGCGTCGAAGGCCAACACCTCCGGATTTGCCCTATTCAGAAAACTGAGTATGACGTGCATCTGTAAGTTCCTCGTATCCCTCACCTATTGAAACCGCACTTCCTCCCTTTCTTATCGACCACGTTTGCATGGGTGTGAGTCAACGTGAGTGCACGACTCGACCGTAACTGTTCTTTCCCGCCTCACTATCGAATCAATGAAAGGCGCTTCAGCATCTGTCCACCAGATGGCGGGCGATTCCAAAGTGCGAAAAGCACGGAGTTCAATTTTTCCTTCCTTCATGGCGAAAACGATGGTATATAGCTTTGCTGAGCTGTCGTAAACACGACGCACACAGACAGCGACTCGAACAGGAACTCCATGCGCTAGATTCTAAACAAACGTTTACGTTGGAGAAAATACTAGGCCTATGGCCATCTAGAATAAATCACAAAACAATGAAGTGGCTGAAATGTTTTTTTTAGAAGGCACGAAGACCTGCGAGCGGGTCTAGTTAAAAGTGACCGTGTTCTACCCAAATTAGTGTTCTGTCCTAATGAGAACTTGTGGACTCACCTAAGTAGGGGTGTACATATGTAGTAGTAGTAGTAGTAGTAGTAGTAGTAGTAGTAGTAGTAGTAGTAGTAGTAGTAGTAGTAGTAGTAGTAGTAGTAGTAGTAGTAGTACTTTTATTTACAGTAAGCCGGATACAGAGCTCACTGCAGGGGCAAAGGGTTAAAGGCGAACAGCCTGACAAAAGCCCTTGTCCCTCCGCAGTCCGTGACACCTCCAGATTTGCCTTATTCAGAAAACTGAGTATGACATTGCTATGAGTATATATGCTGAGTTGTTATATATGGTGTTTGAGTATATATTATAGCATATATACTCAGAAAACTGAGTATATATGCTATGTTGTTTTTAATTCTTTCTTTTGTAACAATCTAGTGGAAATGGTTAGCTGTCACCAAGTTACGTAAAGTGACATTAACTCCTTCGCTTATTTTTTTTATTTCAGTAAAAGACAATGGTAGCTTCGCGGACCCGCTTCTCGCCGTCTCTGCACACGATGACCACGCATTCGAAGCGAGCAAGTTCGTGTCGCGGTCTTTTATGCCAACTACACCGCGTCGGCAGGCACGGTGTCTCTGCCACGTGGTTTTTACAAGCACCTTCGATTTCAATAATCGCCAGAGGCATTAGCCACGAATCTCTTCCTCCGGGAAAGGGGCATTCTCTTCAGTTGGAAGCGTAGTCCTTCTATTTGTAGTGTGTAGTGTTGCGCAAAGCTGACGTACGGTGGACGAAAGTTATGGGTGACGGCACGTGCAGTGGCGTAACTAGATAGGACGGCGCCCAGGGCAAATATATTTCCGCGCCCCTCATTATGCCCGTGATAATGTTTGTTATTATTATTATTATTATTAATAATAATAATAATATTATTATTATTATTATTAATAATAATAATATTATTATTAATAATAATTATTACTACAGCTCCTATTAATAATAATATTATTATTATTAATAATAATAATATTATTATTAATAATAATTATTACTACAGCCCCCCCCCCCCCCATTAAAAGCGCTAATGTAGGCTTCCGCGATTGCCTACTGGCGCGCGGCGGGCCATTTCGGAGGCCAAGGGCCACCAGTTCTGATTTCGATGAGCTACGCCCGCGTTTTTGTATAGTATTTTTCTTTTTTATTCAAACTTCCGGAAGTCCCTTACCCGTCATTGTTCTCTTCCAGTCCACACTGCAAAAATCTTGACGGCACGGGCGCTTCCCAGGCCCAAGTTTCTCGTACCTAAGCTTTCGCGCTATTTGTGCATCCCAAGGAATGCAGGGTGAGTACAAAACAAAGCAACCAGCTAGACACCGCGCCCTCGGGTCTGGTATGGGGGTTAAACTGGTCGGAGGTGTTCTGCCGTTTCGCTCCGTTCGCTGTTCCATTGATGGAGGTCATCCTTGTGCGGCCGCATTCTTTCAGGGAAGTTCTTGGTTTCTCCAACGTACGAAGCGGGGCAGTCGGCACATGCTGTCGGGTACACTACGCTCTGCGCTTTTTTCGCAGGTGCGTGTTCTTTGGGCCAAAGGATGAACCTGCCCATGGCGGTGGATGGCATGTGGGAAACGTTGACCCCCGCCCTTCTATTGCTTTGCTGGCGCCCGCGATGCAGGGAATCAACAAACGTCGCCGTCGTGTCACGCTTTCTCCGTCTTTCCTCCAGAGAACTCTGCGAATAAACGCCTTTGTTTAGCCTTTGGTGCCGAGGTCACGGATTATATTCGCCCTTCCTTCCGCCGCTGCGTGGACGATTAGTCGTTGGACGATCGGCTATTTCGTTGGAGTTTTCTGTTCTTACTCAAAAAAGGTGCATTCGAACTTTTTATTTTATTTTGTTTACGTACGTGGTGGTTTCAGGGAAGCTTTCAGTAAGTGGTTTGGGAGGCTGGTGGGGTTCGCTGAAACTCATCTAACCCAGTGCTGCGGAGCACAAAACAAAGCTTAGCCGAGGGTCATGGGAAGGCACGGAGGTAGCGCAGCAAAATGAAAATAGAGGATCCTTTTCCCGATGCAAAAGCCATTGCGGCAACCCTTTCCTTCACCACCATCCCCACTTCCAGTCGTACATTACAACCTCGCCCCTCCCCCCTTCCAGGCGGTTTTACGGAAAAAAACATTGACAACCTTTCCAGGGGGCGCCAACCCGAGGACTCGGCTTGGCGCCCCCTCCCTAGTGGCGCCCGGGGCACTTGTACCCCCTTGCCCCCCCCTAGTTACGCCACTGGGCACGTGTCTGCTGTAGAGGAAATGGCGTTACAAAGAGTATCGTTTGTCAAGGCTGCTTTATTTCTTCCTTCATGCAAGAATGTGTCTATCACGGGATAGGCACAGATACTTCAGTTTCACTCCAAATCACTTGACGGCGCTAAGCAGGCAGGTAATAAACTATATTGAAGCAAGCCTTGGTACCTTGTAGCAATCTTTATTAAAAGCGCACCCTCACAGCAAACAACGGTGCGCTGCCGCATAAAAAAAAAAATAGGCCATGCCCACGCGCACCTTCACCGCACGGGATTGCATATCATTATTAGTGTAGCCGGAAAATAGAAAAATTGAAGGGCCGCTCGAACAAGACAATGAAAGCTTCTTGATCTCGATAACTTGGCCCACAATAAGCAGCTTCCTTTTCATACTGTCTGAATTCTTCATTACATTATTGAGGGCTCGACGAGAAATTAGTGGCCCAGTCTTGGCCACCAGGGGGCCGTCTTTTGACGGAAAACGTCGACATCTGGTGTCGACACATCCTATCAAAAGACCCGGTGGTCGTTTTTTTTTTTTTTTGACTGTGTATATACAGCCCACCGTGCCCAGCCAGCAAAAGTGGAGTGACTCTGGCGAAGCTACATCTGCTTCGTTGACGTCTCAATCTCACAGAAAGCGCCGGCTCATTGCCGCTGCGTCCGCTCATCGATTTTTTTTTTTTTGTCGAGTGAAAAGACGCATACGACCTTCAGTGCGTTACATATCCAGGTCACCTGCAGAGGCAGGAGCTGCAGTAGTTCTGTTCCGCAAACATATCGGCGCCGTTATGACGCATCCGATACGATGCGCCAGGTGCAAAAACGCGCGAAAGCCTCACCAATCTGTGCATTTCTGCAACATATAGAGGAAGCTGCTGCGCTGTGTTTGTGTACCTTGCATGTTTGAGGATAGCCGCGCGACTAGTACTTTTGCGCATCAAATAACAACGAGGACAGAGTGTTTTCCCACAGGCGTATACGCTTTCACCCGTTTGGAATATTTTCTGCAAAGAGCATTGCACAGCGCTATTGACTCTGAAACGTACTGGCTAAAATACGCATATGTATATCGTTTTAAATTTTGTTTTGATTTTTCAAAGCTGCTGAAGCAAATACAAAAGTTTCCTTACGTATAGGTCTCTCAAATCGCGATACGCCTGAAGATTTAGGTTGAGCACCACGGATGTGAATCCGTAGTTCGCTTTGAGGTGCATATCTACAAGTACACGCACTTAGAGCACTTCACCTCCATCAGAAGGCGACTTCCAAGACTATAGATTCAACACAGCAACCTTCGGGTCAGCACTATGTCACTGCCAAGAGGCATTGTACTACACTACCGTGGGGCCTTCAAGCAATATGCTTACCGTGATGATGTGAAGAGGATTCCGTTGACGCCACCAAACGTGGACATGGCAACAAAGACAGGCACAATCCAGGCCATGTATCCGTAAAGCTTTTCAGCGAAGGTCTGCGGGAAACGAGAGTGATTGAGCGATTCTGATCTAATTACGGGATCGTCCCATCAAGAAAAATCTCGTCAAAATTTAATTGTCATTACAGAAAAACGAAAGTCGATGGTTTGCGGGCTTTCATTCTGGCCTGTGAATTTAGAAGAATTTAGAAGTAGGAGTGTTGGTCAGCGCCGTCTATAGGCCAAGCGGCGAGTGTGAAACACCCTTTTATGCGCATGTGTGGCGCCACACATGCGCATAACTCCTACTTCTAAATTCACATATAAACCCAAAAAAGTGGGGGGAGGGAAGGCCGCTGTGATAGCTCAGTGGTTAGAGCATCGAATGCGTTATTCGAAGGTCGTAGGTTCGATTCCTGCTCACAGCTGGTAATTTTTTCATCCACTTTTCTTTCTTCTTATTTACATTCCATTGGTTCTAATAACTTCCCCTGTATATTCCTTGGCATTACTGTCTGTTAGATCTCATTATTTTGTGTCAAAACACGGAAAAACGAGCCCTTATGTATACACTTCTTTCCCTTATATATATATATATATATATATATATATATATATATATATATATATATATATATATATATATATATATATCTTTGTGCTCGTACATCCCCGAAGTATATTACCAAATGGTACAGTGTGCCTCTACCGCCGCCCCAACTCGGTAGCATAACCTGATGAGTGTGCATGTAGATCTGAAGAGATTAAGACGTACCACAGCAACGGCCTCCGCTCCGAGAACTTCTTGCACGGACAGTGTGGTGTGGAAAGCAACGATGCTGAACGTGTACACAACCATGACCAGGATGCACGAGATGAATATGGCCAACGGGAGGTTCCTGCGTTTATTAGGTGGTGCCACATCACGCATGCAGTCGGGACAACACTCAACGTTAGTATATATATGGCGGGAACGCAAACGACTCCCTGCGTCATTGCCAATCTAAGTTGAAAGCTTTTCGTAAGCCTCTGCATTTCTGCATCGTAAGCACTACAAGTAAGATGCACCTGTACCACGTCTTCTTCTTGAGGGGTAGAGCTACATTACGAATCATGATCTCAGAATGCCTGCCATATGCACTCCACGCCACTCTCATTCTTCCATTGTCAGCTAACATCAAATCAGACCATCCTAGCATCTTAAGTGCCTAGTCTAGGGCTGTTGCATCAGAGATAGGTCACCTGAACAAGAACAAAAAAAAGTCTCCAAGCATGCGTTCACGACGGCATGTGGTCAGAAACTGTGCCCAGAATTATTGGATTGAGGTATCACTGCAATGACGTTATTCACGATTCTACAGAACTAGTTATGCATCCACTACGTAGCTTTCAGAAATCGATTATTGATATGTGGGGTTTAACTTCCCAAAAGCACCATATCGTTATAAGAGACGCCATAGTGGAGGACTCCAGAAATTTTGACCACCTGGGGTTGTTTAACGTGTACCCTAATCGGAGCACACGGACCTACAGCATTTTCGCGTCCACCAAAAATGCAGCCGCCACCGCCGTGGTTGGATGCCGTCACCTAAGGTCAGCAGCAGACGAGTACCTTAGCCAATAGACCACCGCGGTGAGGCTGGCCTTAAGAGAATAGGCGCAGTATGCTAGTGCCTGTTGTAGCGGGTGATCGGCTATAAGATACGAAGCCATTATGATAACCACGTGTTCTGACGCCCGCTGGCGAAAGGCACTTGTACCACGCGTTATTACGACAGTATTTCATGTTACACTGTGAAGTACCTATGAGAGGTGCATGCGTTTGTACAGTGTGAAAGCTACTTTCAATGCATTTTAGAGCAGAGGAAGTTCTTATCACTGTATTTGCAAGCAGACGTGTGTGGTAGAACATCCCCTTGCCACTAAAATAACCAGGCTTCCAACCCGACGCAGACCCACAGACCTTCGTTTGGTCGCCACTCTGACCAAGTATTTTTTTTATAATTAGTTTTATTTGCACCATTCTCAATCTTTAGCTCACGCTTAACATAATTATTGTTCACTCACAAGCGCCGATGCCGGAATTTACGCTTCTCACGCAGAAGATACATGAGAGTCCCTTCTGCATATCACTGACTCGGCACAGCAACGCCTGGTAATCTCACGCGCATTGGAGGCCGCTGTCCCAAGGGATCCCCGCCGACCTTCTCTAAGTATAGCGTAACCTCTTTGGGAGTAATAAAGTTTTTACCATCTGCGAAAGGGCCTCTTTGACCAACCGACCAATCGCTGCAGGCCCAGTACGTGCACTACGTATGCACATATTCTCAACCACGCAGTCTGTAAAGTCCCGCAGTCTGTGGTGGTAAAGTCCCGCAGTATATGAGCTCCGACCGACCGACCGGCCGAGGACGCGCACACGGGAAGCCTGCTTTGTAAGAATACCCTATCTTCTTCGCTGAAGGCTAAGGACGCGCGCACATATGCACAACCAGGCAGTCTGGAGGGTGCTGTGGTCGCCGAGTCCCACGGTATAAGTACTCCAATCGACCGACAGATGGCGTGCACACGGGAAGCTTGCTTCATACGGGTACCTAACCTTCTTCGCTGCAGGCCCAGCGCGTCCACAACGCGTGCACATAGGCAAAGCCACGCAGTCTGTAGGGTGCTGTGGTCGTCGAGTCCCACGGTATAAGTACTCCAATTAACCGACAGATGACGTGCACACGGAAAGCCTGCTTCATACGAGTACCCGACCTTCTTCACTGCAGGCCCAGAACGTGCACCACATGTGCACATATCCACAACCACGCAGTCCGGAGTGTGTGGTAGTGGTGTGCTTTTTGTAGTGGGTGACTGGCTTTAAACTACGAAGCCATGACGATCCCATGTTCTGATGCCCCATGGCAATGTATACGCTTGTACCACGCATTCTTACTGCGATATTCCATGTTAGATTTTGACGCATGTATACAGGGCGCGTGTGTTTGTAAAACATTCAAGTTACTTTCACTGCATTTGCAAGCAGAGATAGTTATTATCGCTGTGTTCGCAAGCAGACTCTGCTTTTGAATCCTCCATGGCTGTATGGAATCCTCCATGGCTGTATGGAATCCTCCATGACTGTCATCCGCTTGGTACGCAAGCTACCCAGGTTTATCCCCACTAAGAGCCAGAAGTTTTAAAATAATATTTATTTCATTTGAAATTTTCTCGACTTTTCGGGTTTTTCGGTCGTGCAAAAGGCTGCTTTTTCGCTCACAACCAACGATTTCTGTGAACCGAGCTCGTTAACGCTATCACGTAAATGAGCACTGTGTATATAATGTGTATATTGATTGATTTGTGGGGTTTAACGTCCCAAAACCACCATATGATTATGAGAGACGCCGTAGTGGAGGGCTCCGGAAATTTTGACCACCTGGGGTTCTTTAACGTGCACCCAAATCTGAGTACACGGGCCTACAACATTTCCGCCTCCATCGGAAATGCAGCCGCCGCAGCCGGGATTCAAACCCGCGACCTGTGGGTCAGCAGTCGAGTACCTTAGCCACTAGATATAATGTGTATATGATACACAACAAAGTGGTCACGTCTTTACACAACGGTAGAGGAATGTGCACGGAAGGTTCACGAGTTTTTCCTGTCTTCTCCAACAAAGCTGCCAATGACTGGCAGCGATTATTCAAAAGTATGCTTACGGCGTCACAGCGTTTTAAGGGAAGCGTCAGTTCGAGACAGGCGCGCCCCTGGCGAGCGTCAGCCGAAATAAGTGATAGCGGACCACTCACCAGCCGTTATAAGCGAACAACCCCGAGTAGAAGGAGAGCGCAATTTTGGTGACGTCAGTCTCGGTGTTCTCGAAGTTGAAGTGCTCGGTGTGTCCTGGGAAAAAGACAGAGAAAAAAAAACTGTTATTGCACGACCTGCATTCGACGCGTCTGCGCTTACACGTGCAATTATTGCATTAAACGACCAATACAGATTGAATAAATGAGTACATAAATAAATGCTAAAAATACTGAAATAGATTGCACTGCACCTTGATGCTGAGACAAAGAACACTCAAGAAAAATACTCGTACAAATTACATTCAGAATATCCAAGAACATTAAGCACGGAATGAATTTCGCGCCCCTGCTCGCCGTTGTAAGTGTTGCTTCTTGTGTTACATTATTTTTGTTGTAGTTGATGGCTATGTGCAATCAACTAGACCTAACCTAAACTCTTCCGAGTAGTACAGAATGCCACCAACGCGCGACGTAATGACCTCGGCCTACGATCTGTCCTCCGTACCCACACACATTGAATGAAGTCGCTGACGTGGGGTATGTTAATTATACAGCGCTTCCATCCCACAGACGAGAGGAGATACATGCGCGTTAAGAAATTATGGCGTGGAGCTCGTACAAACAACCTGAGCGAAGGTGAGTCGTCCAACCACACCCAAAAGCACAAACACAAGCAAAAGAACACACACACACACACACACACACACACACACACACACACACACACACACACACACACACACACACACTCACTCACTCACTCTTTAGCGGGCTAAAGCACTGTGTTGCTACAAGCGCTTCAAAACAGGCATCGCGTTGTAATAAGGTGGCGTACTAAAAGGTCACGCTAAATGGATATGCAAGACACCGATAAGTAAGCGTGGTACGTTGGCCTTCCCGGGAACGTCTTCCGAAGGAAAAATTAAGAACGTCCTTTCGCTGTCATTTTTAACGCGAAAGCGTTAAAAGATGAATTGCCAGTGTCGGTGTCTTCGGTTGTGAGCAAAAAAAAAAAAAAAACAGCGTCGACCGTGAGCGACAGTTTGAGGTAGATGCAATAAAGTCCAAACCTCATAAGCGCGAAAATGCACGCGACAGCGACGAGCGACGCGACGTGAATCGGCGTCGCGCGATCAGTCGCTAGCGCAGGCAAACCTCATTCACGCGACGGCTACGGCGAGCGAATTCCACTGTTGCTGGCATGAGGCCGTCTACTCGCACCAAGAAAACCACGTAGCGAGCGGTATGCAAATTAAAAATAAGATATGTTGTTCTGTAATGGAACGGAAAGTGTTTATGAATGCCTTGCAGCACTTTTTTATGTGCACATGCGTAATAAACACTGCGTTATTTCTTGTTGCGCATACGTGACTCGGGCAGGGTCACGTGCACCTATGTAGTCTTCGTCTTTTCCGGTGTTTCGCTATTGGCTGCCTGAGCCCAGCACTTCCGGGCGATGAGCGATGGTTTCCAAATCTGGAGAACCAAGCGATCGCGCGAAAACGAGCACGCGACACGTCGCGCGAACGCCCTGTTTCGTCGCTCATAGCGTCGCTCGTCGCTGTCGCGTGCATTTTCGCGCTTATGGAGTTTGGGCTTAAAGATGGCAGCCGGGTAGGGAGAAAAGGATGTTCGTACTTTGGCTTTCCTTGCGACACACTTCAGCTCAACGCCATGAATCGAGAATCGAAGGCAGGTTATAAAGATACGGAACGCGACAGAGTGTGTACGTGTGTGTCAACGTTTTTTTACTCCTTTCTTCTTGCACGTGCGTGGTCCATAGCAATGGACATTCACAGTGTGAGTTGTCTCCCACGTACCTCTAGCTCCTCTGGTCCGCGAGAACCTCGAGCGGACATTCGCGCGCGCCTCGAGACCTCCACTATCATCACGTGACTGTCATGCCAGAAGTCGCGCGCGCCTCGAGACCCCCACCTTTATCACGTGACTGTCATGCCAGAAATCACGCGCGCCTCGGCACCTCCATCTTTATCACGTGACTGTCATGCCAGAAGTCGCGCGTGCCTCGAGACCTCTACTTTTATCACGTGACTGTCATGCCAGAAGTCGCGCGCGCCTCCAGAACTCCACCTTTATCACGTGACTGTCATGCCAGAAGTAACGCGCGCCTCGAGACCTCTACTTTTATCACGTGACTGTCATGCCAGAATTACGTTGGGAAGTGTAGACAGCGTGCCGCTCCTTGCCGCGCAGAGGCGCATGTTTTCTCCGTTGCTTGTCACCAGGGGCGTAAGCAAAATTCCTTGATTCCAGGGAGAAAAGGACCTCCTCGAAATGGCCATTTTTCGCTCCATTTGCCACGGCGAAAAACATTTCGGGGGGGGGGGGGGAGAGGAGATGGCTCGAGCCCCGTGTGCCGTCCCCTGGCTACGCCACTGATCGTTTCTGTATGTCGATGAGCTCGGTTTAAGCGCGGTCAGCTACATCAGTTTTAGCTGGGTGATTTGGATCAGTACACTTGGAAGGGGGAACCAGCGATCTATGAAGGAGCAGCGGCAATAAAGTGTCGCAACCAGTGAGGTCGAGCTCTGGCCTTAGAACTAGAAAGATCGCGATGCTTGCATCAAGTCGAGTAAGGCTTGAAACGGCGAAGTTGGACGATTCTGAAGGCAAATCAGGTTGCTTCTAAGCTGTTGCAATGCGTTTTAGCTCAATAACACTATGAATTGTTTCTGGGTCTATTCCCAGCACCGGAGGTTTGACTTATTCCTTTCATTCGATTTGTACCCACAGATATCCAACGACACAGAGAAGAGCGGAAAAAAGCAAGCCAGCGACTGCTACCTAGAGGGGCACAACACCTGCTTACTCTTCCCGGAAGAAGGAAGACAGCACATAAGAAGACAAGATGAGAGGTAGGCTAGACTATATACAGTCACATACACGACACGAATGTGCGAACTCCCGAAACAGAAACCATAGCGCCGAAACCGAGCGTTCACACATGCGATAGATGTGAACGCGCACGTCGTCGTTGGCGTAGGGCTTAAATCAACTCGGAGTGTTCTCGTATAGCTGCCAAAGCCCTCCCCGTTCCTATATTCTCTCGTTGTATGCGCCTCTGAAGCACTCCGCACAGGTGCTTGAGAGAAGCTGAAACGTGCGGCCTCTGTGTTTGTCACTGGAGTAATTACAACGTCTTATTATAGCTTCTCTCAATTACTGGTTACTTCTGTGTATAAACATTAATTTGGTGTCGCACCCGTCGGTTGCCATCTTAATATTTAGCGGACCGCCGGTGAGTATAGCAAGACTTGCTCAATTTTTGTGGCACATAACTTTTTTTGACAATAACTTTTTGTACACCCTTGTACACACTAAAATAGCCTGCCTAAGCAGTGACGCTGTTAAACGTTTATTAAAGAGAGTTTATACCCTCGCACACATGAACCAGCAGCGCATGCATAACTTGGCTATTTTAACCGTGGCAAAGCGGTACTAACTCACTGCAATATATTACAAACACACGAAAATATTAAGGCAACCTACATCAGCAGTGTACGAATGCAAATTGTTTATCTTTCAGAACATAAAAAAAAACGAGGGATCACCCAAGCAGAAAACATTGCGCCGTTTCTTGAAGTCTATAGGGCTTGGCTAATTTCAAACTAGTTTCTATTGCTTATTTCGGAAGAGTTCTTTACTGACTTGAAATAAGGGATTACGCCATAAAACGCCCATATCTCAATGAGGCACACAATGGTGGAGGGTTCGGGAAGTTTCGTCCACCTGGTGTTTTTTTTTTATCATGCACCTAAATTTAAGCACCCGGGCCTCTAGCGATTTGCAGCGAGATTCGATCGAGCGACCTTCGCGAAGTGGCAAGTTCCCACCAGTGACTATGGGGACATGCGAGACAAGAAATCATTCTGTCTTCGTTACCTAATCACTCATGCCTTCTAATTAGGCTTGTGCTGTCCACTATCTTTGCTGAACATCACGAAAACCGCATAAACTGACGTTCCGGGATCCAGAGCGCCCTGAAACACGGGTGGCGACACTTTTCGTCTTTTGTTTTCGTTTCACACCGATGCCGAATCTTTTCCCAGATCATAAACGAACACGCAGCTGTCGGAAGTGAAAAAGAACAAATATACAAACGAAAAGGCACAGGGCGACGAACCGGAAACGGCCACGTAACGACCGAACTGTGAGCAGGTGAAAGCGTTATGGCAGGAAGGGCCTGTCGGGCCGGTGACCCTTTCAGCCGCTACGAGGCGCGAGTGTGTTTGCATGCGACGATTGTGCAGCTTCAGTGAGCACGAGCGCGCATGCGCGACATCGTTAAGCCACACTTGCGCCAAAGCAGTCGAAAGAGACGCGAAAGACAATAGAGGGCGCGCAGGCAGAAACAAACGGGCAGTTAGGCTTAGCACAAGTGTACCACAACTGGGTCCTGTAGAAACACACGCGCAAGAATGTAGGCCCTACCATTTCACACGTACACACCCCGCTAGGCCCTACGGAAACGGACGCGCTGCATCCCAAGGAAACACACAAAAAAATACATTCATATACGACATTTGGCGACAGAGGAGTGCACACACGCGACTTGGTTTAATGCAACCGAAACACACGCTCGACTTGGCCCAACAGAAACGCAGACACATACGCAGGCAGACCTTGGGCAAACACAGGCGTGAACACTTACGAGTGACAGAAACACACAACTAGGGCCAACAAGAACCCACACTTATTCGCGCAACTAGGCCCGCCAAAAAACAGACAAGCCACCTGGCTCAATGCGATAGCGACGCGAATAGACTCAGGTAGACATAACAGAAACGCGGACATAAAAGCAACCTGGGTCAACAGAAACACAAACGCACACAGCCAGGCACAACAGAAAACACTCGCATAAAGAAGTAAGCAGAACAGAAACTTGCCAACTAGGCCAAGAACAACACACACACACACACACACACACACACACACACACACACACACACACACACACACACACACACACACACACACACGCGCACGCACGCACACAACACTTCCTCCAACAAAGAAATAATCCGCACAAGGAAGCAACTAAACACAAGAGAAGTTCCATTCAAAACAGGATGCGCATTCAGGCATGCAGAGCAGCGAGCGCTGCTGTCTCATAGAGAGGGAGGTCATAGTAGTAGTGGCGATGACAATTGCGAGGCGAATGGGAACGCTGCCCCAGCTAATACAAAAAAGTGTAAGCGTGTGGGAGTTCGCAATTGTATGCAGCGACTCTGGCAAGCACTCGAGGACAGCACGCGCGTAAGAGGTTACGCGACAACGTCTAACGAGCAGCACAAAAGCGGTGCAGCTTGTTCAGGAGCGACAGGCTAAGAAGAGTCCGACAATGTCGAGAGAGCCGCGCCTCAACGAGACAACGCCTCGGCCCCTGTCACTCACACAGAGAAGCATGCAAAGTGGCACCGATCCTCACGGAGAACGTGGAACAAGCACGGAAGTCGAATCGTATGCTTCATGTATTTGTGTAAGAAGGGAGATACGAATTTGGATGCCTTAAATGGCAGGCACATTATGCAAAGTGGCAAATCGAAAGCAGTTTTTGGATATACGGGATAGAATTTCGTGCCGAATTACGGAGAAAGAGGCGCAATGATGTTAACTACAGGTCTTCCAAAAAGCGGCCAATGGGACAGAAATAACCCCCAGAACATTCTTATGCAGAGTGCAACTTTTTGTCAAACTGATCAAACACATACTCGGACACAAAAGCTTCAGTAGTCAATATTGCTTATTGCTAAAGAATGAAATGTTTTTTAATTATACGGAAAGAAAATTTCTTGAAACACCAGGAGAAATATCTCCTGGTCTTCGGGCCACAATCATACGTGTAAACAAGCGTAAAGAGACTGCACTAAATAGATTCGATAACACTCGTACACTGCTGTTACTAGCAGTCATAGCAACATTATGGCACCTCACACCACAACCAGCAACAACAAATAGCACCAGAACCAGTACGCTCACTAACTGCACTATGGACACAAGGATAAAAAACATAAGTAAACTTGCACGGGCCCCTGTATTTTAATAGAGCATGAGTCCGTTTCGCAAGGTTGTCTGCCAGTCACTCTCCGGTAATCCCGAGCGGTGCGTCGGTTGACGTCACCCTTATAGAAAGACTGTTCCAGCTGTCGCCCCTGCTTCAGCACAGACAAGCGCCATCCCCCTTTATTCTCCTGTGATGCCCTCTATACCGCGTTTCCTAGGGAGACGGATCTTCGTGGGGAGAGTGTGGACAACTTAGCTCACCACAACAAAAAGCCTCTGAAATCGAAAGGCATGCAGATGTTTTGAGACAACAATTCACGACTTTCTCACCAGAGGAAGGGCGCATGCACCAGGACATAGTGTCAAAGTCGGATTTGCCCGTGTTCGAGAGAGACCTGAGTGATATTTTTAACACTTTAGAACTTCTCCGTGTCGGGCTCGCCATCTTGTTAACTCTGATTGGCTCGCGGGGTTCTTACAGACTCTCCGATTGGCTAAAATGCCGCACTACAGAAACACACAAGATGGCGGAATTTGAGTATCCGGAATAACACCCCGTGTGAGCCTTTGGCTTGTGTATTGCTTTATTTGCGCTGTTTCCACCCGATTCAAATGGGTAGCCTATTTTAAACCTGTTTTCACCTCAGTGTGCTTGTAACGAGCTCATAGTTCGACGTAGGTAACGGCGCCGCCTGGCGGCGATTCGATAAGCACCTGCAAGCGACGATCACCCGCATTCGAGACGCTGGCACAAATCACGTACTCCAGCTGCTGCAGCTTTGACGGCGCGCCCGCCAACGGCCTGATTTACGACCATCTTTTTACCGTACGTACTTGTCAGTGCCGCTTGTCACGTAACGAAAGCCAGATACATTTATGACGTCCCCACTATTGCCCGCAAGCATGCCAGGGTGTACAGAGGAACAATAGCGAGCGTAAGTTACAGAAACATTCATTAGTGTAACACATTCATTTCAAGAAGAACGAGGGCTTAAGGAGCAGTCTTTTTAGTGCACTTAGTCGACATAGAAATAAACTCGAACATTAGAAAAACCACACCAGTGAAGTAACATAGGACATGCTAACTATAATAAAAAATATATTCAGTACAAGCTGTACACTAGCATAACAGTGATTTTTAAGTCCCTATGGAAGCCGTTGTGAATATAAAACAAGGTGTTAAAGAGTCTGCGACACCTAATGTAAGTAAGCACTGCGTACAGCTAGGTACTGCTGCATCTGTGTTGCTCAAGTTTTCTAGGAAGTAATGTATTGTCTGATATGACTGGGTGGTTCCCCAGCTTTATTTTTCAAGCCCGTATTATATATGGCTGTACTTAACTGTCTTCGTCACTGTGATCAAACCGAATGAGCTTCGACATTCTACTCACCGTAGCAGAGCTGCACGATTCCGGTGATGATGATGGTGGCCAGGGCAATCAACTTGCCGTAGGTGAAGAAATCTTGGACACGCGTTGACCACTTGACGTCCCAGCAGTTGACGAAGGTCAGTAGTGCTGCATTAGAAAAGAAGTGCGACCACGTTCAAGCTGGAGCTCCCGACTGATGAACTGTCAAATATCGTGAACCATCTCGGGGAAGATAAATACTAGAATTTCACAAATGTTTGTATTCTTCATGGCGCTTTGCACCTTTTTAATGACTTGATTACCAAGCAAAATCGTTAGACGCGGAGGCTCAAAACACGTTACGTGTGTGATGCGCGAATCGTATGATCTCAGGGATTGGTCGAATATAAGTGGCGCCGTCGACAGGACGGGTGCAACCAGTCCAGTGGGCTGACCCTCGAGATAGTTGAATATTGAACTACGATTTGCTGCTGGGAGACGGAGTCACATGGTGCATGAAAACTCGAACTTTAAGCCTACACATATTTTGTTAGGCGGTTAAAACTGCAAGCGACATTAAGATGAATAGTACGGTGTTCCAGAACGGAGCTCAGGCTTTTCACTACTTTCAGCACACCCAGGAGTCCCACTTCAGTCGCTCGACTTTGGAACCATCATCGGCATTTTAGACTGTCGCATTAACCTTTGTGTTTTGAACAATGAACTGAAACTGAAGAAAGAAACCTTGCACAGTAGTCGCGAAAAAAAACGTCCCATTAAAAGGTGTGCTAGTTAATTTTTATACCTAGAACTACCATGGCTCCCAAAAACGACAAAAGTACAACCGACGTCAGGTTCGTACGTGTTGTCAGTGCCTGTCTGGCAAAAATCGCACCAACTGTCCCGTTAATTGTGTATATGGTCTTTGAGCCCACCGAGACTTGAATATTAGAAACGGAGTGCTTCAACGCTATACAGCCTTGAAAACCTGCGAAAAAACTCTTTAATGTCGTCTCTGCTATGCGCTATTGGCAACAAATATATACACAAACACACGTACACGAATGTAGGTGAGCCGCAATCATCATCATCAGCCTGACTACGTCCACTGCAGGACAAAGGCCTCTCCCATGTTCCGCCAGTCAACTCGGTCGTGAGCTTGCTGCTGCCAATTTATACCCGCAAACTTCTTAATCACATCTGCCCACCTAACCTTCTGTCTCTCCCTAACCCGCTTACCTTCTCTGGGAATCCATTTAGTTACCCTTAATGGCCAGTGGTTATCCTGTCTATGCGCTACAGGATCACATCCTCTAGCGCATAGACAGATGCGCGATCACATCGAAGTATATTACAGGTAGCTCTGACCCGCTTTAATGACAGCTGAGCAGTGTGGACAGCTTGGCGTTTTCTTGCTTTGTGCGACTCCAAGGAGCTCATTGGTGTTTGGCCCCTTGCGTCACTTGACTCGGTCATCTTTTTAAGGTACGAGAAGTTACATTTGCCTAGCGTGTGAGTGTGTGTGTGCAGCCGCATTTGTGTTTGCGTGTTTATTACACGTACAGGTGTGTTTTTTTCTTGGTGCACCTTTGTGGGAGGTGGGTGGCCGTGTTAAGCTTATTCCTTTATAAACTGAAGGCCGAAATAATGAGTCACGGTCCACTGCGGTTATTATATATATAACTGGTACTGGTGAATTTCAGAAACCCAGAGAGATTTCAGAAACCCGAACCTTTGCATCACATGCACGCACTAAAACAACCTCGGGTCTAAACAAAGCTTCCCGCCATGGTGGTTTAGTCGCTATGATGCTCGACTGCACACCCGAAAGCCTCAGGAATTAATGCCGGCGACAGTTACATTTAGATACAGGTGAACTACTCAAACCACGAGTACTTAGATTTAGATACACATTAGAGAACCCCAGGTGATCAACATTTTCGGCGCCCTTCCCCACCGTGTCTCTCATAAGCATATCATGGTTTATGGGACATAAAATTCTCACAATTACTGTATTAATCTAAAAGGAGGTTATTGTTCTAGTGCACCTCGCTGAAATGCGTGCCCCAGACGGGACATTTGTTTAGCACATTTAACACACACACACAGGCAAAATTACATCGACTCTCAGCTAGAGTATAGAACCTTTTTGATTTCTTCCTTTTCAACACCATTAGCCCCGTCAGCTGTTTTGCCGGGGCCATCGTCATTTGCACCCCCCCCCCCCCCCCCCGACGAAGCAGCTTTTCTCAAATAACTTCTGGCAGAGATCCACTACGCCAAACGTGGGAAGTAGACGACGCGTCACGTGGGAAGAGAGTAGACGACGTCTGCCAGGCAAAGTGACGAGGCGCGCCTGCTCGTCTGGTTCGCTCATCTCGGTGCACGCCATCACCCACCCTCCGCTCCCCTTTAAAAGTCTCCCGGCGGTCTCCGTCAGCGGTACGCTTAATTCCGTCTTCTAATCTCAGCTGATCAGCGCGCCGGCTAGAAGCGTATTTACTTTTGTTTCGCTCACCCTCAAATCCACGCCACACCAATCTTCGAGGGGAGAGACCGAGCAAGAACGAGAAAGGTCGACCTGCCGCCGGTGGGGTGCGTCGTCGTCTGCTACATAGTCTAGCACACGACGCCCGAGACGGCGAGGCAACCGCTCACTTTTTTTTCCTTCTTTTTGCACACAGACAGCAACGCCGAGTTACCAGTGACCGAAGGGTTTGAAGCGGAGGCCACGAAACCGGCTTTGCATCATCGCATTTGACAGCAGCTTGTTGTGGAGACCCCCGTCTCGTGCATAATGAAGTGTGCCACTTGCTTGTTTTCTTGTGCTAGTGTTTATTTTCCCATCGTTTCAACTTATAAGCAGAAGATTCTAACACCGCGATGGCATGGTCCGTTCAGAGACGAGACTTTGGTCGGACGGACTTACAGCTGTGAAAAATACAAACTTCGCAACGCCGTCCACGGATGAATGGCGTTTCCTGGTGCTAGTTTCGAAAGGCGGAGTCTCGATCTTCGGGGGGCCGGTTTGCGCGCGGCTCCGGTCAAGCGTGGTTCGTCAGTGGTCAGTAACATCCGACGTCCGCAACAACGTGACTGGCCTCACGCTTTGAGTGTGATTGAACGTCAGAGACTTGACTGAAGAGACACGAGTGGGGCACGGAAGTGGATGTGGCGCCTGAATGTGGATGCGCATGCAAATCGCACGAACCGAAACCAGTCCCGAATGGCTTGTACTGGCACAACAAGCAAAACAAATAAAGGAAGAAGTGCGCATCAGCCGTCTTTGAGAGGAGTGACGCTTCGGTGCGGCTGGCAGGTCCTGTAGCATCTGAGACAAGAGAAAACCTTTTTATGAACACTTCCAGGTATATATATATATATATATATATATATATATATATATATATATATATATATATATATATATATAATATATATATATATATAAAGTGTGGGCATTTGTTACTTGCATCGTCCTCATCCCTGCATGATCACAATCACCATCATCCGCTTGTCTCTGTCCTCATTGCCACTCTGGTTCATCATCATCGTCATCGTCTGTGTACTGGCTCTGCCCGTTCGTTTTGCGAGGTCTTTCCTCATTACCTCATGTCAACCGCTGTCGCAACCCAGACTACCAGGACTTCATACGATATATATATATAGTGGCTAAGGTACTCGGTTTCTGACCCGTAGGTCGCGGGATCGAATCTCGGCTGCGGCGGCTGCATTTCCGATGGAGGCGGAAATGTTGTAGGCCCGTGTGCTCAGATTTGGGTGCACGTTAAAGAACCCCAGGTGGTCAAAATTTCCGGAGCCCTCCACTACGGCGTCTCTCATAAGCATATGGTGGTTTTGGGACGTTGAACCCCACATATTAATAATTAATTAATTAATTAATTAATTAATTATCAAGGGAGCGTAATCTAACAGTGGAAGTCAACCAGCCATGACTCGTTATTTCGTTTGGCGATAGATGACGCTGAAAGCGTGTTTGCATACTTTCGATGTCGTTTGATGAGGCTGTAGTAAGCCCCCCCCCCCCCCCCCCCGCAGAGAGCTCCTACGCGCTCACGTGTTCCCTTTCATAAAGAACGACAGTGTACGATGATTGCTACGAAATCAACGTTGGCCGTCGATAAGCTTATCCGCGGCAATGAGTGTAGGCATTCATAGATGCAGCATCGAACATTCTAGCTTCATCACTGGTGGTCGCGTTCGTTCGAGAATAAACTCAACTGCTTGCGTTTGCACGCTCAAGCACAACAGACGATGATGAAGCAGTTTCAAATGCGCTAGACAGTTAGCGCCAGACATTTTCGCGCGGACTGCGCCGTGTCAACATGTGCGACAGGCTGGCAGCATTACACACAAAAAGAAGCATGCTTGGCGGCATGCTCTACAAAGTTTGGGCAAACAGGAAACTAATAGAATCATCTGGGGCTGTTAAAGATTATAGACCGACGATGAAGACGATGGCAATGATTACGTTTACAAGATATGATGCTTAGAACAAGATTACGTCTTGTATGTCGTGCGCTCTGATGCACAAAATCGCGTTATCGACTCTATGCAGACCGATGACGCCAACAGGTCCGACAGTAAATATCTTCTTATTGACCTTTCATAGAGCTCCTACTCCGAGAAGCCGCGCGTCACGTGATCGGGTAACGCTATACGTCTCAGAGGGCATTTCGTCCGGTGGCGGGCCCGGCCGCTAGGAGGCGCTAGCTGTCACCGGAAATGAGGCTCAAGTATACTGCGCCACGACAGCCGTATACGATGGCTGTAGACAGCGTGCTCCTCTAAGTGCAGCACATCGGTAACCGAGTCAGTCTGCGGCGTAAGAAAGTAGGCCGAAGGCTCAATGTCAAAAAACATACCTGTACGGCATATGTAAGAGAAATAAGTTCTGAAGCCTGTTCTGACGGAACTTTCGACGCATACAACCGAGTGCTTATGCGTCCGCGATATGCTGCAACGAAGATCAAGGTTTACGCGACAGAGTTACTGCGCAGCTTTGCCACATGGTCAGGTGAAAAGACTGCGGCCACGAAGGGCGACAGGTTGGCTTCACAGGAGAAATCCTTGTCAAATGTATGTCAGCCTCAGTAGCTGATACGTAAAACACCACGAAACTGTACATTAGCGAGTTTTCACGCCATATAGCTTGTATAGCTAAAACAGCTTGCACATTCGTAGGCGATACGACAAGTGCATGAATTACGCAATCAAAACTGTAAATAAAGTGTACATCAGTCAGTGCCACTAGTAGCCATGACAGCGAGTGTGGCACACTCTTTATGAGCCTGTATATGGCGTCACGTAGCGCGTGAACTTATTACGAGTTGTAGGCTGAACACATTAGGTTGTTTACGAGGGACTATTGGTCAGCTGCCAGCTCGTAATAAGTCCAAGTGCTACGTGACGCCATACAGACTCATAAAGAGGGTGCCACACTCGCCACCATGGCTACTAGTGGCGCTGACTGACACTCCCATGTTCAATTCAAATATATATATACCCAATAAAGTGGCTGGGGGGATTTCCGCCATGGTAGCTCAGTGTTACAGCGTCGAACACGTTAATAGAAGGTCGCAGGTTCGGTTTCTGTGCAGGGAAGGTTATCTTTTCACCCACTTTTCTTTTTTCACATTTAAATTACAATTTGGTCTAATAACATCGCCTATACTATCCTTGGTATTATTATCTTTGATATATATATATATATATATATATATTATATATATATATATATATATAATATATATATATATATATATATATATATATATATATATATATATATATATATTATATATATATATATATATTATATATATATATATATATATATATATATATCTCTTGTGTGTGTGTGTGTGTGTTGACAGAAAATGACAGCGATTAAACGAAAATACATAGACCACAAGACGGTAGACAACTAAACAAACTGGAAAGTGTGCCGAAAGAACGCTTATGAGCGTACAGATGTTCCCGCTGCCTTTTTACTGCTTTTATTTCTAAATATCTTTTCTGTTACACACACAGAATGGAGCCCGTACTTCACGTCGAATGCCCGCCGCAGCAGCAGCT
This sequence comes from Rhipicephalus microplus, assembly GCF_013339725.1. Classification (NCBI taxonomy): domain Eukaryota; kingdom Metazoa; phylum Arthropoda; class Arachnida; order Ixodida; family Ixodidae; genus Rhipicephalus; species Rhipicephalus microplus. The sequence goes on from NC_051167.1 coordinate 167,370,666, forward strand.
GCTGCTGCTTCGCCCAAAGCGCGTACACACGTACTACTTGCACTGAGAGCTCCATAGAGCGATGGGCGTTTCGATTCGGGGCTCGTCATATGGATAGGTATACGTGAACGAGCTGAAAAAAAAAAAGTGCTGCTTTCGCGTGGTTCGTCAATCCACGCACTCGAAGCCAGGCTGAAACTCGCGTATTCCAATCCAATCGTTCCATATCTCCTTAACATAACCCCTTTAAGCAAGAATCGTCATGTACTGTCTATGAGACATGTCGAATTCCCATACCATAACTCGAAGGGACTGGATATTACATTCCAAGAAACGAGATGAAGCAGTATGCTGTTTCGTGTGAGCTTCAGTCCCTATATTTAGTTAGCATGTGATGAAATATTTGATTAATCTGAACTCTGTCACGTTTTCATTTTCACATTAAAAAGAAAGATATCCCACGGTGCAAATGCGCGTGCCATTGCTTTTTGGTCACATTCATACCGAGACAAGAAAAGCAGTACCCTTGATGTTAGTTCAGGAGCGTGGCACGTCGAACGACCCGTCTATCATCATAGTGCCTTGACCGAAGTGATGGCCTACAGTAATACACAGCGCAGCACCAAACTTAGGTCACGCCATATTAACTATTCGTAAATTTCAATTCGTGCAATCAGCAATGTATATTGTTCTTTTTTTTCCCCACAAGTTGACACAACTGGCATAAAAGAGTTGTGTATACCAACGTAGCCGCCACCACTGAATTGGATAATTCCAACGAAAGGATCTACATATTTCTCATTTAGGTATATGCCGCACACTTTAATTTGGATACTGCGAGAACTTATGGAATTACGAGAGCAGCACTTTGAACGTTTTAGTTGGAAGCTCCAAATCCCAGCACGAGGCGATAAGGTCTGATGGTTTCATATCCTCCAATGGCTGTTTTAAGTGTTGACGCGGTAACATGAATGGTTTGGGTCTAGGCCTACTCAGTTACGGAAAGTGTAGCTTGGAACGACAGAAACTTAAGAACCACCTGACTTCACGAACGGTTATGAAAGGACAGCGCGAGACCGTGCTGTGTAGCCTCTATCTGACTATTTATCCATTTCTTTCCTACTCTTATTCTTTTCTCTCTATCTCTTTCCTTTTTATTATTCCCTCTTTTTCCCACCCCATGTGTAGGGTAGCCAACTGAGCCAAGCTTGGTTAATCTCCCTACCTTTCCTCTCTATTACTCTCTCTCTCTCTCTCAGCGATAGCTGAAGAAACGAAAGTGAGAATAGATAGAGAGTGGCGCTCGCGCTGTTTCGTTATCTCGTTTTATGTCCATGTATGTTCATACACACACGCATGGACATATACCGACAGAAGTCCCTCGCTTGTATTATTATCCCAACAGAGTCACGATAATGAAAGCACAGAGTAGATAGAAACTTGAAGTGATGATAAAACAGTTTAGCGGAGAGTGCGACCGGAGCCAAAGTTTCTACAAGCGTCGATTGTCTATACGTGGTCCAGTGGTACAATGCAGCCCTTAACGAAGTCTCTCACAAAGATCATACAAGTGAACTTGCAGTCCACACTTGTAGAAGTTCTTTTTATCGTCATTGACGAAGTCCCTCCCGAAGTCTCTACAAGTGAACTTGTAGTTCGCATGTAGAAGCTCACTCGCAGTCCGTGAAGAAGTCCCACACAAAGTTTACCCAAATATACTTTCACTCTACTTGTACAAGTTCAGTCCTCGACGAAGACCGTCACGACGATTTTACAGATGAACTTGCAGTCCAGTTGGAGTCTTTCATAATCATGTGGTGGTTTCGGGACGTTAAACCACGTATAAAAGTATACTATTATTTCAATCAGTTGTAAAAGTTCACTTGTCTTCAATTGACGAAGGCCCTCACAAAGTTCATACAAGTGGACGTGTAGCCCATTTGTAGAAATTCACTTGTAGTCTTTGACGAAGTTTCTCACGAAGTGTCTACAGGTGTTCTTGTCTTCGTCAGGGCAGCTGCTGCCTCGAAGAGGACAGTCTTGTCGATATCAGGGTTCTGGCTACATTCCCCGATTCGACAACCTTTTTTTGTCACATCTTCCACGATGTCCATCTCGCAAGCACCAATAATATACAATTATCCTAGCTGTATGTGTAGACCCGACCTTAACTGGCAGGTTAGGCTCAGCCATGCATAAAGCTTTCTATACTCGGCTTCCCGACTGTCGGCGGTTGATTTTGCAATACACGTCGTGACGCGTTGTGCTTTGCTGATCTCAGTCTACATTCGGCCATCCGCTCTCTCCTTCCTTTCCCTCTTTCTCCACAGCTGCAACGTTTGCTCCCCCAGTGTCGCGACAGCTGCGACTCGCAATCTGTCTCCCCCTACAGTTATGTAGACTGCCGCCTGCACAATCTGAATATCGCTACGATTGAGTGGAAGCTGTACAAGAGGGACGCTTTTTGCTCATATTTTCCCGTTGCTCAAATGAAACAGAGCTCCGCCTAATGTCACAAGATACATGAGACGACGTTCCTAAATGTTTCCACATCAATTACCATTTCGCGCGAGCTCACTGACATAGATCGAACGTCGCAGTCGGCGCAAATAGCTTTCAAAACAGCAGATCTGAGGAAAAATATGCGTTTTACATTACCACACGACTGCATTAGGTCTAACAGCCCATATGATCAACGCGTTTTCTCAGCACGCCGGAAATCTAAATTCAAGGATGGATGCCACAGTGGTGGGAATATTCTGTTGTTGCTTGTGTCTCGTGGTCACAAAATTTTCGATGCCGGCTGTAAGTACGGCGTTAATGTCGTTATCGCTTCGAGATACTTGCGTTTTCCCTGGGCCATTTCTGCCATTTTGATGTTTTAAGGTTATGAAATAATTTCTCTTGAGCAAACACACCACTGTATACGCATAACTAATATATGGCCCTACCGAAGCGACGAAAAGAACAAATATCTGCAGGTATTGAAGGGGGTTTACACGATTGCGTAACTATAAAAATATATCGAGTGTTCTCATTGACCATTGGTATCAGTTTTCACGTAATGCTGCAAAGCTTACTGGCCTGGAAGAAGGCATCGCTACAATATAGCAGCCCAGAATTGCTTACTAGCCAAAATGTATTCGGCTAAGAATTAGGAAGCAATATTCTGTCTAAACTCAGTCCCATTCAATTTAGTTTTATTTGCCAGAAAAAAATAATCGGGGAGGGACACCCGGACAAAAAGCTGTCACAACAGCCAGGCGAAGGCCAAGGGTGCTTGTACATGACAATATCATATACACGAGACATGCCACGAAGTGATTTTGACATGGCATTCACATCGATATTTTAAACATATATAAATTGAACGACCTTTCCGATAAAGCGTAACGATAGTTTTACAAGATTAACATGCCTTGGACAGGCTCTAGCCGACGTTCAGATTGGTTCATTATTGTCAAAGATGACCGTATCATCCTCGACGAGATAGTGAACAATAACTCATGGCGTCAGTGTAAGTTGAGGTTATCCACAAAAGAAGAGACTGTGTAGCACTACGTGACGTCAGATGCCTAACACTATGGTAACACGCTGTTCACATCGCCTGTAAAAATGTGATCAACCGCAAGCTAATGAAGCTTACAGGCGATCGCCTGAATCGCATGTGAGGCTTGTTAGAGTTCCATATTTCGGCAGCAGTATTATGCGGGAATAGCCCCGGCGTCGTACGCTACCGCAGCAAATCAATAAACACGGACCTCGATGATGTATTGATCGCATGGCCATTTGTACAATCCGCAGTTTTGCAATGACTAATGCTCTCTCGATCGTGGGCCTGTTGGTGTTAGCCGTTTCTGATACGGCACCTGGTCTTTTCCTCAGAGTCACTGATCATTTCACGTTGTGCATTGTTGTTTGGATATGAACGAATGAATTCATGTTTCGGCACCAGCACTACAACGCGAGTCGGTAGCTTATTCTCACACCGTGGTCATTGATAGCCATGGTGCCAGTTGCGAAGGCGCGCCCTCACGCCATGCCCGCGACCAATCGGAACGGTTTTACTTCCGACAGGGTGGGAAAGGGCTCATGATCGAAAGAAAGAGAGAAAGAAAGAAATAAATCAAGAAAGAAAGAAAGAAAGAAAGGAAGAAAGAAAGAAAGAAAGAAAGAAAGGAAGAAAGAAAGAAAGAAAGAAAGAAAGAGAGAAAGAAAGAAAGAAAGAAAGAAAGAAAAGTAGGAGATCAGGCGCCCATATATATGCAAAGTCTCCATTGCCCCCATCTTCCCGATTCAAGATATATCAATTGCTAATAATTGGAACAGATTTGTAAAAGAACCATTTCTTCGATATTACCCGCCACGGTGGTCTAGTGGCTAAGGCACTCGGCTGCGGAGCCACAGGTTTCAGGATCAAATCCCGGCGGCGGCGGCCACATTTTCGATGGGGCGAAAATCCTTGAGGCCCGTATGGCTCGATTTAGACGCACGTTAAAGAACTCTAGCTGGTCGAAACTTTCAAAGACCTCTATTATGGTATCTCTCATAATCATATGGTGTTTTTTTAGGACGTTAAACCCCCAAAACTGTCAAAATACATTTCTTCGATCTGCCTCTGCGGGTCACCGCAGAGTGTACGTCGTCTGGCAAACGTCCGCGAGCACACGAGGAGAGGCGTTATCAATTCGCTTAGCGAGCCTCCCGCTGGCGGCGGCAGCACTCAAAGCACTACGCAGAGTGTTGTGTGTATACTATACCGTGGGTCCAGAGTCTACAGCGAATGGCGGTAGCTCTCTCTGATAAACGCAATCTCGGACGTTCCACGCGAGTCTTGAAAAAGAGAAAGAGAGAGAGAGATACCTCGCATTGCACCCACTGAAAGCAGGCCGGGCAGATATCGCGCCACGCGTAGGCGGGCCACATGGCTCCCTCCTTTTATCGACAAGATGGCTGGCCAGAACGTTTACAGACGCCTCTGACTTCGCGCACAAGAACACGCAGACCAGGAGCCTCACACACAAGGCCCGCGGTTCTAGCGCGCCCGCATGCCTGCATTCGACGCATGTCTATTTTTATTTCCTTAATAAGTATTTTTTTTCCATCACCCGTCTCTGTGGCCTAGTGGTTTGGACCTGTACATCCGCACAGCCACACCACACGGGCCGTGACACCTGCCGCACGCAAACCCTGCCGCACGCAAACCCCTGCCGCACGCAAACCCTGCCGCACGCAAACCCCTGCCGCACGCAAACCCCTGCCGCAAGCTCTCCGCTGGCGTGTGGCAGGTGTCCCGGCAAGTGTGATGTGGCTGTGCGGATGTACAGGCCCTAAGGTTCTCCACTCCTGACCCACAGGTCAAGGGATCGAATCCCGGCCGTTGCGGCAGCGTTCTTGATGAAGACGAAAATGCTAGACAACCATGTACTTATGTCTATAGGTGCACGTTAACGTATCCCAGGTGGTCGAAATTTTCAGAGCCCTCCTCTGCGGTGCCCCTCACCATCATATTTTGACCTTGGGGCGTTGAACTCACACAGTTATTTAGGTATTTCAATCAGACTTCACGTCGCGCAATGGACAGCTGTTCGCACCAAAAAAAAAAAAAAACTTGGGCAAGGCCGACGTACTGGTTATTCATCGGATGTTTTTGCCTACAGCGATGCTTGCAGAATAACAATACAATAAAAAAACGATGGATGAACACACAGAGTTTTAGTCATGTGACCAGATATTGCATGATGTAACGTGATTTGCAGTCACGCGAGCCGTTACGTAACGTTGCATGACTCTATCACTTGACTGGTTACGTGATTTTATGCAATCTTACATACGCGACCAGTTGTTACTTAACCACGTGATTTTAGTGCCGGGAATAGTTGCTATGTGACATTACGTGATTTTCAGTCACGTGACGGACTCATCCAACGTAGTTTTTGTTGCTAAATCTATGAAACATCCCATCTGATAGTCTAACTGTTTGTTCTATAGAATTTTCATTTGTTAGCTATATTTTCTGGTAAACTAAAGCTGCAGTGCTTGTTTTTTTTAGCTTCAGAGGTATCTCTCTAGAAGACCTGCAAACTGGTTCTTGGGCGATTTGCCCTTATGAATAAGTGCCATCAGCAAGGCGATATCATCATCATCATCATCATCATCATCAAGATGGCTATTCCTGTTGTTCACACGGAGCAACTATAAATGCTTCAAGAGTTCCGATATGACAAACGAGATCGCAAAGAATAATAATTGTAGATATTTAACGTTCAAAAACCACGATATAATAATGAAAGACGCCGTAGTGGAGGGCCCCGCAAATTTCGACCACCTGGGGTTCCTTAACGTGAACCTAAGTCTAAATAGACGGACCTCAACCGTTTTCGCTTCCATAAAAAATACGGCCGTCGTGGCCGGGATTCGATCCCGCGATCTGTGGGTGAGCGTGCTTTAGCCACTAGACTACGGGACGAGTAGATCACCATAGGGATATAATATGCGAAAAGACCCAAGAGCCACTGGTAAATACGCATGCAAGCACGCGCCGTGCCCAGGCCGCACCCCCCGAGATAAGGCAGTGCCCGGTCAAGTCTTTGCACACCACCGGGTCAGAACAAGCACTCACCGCTCACCTCAACTCGTCCGTGCGAGTTCATATAAACTCGGGCGCGTCGAGGTAAGCTGAACCCGCCACTCAACTCAGCCCGCCCTTGTCGCGTCCATGTACACGGGGCTAAGACCACTGCGCCCTATCGGCGAGTGCAAATCAGCTGCCGGGAACAACGCGTGTGGCGAGAGACGCTCAACCTCAGCGTCTCCACGCGGAGCGTGATTGTACTACGGCAGGCGGCCGGCCGTGTGAAGTGAGTGATATACATCGGTTTCTCGAATGTAACCACCACAGGAAGAACATCCACCAAACACGGACACCTCGTACCCCATACTGCAGAGACGAGAGAGGAATTGAAACTTTTGCTAGTTGACTGGCTGGTGTCATGATATCTGGGGTTTGACGTCCCGAAACCGCGATATGAGCATGTTAGACGCCGTATATAGTGATGGGCTGCGGAAATTTCGACCATCTGGTTTTCTTAAAGGGGCCTCTAAACCACACCGCGTTCAAAGGTGGGAGATATATAGTTTCCTTCTCGCCTTCACTACATTTCCTTAAAGAGCTATTTTTTCCTCGCCACTTGTTTCTTCGTAAAACACGTGGGATGTCAGCCCGAATCGTTAGGCTTGTCATGATTCGGTGCTTTTCGACTACACGCTGCCAACTCCGCTTGCGGAGCTGGCAGCCTGTGACAGTTGATAGCAGATTGATAGAGATGATAGCAGTTGATAGAAGTTGAGAGAGATGATGGCAGATTATAGCGCCCGATAGTCATGTGAGACGAGATAGAGCGGGCATGCGACTGCACGGCAAAGCACGGTAGGTGACAATCCGCAACAGACACGTCTCTAACACATCGACCAATCGAGAGTTTATTTCGTCCCGACGTCACGTGGGCAAACTGCTGACGTCACGAATTGTGCCGTGACTGAGACGGGATGCACCAGGAGAGAACAGCGCACGCTCTCGTCTTTTGGTATTGTGAGAGGCTGTTTAGGGGCCCTTGAACGCGCAACGATATCGCACAGCACACGGGTCTCTTGTCATTTTGCCTCTATCGAAATGCAACCGCCGCAGCCGAGATCAGACACGTGACATTTTGCGTCAGCAGCAGAGCACCGCTACGCCACTGTGGCGTATAGTTGGCATACTTTCACTTTTGGTGGATGTAGAGGGACGAGGTTGAGGAAACACCGTTATGATGAGGAATAACTTGCATTGGCCTACTAGAACCTGTTCTTGGGCTTGTTGGTTCATTCTGCAGAAATGTCAAGGACGCGACTCACATAGACGATAAAGGGGAAAGATGCCCTATCCTGTCCTCTTCCTATTTTTCGTCTATATGGGTCACGTGCTCTACATTTTTGCATACACCATTGCGAAGAATCCTACGCCCTTACTTCTCTATTTCGCGGTGTCATCTATAACGCTGTGCAACGCCGCCATGCTTGCGTGAACCAGTCACTCCTGGAGGATGATCCCATGTCTGTCAAAATGGCGTCAAAAATAACCACGCTGTTTTTCAGAACTCGTCAACCAGAACAGATCATGCTTCTCTTGCTCTTAATAGTCTTCCTGCAGCCTTTTGCATTTGACTTGCTTTGTGCGTTGGCGGGCGTTGGCATATATAGTTAAGAAAGAGCGTGTGCCAATACGCGTGCCTTGAGAAACAAGCAGCGTAGCAACAGTCAAGCGTTGAGTTATCCTTGCAAGTGCACACGTGCATGTCTAAGCGTTGTTTACCGGAAGCTGCATGGAAATACACGTGATGTGCGACGAAGACACTGCAGAGTTAACCGATGAGAGCGATAAACAATACCTTTTCGGTCAGTTGTCACTGGCATTGCTAACGAGCGTTTGGAAGCGTGACAGCCGTGACTGTATAGCGTCGCTGAAGTGCTGCGTATTTCTTGTTATTTTTCGTAACTGTTACTGCTCCTCCTATCTATCTATCTATCTATCTATCTATCTATCTATCTATCCATCTATCTATCTATCTATCTATCTATCTATCTATCTATCTATCTATCTATCTATCTATCTATCTATCTATCTATCTATCTATCTACTCTATCTAATCTATCTATCTATCTACTATCTATCTATCTATCTATCTATCTATCTATCTATCTATCTATCTATCTATCTATCTATCTAAGAAAGCGAGATAATTCTGGCAGGGAACTTAGCTGGCGTATAAAATAACTGACTTGCTGCTTTGAGTGTATTTAAAGCTTGAACACAGGACCGGGTTAACTGGCGGAACATAGGAGAGGCCTTTGTCCTGCAGTGGACCTAGTCAGGCTGATGATGATGATGAAAGCTTGAACTAACTTGACAAGCATGTGTTTGATTGAGCACCTTGGTAATCTATAACACTGCGCCTGTGCGTAAACACTCGGTTCCTTTCCGTCCTGCGCGGTTCCTTTCCGTCCTGCGTTCTTTAGTGCGCCAAGAGTTATATATAATAAGTAACATTTCTTCTTTAGCGTAAAGATTCTATTCAAGTAACATACATACATTCCTCCCATTCCTATAGGTCTACAGTCCGTATAAAATTACCCTGAAAACCGGTCACCACTTAGATAGCACCGAATCTCAAACATATTTCCAAGAGAGTCAATGACTCCGGAAACTTGACACCGCGAGTGTGTACCATAGATTCCTCGGTGTCTCATACGTCCGCGAAGCGTCAAAGGAGACAGACCGCGCCGTGGCGTGCCAGTCGCGCTCACGAGGTGTAAAATTACCGAACGACTCCACCCACGACAAGATAACGGAAGCTAGAGCCGTCGTTATCTGCTCAATCTTATTCATCTTCCGTTTGACAGCAACCATATCGCCCGGAGCATTATCTCGGGCGTGAAAACCGAGCCGGGAGGCACGACTGCAGCGCACTGTCTCGGATCGTATGAACTGGTTGTTTCAAAATTTATCCCAGCATTTCTCCGAATCACACAGCTTTCTGGGAAAACTGCTGAAAGAAGCCTCGTGACTTTACGGATCTTTTTTTGTTGCTACTTTATGCTTGAATCGCCAGAACTGTGCGTGAAATGTGTACTCTCTGAAGGGCATGTGCAAAAATTTGTCGAATGTTGGAATTTCTCTAAGTTACTTAGTACCTGCAGTTGTAAAAGTTGTAAAAGACTATGTCTACTTAGAGCAGGTAATAACCGCGGAGCCGAACCACGAGATTGAAGCAACTAGAAGAATAAGAATGGAGTGGAGCACATTTGGCAAGCACTCTCAAATTATCAGTAGATTGCCACTATCCCACAAGAGGAAGGTATATAACAGCTGTATCTTGCCGGTACTTAGCTACGGAGCAGCAGCCTGGAGATTTACAAAGAAGGTTCAGCCTAAATTGAGGACGACACAGCGAGCAACGGAAAGAAAAATGGTATGTGTAACCTCAAGGGACAAGAGAGCAGAGTGGATTAGGGAACAAACGTGGGTTAATGATATCATAGCTGAAATCAAGAAGAGGAAATGGACATGGGCCGGGCATGTAGCGCGTAGACAGGATAACCGCTGGTCGTTAAGAGTAACTAACTGGTTTCCCAGAGAAGGCAAGCACGTTAGGGGGAGACAGAAGGTTAGGTGGGCAGGTGAGATTAAGAAGTTTGCGGGTATAAATTGGCAGCAGCAAGCGCAGGATGGAGTTAACTGGCGGAACATGGGAAAGGCTTTTGTCCTGCAGTGCACGTAGTCAGGCTGCTGCTGCTGATGATGATTAATTTCTAGAAAGCCATAGCAGCTCGATAATTAATCTGATTTCTATATTTCTACGATGAAGCTTTACGTACAGTTGGTTTCTTACGCCAAGAGTAACGGGAACATCTAGTCTACAAGACTACTGTCAAGACTGCCAGAATGCTGCCATGGGCACAAGAGTGCTGTCAAGTCGACAAAACTGCAGTAAAGGCTACAATGCTGCTTTCAGAACCACAAGACAGCTGTTAAAATCAAACATTATATGACTACTGAGACCCTAAGAGTAATGTCAAGATGATGAGACTTCAGGACAACAAGACTGCGGCCGAGGCAATAAGGTTGCTGTCAAGACAGATGAATTATAGGTCAGAAACTTTAATCATATTTTTACGATGAGTGTTCGTGGTGTACCACAGAAAATGTCAAAAATGAACGAGTTTCCACGAAAATAAGGTTATAGATGTAAATGCAACGACTTCACTGAAGATCTGGCGATTCCCAACGATACAGGCCCGCGTATTTCATGAGAGAACTTCAATGCCTTGCCTCGTCGAAGCCTCTCGGGCCCGTTGACTGCCCACTGTTGCAGAAAAAAAAAGCTACCACATTTTATTCGGGGTAGTGAAATAAATATTCCGATTTGCATATTGTTGCAAACTGTACGCATATTCATGTATAACTGACTGTCAAGAATGCGTGAACAGTGACATTCGAGCGTAATGCACCCACATTTCAAGTATGACAACACCTAAATTGACATTTGTGAATAAGATATACAGCCGTGCGCGTCGGTAATGGGGAGGGGTACAAAATGCGCTACTTCCCTTTAAAGCCACATATAGCACTTGCACTCTTTCCTCCATCCGCCCCGATACAACACTGGTTTGCCATCCAACCCCCTCCCACACGCCCCTGCCCCTCAAATTAAAATCGTGCCGACGCCCATGGATACAGCAGATTACCTGAATGGTACTCGGAACCTTTCTATAGTTTTTGAAATTCGATAATGCGAAAAAGTGAAGTAAGGAATTTCATGTTAGCACTACGTTAACATCAGCAGCAGGCTGTAATAGGAAACAAAGCCTCTTCATTTTGAAACGGTCATACACACAGGAGTACGTCAGTGCAATCCACTTGGAGGAAGAGGGAGGGAGGCGGACAAGGGGCCCTTGACTTCAGGTGTTGACCGACGATGCGTTCATGAGCGTCTAAAGTCGATGGACGTGTGGCGACGTACTCTACGCGTGTGCAGCAAGCATGCGCCTCCTATTGCGCCGCGTCTGCGCTCACAGTCGTGATTTATTAGTTCTCGCTTGACCTCTGACCTCCTTCGCTTCTGCCTACGCGCTCTTCCACCGTGCGGCACGCTTTGTTAGCCGTTGACTGTGCCAGCGCCATCAGGTTCTTCGAGAACAAGCCAAGCGAGTCCGGAGAGGTTCTGTCAACGGCCGCTACATCACCTTGTCGGCGCAGCACGTCAGTTGGAAGCGCAGGTATACGCGAGGAGGGAATGAACGCACGACCCCGTTGAACGCCCATCCAATCCGTTTGCTTCGAGCGGACGCCATGGTGGACTACAGTGCCTCATGCCTACAAAATGAACCACGAGGTTACTCAAAAGCGATGAATTGAGCTGATATTTAAAAGATGACCTGAACTATATAATGTAAGCCTTACTGTTGAGTACATCACCCATTGCCGTAATACATTATGGTAGAATGTCTTCCATAACGGCGGTGGTTGTTCTAGTGCACAATGAGATAGGTGGGTGTTCTGCTTCAATGAATGCACAATGAATCCGGCTTCCTCGAACTGGGGACGGGGCTACAAAAAGAACTTGTCTTTGTTGGGGCCGCGACTGTTTCTCTTGAGTGGCTGCTAAGGAACGATGTCGCTTAATGGTAGTTGCTGGGGTTAGTGCCTCTGGTAGTTTTTATTTATTACATACTGCAGTCCTATAAAGACCAAGCAGGAGGGCAGATGAGAAAGTTACATGTATTGCATGGTAGCGGTGAATACATATCAATTAGCATGTTTTGGTCATTCACACGAACAGTATAGATATATAAACAAATACACACATACATACATTTATACACACATTTTCAGGTAAAGAAAAAACGTTGCACAGTGCAAAATTCATTGTAAACTAGAAAGTTGCAACGATCACACTGTCTCTAGGTCAAGCAAAACAAAACCATTATACAGTAGAGCTCGTATTATGCAGTAGAGCTCGTAAAAGACAAATACGCACTTTTCCCAACAAACAATGAAAACCCACGACTAAAACATCCTCAACCGTTCGTAGTCCCGGTTGGCTAGCTGCGGTAGCAGTAGCGATGGTATATAGCATGTATACAAAGTCTGTGTTGGTAAGTATATGTCGTGGTAAGTATATGTGGTGGTAATTATATTGTATATGTCAGCAAGCTGTCTGAACGACAGCTTTTTCCGCCCGCCCTTTCGTATCAATTACTGTGTTGATGCGAAAATAAAAGTCAATGTTTATCAGTCAAAGTAATAAGCTGGTATTAATGTATGGTAACGATATGGTCTAACTGAATAGCTTTACGGTAGTATATATTTGTAGAAGTAAACGACATGGTAAGGTACCAGTAAGATATGATGATGCTAGTATATATCTACATTAGTAGCTGTTTGATAATACTACCTTCTAAGAGCGAAATGTAGTTGTTGCTTTGACGAGATTAATTCCCCCTGCAGAATTTGTGTCTCCTGCCACACCCTTTATTGCTGTATGGCGGGATGGTAGTACGGCAATAGTAGAGTATGTTGATGCTGTACTGGTATGAAAGTATGACGGTACTAGCTACGATAGTAGCTGTAGGGTAGCTTCCGAGAGCAATTGGCAGTTGCTCTAGAAATAGACGTTAGGGCCCCCTGTGGAATCTGCGACTTCATCAGCACTTGTTGTATGGTAGAATAGTAGTAGTAGTGGTAGTATAGTGTTATGATACTGGTATGGTAGTAAGCTATGATAGTAGTTGGAGAGTGGTTTTGAGAGTGAACGATAGTTGTCCCGGCGATCGAGGTCAAGAAAACCCACGAGAACACTAGCTCCATATAGACACTGTTTGTTGCATTATACGGCAGGACCGCAGTTGTTGTACAGTAGATGCAGTAGTATGGCAGTGGTAGCTGTGATGGTAAACACGCCATATTTCCCCACTCCTGTGCAGAGTAGCAAACCGGTTACTTGTACTATGTTACCCTGCCTGCGTTTTCTTTTTTCTTTCTTTTTCTTTCTCGGAGAGTGAAAGGCAACTCCTATAGCGGCTGAGGCTCCCCGAGGAAACTGCGGCTCCAGTAACACTCTATGTTCGACGAATTCCCATTTGTATCCTCCACTACGGCGTCTCTCATAATCGTATGGTGGTTTTGGGACGTTAAACCCCACAAATCAATAAATCAATTCCAATTTGTAATATGTACAATCGAGAATCCCTCCGACGGACGTGTTCGTCGTACTTGCTGCGTTCAATAGAGCGTTAATAGTTGCGAAACGGCGGAGGTCTGCAAACTCCGAGTCGTAAAATATGTGACCTCGTCTTCGCGACTCACTTCTTGTGAAACATATCTAACGCTGCGCGCGCGGCTTCGCAATTTGTTCTCCGACCATCGCTGTCGTGTCATGTAGGGGTCGATTCCACCAATTACAAGTTGAAAAGAAAGTTTATGCTTCAACGTTTCGTCACAACAGCGCTGCGTAATGCTAGACGTGCTTGAGCCGCCACCAAAAAAAAAAAAGAAAACTTACATTTCAATCATTGCGTGGGAGAGACATCTATAAAGAAGACTTCGCAAGAATATTCCACAAGACCATGGCACAGTCCAGTATATTTTACGACGTCGTCAAAGAGACACTAAAGAAGTAAATAATAAATCAATTACGGCTGGGACAATTTCCCTTCAGAGCCTAACTCTTACTCATGTGACACGAGATGGCCCGTTTTCTTAACGGGCATTTTGTCGAAATACCTCAGCGCCACCATCGCGCACGCTGTGACTCATAGAATTGTTGTGAAGTCACCAATCAATCAATCAATCAATCACGCCAGAGCGAAGCCATCTTATCAGTAGATACAGATTGAATGACAAGAAGCTAGAAATAAGAACAAGTATCAATTTACTAACGAATACGTATTACAGAGGGCTAGATAAGATGGAGCTTTACATACAAGACGAAAGACTCTCACTTGATTTCTGCAGTGTTAGTGTTCGATGTTGCAGAGTCAAATATTCGTAGTAATCTTTCACCATAGAGTTTGCTGTAAAAATTGATATTTGAACTGAATTATTTCCTTGCCAGGTGTTCCCACGCGGGATGTTAAATGATGGTGAACACGGTGGAATTGGCAGTCGTACACGTCCTTCAGGCGTGATGATAGTTATAGCGCGAAAACAGAACGATGACAAAGAGACTCTTTGTCTTCGTATTGTTCTCGCGCGATAACTATCATCATGCCATACCAACTAGCCCGAACTGCCACACTCCTTTAGGCGGTTGTGATATTTGTTCATTTCTGTGTAACTTTAGCGCCACCTCTAGATCGTGCACGCTAAGTTTGTTGTGTCATGCAATCCCATGAAACAGTGCTCAAGATCATGTTAAGCGTGTTGCGTCATGTATTCACATGAAATAGCGTTTACAAAACCAAACGAACCAAGCAGACAATCATGTCAAGGAAAGCCCAGATGAGATAATTTGTTATATTTTACTGTGTTGTAATAATTATGACTCAATTCAAGCGAATTGAAGTTGTAGAAAAAAGACTCACAACCCACAGTGCGTAATTCAAGGCTGTTATTTCGCATCCAAAAAATCAATGTCATTATTAAAAACGACAACTAATGTTCAATATGACTTCCTTGGTTTAATCCGCTATCGTATTTATTTGGTTGTGTCCAACAAAGAAACGAGCCCTTCGAGAAAAAAAAAAGTTCCCTCCTTTTGTTATGACGTGAGGTTTGTCATTTACGCCATGACGGACGTCAAAATACCCTCACGACGTTCGCCGCACGATGATGCCACATTTCGTCCGAACTCCGCGCCGCTGAAACCAGATACACAAAAGACACATGTGGGCCGACCGAATTCCGAAAGGCCATACAACGGGCTATGAACGCCGAACTATTTCCGGCGGCTGCCGATGAAGGGGGGGACCGAATTTGCCTGACACACAACGTGAGTCGAGGAGGAGGGGGAGCAGAAAGTGGGGATAGGACGGGCAGGGGGTGACAGTACGAGGGGAAACGTGAACCCCTCTCGTGGGCCTCAGAATAGAACCCCACGTGTGTGCAGCGGCTCGTGGTTCTAGTTCAAAGGAAGGAGAGGGTTCTCGACCGCCGGATGCATAGAAGCCCGTGAGAACGGAGGCTGGCTGCCAGTACCGTGTTTACCCGCGTCTAACACCTATACCGCACCCGTTCTTTTCTCGACACACTGAAATCAAGTCATGTAAGCACGCAGTACGACCCCACATCGACATTTTCGTGCGAGGCAATTTAGGACAAATTATATTTGAGAATCAAGAACGA
This sequence comes from Rhipicephalus microplus, assembly GCF_013339725.1. Lineage (NCBI taxonomy): Eukaryota > Metazoa > Arthropoda > Arachnida > Ixodida > Ixodidae > Rhipicephalus > Rhipicephalus microplus. The sequence continues at coordinate 167,386,528 of NC_051167.1, forward strand.
ATGGATATACAGCGCGATAGCATGATGAACGCTTATCATTTAAAAGTGGCAGTTTAGATTGCAGAGAAGTCAAAGGAACGAATGGATATGTAGCGCGATGGCATGATGAACGCTTATCATTTAAAAGTGACAATTTGGATTGCAAAGAAGTCAAAGGAACGAATGAATATGTCGCGCGATGGCATGATGAACGCTTATCATTTAAAAGTGACAGTTTAGATTGCAAAGAAGTCAAGCGCGCGAGCGGCAGATAGAAAGTCAGGCGAGCTGATGAAATTAAGAAGTTTGAGGCTATAACGAAGACCGGGTCGATTGGTGAGACACGTGAGAGGCCTTCGCCTTTCAGTGGACGCAGTCATACTGATTATGGTTATGATTATGCCTATTCTATGGTAAGTATAGTTCGGGGTTTTCGTCGGAATCAGAAACCAAACAGTTTCCAGAGCTAAAAAAACGCACAAAACCATTAGTGATGTTAATGATCATGTACGAAATGTTAATAAAGTATAGTATGCGAGAATAAAAACACACTAGAACGTTGATTCTTCTAAAAAATGTTGGCAACCTACTGTTGAAACAATGTAATAAAGTCCCCAGCATGTACTACAATGCGTTAGTTCTTGCTCTATTAAGCTCTTGGCCCACTACGACCGGTCTCCTTCCCAAAAAACGTGCCGCAATTATCTTGTTGTTTTAATACATTATCTTATTTAAGTAACTCGTGTTTTTCTTACACGAGCTTGGATTCTACACGAGTGAATACGGCACCTGCCGGCTCTCCCTAGTTATGTGCGTGCAAAAAAAAGTCAAACATAGGAAGCCACTGGATGTACCGTCGATGCGCTTGCACTCCCCCCCACCTCCCTCCCTTCTCCGGAGCCCTTCTATACCCAGATGCAAGCCGCCACCACCGAATATCTGTGCGACGTTGCATCATCTGGTTTACGTCGGTTCCTCAAAGGCGAGCCCGCAGATCAATGTCTGTCTGTATTGTTTCGAGTATCGAGTCGCATCAACGCCTGTCTGACGGAAGTGGTGTGCGGCTAACGTTTCAGATGTCAGTACCACGGCGCAGCCCCTCTCGAGTCTCCGATGGAGAACATTGCGTCGGACATGTAGATATGTGCGCCATTACAGCGACCTAGCAACGCAGACGCAAGGTCGAACGCTTGATTGATATGTGGGGTTTAACGTCCCAAAACCACTATATGATTATGAGAGACGCCGTAGTAGAGGACTCCGGAAATTTAGACCACCTGGGGTTCTTTAACGTGCACCCAAATCTGAGCACACGGGCCTACAACATTTCCGCCTCCATCGGAAATGCAGCCGCCGCAGCCGGGATTCGAACCCACGCCCTGCGGGTCAGCAGCCGAGTACCTTAGCCACTAGACCACCGCGGCGGGGCGCAAGGTCGAACGCTACGAGCGTTATCTTCTGTCGAGGGAAAACATTTTATGACCGATTCTTGATATTAATTACCTCTTTTTCTATTAAAGACACATGAGAGGCATATTTTTTTGATGCAATGTAAAATTGTTTGAGACACTGCTAATATTTTAACAGCTAAAAATGTACCAAGCACAAATGCTTCACATTTTCGTTCCGTTAAAGTTTTCTTACTGCGATACACTCCTTGTTACTTCTTGTCCTGATGACGCTATAATTATCTGTTGTCTGATCGGTGCATTCTGCCCTGCATGGCCATGTACACAAGAGATAAAAGCCCCCAGGGATTTAATGGGATCATAATGAAGCTGCCATCTAGCGACTTTTACTCGTATGTGATTGAAATGTTATGTAAACATGCTTACTAGAAATGAACTAAACTAATGCATTCTGCAACTTACAGAATGGTGTGTTTTAAAATGTGTGTCAATAATACATCAATTTGATGACTTAGCACGTTCGCGCTTAATTGAAGAGAATTCATCTCGGAACATTATATACCTAGATGTTTTTATATTTTTTACTATATAACAAAACGCAGGACGCCACGAGAAAAAAAATCGTTCAGCAGGAAAAGTCTGGAGTTTTAACTGTTCAACGCCCCTTTCATTCCTTCTCGCCTACATCGCTCCATAGACTTTTTTGATTATATAATACAGCTCCATGTAAACAATATATAGCTATTTATCTCGAACTAATCAGAACTGCGGCGCGGTATGACGTACGTTACCGGCCCTACGACAGTGATTCCAGCCAATCACTATCACTGGCCAAATCGCGACACCTCTGCAGCGCCAAGTGGCTCCTTTATTGAAATTGTACAGCGCTGAAGTGGCGTCAAGCATGCCGTTTCTGCTAGAGTCCCACGATCCCAAAATTTTTGAAGTGTGAGCATACTGTCCTTTTCTGGCCTATATGCAGACCCCACACAGGGTTGGTTCTGCGTGAACTTTTTTGCCTTTCTAATGATTTGCACTGATATACCTGTTCAACTGCTTCAGCCAACTCATCCAAGGGCTCATTCAGGACCACTGAGGCGAGCTCTCAGTTAAATCGTTCAAGCAACAATGGAGAGTGACAACTCGATTTTTCGCTGGCTTTATGGACCAGTTCTGAGCCAAAGAGCGTCAGACCCAAAGCGTCAAGATCACGGTAAAACTGTTGACAATCGTGTCGCTCAAGCATTTATTCCTCGCAATCATTGATGCCATTTTAGACGTTGATTTGAGTGTTAGGCAATGCATTGGGCCATCATTAAAACGTGCACGACTGCCGAGACTGCGGCAATCGTCAGGAACATTTATTTGTTTATTTATTTTTACATACAGCAGCCCGATTTGAGCTATCGCAGGAGTGGGTTTGCTATACATCAGCACACACAAGAATACAACTCTTAACAAACAGGAATAGAACTCTTAATAGACAAATTCCGATTCAATACGTTCATGCAAGAAATTACAACTCTTAATAAACAAATCGCGAATCAATACATTCATGCAAGAAATCTTCTAAAGGCAACATGGTACAGAAGACAGCACATGGCGTATACATGTTTAACTTCCTCGTACTCTTACACGTTGCATCTCGCGTCACTCCAACGAGCCCGGGCATACACACGCCACGTCTTCCCAGACGTTATCTTATCTCCGCTTATCGCTGTTTATGGTTTGTTCGAACAAACAACGCCACTCTGCGCTTCCGCATTGCGGAGAAGACGCTCGCTTCGCCAAGGGACATGCATTGTTGATTGATTGATTGATATGTGGGGTTTAACGTCCCAAAACCACTATATGATTATGAGAGACGCCGTAGTGGAGGGCTCCGGAAATTTAGACCACCTGGGGTTCTTTAACGTGCACCCAAATCTGAGCACACGGGTCTACAACATTTCCGCCTCCATCGGAAATGCAGCCGCCGCAGCCGGGATTCGAACCCGTGACCTGCGGGTCAGCAGCCGAGTACCTTAGCCACTAGACCACCGCGCCGGGGCAAGGGACATGCATTGTACACTCGCATCTCATGTCTACCTTACCTTGCGGACGAACGCGAGGAACTAAGGGTGTACAAAGCACGCCCAAGAATTCTTGGCGTGTCCCAGCTACACCGAAAGAAGGTATACGTTTAGTAGCTAGAAGACAACTATAGCGCTTTATTTCAAAGCTCGTAATCTTGAGACTCCGTCAGACCCCGATGACACACGAGTTTAGAAGTCTCGCCCCTACATGCTCCAGGGGCGTTTTCCTCATTCTATTCTTCTGCTGCTAATGTCACCATCTTGAACGCAAAGTTGGTGCCCAATATGGCGGCCGTTCACGCTCTCCACTTCGGGATGAGGAGAGCTGTGATAGCTGAAAATGAGCAGACGGCTACGTGGTCACGTGACATGTGCATTACGCCCATCGTGTTCTGTTGTGGTGGCTATATGATACGCAATATCGTGGATCGCGCGGCACTTCTGCTTCTGATTATAACATGGCCACAGAGTCGCTGGCACGCAATTTTCGATCCTGGCATCTGATCTATCGTCCGTTCAACGGTTCTGCTTGTGGCTCCTGATAATGCAAACGCTTAGATCATAGTGTTCTTGGTTCCAAAACTGTCCTGATTGCAGTACTTCAGCACTTGCATTTGTTTTTGCCTTTGCATCTGTATATCCTGATGACTGAAATATCGTCTGCATCATGCTTCTGTTCTTTACATATTTTCTTCACAGAAACATGCCTTGACGATGCAAGGAGCATCTAGGAAGGATTTCTGTCATTCCCAAAATCAGTACGTACAACTTCCCCCATTATGGCAAATCCACGCGTTTCATCGTTACTTTGTTCCGACTTAGTATCCGTACTTCTATGAGTGTTCCGTGACAATTTGACGCCTTCTGACAACTCTCCAGCGGCGTCGCAGAAAAAATAGGCACCGTTTGCCCGTCTGGGCATGCACCTCTTCGTGTGACATGGCAGCGGTGTACCCTGCAGGGTAAGCTACAAGGAGAAAATAACTTCTTATATAACTCAATAGCGTGGTCTGTGTGTGTTGGAAGTCCCTGTCACAAAGGCATTTCCCAAGCGCCATGTCATCTCACTTCAGTGCAGATAACACTCTTCGTTCAGCCCAATGTGGCATGCGCATTCTCTGCATGCACACGAGAGGAAAGCACGCAATTAAACGACGCCAGCGAATGTTCCTTTCCCGTGCCAATCTCGCAGCCCGATCTGCAACCGTCAGTGATTCGTACTTCCAGCGGTATAGTACTGCAGAAGACACATAGTTAGAAAAACAGACGATGCGAATATAGAAACAGACGGCGCCCTCTAACGTTTATAGCAGGTGCAATAACCCCAAATGCAAGCGCCTTGCCTGCACAATTCTGTAGAAGATATTACGTATTTGGCTACTACGCGCTGTTGGGTGGGGCCAGAGTAAAACAAACATCTGATATCAAGATATTACGTACATGTACATAATACAGATATGTGTTACCTGTCTAGCACTCATTTCAACGCAGCTGTAGGTCAGCACAGTCTTAAGTCAGCGGTGTTATCAGTATCCCTTAGGCTCAATAAATTTCACAGCTCCTTGCTACATTGAAATATTGCGATTATGTAAGCACCCAGGGTTGTAATCGTAGCTGCCACAACATCATGCACATCAGGTGTAATATATATAAGCCTTGTGCTAAGCTTTAAGCCCATTTCGGAGACCATCATGCGGTCCAAGTTAATCTTGGGTATACTACTGCTGTGTGCTTCCTCGAGGTATCGTAGTTCTGCCACATGACATACAATAGTACAATCAGGTGAACTTTCTATCACGTAGGTTATCTAACTGAACAAAACATCTTCAGGTTAACTCTCGCATAAACCGACTAAAACCACAAGGCGAGCTTGTTGGTTCGCCGCCTTATCTGAATAACAGTGCTAGCGCAAAGAAACAGTACGCGAGGAGGCAAGCGGCAAAAAGCACCGTGTGTCTCTTTGACCTTCTTTTCTGTCTACGTCCTCTAAAGGCGTCTGCATACGTATTGCCACCGTGCAGTTTACCTTAAACAGCACTCACGCGTCTAAAATGCTGTAAAAATGCTGCTTCCCCGGGTAGCCTCAATACTTATCTTCATGGAATACATGTCTGCGGTGTCATTTTCCCCACCGTTATTTTTGTTGCTGCGCCAGCCTTGTTTACAACGGGTCGGGAATGACATTTTTCGACCACTTACCACTCAGCGTCATTTTTTACAGCGTCTATGTGGAAGGCGTTGAACCGGCTATCAGTCTGCGAGTCATTTGTTTCGTCTGCGGCAATTTCCTTTTGTCTTCTCTGCCAGATCACTCAGCCATCTTCTCAGAACGAGTCGCCGTACCCGCTGATAGAAATATAAAAAATGCTAAAGTGCGAATAACAAAGAATAGCTTAAAATATAACATAATGGTTTCGTTGGGAAACATAGAGTGCGGTAAAGGAAACCTCAAAATGGATAGCAAAGAACAAAAATAGAGAGACCATTTGTGGAGCGGACTCGGCAATTGAGGTATACCTCGCGTGCCGACTCACAAACGTCGACCGCAAAACACATGGCATTCGGAACCAGATGGCGGACAATTCATGTTGAACAGCTGCACAAGTCCGTTTGGAATCGAGGATTAAGAGCAGTTGCTTGCAGAAAAAATAATGGCCAAAATGTACGGGTATTTGTATGGCTTTAGAAGCAAAACAGAAAAAAAAACTAACGGACGAGAAAAAGCACGAGGTAGAAGAGAAGGAGGCGAAAGGGAACGGCAGACGAAAAGTCATTAGCCTAGGCAACTGGTTTTGTGGAAAACAGTGAATGGCGGTGCTCAGACTGGCACCACCCCACGGCATCTGCAGGTGGCGTTGTGTACATAAGCCATGTTTTTTGTTGAAAGAAGCCAGTTGATTGACGGGGTTGTAGATGCCGATGTACACGCGATTAAAGATCATTGCAGTAAAGCCTGGCCGAGATTGTTGCAGACGACGTAGAAAACCCCTGTGATCGTCTAGCAGACGAAACTGCTGGACCTATTTTGTCCCTCTGTCTGTGCAAGCAATTAATCCTAATAAAATGGCACACAATGCGCGGAGTTTAATTCTTTACAGCAATCATATACCCATCGGTTTATTCCACCCCACATTCAATGTGAGAAGCTTCTCTGTACGTCTGTTTGCCACAAGTTCTGATTGCTGAACACAAAGACCACGTGCGCCCAAATCATGCAGACAAGTTTCTGAACGCAGCCAAGCATAGCCAAAGTCATTCGCCGCTCTCAATTCCATTGTTATAGGAGTACAAGTACAGCCCTACGCCCACATTCATTGTACAGTCCTTTACATGTAGTTCTATTACTCAGACTCATGCCAGGGGCCGACGCTTGTTCTGTACGCCTACGCTGGATCCTGTTGACTGGGCCGCTAATTGAAGCGTGAACGAACGGAATACTAAACAGCCCGTCGGTCAACCGGTTTCGGGGATGTGCTCTGCCCTGACCTCGGACCAGTAGAGCCTGCGTATAGGCGGTTAAGGGTCACGTCGTTTCTAGAACCTGACAGCATATTACAGCCTTGCTATAGATCTGCAGTTCTTTAGATGTGTTGTAGGAGCAATCGCTCTTGAAAGACACATCCCAAAGTAGAACGCATATTTTCGTGCCTTCTCATTGCAAAACAAGCCGTTATAGCTGCCCATCAAGACAAGATGGCAGAGAAGACGGCGAAGATAAGACACCTAGCATAGAAACAGCTTCGTGAATGGTCAATGGTGGTTCGACTGCTGGGCCATCTATACCTGAAATGTTACGACTAAGTATGATTGTTTAATCTGAATTTTTCCCCACAATAGAAAGTAGCTTCTAGCGATACGGAGGCTTGGTTGTAGTTGTTAAGCTGAAATCTAATATAGACACTGTCTGACAGAACAATATGCGAACAAGTTTTACAGGTTCTAAGTATAAAGCAAGGCTGTATAATAGAACTATCAGGTAAACCTTCTGTTAAACCAAGAATAAAGAAAAGTGAGGATCGACAACCTAAGAGTGGACTGTATAGTAAAGGTGCTTCTAAAAATGGTTTTCACGAGTCCTCTCTGTGACGTCACGCATTGTTAGTTATTCGTTCATTGGTCAAGAACAATGCCTTAGTTTCAAAGCGAACAAAAAAAATCCATCTCACGAGTTTTCTCCCATGCCTACATGGTCCAAATGTGAAAAGTAGAACAGAAACCTGTGACGTAACAATGACGTCTCGATTACTGATAAAATGTTTATCAACGAGGCTTTTATAATGCCCTCCAAGCACCCATTTCATTGTCATTAGCTTTTGACTTGTTCCTCAGCACTCAGCATCTGTAGTGAAACTGTCCTTTGTTCAATTGAAATTTCTTCACGTTGTAAAAGCATGCCGTTGTGTCGGCATTCTCCCAGCTTATCGATGTTTTTTTTTCGACAAACATTGTTCAAGTAGGGTTGTTGCAAGAGCTAGCAGTTTTAAAGAATTTTGATTCATTATTATTACTACCATATTTAAGCTGAACTCGAAGGCATAGAGTAGACATACCCAACATAAATGCTTGACAGCAGCTCACCCCGTGCAACATTCGTGGCGCGTTGGTTCAATATGCATTGTGCATGGTAAAATACACCAACAAACCTTCGAGCAAAATTCTCGAATTCTTGTTCGACGCAGCGCTTTCTATAGTTAATTCATCAAGATCCACAAAGTGACCGAAGTTTTCACTGCAAAATCGAATGTGCAGACTAAACTATTTTTTTCCATCGTCCTCTTATAAAACATCTGGCCACCTGACACCACATCGAGATGGTGTGAAAAGTGAAAACAGACGAACCATCTGTCTAGTATTCGATAGACCATCTTGAGCAGATGACATCGTGCAGACGACAGACCCAGTCAAGCAGGAGACCATTTATCATCACATATAGCGCAGCTAGTCTTGTGAAGAGGGAGGTGTCCCTTCGGTGAGAGCAGCTCTGTGTGTGGTTCGTGTTACTCGATCCTTTTTTTTTCTTGTCAGATAAAATTTGTGTTCGCTTATTTATTTACTCTACATCTCCTACATTTAAGCTTTCTAAGCAGGTTCAAGTGACCTCCCTCTAGCGTGGCATACGGTCCACTCCAGCCCCCCACCCCACCCTTACGGTTTCCTTTCTCTCTCTCTCTCTCTCTCTCTCTCTCTCTCTCTTTCTCTCTCTATGTTCTTTGAAGGATCCGTCACTGGGCAAGCCGGTCATCTTTCTTGAGTCCCATATCAGGAGAGTCGAGTTTTACACCCCCCCCCCCCCCCCACTTCCCCATTCTAACCGACAGTCGTGCGGTCCTCCACTGCCCCAGAAAAGAGCCCCTCTACATCCGACGCTAAACCCCCTCACCACCCCGCTCCGCATCTATTCTACGACCTCCCGGTCAGTTGTGGTGCCGTAATTCAAGCCCAGAACCAACGGCGCTTTTTCAGACTCTACGGGAGCTCGAAGCGCGGGAGAAGCTTGGACCTAAAGAATTCCTCCGATGATCGTTCGTCGTGGAATTTCTTTACTTGCCCATTCTTGTAGTCGACATAGAAACGGGCACGCCAGCACCCCCTTTACCATCACTATATCTTGCCTTGTCCGTGTTTGCCTTGGGGCTGACCGGTATTGATCCACGTTCCAATGTGGCCACTTCAAGAACCCCAGGTGGTCGGAATTTCCGGAGGCCTCCACTACGGCGTCTCTCGTAATCATACGGTGGTTTTGGGACGTTAAACCCCACATATCAATCAATAAATCAATCAATCAATCAATCAATCAATCAATCAATCAATCAATGTGGCCACTTCTCGCCATCTCGTTTCGACATTATTGCAGGCATAGCTGTCTTTGGATCAAAGTATACTGTTTGCGGTCGTCGATTGGCTGTCACAAACAACATCATCGTTATCTTTGTCACAATCACGATTACTGTCTTCCGTAACGAAGTGCCAGAGCGAGTGTGCCTTGTAGTTGCCTTGTTTTGCGGCACTTTTGCTCATCGTTTACATCCTCGTCATCCTTACCGTCATTCCTACACTATACATGAAGCAGGCACTTTCAACGTCTGCTGAAGGGCTCGTGCTGAATAATTTCTCTTCATTTTTAAAATTTCAATCTTTCCCCTTTCTTTCTGTCGATTTGCGTTAATTCCGCCCGTAAAGCGTAGAAATACGAACTGTCTTAATCAAAACTTGTTGTTGGACTAGTTGGTGCATGTTACAACAAAATTAGACGACGCATAGCACCATGAAAGAATAAGCAAAAGGAAAGACGCTCTTTTCTTTTGCTTATTCTTGCTAGGTGGTTTGCGTCCTCTAATTTTCTTGTAACTGTCTCCTACTCGGGTATGGCCTCCGAGATCAAACAAGTGCAGCAGAGGTGTGCCGTCGTATCTCGGAGGCAGCTGTATAAGGTTGACATATATTCAATTGTCTGTCCTTGACCCCGGACCATTTTGTGTGCAGAAGATACTAGGACCTTGGGCATCTGCCTCAGTTGCGCAGAAAGCAACTAAAGCACTGCTACTTTACCTTAAGTCAACAAACCTGAGCGACCGCCTGTAGACTGTGTGTGCTCCCCGAGTGTGCTCGCGATTGTGTGTACCTTCTCATCTCTCTGCAACCTCTTTTCTCCCCTTTATCCCTTCCCCAGTGCAGGGTAGCAAACCGGATGTGCGTCTGCTTAACCTCCCTGCCTTTCCTTGCATCTTTATCTCTCTCTCTCTCTCTAATTGTCTGTCTGTTTTTTTTTACTTGTCTCGATACCAAACGCCCGTACACTTTGGAATACCTGGGCTCTGAGATTGTGTCCCAACAGCCAACGTGTCCTTCTTCGGCCACTGGCAGACGTGTTACACATTCCGGCAGTGAAACATCACGGAACTCCAATGCCGTCTACCCGAACAATGGCACCGTCAACAATTTGCACACGCGCGACGGAGATCCAGCGTGGGCATACGACGGCGCCACTGCGGCTCATTTTCGAGCGGCGCCGAGCGAGAAATTGATAATGAAGCGCTCGTGGCGGAGCAAGGGGCGTGCCCTAATGAATCCACCGCGTCCGCGCTGTGTTTACCCTGCTACCACGTTCGTCCGTCCCTTTCAACGGTACCCGCCCTGAAGAGACCACGGAAGGCGGGCGAAAGAGAAAGAAGAGGCGTCCTTATGTTACAGGGCGTTCGTCACGTGACCGACCTCGTGACCCCACGCATAAAAATCCGGCGTGGAAGGACGCCATGTTGTAAAAGGTGCAGATAGAGCAGCCATCTTTGACTGCTCAGTGAACACCCGCAGCAAGGCTCTCAAAAACACGTGGCCCAGCGCACACATGACTGTCTTTGTCCTATTTTATTTATTTTTTATTTTGTTAGGTGTGTTCATGAGCTACACGTACAGACATTGCTATAGCCTCAAGCATTTTTTTTTTTCGCGAGGTACACCACGTGGTCACCACGCGTTCATATATAACTTCGAAACGAAAGATCTTAATTCCGGAATCAGCATCCAGCTTTTATACATTCTGGAGATGCTTGTCGAAAGTTCCATATTGACGAAAAATGTCCTTCAGGAATTACCCAATATTAGGTATGACGAAAACTACCTTTCAAATGGTAACGTCAGCTGACTTATGGGGCAAACTACACCACCCCCTCCCCCCTGATCGTTTCAGTTCGGGAACCCTGAGAAAATTACATATCTGAGCTATTGGCTGGTTAGTTCGCTTTTTGTGACGTCACTGTATCGTGCTGGTGGATGTTGCGCGTTGTAGATCTTCATTGGGGGAGGAAAGGAAGGGGAGGGGGCGGAGCGACGGATTCGTCCATTCACGGCGTCGCTCACGTGTCCGATCTAATGCCTCCGCCACGCCCGTCGAGATTAACTCTTCGACTTCGTCGCTGTGGGTGGCATAAAATAAAGCCGGAACATGCGTTTCCAACAAGGCCAGGCATACTCCCTCTGACTCAGGCGCCCGACAACTATATTACGCATGGTGTAGTAAAATGCAAGGGTATGCGTTCGAAACCGGTGAAAAAATTTGTGGAAAGCGCGCATCTTGCAGATACTCTGTGTTTCAAGATGGATGGAGGTATCGCCTCGCGAACATATGACAGGCACGAGCGACGCTTTGAGTAAAGGCTACAAATAAGAACTGGGAACACAGATCGCTGATATTCGTTAGTAAAAAAAAAAGGAACGACTTCAGAGGCAGAAAAACTAATAATGATGGCTAAGTCTGCCGACTTGCTCCTTCTTTCATCACTAACAGCGCCACTTCAGAACCATGTCAGGCAATACCTCCAGCAACAAGGCGTCTCGTAAGAAATGCCACACCATTGGGAAAATTTGCAACGACATGCCTCTCCAACGACTTCAAAGCGTCGCGAACAACGACACCACATGATTAATTTAAAAAAAAACAGCTTGTCTCCATAAAGGTCCTCTATTTAAAAAGCGGTTCCTTCCGTTTCATACTTAACGCTCCGCAACACTACTTAAATTATAGCGGCGATTCAACCACCTTCCCCCTTAATTACAGCTCAAATGTCGATGTCACCTTAATATATGCAGACTACAAACACAAGCGCCACTTCCCATATCAGACGACGCAGACAACCAGGAAGCCATAGTGACGCCATTTCTGGTGCAGCTGAGGACTCGAAACGAGCCAAATTTACACCTGGGAAGACGTGAATATTCCTCTTAAACAACGCACATCGTTAAAAGAAGAAAGAGACACAAACAAAACAGAACACGGCGCTTCTGGTTCATGGCACTTTTGCTTTAACATAATTGCGATAAGTGACTCGCACGTGGCTGCTTGCTCAACGTCTGCTCGGCTTGCAACGTCTGCATTTGTACGTTCGCGGCTAGGAGGAACACCGGACATGGGCGTCTGTGAAACCGGTTCAAGGAGCCCCTATTTGTTGGTTTAGTTCATTTTATCGAACAACCTGGCCACGCGCTTATCGTCATAAACGCCTTTGCATGAAGGAGCGCTGACCTACCACAGGGTCTTCTTGAGGCACCCCATTACATGGCTGAGAACACGGACGGCTTATCACCGGGCCCCCATGAATAATGTATAAGCCTTACAAGCCCTCTCCTCCGCGCCTCACTTTCATGGGTGATTACAAAGCAACGCTTTCCCCCTTTCCCGCCTTTAAGTTACTTTCCTTTGTAGTTTTACATCTCTTAGTTTATTTAGTTATTTCATATTTTCACAGGTCGGTTCCGGAACAAGCAGAATGTCGGGTTAAACAAAATAGAAGGCATGGGCGTGAAAGGTGTACGGCGCGCCGCCTTTCGGCGAAATCTCGCGAGATCTCGTTAGCGTGTTTGTGCGGTATCGTATAGGAGCGTGGCCGGGTTGGGTGTGGGAGCAATGCGAGAGGTGCTGAAACGTGCCTCGCGACTTTCCGTTCTTATTGACTTTTTTAAAATTTATTTCTTTCCACCGTTTTCGTAAGAAGACGCGATCTTCGCCAGTGTTCGTTCGATATGACAGTACAATGGAGGTCTTAGGGGGTAATACTAATCTTGTACTGCTCTGGAGACAATCCATAGAATTTATTTCTAGGAAGTACATGAAAACATCTGATAGATTAGATTAAGAACGAAGTCCCTGCGTATAAAAGACTGACGGAGGGATACAGTGCTAGACAGCTAGGGACACTGAGGAATATCTCTATAGATGTGGTCCTGACAGTGAAGAATGCTACAGCAAGATTGGTGCACACGTAACTCTTTATTGAGCGGACTTGCGACCAGAAAATGAGAATTTGATTAACTACAAATGCAACAATGAGGACACGTGGTAATATAATGCAGGATAGTAGGTGAGTTTGAAATGTGCTTTTCAGGTCAGGGTGTCACAGAGCTTATTCAGGTTAGACAAGAAGAATCTTTAAAGGAGCCTTCTGGGGCTATTATTACCGACTCTGTCAATACTGCGAAACTTCCCAAACGTTTTCAGAAGACCAATCAATCGAAGAATAAGAATATTTTTCGCAAAGTAAAACTTGCGAGTTTCACAGTACAGAAGAGGGCTCTAAAGCTCAAGGCTACAAGGGGACACTTCGTGGAAGAAAAGTAGGGGATGAACAAATGGTAAATCAGGGGAGTGCAGACAGCCCTTGCCCAGGCGTTTGCAAGGTAATAATATCTGGCGTTTAACGTCCCAAAACCACGATGCAACCATGAGAGACACCGCAGTGAAGGGCTCTTGAAATTTCGACCACACTGTGTTCTTTAACGCGTACATACATCGAATAGTACAGGGGCCTCTGGCGATTCGCCTTCATCGAAACGCTACCGACGCGGCCGGAATCGAACCCACGACCTTTGGGTCAGCACCGAGGCACCGTAACCATAACACCCCTGCGGCGGACGGCGTTTGCAAAAGTGGACAAAATTAAAGATGACGCAATAAGCGCTACCGAAATATAGAGCACCAATGCGAGGACAGGTCTCTCTAAAGTCCGCTGATAGACGCAAATGATCGTTCTTTTTTTTTGAAATTATGGGTTGTAGTTATATTTACAATATAATTAAATCATGCTTTGAAATAAAATTTACAGAAAACGAGCACGGGTCCAAGCTCAAGTAAGTGGATTGCTCTATTCAGTCGTCTTGGAACCGGTCGAGGGGCGTCATCAATTTCCATAGTCTCACACAGCTAAGCGGTAATAAACGCAGATACACGCTAAAAATATACACCTTTAAAAATGTCAAATGCGCTATACTTATTTGTCAAGTAAATCAAATGTACGATGTTCTAAAGCTAAATCTCAAGAAGGGACACCTGCAAGAAGTGCCCTCCCGTCAATCCAAAGACAAGGAGGGGGGTGAGGGGGTCCGGATCCCCCTTGATGCAGCCATGATTTACGCGAATGCCCGGAGCAGTGCAAAATTACATTAGGTGCGTTTGTGGGGTTGGGTGAAGGATCAACACAATCGACGAAAAAGACAAATAAGATGCCTCAGGCGCACTCAGACTACAGTGTAATGGAAACAGAAGGGAAAGGAAAGACAGGGATGTTCACCAGTCTAGAACGAACGATAGGCTACCCTGCACTGGGGACAGGGATGGGGAAGCTTGAAAGATGGAGATAGAGGAGAGCACGCGCACTCAAAGTCGCACGTCGCAGTAATGCTAACACTATTAGTCTATAACCACTGGTCCAAGTCAGTTGCCCCAGGAAGCTGAGGGCTTCAAGAAGCTGAAGACTTCAAGAAGCTGAGGAGTGCCTTCGTTACCTGCACTCGCGATGACCGCTGAAGCTACAGATTCGTAGCTTTTGGTCTGGGGGTTCCTTCCCTCCTTTCGTATGGAGAAAATAAAGAAACTTATTTTCATTATCGTGCATTCTCGGGTGAGGACATCCATGTGAATTTCAGAGCTTTTGGCGATAACTTCTATTAGCTGCTTTACATCGTTTGTGTTTTTATTATAGCCCTGAAAATGCTCCTTAGACGAATCCAAGAGCTGCTGGTGAAAGTCCAGTTTGCTTACCAGAATGATTTGCCTAAAAACAAATACGAACGCGTTCCGCCTGTTCCTATGTATAGCTGCGTCTTTTTATCCACACGAATCAGTGACAGCAGCGAGCATACGACATAAACCAGTGTCGCACGTGAGAGCTGTTGCACTGCGGCTTGACAGTGTAATTACAAGACTGGAATGAGACAGCGTAGAGGTATGGACCTACAAGCCGACATCTGCTACACGGTGCACAGTTGAGGATTGGTACTCTAGCCTGAACTGAGGGGCGAGGTTTGCATGTTGGCTCATTGACTATTTGGACCATTAGCCGCACAAGCTAATGATCCAACTACTAATGTAACCGGTTTTGTATTAAATTGATCAAATAAGCATTGATTGACTAATTGATCGATCGATTGATTGATTGATTGATTGATTGATTGATTGATTGATTGATTGATTGATTGATTGATTGATTGATTGATTGATTGACTGGTAGTACGGCCGGTAGGAGTGTTGTAGCTCTAAGCAGTAGGTAATGGTCCTATCCTGTTTGCTTTAGTCGGCTTGTGGGCGTAATACCTGCCAGTCTCATCTGGTTTGTTGTGCGCAGTGTACGAAAGCTCATTTAACGGGTCTGTCCACTGGAACGACCTACCGGCTTTGCTGCCTTGAAGGGCACAATGCACGTTTTTCCAGTTAACACAACGCAGACTTGATAGTCATATAATTCTAGTGTTCAAACTCCTTCTTGCTGTAATTAGAAATCAAAATACTTCAGGTGAATAATTTCAAGGAAATTACTGGTTAAAATTCTCAATCACTGCTGACCAAGGCATAGCAAGTCCTCTTATTTTAGGGCATGCATGAAAAACACACCGAAAAGGAAACAAAAGCAACAAATATAACGTGACCTCAAAGTGATTTCTCTGATTTTTCAAAAGGCCAAGTAATGTAAAATCCTTCCTTGTGGCCAGCTGTAAGCAATTAGTGATGTAGTGTTGCGATCTTTCACCTTTTGGTTTACTCTTACTGTGATGCATGCTGGTTATTGCTGGTCGTATGGTTTTATATGCATCAGTTGATAAAATAGGCTTGGTGATGTAATCTTATAGCTTGGCTTCTCGGGGCGCAGCTGCTGAGCCATACACTAGTAAGCTCGATGTTCATTACAATCGCATCTTTCAGCAATGTTCAAACGACTTCGCCTCATTTAATTTCAGAATGGAAGTTTTTTTTATATCTTTTAGAGGCTATTGAACCTTTTTTTCAATTTTAAACAAATTTCGCACAACAAATTCTAACGACATCGGTGCAGCTTGGCGGGTAGTGACGACCACTCGCTTTAATGCACCTAGTTAAGGGCGAAACATTCTCTGAACATTAGCGCTGTTATATCGCCTGCATTCACTGATAGCTTTCTTCTATCGCCATTCTATGGCAAACACCACGACGTGACATCCATCAGCCACTATCGATCGCGAAGTAGAAAGAAGAACAATGTAGGAAAGGCCAGCATTACTCTCTACAAAACTCAAGGTGCGGATATCAGAAAACAGGAGTTTGCATCAGGCGATCAATATTCCCCGAGAAAGAAAAGAGGCACCAGCTTGCCCTGTATAAGAACAAAAGCCAACTACAGACCAGAATGAAAAAGTTCAGCCAGCTCCGCTTGAAGGAAATTGATGAAAAATCGAAGCTGGTGGCTTACGAAGAACTTTGCCATTTATTTTAGCTAGTTGATTGAAACAGAATTTTAATGTAGTGGGGTTGATTTGAAGTCAAATGAAGTGGGAATGAAATGGGAATTAAATAAGAATGAAGTGGGCCACTCAAGTGGGAGCAGTGCGAGAGTATAGTGGTGGGCATCGTGGTGAGTTGTGGGAGCAGTGAGTGGTGGGTGTGGTAGGAGGAGCCGCACATATCTATAGTGAGATTTACCCGCTTTTTGCGGCACATACCCATTTGCGATCTATGACCGCCTCCGGACATAACAGGCTCGAATGAGGACAACTTCGCTGTTAAAAAAGTCCCATCGCCCCTTCTGCGCATGGCATGGTGCTTTTCTGCGCATGACGTTATTCTGGACTGCCTCCAAGCTAGGAGGCATCGCAGCTTTATGCCGGTCACCTGGCCCTGCAGCACTGCCTCTAAGATCGGAAGCATTGCAGCTTTATGCACCTCACTCGGCTATGCAGTACTTCCTCCGAGATCGGAGGGCATCGCAGCTTCATGCACGTCACCTGCCTCTGCAGCACTGCCTTCTAGATCGGCGTGATAGCAGCTCTATGCACGTCACCTGGCTCTGCAGCACTGCCTCCGAGATCGGTCCAAGTTTGACCGAGCAGTCACGTCGAGCGAAGACGTCATCGTGTGATCATGGTGAGATCACACATTTTGTCAACTTGTGACCTCATTATGACGTCGACGTACAGTACGATGTCATCACGTGAAGGCGAGTTTTTCACGTCACTTCAAATTGTCTGCGGCAGTCACTGTTGGTGCGTTTTCTGGCTATTTAGTGAGGATTTTACCTCAGTAAATAAGTAATATCCGGACAAATGATAGAGAAAATTGTTACCAAACGCGTGAAATACATTCACAAGGAACTACTTCCGTCACTGAACAAAAACCTAGACACCCTGCTTATACCATCAATTATACCTTACAAGACACGAAAGCCAGACGCTCCATGCGTAATCAGAAAATCGCAAGCAGTGAAGACACACGAAACTAATAGTAATGAATGTGATGTCGTCATTCAAAGCGAAGTTATCCATGAATTTCGGAATATCATATGTGCATATTTGAGACATCATAATCAATTCACTAATGCAATGCTCTGACCATTAAAAGTTGTTAGGGAGTGTGCAAGTAGTGTCTTCCTTACAGTAACGTGACTCGTTTTACCGGACAAGGAGCGTGAAGAATAGCTCTTGATGACCGTTTATTAGCGACTACGAGTCACATCTCTGAGTCGGATGCTGTTGTACTGTATTGATGATAAATCACATCAATCATACTGTCATTGACCAATAACCTATGCGATATTGGCCTTGTCGGAAGGCTCTAATAAAAGGACACCTCACAGTAGAAAATCATTGATTTGCACACATAGCAAATCCTTGATTTGCCTAATACGTTAATGTAAATATTTTTATCAGGTTCACTTTGTCACAACGTTTCTTTTTCATATCTTTCTTGCCTCTCTACTAAAATCTTTCAGTCCCTCTCCCCATACCTATACAGAGTACCATGCTGGCGATATATAGAGGCCGGCAAAAAATCTCCGTTGTTCCTAATAAAGAGCCTTTCTCTCCCACACACACACATCAATTGATATCAGGGAGGGCATCCCGAAAACTGTCCAGGAGTGAGCATAGCTTTATTTCTTGCAGGGATCGCTCCAGCCAGGGAGTGAGTCAGTGCACAGGAGGACCTTGAACGACCTTGCCAGAATCCGGCGCCCAGCGCAGCAGAAAAGGGGAAGAGAACGGGGAAAGAGAGGACTCGGCGGAATCCAGGTCGAAGCGCGCTCCCCATTTCCCGAACGCGACGCCCCTTCCCTTTCCTATGCTTGCCGGAGCGAGAGGGCGCCCTCCTCCGCGAAGTGGCACACCGCGGTCCAGCCAGCCCCCCGATCCATACTTATCCGCGAAGTGCCGGGAAAGTATTAAGGAACGGCAAATCGGGAAGCCGGGAGTAGAGGGCGATGCCTTCCCTCTCCCTTAAGACCAAAAGAAAGCAGAACTGGAAAGATATTTTCAGATTGAACAAACTCTGGTTGTCTTCAAGAGAGAGAGAAGAGAGATAAAGATGCAAAGAAAGGCAGGGAGGTTAACCAGACGCACATCCGGTTTGCTACCCTGCACTGGGGAAGGGATGAAGGGGAGAAAAGAGGTTGCAGAGAGATGAGAAGGTACACACAATCACGAGCACACTCGAGGAGCGCACACAGTCTACAGGCGGTCGCGCAGGTTTGTTGACTTAAGGTAAAGTAGCAGTGCTTTAGTCGCTTTCTGCGCAACTGAGGCAGATGCCCAAGGTCCTAGTATCTTCTGCACACTTCAATGTTTCTCTGAAAGAATATGGACTCCCGACACATTCCACACACTATTGTCTTGATGTCGATTTTCAGCATACACCTAACTTTTCGTGTCTATGGGGACAGCAGTGGTGCAACTCAGCAATCAGATTGATTTTGGATGGCGCTCGCGTGACTGCCTTCTAAATGAAATTATAGCGGTATGTGACTAGACTGAATATTTTGTGTCACGTTCAGTGTCGCTACGATTTCGCGAATTGGGTCCCCGTCGGTGGAGCAGTGGTCAGAATCCTCGGCTGCTAAACCGAAGGTCGCAGTTCGCTAACAGCAGCGGCGGTCGTATCTCAATGGTAGCAAAATAGTTGAGGCTCATGTATCGTACAATGTCAGTTCGCATTAAAGAAGTCTGATGTTCAAAATTTTCGGGGCCTTTCACTACGGCATCTTTCGTAATTATCATAGTTTCGAGACGTCGAACACCAGATAATATTATTTCGTGAATTGGTGATGCCTGAATTTTTATCCATTGACTGATTTACACAAACTTTCCCAAAGTGCACTTTGATGCAACTTTTTTTATTGCAGTGACTTCATAAATGTTGCAATCTCTGAAAAAGAGTAGCCGGTGCTATTAAGCGCGCTGACATATGATAAACAACATAAAATAAAAAATACATTGGAGTTACTACGGCTAATGGCTGGTATTGCCGTCGCTTGCCAACATTTAACACCATTAGGTAAACATTTGCAAGAACAAGTGACCTCTTTAATAACCAACAATGCAATCATTTGGTCAGTGTTGGCCAGGGCTATCCGTCATTTCACCCAGGGTTCTAAAAAAGCTATGATTGAGAAATATCTCCGGTCTTTTGACCATGTATAATGCAATTCAACATAAACAATAATTTATAGCCAGCCCAGCACCTGCCACTACTTATCCAACATTAGCCAATACTGGCTGACGTTGGTGATATATATATATATATATATATATATATATATATATATATATATATATATATATATATATATATATATATATAAATGATGCCTAGTAGAAGCCAATATTGCAGTTGAACGACGCGGGAAATATGCATCGTACCGTGAACATGAACAAGACATAAATTCAAAGGGGGGGCCACAGAAACATTGTCTTAGTGTGCCAGTGTATGATCAGTGAAATCGCCATTTCGCGAGACAAGCCAAATAGAGCCGCTCCCCCGAGACCAAGAGAAAAGATGAAGGAACCCAGGGAAGAACGAGAGCGGAGTAGAGAGGAGGAAACATGACGTCAAGCGCGCGTCACAAGTGCCGCTTGAGCGCCGCCATGGACAGACGTCACGCCCTTTCGAGCGAGAAAATGAGCGACGAAGCAGTTCCGGCTTGTACGACGCTCATCCTCTACGTCATTGCGCCCCGCCCCCTCCCAACGGCAAGCGTAGGCACAACGACTCCTCAGTGCGTGCGTTGGCCTTTGTTAAATGCGCGTCGCAGACCAGAGCGCACTGGTGCGGTCGAAAGGAGGGGGGAATCAGAAGACAGCGCACTTGAGTTCAGCCATTCCGCTTTCTGCGCAGTTAGCGGTCCTCGACTACAGCGACGACTGCAAGACTGTGCCTCCTTTGTTCTAAAGATGGCGGTGTGCCTGTAGCCTGGGAACGGTGAAAGGCGGAGCTAGTTGGTGGAGATTGATTGGAGAAAAACAACTCGGTCATTAAACTGAGATGTACCGCACCGGAACATTACTTACTATCTTCGCTGTCAGTTAGTTCACATTAATATTTTGTCTAACAGAAACACGAGCCTTTCAATTTATTCTCTTTCATGTCTTCATTGAATTATGGTGTAGTTTGTGCGACATACTTACAAACAGGCGATAACTTCGCCAGAATATGAGTTTCGAAAACATCACACTCCTTCTTTCGCTGAACTTATAAATTATTCTCAAGCTCTGCTGCTACCCACATACGGTTCTGTCTACTATATATGGTTTACCTTAACCATATATGGTTTAACGGATTGAACCCTATACGGTTCCATCTACCATATACGGTTTATCTTAAACATATATGGTTTAACCGATGGAACCATATACGGTTCCATCTACCATATATGGT
Organism: Rhipicephalus microplus; assembly: GCF_013339725.1. Classification (NCBI taxonomy): domain Eukaryota; kingdom Metazoa; phylum Arthropoda; class Arachnida; order Ixodida; family Ixodidae; genus Rhipicephalus; species Rhipicephalus microplus. Next base: position 167,407,653 of record NC_051167.1, read on the forward strand.
TTAGCTTAAACATATATGGCTTAACCGATGGAACCATATATGGTTCCATCTACCATATATGGTTTAGATTAAACATATATGGTTTAACCGATGGAACTTTATATGGTTCCATTTACCATATACGGTTTATCTTAAACATATATTGTTTAACCGATGGAACCAGATGGAACCATATATGGTTCCATCCATTATATACGGTTTATCTTAAACATATATAGTTTAACCGATGGAACCATCTACGGTTCCATCTACCATACACGGTTTATCTGAAACATTTATGGTTTAGCCGATGGATCTATATATGGTTCCATCTACTATATACGGTTTATCTTAAACATTTGTGGTTTAACCGATGGAACCATACACGGTTCCATCCTAAAACACGGGAACCAAAAGCAGCCACACTGGACAAGCACTCCACAGAGACTTGTTTAGTGTGCCCACTTTCGTACCCGTGTTTTTTCGCGCTGTTTATTATCGTGTAGAAAAACAAATTAGCCCAGTAAGCTAAGTTTTTATGTAAGTCATGAGAACGACTTGTTCTTGCACGCGGACGCACATATTCTGAGAAAGAGGAGCTATGAAATATTAAGACGTTGCTGGTTCAATTCCGCGTGACAAATACTTACCTTTTGGTTTTTTCTTTGCAATCTCTCAGTATATTTTTCAGTGTCGCTTCCGTGACGGAAGTACGTCAGCGTAGCCATGGTGAACCCCGGCATAGAACACTTTCGTGTTAAAAATTAGCAGAAGAACAGGGAGGTTATCCAGTTTTTAGACCCAGGTGACAGCACAAACATTGTATGTACACCACCATAATCAACTCAACGCTGTATTGTTTAACACGTTTTCTTGACTTGCGAGCCCTTGACAACACCAAGAACATAAAGTTAAAAGAAAGATATATACCAATATTCAATGAACTTCACAGAGAAGTTAGCTTGGTTCATCACCTGACTTACTGAAACATCGGTAAAGGTTGCCACAGTCGAACTGATGTGTACAGCGGATGCTCAACATGAGAGATACAGTATCAGCAAGTCGTCATTATGGCTCTTTTCTTTTTGTCATTCTCAGTTTCTTCACCTTTCCTGCGAAAATGGAACTGGCTATATCTGCCAGTTGTCATGCACTGTGGCGGTCGCGCTTGATGACGTGCGTGAAAACACACGGTTCTGCGTCCTCTTTATTATGTATCACAGGTGCTCGATATCCGCATTTTTCTTTATAGCTCAAATTGTATCGGCTATTGCTATCTATACAGTCCGCTATTTATTCATCTGCTTGGAAGATCGTGCATCAGACGAGACACACAGTTGTGTTTTGTCATTGTATTATCTGACAGTAAGGGCGTTGTCATCAAGATCAAAGAGCAAATGACATTATACTACCCAATACAGCTCATTTATTACTGACGTCAAACGCCCCGCCGACGTGCTAGAGTAAAAGAAAACGTTCGTTGAGTTAAGTAAGCCATAAAACGGAACACTAAATTTCTGCTTTATTAAGATACAGCATTAGTTTACATGGCATTGGTGGCACTGCTCAACCCCAACAAAAAGAAATCACGATTTGAGAAGTCACAACAGCGTGCGAAGCAAACGAGCAAAGTTGCGCATCATTTCATTTGCTCTAAGCTCCAGCGGAAAACCAGTAATGGAGCTTCATTTTTGTATACGAAAAATTCTGGCATATATCGTCTCGCCTGTTTGGCTGGTCTGACCTTAATTGCATCAATTAGAAGCAACTGCTAATCTGTTCCTAATTTATCTGACTGAACACATGCGCGAAGTGTCCTTGAGGAGGCGTAAACAAAACTCTACAGACAGACAGACAGACATACAGATTATAGATAGATAGATAGATAGATAGATAGATAGATAGATAGATAGATAGATAGATAGATAGATAGATAGATAGATAGATAGATAGATAGATAGATAGATAGATAGATAGATAGATAGATAGATAGATAGATAGATAGATAGATTTTAAACACTGATATACATTTGCTCGGTGATCAACACGAAACACGAAGTTATGACACTATGACACGAACTTTGAAATAGCCTTACAGTTAGTTCTCAGCAAACATACATATGCACAAGGCTAAAAGGCCTACAGGGGCTACAAGGCACTCGAAAGAAAGCGAGCATTGTTATTTACTCTCCCTGACGAAGGCACACGATCTCGCAGCTGCGTAGTGGACTATGACATCTTAGCTACCTTTGTCCGCACCGAGACACGACAAAGCACGAAAGGAAGCGTAGAGAGAGAGAGAGAGAGAGAGTGGTTCGTGACGTAATCTCCTGTCAGTGAACAGCTGTTTACGAGTGTGCCGATCCGCAAAGAATGGAGCACAGGGGACACATAGATCACGTGATGTGCACTGACAAAGAAATAAACCAATGGGCATACAGTATTACGTCGCAGAGCCAGCCTTGGCACGTGAAAAGTCTGCGAAACCACTCTGATCGCTTTTATTGTCTTCCTCGCAGTGTAAACACATAAGTGACCTCTGATTGGCAGTGTGTGGTCGCCGAGGATGTTTGTTCGGCTGCACTGTCGTAGGTTTGCAAACATGTGTGCGCTTAAGAGGCGATCGCGGTAATGTATGAATGCTTCACTTTTTAAGAGGCAAGAACCTTGAGTGGCTATGTTGGCGCTTCCATTTCCGAGGCTTGCGCGAGACTTTGAGGAAACGTAAGGTCTCGCAAGTCTCGCGATTTCTCCCAGAAACGCCGTCACCTGGTTCCACGACGCCGCATCACGACGCCACAAAGCGATCAATTTCGTGGCGTCACATGATCGCACATGACGCCAGCATCGCTCTCATTCACTCTCAATCCGACGAACGAGTCGTTCAGCAAGTTTTATGCCTTTCGCCGCGTTGATGTGTACCAACGACGACGCACATGGACTGCGCAGTGAAGACGGTGTCCTGCACACAGAGAGAAAATCACTCACGCCCGCGAGTTTGGAACTCGTGACATTCAATGTGCGTCTTGCAAGTCGTCGCCTCGAGGCCAGAATAGCCCGGCTCAAGAGGGGAGCCCGAGCAACCGCGTACACAGCTGTGCAAGCGACGGGGTAAGGGGAAACGAGACCTTGTTTTTTGAGACGGTACGGCGCCTCAATCACGGCGTGGAGAAGATGGAATCACGAGAGGGGAGAGTTGATGCATGGTTATGCAACCTTCTCGGAGCCAAATCGGTGCAGCGTGGACCCGGATATTAGTTTCCGTTCATGGATTCAGCAATGTATGTATGTATGTATGTATGTATGTATGTATGTATGTATGTATGTATGTATGTATGTATGTATGTATGTATGTATGTATGTATGTATGTATGTATGTATGTATGTATGTATGTATGAACGGACGGACGGACGGATGGATGGATGGATGGATGGATGGATGGATGGATGGATGGATGGATGGATGGATGGATGGATGTGTGCGAGTTTAAGGAATACCAAGCACCGCCAAACAACGCGGAAGAAAATGCTCAGAGGCGGAAGTGACGTCGTACCAAGCCACTGCACTGTTAGCCTCTCCGCAGCGGCTGCGACGAAATGGGCAGACGGACCGGGACCACCCGATCGATGAAAGTTCGTCGGCCTCACGACTGAAGCCCGCACAGCTCGTGTCCCGCATTCGAACCATTGCTTCCGGTCTTTCGGACGGCACTTGGGAATGGGGACAAAACACAAAATAGCCTGCGCGCCATGAAACAAAACCCAGAATATTCGCACGAGTGGGAAACAGCTCTGTCGTGGTACCCTTAGTCTCTTGTCAAAGAACGAAAGAAAAGAAATTGTTCGATAGGCTCGTTTTCCTGTACACTACAAAACTAATGAAACCTACAAAGAATTAAGCAGAGGGAAGCATACGGGTATCATTTGTGGTTATATAGGTAACTGCAGCGTAATGAATCTAACTTAAAATGAAAAAACTTAAAGTGGGGAGTGGGGGAATCCCTTTTTTCGTTGGTGAGATGCTAACCCATAACCTTCGAATTACGCACCCGATGCTATAATGTTTGAGTTGAGACGGAGTGCTCCCTCGTCCAGTTTCATGTAGGGTATTCAAGAGCGCTTAATGCGTGGGAGTGTTACCTAGCGCCACTCACAGCCCAGGCGGCGAGTGTAGAACACCTTTTTTTTTTTCGTACCTGAGGGCGCTACTGGGCACGTGATCTTAGCACTTGTGATAGGCTATCCCGAAAGAATTCTCCTTTGTTCGCGCATTCTTGCACTTCTGAGAAACGGTTTCAGCTTGTTACCCTACACGTAGCCAAACAAATGAGAGGCCAAATTCACAGGATCCCTCAGGCATTCGCCTCTAAAACGACTCCAAGGCAGGAGCCATCTCCTTCTCAGCCGAGTGAATCTACCCCGCACGCGAAAGCTTCCTCCACTCGAAGTGGTTTTGCAGTGCACCTCGATGAAACAGTGCCTATACCGTGCTCGGCTGCTGACCCAAAGGTTGCGGGTTCCATCCCGGCTGCGGCGGTCGCGTTCCGATGGAGGCCGAAATGGCAGAGACCTGTGCGCCAGAGATCCCACCAGATGGTCAAAATTTCCGTAGTCCTCAAATACGACGTCTCGCATATCATAATATCATGTCGTGCTTTTAACTATTATTATTATTATTATTATTATTATTATTATTATTATTATTATTATTATTATTATTATTATTATTATTATTATTGTTGTTGTTGTTGTTGTTGTTGTTGTTGTTATCGTCGTCTTCGTTGTTGTTGTGTTGTTGTTGTTATTGATGTTGTTTTTCAATGCCTCCAGGATCGGCCAGCTTTTCACTAAGCGACGATATCGTGCGATTACGTCATCGTAACATGCGAAGTTATGTGACGGTATAGCGACGCCACGAATACACGCATAAGCATTATCGTGACGACGTCATAGGGTTACGTTTTCACGTGATGATATTTTTTTTTTCGCGTCACTCGCGCTGACACCAACGTCGACGGTAACTTTTTTTTCGTGTTCGATGAGGCATCTACAACTTTCCTCCTAGAAGAAAAAAAAACTAAAAACTCATGCGTGTAGATATGATTCGCGTTTAGCAAACAGTGCGTCTTAGCCGCAGACGAATGCTACAGTAAACTGCCTTCAAGTATTGCCAAAAAAGCTGATGTGGTTATCAGGGCTGATGAGCCTTAGAGGCCAGGCTTCCGATACCTCCCGGAAAAAAAGATTAATCACCAAGTCTGCTCAAGGTGCGCCGTAGGGCCGGGCGACGGTTTGGGAAATCGGGGAAAAGTTTGTACAAGACCAGCCGCATCAAGTCAGTTTTACTATATGCCCGCAAGGCAGTCCGGCCACTTTAGTCTAGCTCTTCTTCGTCTTTTTTTTTCTTTTTTTCGCATCATCATCGAGGTACTTATTCATCAGTGAAGCCGTTGTACAGCTCCCCACGGCTCGGTCTTCCGTGTCCTACGCGTTGTACTATATCTCGTTCTAAGCAGCCCGGTAGAGCACGTAATACACGTGGGAAATCCTCTCGACAATTATTCAGCGTTTGTCTTACTTCGCGCGTGTATTATTCAAGCTCGGCGGGGGTCCGAATTAAGCGTACACGGCAAGGGGGGGGGGGAGGAATCTAAGAGACAAGAAAGAACAAACGTCCTAATTAAGTAGAAGGGCAGGAGAATCGCAGAAAGCGTTAGCAGAAAGCGAAACATAGTTAGCTCAGAAAGCTAGACTGAAATACGGAGCGTTAATTAAGCCATTAGGTTAATTAGCCAAACTCGCTTGCAGTGGGCTAGAAGCAGGAGGGGTCTTTAGCACCGCAGCAAAAACTTGACTGAAACAGTGGTCGTTGGTCTGTTCGCTTGCGCGTTAATTTTTTGTCTGCTGGATATCGAATAGGCCCATCTCATAAAATAAACCAATCAATCGACCAACATGTGCCACGAATAAAAGGGCAAAAGTGCATTTGGCGCGGTTCCATCTCGGAGAAAGTAACATTATCAATGTAAGCAAGTTTTATTTCAAAGGAGACGCAATTAGTCGTACATACGTTTTGTCCATGCAAATTGAATTTTGATGAAACTCGCGCTGTATACACACCTCGATTGGTGCTCGGAATCTGAGCTATCTAAACACAGCAGTTTACCAACTGACTCGATGTGCCCCCCTCCCCTTGTAAAGCTTTTAAAATGGCGATACAAAAAATGCACTATAACTTGATGAAAAAAAAATAACTTTCACACTTTTACACGTGTCACAACGTGTGACATGCCCTTGCACAATCATGCGCGTTTTTTAGTGGCGGTGTAGGTAACGTAACTAGTTTGTATGAAGCTGACCGCGCACACACACACAAATATATATATATATATATATATATATATATATATATATATATATATATATATAACGAAAAGAACAACCACTTCATATTCATTACTAACTACTAGCTATCGTTAACAACCATTGGCTAATTTGTGACAAAATTGGCTAACGTCGCCTACCAAGGCGTGCGGAAGGCATTATGTGGTGACAGTAATAGCTCGCATTCATATTCAAGTTAGGTAGCCCCATATTACCTCTGTAATTTATTTTTCGCGCCATCACAACAACAACAACAAAAAACAGCAAACTTATCACCTGAGAACAGACGCAATTTTATGGGCTCTCAGGTCATTATCAGTGAATAATGGAACTCGGTGACACGCCTTATCTCAAAGCGCACAAGACGCCCGCATCTACTCAAGCGCACTCGGGTCTTGGAGCACTCAGTCAGGTGCGTGGCGCAATCTAATTTGCATAATGCTCGTCCATCACGTTCTACACCCTGCAATAGACAGCAGCAATTGCATCATGCGCGTACCTCCTGGTACTTTAGCTTCCCAAACGAGTTGCTTTTTTTTTCTTCAGCGAGTGGCCAGACGAGGCAAACGTGCGCAAATTCGTAAGAGGGAAGTCGTCTGTGCACTGCATCTCATTACAATGTGTGCGACGCCGCGGGAACTTGAGAGAAACGAGCAGCCTGTGCTGTGCATACCACCGTATGCACAATACACTGTGCTGTGCATACGGTGGTATGCACAGCGCAGTGTGACTGAAAAGAGGCGGCTGCACTGCTTAGTCAGTGCAAGAAGTACCTATACTAAACGCCTACCGCACAATATAGTTACTAGAAATGCATTGAAGAAGCACGGCTATTTGGGCTGGTTGGTTAGAATCGATGGTGATGAGGGCCGCAGCGCGAGCACGAAGGTGCTAGAAGAAACGTGAAAACGAAAGGCGAGGCAAGGAAAGCAAAGAGGACAACACGAGCGCCTTATCACTAAAGTTACTAGTTGCTTCAACTGTATGGTTTAGCGCGAAAAAAATTATGGACCATATCCCCGAAGAAAACTATGATGAGATGCGAAGCAGCAGCGGTGCGTACGCCGTTGGCCCGGCTGAAATGGGCATCAACGTGGTTGCTGGAAGAACGGTTTGAAGCGAAACTGGAGGTAGCTTGTACTAAAGTATAAGTTCCTCTGAAACGCAAATACGCGGGGGACGGGGTGGGTTTCGTCTAAATTTCATCGCAGATAAACGAGCCGAAAGGGTGTTTCCACAAGAACGGGTGGTCGAGCGTTGCGGGCGGTGGAAAGGGTGAAGGGAGATGAAGTGTGTTGCGAGCGGGCGGAGGAGTATAGCACCACCTAGGTGCGTTGGGAGGAGTCGGCCGCTGCTGCGGGTGAGGGAGAGAATGTCGTCAACGCGGAGCAGCGACTTCATCTACTTGGCATCGTTCCAACAATTGCGGCGGGGGGGGGGCGGAGCGGCGCGTTGGCACGGAGACACGGACAGACAGCGTTACACAGGCTAGTCAAAGAGCTGCTTCACATCTAAAACCCCGGGTGTTCGAAATATCCACAACCCTCTACTATGACGTGCCTCCCCAAAACACGATAGTTTATGCGCGTAAGACTCCCACAATGTAAGTCGTGGTTACATAATGCGGCAACTGTACCGGGCTACTTTTTCTTCGTGCGGCGATTTCATATATAACACGGTATTCAGCCGTGTGCTCAGATTTGGGTGCAGGTTAAGCAACCCCAGGTGGTAAAAATTTTCGGGGCCCTCCTCTTCAGCGTCTCTCATACTCGTATGGTGGTTTTGGAACGTTAAAGCGACGTGTTGTTATTAACACGGTATCCAGTGTGTCCGTAAGGAGTGTTACCAACAGGTGCGAAATTTTTCTACGGAAGTACGTCTTACTGCGTACCCAGGCCTTTCGAAAAAAAGAGGAAAAAACGAGAAAGGCTCAACGATTCATTTCATTGCTGGTGATCCGCTGCCGATCAAAGGTCACGTGGTGCAACACGACCTTCCCAAAGAATCGATCATCGATCCACCTAAAGGAGATCGCAGACCAAGGTAACGATCAAGCTTTCGTTTGCGCAACCGGTTTCGCTTAATGGGCACGCCGCTATGCGCGTATATCATTCATCGACACCGGTAACTGAGCGGAAAGCGATATATCATAACGCTGTTTGCTCGCTTCCGATCCCTGCTGGCAAGCATTGGAAAACAACTTGCATTCCCAATTGGCGGTGCGCATGCATAGGTCTCGATCAGATAACACCGCTTGTCACTGTGACTCCTCACACCACACGACGCGGCTGTTGCCCAGTCTACATGCTAATTATGGTCCGCTCCCTTATTTGCATAGAATGTTGATTCGAACACTGGGCTTGCCTCAACCTGGAATGCCTTCACGGCCCCGATTGACTTTAACTTCACGCCCCAACAACCTACTTTGATGGATTGTATTGTGTCCAGTTATACGTTATACAGCGTAGCTTTTATCGCCGCCTTTCTGACCTACTTGGCTCCTAATAAACAGCGCCTTTCAAAATGAAGTTCAACTGCACCTGTACGACAATTTCACTTAAAGGAGTACTGGCACGAAAATTTTTGGTTGTTTCTTTTTTTGCGTCTGATAAAAGACCAAGGCCTCAAGAACGTAGAAAATGTACTACTCAGAGTGAATGTATCCACAAAAATTATTTACAGTGTCCTTTTGAAAGCTTGTTTTGGTTTCTATTGTACCCTGACGTCACAACATGGTATGAACTTCTCACCATGTGCTCACGAGCTCACGTAATATATCATGACGTGGAAACGTTTCCATGGTCGCTCTGCACCTTGGCTCCATTAATGACGCTACAGCGGCTGTTTTGAATGCTTTAGTGACTCACAAGCAAGCATTTTGAAAGTGTTGGTGCCTGACGACATTATAACTAGCCAGACTACTGCGTGAATTCCCTAAGATCAGCACTGTAGCCTTAATGCAAGCTAGTGTCGATGTATATTGGTCGACCACTGGACTGATATTAATGTAAAATTTAAACATCTTTACAGCATTTCCTTAGCCACACTCTAGCTCAGAGTCATCTCTGTATACAGGTGGTTTGTATTGCAATGTAAACACACTTCCGAAAGATAATGTCGCTTGTTGAGGTGTTGAGCAGTTGAGTCGACAGATTGGCCCTACAGGTTATCCCAACGCCTTGGCCCAGTGGTTAGGCCAAGTCACTGAAACTGTGGAAAAGGTAATAATGCAACGCAAGGTGACAAAGCACGACGTTCTTTGCTGCGAGTCTTGTTTTTTCACGATAATTGATGGTAGCGCAGTCTAAAGACACGGACAAAAGAAGGCACATTCAAGGCAACACAGCGCTAACATTCAACAATCATCATGCTACCATACATACAAGCCCAAATCGCCACCCTCACCGACTGTTTTTTTCACCTTACACTGCGTCATTACATTTTGAAAACTACTGCAGAAAGCATATTGAACGTAACCGAACTCAGTAGTGCAACAAAATTTGCAGTGAAATGAAGTGACATTGATTATTTACTTTGGCTCGGAGCAGTCTATACGCATGCGCGGTGAAATACACTCGTACATTCTGCATATTTTATGCTTCGAAACCGAAGCCAACCATCTGCGGCGCCTACTAATCATCATCATCATCATCATCCATTTAATACTACCATTTATACTGCCATTTTCACCCGAAAACTTCTTAATCTCATCGGCCCACCTAACTCTGTCTCCCCCTAACCTACCTTCTCTGGGAATCCAGTTAGTTACCCTTAATGACCAGCGGTTATCCTGTCTACGCGCTACGTGCCTGGCCCATGTCTATTTTAACTTATTGATTTCAACTATGATATCTTTAACCCCGATTTGTTCCCTCATCCACTCTGCTCTCTTCTTGTCTCTTAGGGTTACACCCGCCTTTTCCCTACCAATCAGGACTGTCTAATTAACAAATCTATCCACGTCGGTCGGCTAGATCCAATGTCGACTTTCGTGCGAGCTTACCGAATTATTAATTCTGCTTGATCTGGTATCTTGCCTAACATCGATATACGTGCGAAACAGGAAAGCGAGGCCTCCTGTAAGGTTGAGTCACAGCCGAATAAAAATGAATCTATTCATTTTTCGAGCCGACAAAGACGAAACGCGAACAAGTGTGATGCAACTCGGCAATCAACTTATACTTTTCTCCGTAACATTCTCTTTTGGGGGCGAAGCTCACTATGCCGTGGTTCGTGCGGTCGCGATGTATGTAGTAGTGTAGTAAGTAGCCACCTCCATGGCCGGACTAGAAGTGTGGCACGCGCGCACCCTTTTCAATTGACAAGGAAAACCACGCACGTCAATAATAAAAAATAGTTCTTTCTTATGAAATAACTTACAGAGACAAGTACTGGAAATGAAATTTTTCTTGAATTTGCTGCTTACTAACAAAGAAGCTAGAATCAGAAGCACGCGCTTTGAGCATTATCTGGCCAGAAAGCGTTGCCGCGTTAAACTCGCTGGGCGTAACCTTTTTGGTTTTAGCAAGGTTTAGCGAGGGTTGAGCCGCAGTGCCATGAATATAGTGAACTAGTATATAGCAATGAACTAGAGGCGGTGAAAGGTGGGAAGTAGACACGAAGCGTAGGCCACAAGAAAGTGCGCGAATTCCACCTCTCATTTAGTACTTGGAATGTCCACTGGATGGCGGTACTTCTACAAGCTGAATATATGATGAAAAGATGCGAGAAGGCGGTACAGAGAGTGTTCACTAGATAGACGGACAGGTGGACGGACGGTCAGGCAGACATATTCACGAACGGACGCACAGATGAATGAACGGAAACACAGACGCATGGATGGATGACGCGGGGACGGACGAACGGATGCACGGACGCACGCCCAGACAGACGAATGCACGGACGGACGCACGAACAAATGAATGCATGGACGGTCGCACAGACGGACGTACGGACGGAAGCTTCGCCCCACTCATCATCATGCAGCACTCCGTGGATATGCTATGATTTTTTTTCTCCAAGTAGAACAAGCCATATCAGTAAGCGTAATACTTTCCGCGTTCTTCCTTCCTGCCATTGTGTCACAAACAGCGGGCTACCGACACCTGCCGAGCAAAGAAGATATTTAATATAGCTCATACCTGCGAAAAGTGCACACGTATGCACACGAAACATGCGAAAATGCCTTGCGTGAGAAAAAATCCCTTCTGGCCCCGTCTCTCTATAGCGAAATGAGATATTAGCCTAGTTCACACCTAGGTTATTTAGCTACCACGTGTAGCCCATCGTTGAAGCGTCGTATTACACTACGATGCGGCCAAAACATGTTGATCAGTGTGACAGATATCCGTGCAGCACCACGCAACGGCGTGCGTGTGCGTTCCTTTCTCCCCTGAGCAACTAAACTTCAATTATTTGCGAATAAATCTTGTCCTACTGTTCTTTGGTGCGGTGTGCCTCACTTTCTTATCTGATGCACGGCCCAAGAGGGTAACAAAAACGAAAAAGAGCAAAACACCTGCGCCGAGCACAGAACGGCTCGGTCTTTCACCTTGATCGTACACGTGCGAAGTATCGCCCTGGTTTGTTTTTTAATGCAAACTGAGTACGAAGTTCCGCGACGACTGAGTTATAACCCGAATAATTTATACCACGAAGAAGAGGCGCGTTTTATCTACATCAGCATAAATGAAAATGCGGAACATCATTTACGTGAATGCCATATATGGCGCTGTATAAACTATATGAGCCCATATATGAGCACATGTGTACTCATATGTGGCTACCGTTCACCATGCATGTATGTATTAGGGCCATATATGGGCTAGCTATGCCATATATGAGTATATGGTATGACTAGCCCATATAATGCCTCAAATACAGCCATAAATGGCACGGCCACTCCATAAATGGCGTCAAATACAATTATTTATGGCACGGTCACATAATATTCTAAGATCGTCATGCATGATGTAGCTGCTAGCGGCTACCGTGTCGTTACATGCAAATTCCGTCGGTGACATAGCGCCAAACCCACCGGCAAAGCCGCGAGTTTTAGCATGTAATGTAATTGCACTGATTTACTTGTTCCAGGTACAAGACAGCTGTGTTAGTTGCCCAATATCGCAGCGATGTGTTCTACTTTTAATTTTTGTTTATTTAGAGATACAGACACACCATGTGAAATATGTCCACGAGGTAAGACAAAAGGAGACTCGTATGTCTCCTGACGAGGCCTTCACCCCGGACTTACACGTCGGACAGCCAGGAGCAAAGCCATTTTAAAATGCAGAGCGTCGAAAAGCGACTTGCAAGACCATTAAAACTTGCGAGTATCAAAACAGTCGCCGTGCCCACAACACAGAATGCAAACAAGGATTAACATCAGTAAAATATAGCGCAGCTTTTCACCTGAACCATTCAGCACAGAAGTAATACTGATCATTTTACGAGACATCATGGGAAAACTGTTATAAGTTTGAAGGAAGCAAGAAAGTTAGTTTTTTCTCTCATTTTGAACATCAATGTATCCGTAAGATAGTCTTGATTGATCCTGTTTTTCTCTGACCAAATTTTCCATGATGTTCGACTGTGGAAAAAAGTAAAAAAAAAACGACAAGAAAACTGCGGCGTATGTAACCAACTTCCCTTCCTCTGACTGTTCTTTCCAAAGAAGGAGGAAGTGGAAAAGGCCTTGGCATTGCCTAACCTTCGAGGCCCACTCTCCTGCTCTCCCAGCGACGTTCAAGACCGTTACCTCGAATGTGTTGAAAGGCGCAGTTCGCTTAACAACCCTCCTTTTTTCTTCGCAGACCGTTAGAAGAAGCCCTTCTCTCTTACAACCGAGTCGTGTTTTTTCGGCAAGCCTACGTCGACACACTTTTTTATTATGTCTTCCTATGCTTACTTTTCTCTTTTTTTTTCTTTTTGACAGTTTCTTTAGTCGAGTTAACCGTCTCAGCATGGCTCAGAGACGAGTTCGTGGATCGGTTTACAACTTTCGGGCTGCTGCTTAGGAGGCAGCACACATATCTACTTCTCTCGCAATTATTTTTTCTCTCTGTTGCCTACTTCAACTCGCTTTTATTATTTTTTATCGTCTCATCTTTACGGCTCTACCCTTCTCCAGTTTGTACGAAGGCAGGCGAGTGCGATTCTCGAACGCCTGCTATGAAGAACCTGTGCCCCGGCCTGAACGTCCCACATATATACTGCATATGTACATGCATAGATACATACATAGAGATGGCAGATAGACGAATCACTGAAGGTAGACTGAATTAGCAACAATTTGAGGGTTTTGCGTGCCAGAACCACGGCACGATCAAAAACGCCGCAGTGGAGGGCTCTGGAAATTTCGACCACCTAGGATTTCCCAACTTGCACCTAAATCTAAGCACATGGACCTCTAGGATTGGGCTCCGTTGAAAATGCAGCCACCGTGGCTGGGATTTGATCGCACGACCTCCATATCAGCCGTCGAGCACCGAATTCACCGGACCACTGCGGTTCGTTGATTCGCGTTGAAATGGAATTGGTTAGCTGGGCCGTCCATTTTCACCTTGTGCCAACCTTTCTCGGCTATTATGAGACAAAGATGCAAACTCACAAGAGGGCCTTAACCAGTCTCAATATCAAGATCACTGCTTTGCTCTATTTCAGTCATCCAAGTACTGCGAAAAGGCAAGAACAACAATCCTTCAGAATTCAGGAGATAGAAAGGAATTTTTTGTTCCTTATTTAATCTTCAACCACAACCACGGCGTTCGTAAATTACAGCGGTTCTCACGTCAGTACTAGCTTTGTTTTGGAAACACCATCCGTAAATCTTGGACGCAGCAGCTGCTTTGGAAAATAAGCGCGAAACGCCCGCCTTCAGACAGCTGGTTCCAGTAAATCAAGCTGTCAACCAATCGTAGAACAACTCTTGTATTTTGCCTGTTCCCTTCCCCTTCCACCACCCAGTTAGCCATCTCTACGCTTCACTAAACCGAAACCCATAGAGTTTGGTCCCCTAATCGCTCAGACGGCAAACACTCCGGCTCCTCAAGAAATGCTGTTTTTCGTCAGCTACTTTCCCAACAGACCAACTGACGCCCTTGGAAGTGAATAATTGTTTGTGTCTCAAAAAAAAAATAACTATCTGAAAAAACAGAAGAGACCCCCCCCCCCCCAAGGTACGCAAAACGGACATCGTCATTTATAGCACGTTCTTCTGAAAGTATGCCAAGACCCCCCCCCCTCGCCTTCCCATGGCTCAGTTGGCTCAGTCAGTTTCTTCACTCAGTCCTCCGCTCGGCCTTACTCAAGCGTCACGCTTATTGGAGGTGGAGGAACGTGGCAATTTTCGGTGACGTCAGATCAAGGAGAAGCTGGATATAGACGGCTTGTTCTACTGGCCGCTTCTGTAAAGGCCATTTTCATGATAGGTTCGCGCAGCTCTAGTAGAGTTTCTAGACTTGAGCGCATGACACGTGCACTCATTCGGATGCTGTCACCAGGCGTGGGGAGAAATGTGAAATATTCAAAAGGCATTTCTAGTTATTAGTGCAAAGCAGTTTTCGGGATACAAATCGGGGCTTAAGGAGATTTGATGTCAGCGTAAAGACATGTTTCAAGATAAAGCAGGAAAAATTTATCATTATGTCATGCACGATATGAAAATTCTCGTTTAACAACACGATCAATATAATATTTGATTTTGAAAGAAACTGTTAAAAAGCCGCACTGGACCTTTTTAAGTGCAGTGAAAGGCCTCTGGATTCATAATTACAGCTCTTATCAATTTTACCTGATGTTCGATGACAGTCAATGTTGGTGTCGGCCAAGGACTAGCTAATATTTGCTAATATTGGCTAGTATTCGCCAGCTTCTGGCTAATAATTTACTGGTATTTGATAGCATGGATAACGGTTGTGTAATGTTTGCTTAATATTCGCTAGCGGACAGATTTAGTTGAGCGTCCACAACCACTTTGCGGACACAGCTTGCCATGGGAAATGGCTGGCAGGCTGCGCTCACCCAAATAAATCTATCTAGTGTCGACCAAGCAATGACAAATATTTGAACAACATTATCTGGTTCTGGATTCTTGCTGGCTAGGGTTGTCTAAGGATGGCACGAACCCATAATAACTACAGGGTTCGCACACTACCGTGAACACAGCCAGCGGAGAAATGCGCCGCAATATTTCTTTTATTCGTTAATTTTTTGTCTGCACTATTCACCATCTACGCAGAACAGTCTCAACGTAAATGAAACGAAAGGAACATAAGCTGAGAGACAGGAACGGGAAAGACGAAGCACATAGCACCTGTTACCATACCTTTTTTTTAACACGCAAAGCCAGGACGAGAGTTACTCTAACCACGTACCAGCGACCGCCCGTCATCGTATTCTGCTAAGTACACTGCAGGGCAATAGATTATACTCAGAGTAGTTTACGGTGTATAAAAGCAAAAAGTCAGTCAGTCAAGAACTTTAATATATGGTCCTGAGGAGTTTAAGCCACCAGGGTGCCCACGTGGGACATCCTAGCAGCCGCTACCGTAGGCGACGCCCGAGTCGGGGCGGGAACGTGGTGGCGTTCCGCCAGTTCTTGGGCCCTCTGGACTGCCTTAAGTTGGTTTCGGAGATTGGGGCTCCTGAGTGCCTCCTCCCAGTCGGACTCACTGGTGAGAGGTCCCTGAGGTAACGCGGGACATTGCCAGAGCATGTGCGCGAGTGAACAGTACACTTCTGTGCAATCTGGGCACTGTGAATTTATGTCTGAGTTATAATGGCTGAGTCGGCCCCGTGATGGGTACGATCTCGTTTGTAACATTCTAAAGGCTACTTCTTGCGCGCGTTCTAGTTTTGAATGGGGTAAAGGGTATCGGCTTCTGTTGTGTCGGTAGTGGGAGGTAATTTCATGGAAGGTGAGTAGTGGGTCATTAAACTGCACGTCTGGGCCCAGCTCTTCGGTGGCTGATTGATCGTCACGGCGGGTCAGTTCTCGTGCTCGATCATGAGCCATTTCGTTGAGGTTGGGTTGTTGTGGGTGAACGTCTTTGCCCATGTGGGCAGGGAACCAAGAGAGGTAGTGCGAGCCCGTATATTTCCGTGTTTGTAAAATGCGGGCTGCTTCTGGAGCGATGTTGCCGGTTTCGTAAGCCCGAATGGCGGCGCGAGAGTCTGTGAAGACATTAGTGAGTGAGGGGTCGGTCATCGCTAAAGCTATAGCAACTTGTTCGGCTATGGCGCTTGTTGATAGCCTAACCGAGGCGGCTGAGCGTAGGGCTCCGTCGCCATCTACTACCGCGAGTGCGAAAGAGGAGGAGTTACCGTATTGCGCTGCGTCGACGAATGCGGTAGAGTTGCGATTCGCGGCGGTACGGTTTAGGATCGCGCGAGCGCGGGCCAGCCGTCTGCCTTCGTTGTGTTGTGGGTGGACATTTCGCGGAAATGGGGTTACCATGTAAGTAGCTCGGACAACTCTGGGGAGGGTTACTGCGCGTTCAAGGCAGGGGTGTGGGGACATGCCGGCCTCGCTTAGAAGTCGGCGGCCTGCCTTGGAGGAGGAGAGGCGGATCACTTGGGCCGTGGTCTGGGCCTCGATCACTTCATCGATGCCGTTGTGCATGCCTAGTTGGTCGAGACGGGAAGTGCTCGTGTTTTGAGGCAAACCAAGGACTTGTTTAATGCTTTTGCGCATGAGTGTGTTTAGTTTCGTCTTTTCTACCTTCGTCCAGTTGTGGGCAGAGGCGACGTAATTGATGTGACTCATTAGGAACGCGTGGTATATGCGCAGAAGGTTGGCCTCTCCAAGGCCTCGTCTACGACCCGAGACTCGCTGAATGAGTCGGAGCATGTTCTCTGTTTTTGCTGTGATATGTTTAATTGTTCTTGCATGACAGCCAGTGGCCTCGACGAGGAGGCCGAGAATGCGTATGGAGTCCACTCGGGGTATTCGCTGCCCATCTTTGGCGTGTAGCGCTATGGGTAGATCACCTAAGGGTGTTAAGTTACGAACGCCTTGGCGAGATTGCCGGTACAGTAGCAACTCTGATTTTGTGGGCGACAAACGAAGTCCAGTGTTTTTTAAGTAGGCTTCTGTGGTATCGAGAGCAGTTTGAAGGGCTTGCTCCAACTCCGCCAATGAGCCTCCTGGGCACCAGATGGTGATGTCATCTGCGTATATAGCATGGTTTATGTTTGGGATGTCGCGGAGTTTGTCAGATAGTCCCTTCATTACTATGTTAAAAAGGAGTGGAGAAATGACTGCCCCTTGTGGTGTCCCGTTGGAACCTAATGTGTAATTATCGGATGTAAGTTGCGATAAATGCAGCTGAGCTGTTCGATTTTGCAGAAAAGAACGAATGTACGTCTGGAATCTTTTACCGAGACCAAGGCTGGCAATGGATTCCAGTATAAAGCGGTGTGAGACGCTGTCGAATGCTTTAGTGAGGTCTAGGGCGAGAATGCCACGAACATCTCTCGTTTTTGAGTCGAAGATCTGTTTCTTTAGTAATAGCATGACGTCTTGTGTTGAAAGGTGCGGACGGAACCCGACCATGTTGAACGGAAAGAGTTCGTGATCCTCTATGTAGCGCGATACACGATTTAGGATGACATGTTCAGCTGCTTTTCCTATGCATGAGGTTAGGGAAATCGGGCGTAGATTGTCGAAGTTGAGTGGTTTACCTGGCTTTGAGAGAAGGATTACCGTGGCCGTGCGCCATTGTTCAGGTACCTGGCCAGTTTCCCACATGTAATTAATGTCTTTTGTGAGTAGTGTGATGGCTTGGTCGTCTAAATTTCGCAACAGGCGGTTGGTTACCTTGTCAGGACCGGGGGCTGATCTGCTGTTGAGGTTGTGTAATGCCTCCCGAATTTCTGACTCCGTGAAGGGTTCGTCGAGTTCGGGTATCGTTTCGCATTCTATTTCTGGGTAGTCGGTGGGTTGTGCTGTGTTTAAGGGGAGGTGACGTTTGGAGATTTCTTCAAGAAAGGATGAGTTTGTTCCTCCCATCTTTTTGTGCGAGTGTAGGAGCCGGTCTATGGCATGACTCTGGTTGTTTTTTGTTTCGCAGTCGTCCAGCATGTATTTTAGGAGGTTCCATTTACCCCCAGTTCGCATGCGGCCGTCGACCGCCGAGCAGAGTTCATGCCATTGGAGTCGTGTGAGCTCCGTGCAATATTTGGCAATGTCTTGGTTCAGTATTGATAGACGTTTTCGTAAGCGTCTGTTTAGTCGTTGTGTTTTCCAGCGCGCGAGTATTGACGCTTTTGCCTCGAGCAAATGTGCGAGGTGTGGGTCCATTCTCGGGACCTCGAGTTCTGTTTGTATTGTTTTCGTTGTTTTGGCTATGTCTTCCTGAAGTGAGGTGAGTAGTTCGATGAATGTGTTGTATTCCTTTGTGTTGTTTTTGCGGAGGGTGCGGAAGGCATCCCAGTCCGTCAGCGTGAATGTACGGGGTGGGGCTGATGCGTTGGGTAGTTCGGTTCGTATATTCGTATGAAAAAAGCAAAAAAAAATAACTTTTTTCATAGCATTTTCTTCACCGGTTCATGCTTTTTTTTCGTCTGCTGACTCCGCGGTCACCTGCATGCAAGGCTGGAAGTCGAGATAAAAGCTTCGCACCTGATCGGAATAAGGCAATACGCCCAAGCCAGGGCCGCATAAAAGAAACGCGTGACGGTGCCAGTTCAATCCATCACGAACGAAGAGGCTTCAGAACGCTGTTCCTGGAAGACGGATGATACAGGGCAAGAGAGAACTTATAAGGGCTGGGCCCGCACTCTGGGAAATATTATTGCGCCAAGACTGAGAACAGCATCACCGGCGCTCATCCTTGAACGCTTAGACGCCTTTCGCCAAGTCGTGTCTGGGAAACTATCGGCAGATTTGCATAGTTTGGTGTTCAAAAGTGGCGTTAACCAACTTACATGCGGCCAATTCACACCATCTGCAGGGGATCGGTCAAGAAGATCCAAATAAATAAATAAATAAATAAATAAATAAATAATATTATATCCGACTTCCCTAACTTAGTTGTGTATATATCGGACACCACAGAAGTAAGACTAAAAATACAATGCTGCAGCGACAACTTCAGATGATACGCATAAAGCAACAATAATTAACCATAGTAATTATTTAACCACTGTAGGCATCATTTACTGATAGTAAGCTGGTACAGACGAGCACTGGCGATCGTTTTGCAAGCTTTGGTAACTATTTGTTGGAACTATCTAAAAGCATCATACATTAGACAAAAATTTGAAGGTGCCCCGTCGCGGTGGTCTAGTGGCTAAGGTACTCGGCTGCTGACCCGCAGGTCGCGGGTTCGAATCCCAGCTGCGGCGGCTGCATTTCCGATGGAGGCGGAAATGTTGTAGGCCCGTGTGCTCAGATTTGGGTGCACGTTAAAGAACCCCAGGTGGTCAAAATTTCCGGAGCCCTCCACTACGGCGTCTCTCATAATCATATGGTGGTTTTGGGACGTTAAACCCCACATATCAGTCATCAATCAAAAATTTAAAGGTGAACATCTTTGACAGATATCTGTCTGGCTGGGTGAACCTTCGTACTAATAACATGAACTCTCCAGCCAAGTTATAGTCCGAAGAAAAAACTTAGAGTGTTAACTGACCAGACGTCTCGGGACCGATTCGGTCTCTTCTTCAGGAGTGACTGCTTGGCCGGCTCCCAAGCTAGCGATTTTTCTTGGTGGTGTCGCCCTATCTATCGTCCTTCTTTTCAAAAAATGGCTGACGTTATTTGTCACTCAGCCAATCCTAGCCAATCTTGGCCAGTGCTAACCAGTGCTAGTATGGTACAGTAACTGAAATCGGTTGCAGAATAATCTTGGCACCCCTGACCCAGCTAGCCCCCAGCTCGAGGGCGTGGGTTCGATTGCTGATTCACGATGACGGCATTTAGACGAGGTTAGAATGCAAGGACAACCGCGTACTTAGATTCAAGTGCACGTTCATGATTCCCAGGTGATCAGAGCTAACCGAGAGTTTTCCAACAAAGCGTGCCTCATGATGACAATATAGCAGTTTCAGTTCGTGAAAATTCCGTAACTTCTTTTTGTTTTTCATCGTACGCCTGCTCAGAACGTAGGCGTAAAACACCTATAAAAACATGGGCGTTGCGCGGGGGTGAAGGTTGCAGTTACACCCCCCATTACCTACACCAAAGCTTGGTTACCCCTCAAGAACCATGCACCAGCAACCCCACCACCTCCCCTCCCTAACATGATGCAATACGAGGTAGCACCGAGGTAGTCGCGTAGCCAGGGGGTGGCACACCGGGCCTATGCCCCCCCCCCCCCACACTCCCGAATTTTCTCTCCATGACATAGCGAGTGAAAAATGATCATTTCAGGGGTTTTCCCCTATTAAAACCAAGGAGGTGCCCCCTCCCCCCCCCCCCCCCCCCATTCCGAATATTTTAAATTTCTGGCAATGCCCCTTCCTTGTGCGCCGCAGTTATGGATCAGTGGACGTGGTTCAGCCGCTGACCCGAAGGTTGCGGGTTATAACCTTGTCGCGGCGGTCACGTTTAGTGGAGGCGAAATGGCAGATGGCGCGTGCATTGTGCAATTTGAGTACACGTTAAAGAGCACCAGATGGTCAAGTTTTCTAAAGCCACCCTTTACAGCATGCCACATAGTTATTTATTGGTTTTGGCACGTAAGATTTTAGATATTAGGATATTGTTAGTATTACGAGTTTTCACTCCCTACCCCAAGACAAAACTTTGCCGACGTCCAGGCCAGGAAGACTCACTGTCTTCAGGAAAAACGCACGACTTGAAACGCGGTCATGTTTCTGGTCAATTCTCGGTTCTCAGGACGGTTTGCCAGAAAAGGCGAGTTTCTGGGCGACGTCGCTCGGTGTTTATCCGCCCGCTTATCGACGAGGCGTCGAGTGTTGCCACTCGAGATTACAGAGAAAGGATTGCCGCTGCTGCACTTGGCAGCGGTGCCCCCACACCGACAGATAAAAGAGCTAACAACCACGGAGAGAGCGACTGCGATTAACACACACACCACCTCGACCGCGAGCCTGATAGTGTGTGACCAACAGAACCTTGGCTAGATTCTTGATTTCCTAAAAGAGCTTTGCTTCACAACTTCTTGCGATCGCATGCTCCGCTTTAGACATTGATACTGGCAAGACGTCGTTACGTCTGGAATAACGTCTGGGGAACTCACATAGTTTCGTCAGTTGTTAGGCCGGTTAGCTAGATTAAATTATGATGTCAGTGAAGTTAACGTAAGTATTGTAAAGCGTGGCGGCGACACCACATGACCAAGTGTTCATTGAAGAACTGTGCATATACAAATATGTGTACAATGGCACTGCTTACCGGCAAGTTGGCTTTGTAGTGTGTAGTGCACACGAATCCGGAAGGATTACGGCCACCAGCGTGGGTCCGGCCTTAGCGAGCCGCGGGGCACGCGTTAACCGTCGCCGTGGCAAGAACACGATACTGCTCAAGGTCGCAACACTTTATTCTCTGCGGAAACACCAAAACGCAGTACAGAGCCTGTTGCAAAAGTCGCGGCGGGACAACCAAGGGGCTTATCCACGCCACGGGTCATAAGTACTACACAGGCTGCCGCGAGCACGTCTCCGTGGGCAAGAGTGATTCATGGGGACATCAGGACAAAAGAGCCCGGTCACTTGAGCGAGGGCAATAACTCCACTCACGTTGGCTTCCGATAGGTACGGGTCGGTGTTCTAGGACCACGCACTAGGACACCGCACTGCTCTTCGGCCTAGCGTTCGAAAGGGCCAACAAAAGGTCATCGTTCGCCAACGGCTCCAGTACGGGTCGGCGTAGTGTGATGACTCACTAAGACACCGCACCACTTTGTGACCTAGCGTTCGAAAGGGGCAACAAAAGATGAGCGTGTGCCACGGGCGCCAGGCGCCGTTGCCGAACAACCACCTTTTCTTGCATCTTTCGAACGCTAGACCAAAGAGCGGTGCGGTGTCCTAGTGCGTGGTCATACTACGCCGACCCGTACTGGCGCCATTGGCCAATGATGCCTTTTGTTGCCTCTTTTGAACGTTAGGCCGAAGAACGATGCAGTGTCCAAGTGCGTGGTCATAGAATGCCAACCCGTACCTATCGGAAGCCAACACTCTAGCAACCTGGCCCTTTTGTCCCGGTGTCCCCGTGAATCAATTTTGCTCACAGAGACGTGCTCGCTGCACCTTATATAGTACGTCTCGCCCGTGGCATGGATAAGCACATAGGCTTTACCACCGCGCCTTTTGCAACAGGCTCTGCACTGCGTTTTGGTGTTACCGCAGACAGTGAAGTGTTGCGACTTTGAGCAGTACCATGTTCTCGCCACGGCGACGGTTAACGCGTGCCCTGCGGCTCGCTAAGACCGGACCCACGCTAGTGGCCATAATCCTTCGGGATATGTGTACACTACAAGTGATATTAGCTTCGAAACTGAATTTTTTCAAAGCCCTGCTCTGTGTTGTCTAGTTATCGACCATTTTTGGTATTGCGACTTTTAATGCTGGCTACCTTATTTATAATAGAGGCCACATGCTGGTTACTCTTGGCTAATACTGGCTTATTTCAGCTATACACAGTAAACAGCAGCACCGAACGCACCTGTATATTATGTTTCCTCAAATTTATTGGATCGAGAGAATATAGTCGATGATGTGCGAACTGTGATGACTCTTTCTAGGGAGGAAGGTACAGTGTTGTGCCGTATGCATCTGGGCGTAGCCTTCACCAATGCCTACTCATTTAAGATAGGGATGGCCGACAACGCGGAGTGCAACGACTGTGCCGTCGATGATACTATTGAACACAACTTATGTTACTGCTCGGCATACACAGACGAGAGGCTTCACCTGCGCAGTGTTTTAAATCAACTACACAGAAGTGATTTCACTGTCGAGAAAGTATTGGGACCATGGCACTGCCCATCCAATTTCCGAAAGGCAACGAAAGCACTGTTGCATTTTCTCAATGACAATGGCTTGTTTCATCGTTTCTGATGGTGAAACTGTTACGCGTCGGCCCAGTCAGTGACCTTTTATCTCCTACTCTATAACTTTCCTTCCCCTTTCCCCTTCCCCAGTGCAGGGTAGCCTACCTGGGCTCAGCCCTGGTTAACCTCCCTGCCTTTCTCCTTGTGTTCTCTCTCTCAAATGTAATACATTTGCATTGACGAAGTGAAAAGGGGTGAACCTGTTGCCAAGAGAGATTCACAGTTACTACGATAGCTTAATTACTTTTTTTGATAAAAATATTGTATTCACTTCCCATCACTCAAATGATTGTGATGTACAGCAATTTTTTTTCCTGGAACAAACTACTTTTACTTGAAGTTCTAACTTCGTTTCGAACGCAGTCACCTGTCATATCACGTTTCGATAAAGTGAGGAAGACAGAGAGGAAAGAAAGAAAAAAAGAAATGCGACTCTATTGTTAACAAGACAGGCTGAACGACCGGCTGAAGAACACGCTCAATAGAACAAAACAAAATTCCAGTACTACAGATGAAGGAGGGATGGGGGAAGTGGGCTGGAGATTGCAAACTATGCCGTCGCGAAGCCCGGCGCAGCCGATGGTGGTGGCACTTTCGATTAACGCCTGTTTTATTGGCCGCCCTGCCATCACAGCCGCCATCAAGGCGACCTGAGGAGCAAAGCATTCGATGATTCTGACCTCAATGGTTTCCCGTTCACTCCACCTATTTTGAACATGGCGCCTCATAATCATATGGTGGTTTTGGGGGTTAAACCATACATTTAAATCAATCAATCGTGAGTGAGTATGATCTCTGAAGAACGTTCACCAGTCTCTTTTGAACAGAATTATATGCGAGGCAAATTTTGTCTTTCAAAAAGAAAAAAGTAAAAGGACTTATTCTTTGTTCCTTTTAGCATACAACGGCACGGTCATCTTGAAGGAGCGGTGTCCCTCCAAATCTCGCTGTCCACACCGTCACCCAGACAGCGCGACCCCGTGTTCAAAATAGACGGAGTGAACGGGAAACCATCGAGGTCAGAATCATCAAACGCTTTGATCCTCGGGTCGCCTTGACGGGGGCCGTCATGGCAGGGCAGCCAATAGAACAGGCGTTAATCGAAAGTGGCACCACCATCGGCTGCGCCGGGCTTCGCGACGTCATACTTTGTAATCTCCAGTCCACTTCCCGCCTCCCTCCTTCATTTTTAGTACTGGAATTTCGTTTTGTTCTATTGAGCCTGTTTCTTCAGCCGGTCGTTCAGTCTGTCTTGTTAACAATAGAGTTGTTGTTTTTTTCTTTCCTCTCTGTCTTCCTCATTTTATCGAAACGTGATATGAAAGTTGAATGCGTTCGAAATGAAGGTAGAACTTCAAGTAAAAGCAGTTTGTTCCAGGAGAAAAAAAAGTTGCTAGACATCACAATCATTCGAGTGACGTGAAGTGAAGACAATGTCTTTTTTATCAAAAAAAAGTAACTAAGCTACCGTAGTAACTGTGAATATCTCTGGCAACAGGTTCACCCCTTTTCACTTCGACGATGCAAGTGTAATAAATTTGAGAAAACATAACATTGATACAAGTCATCATTACCATCAACGAATGCGTTATAAAGGCGACGAAGGTAACGATTGAACAAAAGCTCGTGTTGTTGCCACTCCGCCATCTTGGTTCAAGGACACTGTGTACTCCGTGTACACAGTGTAAATATATTTACAGTAGTCTGTAAATATATTTCCACCCTCTGCCTACTTTCAACCCGTGACAATACACATGTGCGTTCGGTGCTGCTGTTTTACAGCGTTTTACACACACACACACACACACACACACGCACACACACACACACACACACACACACACACACACACACACACACACACATGCAATAATATTATCTGTGCAAGCGGCTGGCCGCAGACCATTTACGGGTACCCGTCACTATTCAATACCATCATGTGACACGTAAACATGTGCATTACCATTTTCCATTTGTATAAAGGTCCCACAGGAGCAGAGATGGTTTATAAGTACTGTCATATATGAGAATATAAGGCACTTTCGTTTGTTGCCCCGCCATGGTGGTTTATAGTGTCTAGGGCACTCGTCTGCTGACCCACAGGTCCCGGGGTCGAAACCCGGCTGCATAGACTGCATTTTCGATGGAGGCAGAAATGTTGTAGGCCCATGTGCTCAGATTTGGGTGCACGTGAAATAAACCGAGGTGGTCGAAATTTCCGGAGCCCTCCACTACGGCTCCTCATAATCATATGGTGGTTTCGGGATGTTAAGCGTTATATGTGAATCAATCAATCAAGAGTGCGTATGATATCCGAAGAACGTTCGCCTGTCTCGTTTAAACAGAATCACACGCGTGGCAAATATTGTCTCTCAAAAAGATGAGAGTGAAATGACTTATTTTTTTTTCCTTTTAGCGTACAACGGCGCGGTCATTTCGAATGAGCGTTAGGAAAAAAAATCCTTAGAAAAAAAAACAGTTGGGGAAAAATTCGACTTTCCCAAATGATTGACAGATCCCGTAAAACTTCCGTCGCAGAGCGCGGATTCGATTCCCAAGGCGAACGTAATCACCGCTATCGTGTCGAGTAGCGGCGTCGATGATACGCAATCGCGCGCACCGCGGCGCCGTAGTTCAAAGCGCAAGGCGCCGCAATTATCTAACGTTTTGTGTGCCTACGTGCGTGTGGGCTTAGGTGTGTATGTCGTATTTTCTCTGCTATAACCCCAGCCTCCTCTGCATGGGAGATTACAACATTTGTTGCGAATTTTCCATCACGTAAGACGAAACGGAATTGAATTGAAACGATGGGAGACGAATTTCGCCATCAAGCTTCTTTCGTTCTTTTTCAGTTTTTTTATTTTTTTATTTTTAACTGTCACGGGCCCATTCCGGTGTCAAGTTTTTTTTTTCGTTCTTTTTTCTGATTTTTCATTGTTTTCTTTTCAAATGTCACGCGGGTCAAAGACGATCGCTCATCTAACCTTTCGCACTTCTTCAACTATGTAGAGTTTTTTTGCACAGACGAAGTATAATTGTGCACTTGTAAGCACATCTTTGTTTTGAGCGTTAAAACCATGTCCCTGAACGTGTAAATACTGATAAGTTATTGAGTGCATTTCACGTTTTAGTGCTTGCTGTGCGACAATGCCTTACGTAGCCACTGCCGTACAGGCTAATACGAGGCTTTGTCGCAACAATGCTGTGGCAGTTTCAGCTTCGAAAATGTCTCGTTGCTCGGCATTTACGACTGCCTCCAAGCCTTCACCTCGGACCCGAACGTATGTTGTCGCCAGTTGCAGAAATGAGGGTGGACGACTTTCACGAGTATAATTGACTAGAGGTCTTTGTGATAAAGAATTGTCGTTTTTGAGATCATAAGTTTTTAGCGCATGGCAATAGAGGGTTCTTTCATCTGTTTGTCTGCTGTTTTCGAATTTCATGAGCACATATATGTACGCTCCTCGAAATAAAGTTTTGTTGGAAG
Organism: Rhipicephalus microplus; assembly: GCF_013339725.1. Taxonomy (NCBI): domain Eukaryota; kingdom Metazoa; phylum Arthropoda; class Arachnida; order Ixodida; family Ixodidae; genus Rhipicephalus; species Rhipicephalus microplus. Next base: position 167,434,521 of record NC_051167.1, read on the forward strand.
TAAGCGCTCCCTTCTGTCCCTTCACTTGTCCTATGTTTCTACAACGCGCTACGTCGATTAAGGACTTTCACGAAGACATTGCTATCAAAAGAAAATGAACGACGTGCAGCTAAAGAGGCGAGTAAGTACTGCGCTTGAGCTCGAAAAAGGGCTCAACAGCAATGGACCCTCGCATTCTCAACCACGCCTACGGTTCGCAGTTTACATACACGCACATGCATGGAGGTAGTGGCTCGTATTACATATTCTTCGAGGGTTAACGTGAATGCGTACCGCCTGAGGCTGTGGGCGGGCAGGTACATACGTTTGAAATCGGACACCACTTGAAGCAGGTATGTTGTAAAGCAAAGGGGAGGCTGGAGAAGGGGAGCGGCGCAATTAGACGTAACTACCCCTCAATTGTCCGCAAGCCACGGCGTGTAGCCTTGCAAGGCGCCCACAGGCGCGAAACCGAATGCGGCCACGATTTTCCCTTCTGTGCTTGTTGTTGCACTGCTCTCAATCCTTGAAGCAACAGCTGCTGACTTTTCATTTTCCTTCCTTCCTTCCTTCCTTCCTTCCTTCCTTCCTTCCTTCCTTCCTTCTTTCATGTCTCTCGCTTCTTTCTTCATTCATTCATTCATTCATTCTTCAATTATACGCCTCACTTATTCCTTTCTTCATTCATTGCTTTTTTGGTTCCTTTCTTCCTAACTGTACCAGTCACTTTATCACATACCATTCGATCACTTAATCACTTATCAATCGCACCTCTTTCGATTACATAATCATTTATCATTTCATTCCCTAACTGAATCATGAAATCACTCATTGAACCAGCCAAAACTTACCGATACATGCCTAGCATAAAAAAAAGTCCTGCCTCATCACGTATACTATGACTCTCCTGGAAAAGGCACGCCATCTCTCTTTGGGGTAAAGTCCAGTGCAAAGTGAGGTATCTGGCCAGTTGGTATTCCATTATTAAACTGGCCAGCGCAGAAAGTAGACACGGCACACACATAAATCACAAGAATTCTCTCTTTGGGGGGAAGTCGTTGTACTCTCTCTTAAAAGTCGTATGACCCACAGGAGTGTGAACGTGTCTATGAAGAATCATATATGTGGCACGTATAGTGCTCGTCGGAAAGAGTAACTTACCGGTACTCTTTTCTTTTCTTTTATTGTAGCGTTCACAGCATCCTGCTGTGTCCCGAGACCGCAACCTTCCGAGGCGAACAGCGCTCGCGAAACTGCCACGCCGCTCTTAAGCGCCTCAAGTAGCGCCGATATCGCTCTCGGCGCGAACGCTATAGAAGCGCCATTTTCCGAGAGAGAGAACGAGCCCACTAGTGGTAAACACGGTCGCATTAAGGGGAAACGCTATGCGGGGACCGCGTATGCCGACAGAGGTTAGCGTACGATAACAACGAACAACTCCGTTACAACGAGACCTTCGCCCAAACGGGAGAGCAAACGGGGAGGAGTGCGAGGCGCTATGTATGTATATATCGCTTCGAGTGTAGGCCACTTGAACTGGAGCAAACAGTCGGCCTTTGGCAAGGCTACCGTGTTTGCGGCACGAAGCGTCCCGTCTGAAAGGCTTGAGAGACCAAAAGTGGCCTCGACCTCTGGGAGTCGAGTGTTTCGATCCTAAAAAGGTACTTGTACCAAGTTCGAGGGAAGCCGATGCTACAGGGTTACTGGCAGCAAAAAAAAAAAAAAATAGGCTACATAACTCGCGTGACGTTATCTAAGCAGTCGTTCGCGATGTGACTGATATGAGCGCTGAACAGCCAGATAATTCAGGCAGTAGCACAAATAATCACATGGCCAGCGAAAGCAGGACGGGACGCAGCGCTAAAGTGTCCACGTGGTTCTCAGCGCTAGAACCTAAATTATGTTCTATCAACCAGCGCATTATCTTTTTGTTCTAAAGAGCTACCAGGTATTTCAACGATGCGTATAAACGCCACAATCTCGCAGTGTTGACGTTGTTCTTGTATCTCTGCGACAGCGTAATGAAATGTTGTGCACAAGAGACGTTGGCGTCTTACACTTGTTGCACAAATAAGACATACGTAGGCTCCTTGAGGGGCGGGCTGTATCAGGTACACAGTTGATATGAGATAGCGATATTGATAAGGATTCTTTCGCACAGACAAAAAGCTGTAGAAGAAGCACAATTCTTCTATACAAGTGTACGTGGCTTTACAGCGCGCAACCTCTGTGTCTGGAAGTTTAGCGTGTCGTGTGTGCCTTCCACGCATTCAATAAGCGAGCGACTCGGGCCTCAGCAGTAGCACGCACTCACCGATGCAGACAAAGGCGAGAGCCCTGACCGCCGGGTCCGGAGGATCGCAGTCGGGGAATATCGGCCGCAGCACGTAGAAGGAGAAGGTGAGGGCCACGATGGCCTGCGAACAGGGACGCACGATCATGCACTCCACCCAGAGACGCAGGAAAGCGACGAAAGGTCCGAACGCCTCCATGATGTAGGCATAGTCGGCACCGGTCCTGCGAAGGGAGAGAGAGAGAATCGTGTACATGCACTCCGGTCCATACAGCACTCGCTCGGTCGCTCACGTGCTCCCATAGCAGTATACAGTAGCACGCAGGCTAAATAAAACTCCCAAGCATTTCCCCGAGGGTGAACATGGTTAAGTGCGAATACACGGGGTGATGCTATGAGGGGTATTTATTAATTCGCACTATTATATTTATTAATCACACTATGGGGCCTTTATGGTGTAATGGATCCGAATCGCAATCTTGATCACGACGGGGGAGTTTACGTAACTAACTGGCAGAGAGCCTGGATTACTTACTCCCATGGCAGAGCTCTCGAGGGCGATGAGAGAGAAGGCGGCGCGCGAGAGAAGAGCTGTTCGCGCGCAATGCAAGCGAGCCAGGAGAGCGGGTAGCGACACCGATATCAGGTCGAGTAGGGTGGCTATCGGTTAGAGCGCTTAATGGCGTTGGGCAGTACTCTTTTTAAGATAGGGGAAACTGCGACGCGCGAATGGGTGTGACTGTTTGGGGTTGTAATAAAGGGTATTCCCCTTAAAACAGGACAAACGCACCCCCGGGACACAGCGCGGCTATGGAAGTGCGCCATGTTTTGTTGTGTCTGTCTTTTGCCTGCGCTTCGAGTAGAATCCGATACCGACAGCCCCCCGTTGCCATCCTAATCTCTTGCGAGACTGACTAACCGAACAACAGGCCAGCTGGCTAATAACCAACTAGCCGTCTTATCTACCCCCCCCCCGCCCACTCCGTAAGCAGTACTCATTTAGGGTGAAATCCTTATATGTCTGATAAGGTCAAGAAACTCGAGATTTGACGAGACTAAACGATACGTCACGAGACCTTGCGCGGCGGCGGCGTCAGTACGAATGAGAGAAGAATAAATAATAACAACCACGTAACAAACGTCAATCAAAATTCGCGGGATACTGACGTGCACAGAGCCGACGGAAAATCGCGTGACCTCACATGCACCATTAAGTCATTATAGCGCCGCAGATATTCAGAACATTTGACAAGATCGTGACGACATGACGGTGTCATAATGACGTCAACGCCCGACATCTTCGCTTGCTCAAAGGCTTCCGGAGACAGCGGAAAAGTTATGTGAGATGCAAGTGCAGAAAGCTTTTTCTTCTTTTTTTTGGGGGGGGAGGGGGGGGGCAGTGAACAAAAACTTCCTATGCCTCTCGTGTATTCGCTCTCGGCAGCGGCTTTTACCACTGGCGGTTGCCGGGCATCCTACTAGAAATAAATCGCGAACAGAAAATTTCTTTCCTGACGTCACTGGTGACGTCCTCAAATAGAGGGCAAGGACGAAAAATCGAGAGGAGGAAGTGGTAAAGGAGGAAGCCCTCCTTTCCCACTTCGCATGCAAGCGGAATGCATTCGTGCCTTTTTTTTCCAGTCCGCTGGCCGCTTAAGCAATGCGGTCATTCGTTAAAAAATTTATATATTTTTTCCTAAATTTTGTTCGTGTTTTCTGAAGAGGCAAAAGTTAAGCTGACTGATTTCTCAGTAAGACGAAACTCGATCGGCACAAATAAAATGAATATTTTATTGCATGTTTTGTACAAAGAACAGACATATTATTTGTAAAAAGAGCTCAAGAAACAACCACAACAGGGTCATTCAAACGTACAGGACTCTTACGGATAGTTTCAAATACTCCTTTTTTCCTAATACAATTGAAATGTGGAATGAATTGCCGGTGAGTGTTGTTGACCAGAACACTTTGTCGAAATTTGAACAGACCTTGGATGATTATCTCTACAATTGTAGCGTTTGATCTTGGTCCATCCTGTATTTGTGTGTTTGCTAATAATGTTCTTTTTGCTATAATGTTTTGTTATGTTACCCTCTCTGTAAGGACTCTCGCATGAGAGTTGACAGTATTGTTAAATGAAAAATAAAATAAATAAATAATTATACACGTAGTGTGAGAGTGTGAATCTATAAAAGCAGCTTCAACTTCCAACTGACATATGGACATAATGAGCAAACGTTGAACCCAGAATATGCGAACCATTGCAAAAATTATCAACAATCGCGAGTAGGACACGTCGTATTTGACTCAATCCCGTTTGTTATGGCCGCGCATAACTTTCCGGGATAAATTGAGTATCAAACAAGACTGAAGTCCAGAGGCATGGAAAGGCTTGAAGCGATCAGGAGTTTTTGAAAAAGAACGTCGTTGTAAACAGTGTTCCGGCAAGTTGACTTGTCTTCGTCAGGGCAACAGCGTTGCCTCGACGAAGAAAAGTCAACTCGACGTTCTCTGTAATAATTTTTAGAAGTATTTAGTCCATCACGTATATTTTAGTGGCACTATTAGAAGTAAAGGCTCACAAAATTCGAAACCATGGCTACAAGGATTTTATGAGTAGAAAGAAGCCTATAATTACTTGACATCATTTGAACTACACGCAGAAAGTAAAAGAAACCAAGACTACTGTAGCCGAGCCAACTCAAGTTCAAGGCTTTCAACAAACGCATTTTCTCGACAGGAGCCTTGGCTGCGTCTTCACCAATTAGTCAAGCGACACTGCACTTCTGCCAGTCCAGTGAGGCTTGCAGAGAACTGGGTTTACTCATATGCAAAATCAATAACTGCTCAAATAATGGGTCCAAATTTTTGTGCTCACCGATTGGCCTTTGGAAACACTGAAAAACCTTCGCGAGACAACAAATCCTACAGGGTTAGCACACCGATGATCCGTGGAAAACATGTGTTGCCCAATTAAGCGATTTTCGGACGAATGCGTGCATGGTTGCCTTGTACGGCGTAGCTCACTGCGGCTTCCCTTCTCTGCTCGCCACAACTTGCAGTCTTTATCTTTCTCGTATTTGACACGCCAATCGAACGAGATAACTCAGCGCGATCCAACTTCTACTAATATCGCTGAGCGAGGGGCGAGAAGGAGAGGAGGCAGACGTTACGAACGCATATTCAACCACTTCGCGCGTTTCGCCTGATTAAAGTTCGCGGAATAAGCAAGAGATATAAACAGAAACTTCTTTACATGGGTATCGATTTTTTCTTTATTTGTAGAAACTTGTGGAATCCAATAAATGCGAACGTTGACATCAACCTCACTCCGTTCAACCGGATCTAGGATGCCCGGCAACCGCTACGAGCGTTAACGTTATTTGAACTCAATACTAGCGATGAGTTTCCGTGGCCTGGCGAGGGAGGGATGATCAGCACAGGCGACGCAGTCAATTTCAGTGCATGCATAAGCGACTGAGTGAACTTCTCATCTAGGTCTTCTGTCACGCCGTTTTCTTAATTATGTAAGCATGATTAAGCGTGTAATGGTCATTCGTTAATGTGACTGTAAATTAATCCCCAACAACTAGATAGCTGATAATGATTGGCTGTGTCATGACTGTGAATGACAAAATTTCACTGCTAACACTCCATAGTGACTGTGAGTGGCACTGGTTAGCTCGCGGAGTCCAGCTGGGAATAACACATAAACCACAAGAAAGGGAGATATGTGGCACACACAGAAACACCAAGACCAATGTATACAAATTCGTTCAGGGAGTACGGTATATTCACTGAAATACAAAGTCGGTGTCACGTGACGTGAATAGACGACGAAGGCAAATGGCACGCCCAAACATGATAATCATGACATGTAAGTTGTGTGCAGTATAATTTACGTCCGCCCCGTAACGTTGTGCTGATTTTAAAGTGACCACATTTTAAAGAGATCTGATTTAAAGAGATCTGACTTTTTTTTTCTTTTCTATCCTAAGTTCTTCTTTGTGGTTTCGCGATTTTCTTGCATTTTAGTAAGCGTGCATGCGCCAACTAGCCCTGCAGAAATTTTTGCTAGGGCACAGTATAGTAATCATCGTTTAATTATATAGTTTCGAGTGGGCCTAGCGATCCAAGTGTGCCAAGCGAACAAACGGCTTAATTTCGCAAGTCCCGCACCACTGTCCTGTCCGTCGCCGATAACGGTTAATCCTCGGATCGTGGCCTGACGCTAAGCCCAACTCCAAACAGCTCTGCAAGATTTATTTTTTCCTCTAGCAATGTAAAAGGATTGCGAACACAAAACCCGAAAAGCGCCTTAGTCGTTCTGGCAGTTCGCCAGTTGCGCAATTATTTGCTCAGTGTTCAACTAATTGACGGCAAGTCTATATACGATCAATCCCTAGAGTCGGTTACATTCAACGCAAGTCTCTAACTTCATGGTTCTCGCCATGATAACCAAATGTCGTAGCGTGCAGGGCAAGATATATTTTACCCAACTTAAGCTCCGGAAATTGTTTCTTCTTTGCTCTGACTTGAACGCCACTTCTTTAAGCAGCATCTAAGACATCTAACAGAATGGTTTGCATAACAAACAAGTTAAAGCTGGTGAAACTCGGTGTACTTTAAACGAAACCTTAGAAGCAATTAGACGGTGTCAATAGCTTAAAGTAATCCGGCAAGTGCGACAATAAACAGCGAATAAAAAATGCCGAATGAAATTGCCTCGTCGTCGGCATCCGTTATCACGCCTAGCCTCGGTCGTTCATATTTTTATCAAGCGGCGAAGGGCTAACACGGCTGAGCGCGAAGTGGTGACAACCTTACGACGCGAGACGCCTCGCATAAGCAAGATATGCAAGTGCAGACCGCGATAAGAGCCGAAGATGTGCGAACGCACGCAAACGACGCAGTGGCCATTACGGAAGCGAAGAGACTGTCAGCGGCATGACTTTCACACGCGGTGGGCCGGCGTGCTGCCCAGTAGCGCAGTTTAGGAAATAAAACAGCTCACACGCCTTGTCCAAGGGATAACAAACCTACATTAAAGACGCCTAGTTATATGTCCGAACGGAAAGATCACTTATATAAAATTAGAGAATATGCCTGTCGATTGAATGTCCTTAAATACTCTTTCTTTCCGAATTCTATTAGTGACTGGAATGCGCTAAAAATACCAATATTCTCTGATTCTAATTTCCTAACAGCCATTGAATTAGCATTTTGAGCTGTTGAAATAACCCATAGTATTTAACGTTGGCTTTGTACTTCTCTTGGTTGTTGATTGTTTATATGTATAATTACTGCTTTCGTTGTATAATCCTGTGTTTTGTACTTTTGTTCTACTGCTGTACTACAAGTGTTGATTTCTCCTGTATACTGTAATGCACGATTTATTTGCTTTTAATTTTGCTGTTTTGTGTTCTATTTTCTACTGTAACCCCCCTACAACGATGCCCAATGGGCGATGTAGGTACTTGTAATAAATAATAAATAAATAAATAAATAAATAAATAAATAAATAAATAAATAAATAAATAAATAAATAAATTGACGTCGGGGGCCGCCACGGGCCCCTTGTTCTCGATGAAGAGTCCGATGCTCGGCCGCTGACCCAAAGGTCGCCAGTTCGATCCCCGTCGTGGTGGTCGAATTCCGATGGAAGTGAAATGTTAGAGGCCCATGTACTGTGTGTGGTGTCAGTGCAGGTTCAAGAACGCCGGATGGTCGAAATTTCCGGAGCACTCCACTAAAGCATTCCTCATAACCATGTTCTGATTTTGGGACGTAAAACCCCGGGTAATATTTTACTATTAATATTATTCTTGTTCATAACGAAGAGGGTGCAGGAGGGCGCAACTATTCATTCATTTGTTGGACAACACGATTGTCCGTATTATCTACTTCATTGAATTAATTATCCTTGCCTAACGAGTTTTTGTAGACCCTTGGACTAGCGGCGCAATGCAGCTACGTTCAGTTGAAGATTTGCATCAGGGCAACATAGTTGGGATATCAGTGCTGATCAATCGACCACTGAAAGAAAAAGCATGCTGGATACGAGCATACACGAAAACGTGAATATTACTTTATAAAAAAGTGACATGCCCCAGATTAAGAGCTAGGAAGACAACAAGTGGATAACAAGACAGACAGGCGTATATCCTGAATTCTAGCTCGCATGAAGAGGGAAGAAAAGAAAGCTGGCAGGCTGTCTGAATACGCAGGGCAGATAACCGATATCCAAAGCATCGAAATCTGTAGCGATGAACGAAAAAGGCAACCAACCGAAAGTTAGATGGGATGATACAACTAGGAAGTGTGTAAAAGTAAAATTTAACCATATACATAGCTTGCTAAATATGGGTAAACTAGAGAACATTGCGGGATGCCTGTCTCTTGCAGTGGATACAAATTAGTATGATGATGCTGACGGTGGTGATGATGTGACAATTACGGCATGCCGAATGATCTCATCAAGAATCCCGGAGCCCTCCACTACGGCGTCTCTCATAACCACATGGTGGTTTTGGGACATTAAACCCCACACAATTAATTGTGAAGAATCGCAGTCCGCGTAATTAGGGCGCGAACCTTTCATCCGCTTACGCCAAGTGCTTCGCGTAATTCTTTCCACAGACGCGCAGAGCCTTTTTATTGCGCAACACGAACTGGGCGTGGCACGCAAACGGCCTACATGCGACTTATTTTTTTATTTCCACCCTGAATGAAAGACACACCTTATAGAGAGAAGCGCACGAAGCAATATACCATTGTAATCGAAGAAAAAAAGGAAATAAAGTAAGGGTCAGTATGGTATAAGCATTCGTGAATACAGCGAGAAAACGTTGCCATTAGCAACGACGAGACCGTCTAAGCACTTAAAAAACAGCACTGCCCTCTTTTCATTAGCGGCTGCGTTGCACAAGAAAAGGTCAGTCACGACAAATGACGCGGTGAGACGTTGCGGGAAATGTTGTGAGACAACGAAGTGGAAGTGTAGGCCAAAAATGGAAAGGTTAAAGACTGTCAATGTGCACACGCATGCAAACACACACGCAAGCACGCGCGTGTGTGCACGTACCGTTAGTATCAGAGCTATGACAATAACCAGACACCAGGCAATCTGTGTCTCATAATCGCGCTCTTGACTCTGCTCGAAATTTGGCGCAGTCGACAGGACCGAATTACATATCGTGGACCGTTGATGCAGAATGGTTTCTTGCTTTTTTACAATGACAATTTTTTCGAATCAGTGTTGATGTAATGATAGGAGTATCGCGCAGGCCTCATCCCGTTTCATATATTTGCTAAGAACTGATGAATTGGTGGACGCTGCCAGCGTTCTCCTTTATATGGCAGCGTTCTATGAGCACCAAGAATGACTTACAATTAGGCGTAACTGCAATTGCCTCCTTGAAATAAATATTTCATTCATACACACCGGGCTAAAGCGCATCAATATTCGGACTACATGAACGCCGAGGAGCGAGTACTAGGAGAACACTCAGAGGTACTCGAGCACCACGTAAATCAACGACGCCACTATCCCCTTGCTCACAAAAGGTTGACTAGGGACAAGGCAGCGAGTTCAAGAAAGATTCGGGCAGGCACCTATCCGCACGACATATTCTACTCCACACAATGTACCCCGGCAACTTCAGTATAGGAACAGTTGCGGGATCGAATCTGGGCAGCGACGGTCACATTTTCGATGCAGGAGGAAATGCTTGAGCCCCATGTGCTTAGACATAGGTGCACGTTGAAGAACATCAGGTAGTCGAAATTTCCGGAGTTCTCCACTATGGCGTCTCTCATCATCATATGGTGAATTCGGAATCATAACCCCCTCCCCCCCAAAAAAAAGGGAGTGAGTATAAAAACATCGCATATGCCCGGAAAAGTGTGAACCCTTTATACCACGTGGTACGGGGTCATCTAAATAATCCAGATATCCCAGTCATAGACGAGCATAGCATAGAACAAAATCCAGACGGCTATTGGAAGGCGTACTCGGCGTCACACAACGACAAGGACCAGATCCGGCTGGTGGAAAGATGTCGGGCGTCGGTTGCAACTTGCAAGACACGGCTATGTGAAATAAGAAAGTCACCACCCGTCTCTAGGTTGGAAATAATGCGTGACTCGTCGTATTAGGAAGTTTATTTCTCTCTCTAATAAAAACAACAATATACGCCAGCACTGTATTTGTGTTCCTTCTGGTGAGTCCTTCTGGTGAGTTCCTTATGGCGCTGGTGAGTCCATCTTAATCATGTATCAACACGCCCCCGCGGCAGATTTAGTAGAAACGTACAATTTGATGGCTCAACTTTCAGCATTTTACGGTATAGTAACATTGGTTTTTAGGCTATTTAATTTGTGTCCTTTATCAATTCCAAGCCATAACGACCTTTCCATTATCTCTATAACGGTCTCTTTTACCCTCCTAGTGCTGGGTGTTTATAGAGTTACAAACATACAAACCAGGCTCTAGTTAACTACACACGCCTGCTCGAGAGAGGCGGTGTGGATAATTGACAACCAACGGATGAGTAAGCAGGCGGGCAGGCGGGCTTTGCATGCAGACAATAGCGAAGCCACGAGACAGGTGCCGATTCCAGCCCAACGTGCGTGCAGCACCGGATGTGTGATGTTGGACTTCCACCTCCAATTTCCACGATGGAACACGCGTTGAGGAAAAGCTTGGCGTGCCTCGTTATTGCAAGCGAAAGTTCGCAGAGTGTTAACCCCCCCTCGAAACATTTCAGGCGTAGAGTAGGCCTGGGTCATAGTTTGTCTGCATTTGATGGCCTATGGCTGGGTAATTATGTTCAATGCTGCCCTAGAGAAGGGTCATAGTTCATTTGGATTTAGTGGCCTATGGCTGGGTACCCATGTTCAATGCTGTACTCTTATCTTTTGTGTGTTCGCATTTTTGTTTTTTTACACGTCATCGAATAGGAGTAGCGTCGTGTTATGTATGCGACATACATAACAATAACAATATCTGTGGGTTCAGCCCGCAAAACAGCGATAAAATTAGGAAAGACGCCGTAGGGGAAAGCTCGGGAAATTTCGACCATCTGGTTCTCTTCAAACTGCAGTGACATCGTACAGTATGTGGGACTCTGGCATTTCAACTCCATCAAAATGCATATCGCGTAGCCGAATCGAACCCGCGACCTCTGCTTCGGCAGCCAAGCTCCGCTGGTGTAGCTAGGAGGGTGGGGGATTCCAGATCACCTCTCCTCCGCTTAATGTGTGGGTCCATGTGTATATATACTCGTGCAAACGTACGAAGTACGCACGAACACACACCAACATTGGTGGAATCCCCCTACCTCTAAAAAGCATTTCTGGGCATGCTTCTGAAGATAGATTGCCTGAAAGAGAACTATGTGTTCTGAAATCTTGGTTGTTGTATTTCTCAAGATAACAAAAGGTTTTGTGACAATGATCCGCTAAGATTAATGTTTCCTTACGAAGGACTTATGAAACCACAACAAGTAAGAGAGGCTGATCAGAAACCGCGCCTTGTATTTCAAAGTATCTTACGTCTCTCACTTGCGGTAGTTGCTGTGTAAAACAATCGATCGTTGCATCTAATTTCTCTTTCACGAGTTCCACGATTACAGTGATCTATGATTCCAAGGCGGAACCAACGTCATCGCTACCATTCAACGTCAGAAAAAAAATCGGAAGCCAGTGGGTGGTAACCATAAAAAAATAGATCACCGAACGAGGAGTGGAGAGGGTGAGTGCACGTATTGACGCAAACTCGAACATGTGCGCTTTGTTAAACTGCGCACTCAACGACGTCGCCCACGACAACAATACAGGGAAATAAATGAGACGAACTCGTTCAAAACATCTGCAGGGTTTCCTAGTAAAGGTCAGCACTGGCAACTTTTCCGAGTGACCCAGCCGTTTTTCACGAAAATGGTGTCACATGAAATGGCATAAGATTGTGTTTACATTTGTTGTATTACCCAGTTTGTATTCTTGCAAATTTGTTTATTGCAATAATTTTTCTCGATATTTGCATATATTGCTTATTGTAATGTTAACTACCTGCCTGGTCTTCAGTGGCTGCAGTATTTACTAAATAAAATAAATAAATTATATATAATCTACTCTCCGAAGTGACATTGTTCCCAGCCACTCGCCTTCCTAGAGCTTGAACAGCATTTTCGAATGCGCATACTAAGCGACGTTTGGACTATACTCTTGACTGTAGAGCTATGATCACACAAACAGCTAGGATAAAATATTCTTTTTGTATTGTATCCCGCTGTCTTGTATAGTGCTGTTGTATTGACGGATCAGGAAAAGCTGCGAAAAAAATTAAAAATCTAATAGTCTTAGAACAACCGTCTTCTACCCGTCTTTCAAGGGAAGGACAAAATAAGTTCAGCCTAGTAATTTATCTCATTAGAGATGTGTCATTGATTTCTTCGTCGCCGACTCACACTAAAGGTCAGTCTTTTCTTTCTGCATTGGCAGCCGCAACGTCCACACTTGCATCAAACTATGACATGAAGAGTTTCGATGCTTCTTCTTGTTCGCATTCTTCACACATTGGCTCAATAAAATTTGCCGAATCTTGCTACGTTAAGCCTTCCACTCCCACAGAATGCAGTGTAATTTGCTTTTTACCAGCAAGCAATTACGCCTAGGTTAAAGCATATACTGTCCCATTCTGTGACGTCACGGCGAGTGGGTTCGAAAACTTCTAGATGGCGGCGCCACATGCTGCGTCTTTAGGAACACTTTTCACTCGCATTTTCTCGCTTAGCAACCACCTTTCCGCGTCAAGTGAGTTGTCTTCGTGTGTTGCGAAAGGGTAGTTTATACACTCAAACTTAATTGTGGCAAAGTTGCGCCTTACAAAAAAATAAGTTCGTTATATCCAAAAATTTTTGTAATACTTTATTCCTAACACTGTATTTATTGCAAGACTGATCTTCATTTACTTCGTCATAACAAATATTTTGTTATATCCAGGTTGGCATATTCAAGTTTGAGAGTACTTATACGAAATAAGTCGTTTTCTTTCTATTGATTGATTTGTGGGGTTTAACGTCCCAAAACCACCGTTTGATTATGAGAGACGCCGTAGTGGAGGGCTCCGGAAATTTAGACCACCTGGGGTTCTTTAACGTGCACCCAAATCTGAGCACACGGGCCTACAACATTTCCGCCTCCACCGGAAATGCAGCCGCCGCAGCCGGGATTTGAATCCGCGACCTGCGGGTCAGCAGCCGAGTACCTTAGCCACTAGACCACCGTGGCGGGGCGTTTAATTTCTCTTAAGTGTCCCTTTAATCATCAACAGCTATCTGTTAATTAGCGTCGTAGCCTGCACACTTTATCCGTACGGGGTCTCATACACAGCAGCCTTCCTTGGGTGCTACTTGCGTAATCGACAGGCGTCCCCACAGCTTGACGCGACGAAGGCGACGGAGCGTGGAGAAACACCTTTCGCAAGCGACTTCTCTGCTGAGCGAGACGACAAACGAGCGTCTACAAAGAGCCCCGCCGCGTTGGTCTAGTGGCTAAGGTACTCGGCTGCTGACCCACAGGGCGCGGGTTCGAATCCCGGCTGCGGCGGCTGCATTTCCGATGGAGGCGGAAATGTTGTAGGCCCGTGTGCTCAGATTTGGTTGCACGTTAAAGAACCCCAGGTGGTCAAAATTTCCGGAGCCCTCCACTACGGCGTCTCTCATAATCATATAGTGGTTTTGGGACGTTAAACCCCACAAATCAATCAGCGTCTACAAAGAGGAAACATTTGTTTCGCGCAACCCACAACACCTCGGTCCGTCCGCCGCGGTCGTGTAGCGGTTAAGGTGCTGGCGCGGCTAAGTTCTGGTGCCGCTAAAAGAAAATTTACAAGTGACATTCCTATTGTGCGGATTAACTTCGGCCCCCTGAGGTGTTCATCTGCGTTCATTGAAATCTAGGGCACCAAAGGCGTGTTTTTTATAATTTTATTTATTTTTCATTTATTTTCAGCAAAAGCGCCATTTGGTTTAGTTGATAACGGTTCATTGCGAAATATTGAAGTGGGGCGCAGTACCTAACCGGGACTGAAGAAGAGAAGAACACAGGCGCACACTCGAAACTGGAAGTTTATTGAAGATGCAACACATATATAGCTATATATGTGTAGTTATTGCGCCTTGATTATTTTTTGTGGAACAGCGATAGCATTTCTGTTTCCTTTCTAGGCAAAAGAAGTACCGTGAGACAATTTTTGTTAGCCACATATGTGTCGCCCCTTCAATAAACTTCCAGTTGTAAGTGTGCGCCTGTGTTGTTATTCCCTTCTCCAGTCGCCCCGCCGCGATGGTCTAGTGGCTAAGGTACTCGGCTGCTGACCCGCATGTCGCGGGATCGAATCCCGGCTGCGGCGGCTGCATTTTCGATGGAGGTCGAAATGTGTAGGCCCGTGTGCTCATATTTGGGTGCACGCTAAAGAACCCCAGGTGGTCGAAATTTCCGGAGCCCTTCACATACGGCGTCTCTCATAATCATATGTTGGTTTTGGGACGTGAAACCTCACATATCAAAGCATCATCCCTTCTCCAGTCCCAGTTACGTACTGAGCCCCACACCTATCTTTCACGATGATTTCATTTATTCGTTTATTCCTCCCCAGGGTCGTAACTATGGGGAAGTTCAATGAGTTCTAACACCCACTGAAGTATTTTCTGGCCAGAACATTCCGAGGGACACTAAAGTGTAGT
Source organism: Rhipicephalus microplus (assembly GCF_013339725.1). Lineage (NCBI taxonomy): Eukaryota > Metazoa > Arthropoda > Arachnida > Ixodida > Ixodidae > Rhipicephalus > Rhipicephalus microplus. The sequence goes on from NC_051167.1 coordinate 167,449,542, forward strand.
TGCACTGGTTCAAATCGACTACCCCTTGTCAAACTTAGCCGTTCCACCCATAACCCCTCCTCCCTTCCCCCACCCCCCCGAAAAGAATTTCTGGGTACATGACGATAGTTACAGCGCGAGAACAAAACGACGACACAGAGACAAGACGGACACGAAAGACACGTCCTTCTTGTCTCTGTGTCGTCGTTTTGTTCTCGCGCTATAACTATCGTCATACCATACCAACTAGCCCAAGCTGCCACACTTCTAAGTTACATTTCTGGGTACAGTCCGGTTCCTCCCACATCGAAGTGCAGCCACGGTAGCCGGGAAGCGAACCCATGTACTCGTGCTAAGCAGCGCGCCATGCTCTTCTTAAACATAATTTTAAAATTATTTTACATAATTTTCGCAAAGTCCGCGCGGTGCAGAGCGACCACGCCGTGTTTAGGCCTGCAGCCGTCGTACAGAAAACCAGCGACGACTGAGGAAAAAGATGGTGCAATAATCCGGTCGCGTTGCAAGCTGCTCGCACTCGGCGGGCGCCGACGCAGACGCTGCTACAAAAATGGCGGGAAGGGGGGAAAGACCTTTGCAGCCGGAACACGGCCGCGCCCCCGCCGCTCAATACAAACTGGAGGAGAGGGCGAGCCGCCGTACGTACCACGTGGTACTACCACGCAACGCACTTCCTCTCTTGTCGCCGCCGTTGGTTTACTTCTTTCTTTTCTTTCGTCTGCCTCTCCCTTTGTTGCTTGTCCCTCTTTTTTGCCGGTTCGACGCTCACGTATAGCTCAGGAAGCGATATATGCAGAAACTCGAGACATATCTGCGTAGACGCCGTTCCTATCTGTACATCAGCGTCCGCTTCAGGCTGGTGTTCGGGACGTACGTGTAATCGTAACGTCGATCACAGATTGACTCATTGATTGATTGGAATAATTTATTAATCGATTCATTGGTGAGGTAATTGATTAATTAAGTGAGTGAGTGAGTTAGTGAGCGAGTGAGTGAGTGAGTGAGTCGTACGTTCATTCACGGTCAAGTGACTGACTGATCTGTTGAATGATTTTGTCCACTACATTGGCGTAGCCTGTACCGGTATTTGGGAGGTTCGAACCCAAACTCCCCACTGATTTTTTTTTTTTCCAATTTTGCATGAGCATATACACAGGCACGGTATCTGATGTGGGTGTATATATACATGACCCAGTCCAGATATCGGCACTGATGCAGGCACTGCGGAATCATGGCATCAACGAACTCTACACCAAAAGACTGAAAAATATCTGCGGCAGATCCACAGCCGCCATAGTTCTCCATAAAGAAAGCGACATAATGTCAATAATGAAGGGTGTAAGGCAGGGAGACACGATATCTCCAATGCTATACACCGCGTGTTTACGGGAAGTTTTCAGGGCCCTAGATTGAGAAGAGCTAGGAATAAGAGGTAATTGAGAGTATCTTAGTACCCTGCAATTCGCTAATGACATTGCCCCGATGAGTACCTCAGGGGACAAATTACAGCTCATGATTCCTGAACAGGACACGGAAAGCAGAAGAGTAGGTCTGAAACTGCCAAAGTATCCTTTTAATTGCAGAAGTCCTGTTAAGTGGGCTAGTTGGTGACCACTTCTTTTTGTCAATCCCTGCTGTACGGCCCATATTAGTTTTCACGCTGTTTGTTGCGACGTGTATATATATATATATATATATATATATATATATATATATATATATATATATATATATATTTATTTATTTATTTATTTATTTATTTATTTGTTGCTTCACCTCGTGATTGGATATAGCACACTACAAATGTACCATCATGTCACGGGGTCATGCCGCCGTCGAAGAGATCAGACTTAGGTCAAGATCAAAGTGTTTATTTGACCGAACTTGTGGCTGGTCAACAGAAAGTCAGATTACAGTGATACAGACTACAAGAGCGGCGAGCAGAGCGTCGGCCGCCGATCAGCTGACAAGCGGCGAAGGGCGTCGGCATTTATGCATGTGCCTTCGAATATGCCATTTTGAGAATATTATTCACCATGTTATCATTGCCACTCACTTCAGTCTGTCGCTAGAGACCTCCATCTGTACATTCTTTCGATGTACGTCTTTGTTTGTTTTATTCGAAATAAATGATTCCGATTCTGTCCTTATTACTCGTCGTCGTGCAAGCTCCGGAATAATATGGAGTGTCTGCGTCTTGCGCACAATCGTAACAGAATGGTCTACAGTAATCACAGACCTTCTAGAACTATGAGGCGCAGTTCGCGCTGAGCATTCCGGACGGGCTTTTGTGGGCGAAAACTATACGTCACAAAGTTAAAATAAGGAACGTGCGTGACAGTATCATCAGTCACATTAAAACGCGGAAACCGAGAATACTCCAGGGCTCGTTATTGATCGTCCTTTTTTATTTCAGTTCGACGTGCTATCTTAAATAAAGTTCTGTTTTCGTCATGATACGGGCGACCACGACTATACGACTGTCTTTCTAAATCACGCCATGTATCCCCCAATTTTCACCATTATTATTTTGTTTTGCTCTTGAACACACGCGAGCTGACCCAATGCCATCTAGGTTGCACTGACTGATCCCAATAAATATGGACGCAGCTACAACGATAACCACGACAGTTCATCTTCTGCACGACTTGATCAGCGCTGATAAGCGCACTTATTTGAGACAGCACCGCGCTGAAACTCGGCTTATTCTTTTTGTACCTTGGATCATATATGGACATGGTACTAATAATTATTTCTTTTCTTATCGTTACGCTCTTGTTTTCTCTTGTGATTTTTTAACATTGACATTACGATGATGTAACAGCCGGCTCTAACGTCGCCTACCTTTACGTTCCCAGATTATATACATGCAATACCGGCGACGCGTGGGTAAATTAATTAACTTTAATGGTTAAGTTGTAGTTTCCGAATATGGAAATATCGTAGGTGACTCTTCTGCTTCCCCTCACAGTGTTGGCTGTACAACAATATGGCTACCTCGGTTATAGTTTGGCCGTTGGCACACTTTGCCGGCTACAATGGTGTTACGCAATTCGGTGGCGAAACCAAGTCGATGCGTTTTGTAAGGAGGAAGAGCTATCGTTTTGGGAAGGCGCCCGTTACGTGGCATTACTTACGAGATTGGAAAAAGAAGTAATGAATGAAGGAATAAAGAATGAACGAACCAATCAGTCAGTGAGTGAAGGAAAAGATTGATTGATTTGTGGGGTTTAACGTCCCAAAACCTCAATTGATTATGAGAGACGCCGTGGTGGAGGGCTCCGGAAATTTCGACCACCTGGGGTTCTTTAACGTGCACCCAAATCTGAGCACACGGGCCTACAACATTTCCGCCTCCATCGGAAATGCAGCCGCCGCAGCCGGGATTCGATCCCGCGACCTGCGGGTCAGCAGCCGAGTACCTTAGCCACTAGACCACCGCGGCGGGGCGAGTGAAGGAAAAGAAGCGGGGAATGAACTGGAGAATGACGGACATAGTCAATAATGAGAGGCGATAGATAAATGGAACGGCTGAATCAATCAACCAATCAACCAATCAATGCACGAAGGAATGAAATGGACGAATAAATGAAAGAATCAGCCAGTCAAAAGGACGAAAAACGAAATATATAAATGGCACGACCCGACTATCAAATGTGATAGTCCAGTCGTTCAGTGTGTGCTACATTTTTCCTTGGTTTTCTATCCCTTGTGCACCTTACAGAAAGAAAGAAAGAAAGAAAAAAGAAAGAAAGAAGAAAGAAAGAAAGAAAGAAAGAAAGAAAGAAAGAAAGAAAGAAAGAGAGAAAGACCATCGGTGCTTTAACATGGACGTGACTTGAATATCATCCATGACTAAAAGAGAAAGACGGCTACGGTCTACGGGTGTCATAATTCTTCGCGTTCACAAAAAGCTACATGGAGAGCTAGAGCAATAAATATTCAACGTCAGCACAGACACGAAGACTCGCACGTAAGATTGTAGTTCTGAGCGTTTCGTCACTTGCCTTTTGTGGACCCACGTTGCGTCTTCTTTTTTTTTTTTCCGGGTCGTTTTACGAGCCAATATCATGATGCGATCACGAAGCAGGCCACAGTAAGCGATTATGAATTAATTTAGAAGTATGCTACTAAATTTAAGACCGCCCGAATGTGGCCGCCTTGCGAGTAATCGAACCCGCTACCTTTAGTAGGATGAGCTGGACCGACAGCTCCTGAGTCTGGACTATGAAAGATTGCTTCTTGCCATCCATTTTTCCATTTTTCGGAGCACAGTTATGCACACAAAGTGCAATATGGTCCTCTAACGAGAATTTGTGAAACAAAAGAAGTATATAAAATGCAAAGTGTCATAACTTAATTAGCTTAGTTACTAAATGACCTACCAATTTATTTGATAAATTAGCTTGATCTCTTTTCGCTGATAACATTGCTACAGCACAGAGAAAACGCTGTAATATTGTCTATAGGGCTATTGCCTTGTTTTTCATGCTAAAATAGGAATCTTAAGGCAGCAATATTCAACTTAATTAGAACTATAATTGATTATAATAATTGGTTGCCTGATTTTTCAAAGCTGTGGACTCGCTGCGCGTTATTATCTAAGGCATAAAAATATAGACTGTGCATTGTTTTATGAGCTCAAACACGAAGTTCGGGGTATCTAAACAGCTTAGCTTATAAGTACTGGTAGCTCGCTACAATTCGTAGGTACTACAGTTCCCTAAACCTACAGATTACAGTTCAGAGATTGCAGTTTAGGAGAGCAGTCAATCCCTTGTATCATCGAGGCTACTTGGTCATAAAGAGATAAACGTGCGCTATTCATGCCACCATCTGCTTATCGCAGTCTTTTGCCGAGTGCCACTGATTCTTTGAAGGGATTTTTACGTTGACGCTTAAAAATGGAAGTTAAGCTGAAATGACAATTAACCTGTCGCCAAACTTCAATAAATTTTTAAAATCAGTCAACGAAAAAAAAAACATAATGTGATTACGAAACGCCGGGCCTAAAAAAATTTGCACTATTACTCAACAGTTCTCTCTTTTTTTACATTATACGAAGTCATCGTTAAGCGCGCAATAAATATTACACGCACAGCAAGAATACCGATACTACTTGCAATGTAGATGCGTAAGTTTGTGTGAAATGACTTTTTGTGGGCACAAGAGATGGGCAATGAATTTTTGAAGTATCCTGGCAGTAAAGTCCTGTGTTCAAAGTGTAGTTCCCTTTATTATTTATATACATTTAATGCATTCAACCGCCAAGATGTCCGGAAATGGTGTAGACCCGTGTGCTCAGATTTGGGTGCACGTTAAAGAACCCCAGGTGGTCGAAATTTCCGGAGCCCTCCACTACGGCGTCTCTCATAATCATATGGTGGTTTTGGGACGATAAACCCCACAAATCAATCAATCAATCAGCCAAGATGTCTCGTTTTGATGTTGTTTTCTTGTGCCTCTTCATAAATAGCAGTTAACGACATAAAACTTTCAACAGACATACAAAAAACAGTGCTAATTATACTACTATTAATTAGCAAGATCATTCAACGGCATCTGATACACACACTGCTTATACGGCATTCAATGCGGTATAGTGACCTTTCACAAGAATCACTGCAACATCCACGGTCCGAATTTACAATACCGATATATATGTACTTTTTCCCTTACGGATATTATAGTAACACTGGGTAGATTAAACCTAATGCCTGTACTAAGATCATTTCTTCGCTGAGGTACCCAGAGAGCATTTAGTCGCAGCATATGTTCTGTATGATCACCAAAATATCATCGATGTCCGGGAATGGCACTTTCTAAATTCATAAACCCACCGACTTCGCGTTAGTGTTGCTCCGAAATAGTTGAGCCAGAGTCCTATCTCACTGCATAGTTTAGAAAGTTAAACGGTACGGCAACCAAACTCGTTACATCATTTCCGTCATGCAGCCAGCGTGGAATATGCCGCGTGGACGACATACAAGCGCTGCGGTGAAGACAGCTTGTCCGGTTTCAAGACACTGGGTCTCTGGCGGGAATAAATAGAAGCTACTTCATGGATAGAGAGGCGCAAGACTACGAATTTCTCTTGTCAGCAACACGTGGACTGTCTCGCAGACCGGGACACTTGCACAGACACAAAGCACCGTTAACCGAGTTGAATGAAGTCACTTACTTGGTGATCATGCATCCCAGTTCGGCGTAGCAGTAAGCACCGATCATGGAAAAGATGCCGCACACAACCCATACTATGAGAGACGCTCCGACGCTACCGGTGTTGGCCAGGACTCCGCGCGGCGATACGAAGATACCCGAACCGATGATGCTGCCGACGATGACAGTGATACCATTGAGCAAACTCATCTTGGGTTTCAGGCAAACCACATCGGTATCGCCGCCCTTGGTGGGCGAGCCGGGCTTGGTCTGCTGCTCGTTCTGCGGCACCTCCGAATACTGCGTAGCATCGGCCATGTTTCCTCCCTTTATATTCACACCTCCGGGAATGTTAAAATGCCGTTCCGACTGTCGCGCAAAATTACCCTATCTTCTCAATCACATCAGGAGACGCGCCTTAAATGTCACAGTTATGCCGGTGTTCACGGTTATATTGTCGTCTGCTGCCAGTCCAAGCTTCCGTCGTCTGGTCTTCTTTCCTGGCAGCGTCGTGTAGCGCCGGTTTCAGTGTCTCTTTGATGAAACCCCGAGCCCTGTGTTACCGGAGTTTCGGCGCGGCGTGCGATGAACCCCCCGACTGCAAACCTACCCGCACCGTGCCCACGTCGCGAATGAACGTTGTGCTGCGGCGGCAGAGGCGCCGGGCGAAGCAGCGCACGGCGAAGCACCGGCTGCCGCAAGCTGAGAGGAGGTGCGTTTCTCTCTCTCTCATGTTCTCTTTCTCCTCTGTTAGACAAAAAAGAGAGGGAGAAGGAAAATAGGAGAGCGAACTGAAAGAGGGAGTCAGTTTGCACCGCTAGGGTGCGAAAACCGGCCGCTCCAAGCTGTCCCCCATTCGCGATACCGCAGCGTGGCGCTGTTGTCGGAGGCACTGCCAGCTTTCTTCTTGGCAATGCACCCGCGTGCGCGTGGTACGATGCAGTAGATAGAAACATTCAATCAATAAATCGATCAATCAAGATAAATTTATTTTTCAGTAAAAAGAATAAAAACACAAAGGATATGTGGACTGATAGCCTTAAGTGGCCAGTGACCGGTCCAATACAACGTGTATAGAGAATGTACAGGTCAGCTTTGAAGCAAAAAATAATAATAAAACAAAATTATATAAGTACAGGCAATACACGCAAACATTTTCTATTGCGAACATTCGACCTTATTCGTATATTTCTGCTGGCATACGCCACTTGGCACGGCAAGGATTTTGTGACACCTTAGATGCTGATATAAGCGCGGGATTTTCATCCTTAAAATGATGCATTCTAAGAGCCACTTTTAATCATACTTGTACCATTGCATGGAACACCGCTTTGAAGCCTTAAAACAGGCTCGCACGGTGATGTGTTTTTTTTTTTTGAAGCTGCATGGTTTAAATAAAACAAAAAGGTAAAATAGCTACATTGTCAGTGTACTACAAAATATCATTTAAGAGCTTTTTTTTTTTCAAAGCCAGTTTCTTGAACCACAAAGGAGGTGCCCCTTCAGCCAAGTGCTCTGGGACCTCCTTCTGTATGTTTATGTAAGTATGTATGTTTTGTACGAAAGTAAAAATAAATAAACTGAAACTGAAAGTTCTACTGGTGTTCCTGGTGTAACTTTTTGATGGCGGCACATACACAGTGCACTTGATTCTTTTTGCGTATGAGAGTGCACAAGGCACATTTTAGTCTTTTTTCTGCAGATTTTGTGAGAGACCACAGTACCTGATGCCTCACTCGATGCAAGTGGTTCAGTAGCAATTTTGTTACTCTCTTACAGAAGGAGCATTTCTGAGCTGCATGTGATGTCCCTAAAGAACAAAAAAGATAGGAACGTGCACACATGCTAGCAATGTAACCATTTCAATAATCACAGGCGTTCGAGATATCTGATGAGAGAATTGAAAGAACCTTTTTTGGGTCGTGAAGCATCACATCGCGTTCGACACAGAGCTAGAAGAGCCATTGCATGTTCTAGTAAACAAGTGATCCCCATAAAATTTGGTCACATCTGATGGGTCTTGTCCTTCTTAATGTCACAACACACATATAGGCTATCTGAGTGCTTGAAGAAATGCTGGACCTATTTTTCAGATTGAATTTTATGCTTACTATGTAGTTAGCCAGCCAGAAAAAGTTTGCAAGTAACTGAAATGGTGTTTCTGTGTACCTCACACACGGCAATCTCGTGAAAGCAAAAACAAAACAGTTGGTGTTTGGCCACTGAGAAACTGGGCAGTATGTTATGACACAGAGCTTTGGTTCTGAAATGTCTGTAGTGACTAATGCGCAGGTGGTAATTGCAGCTTATAAATAAAATGTTCCGCTGGGTCGTTGCCTCCACTTGGAAGATCCACAGTGTACATCGAGTCAGACACGCACTCCTCCAACGTGATGGGCAGTTCGTGACACCTCTTTTCGAGTACAAAGTTAGATGCAGAAGCATTTCGTCTCTTTTGTTCTTTAGGTAAGATTTTTGAAATTTACTTAGGCGGGCTTGGGAGTGTGGTGGGTATTGCACCATTTCCTAAGTTTGGCATATCGCGCTTCATTCAGACTGCCTGACCTTTTACAATATGCAGAAATTTTCGCAGAATGAATCTAAAAGCTAAATAAGAAATAATGTTTGCGCAAATACTTGTGTTAGTCTGAAAACAATTATCGAGTGTTTAAAAGCACCACATTGTGGGGTGACTTCACTGGCATGCTGCAGATACGTTTCACGCAAGTACAACAAAAGTATTTGCTCCACTTAAATAAGATCAATATATTTACGTAGCGTTGAAATGTTTTTTTAGCAGACGACGAAATTCTTCTGGAGAGCTTTGTCGACCCTTGGTATGGCCCGCTCCTGTATTGAAAACCTGTCTTGGCGTGCCAGCGAATAATAAAGGGACACCTTTACCGCGCATGATCTCAGTCCTGAGTTGCACACTGGCACGTCTTCAGCGTTTCTTTTTTTTTCCTTGGTTGACGCCATTTAGTACTGTAAGGGCACACAAAAGAAATTCAGCGAACCAATTGGAACGTCGCAGATGTTGTGAAGCCCTTGAAGAAAGCGATCAAAATTTGGCTACACCGGCGCACGCTATGTATACACTGGAAAAAGTGCGAACAGCTGCCGTCTGCGCCAGGCTAGCGGGCAGTTGCTCCGATTGTCGTGCCAAATATTAACCTAGCGGAGATATCGCGTATCGCGGCAATCCTAGGCAGAGAAAATACAGCTCACTTTTTCCCTAGCGCCGCCCTTAGGCGCGTTTTCGGTGGAGCCGACAGCTGCCGCCACTCCGTGGCTGGCCCCATCTGTGGTGGAGAGCATGGAGGAGGAGGACAACCGTCTATGAGCAGAGCACGGCACCGATTCAATGCGTAGCAGTGAAGCCATCCTTCTGTTGGCAGTAATATGGAATGTTCTTTACCCTTGTAATTGGTTGGCTGGTTAACCGGTAACAACTGTAATTGTTGGTAACAACTTTATTGACCATGTAATAAGCTTCCAAAGTTAAAATAATAAGACAACCAAATCATACGACAAAATGATGAACAATGTTTTCTAGAGGCATCTTGTATTATAACTCAGTATCTCATTTAGTGAAACCATTTCAATCTCTTGGAAAAAAAAACAAAAAAACTTTAGGGCTGCTTTTGTTTCGTTTGTGAGCAACTGACTCATGTTCAAGTGTGTCAGCAATGATAAATGTATTATAGGGCAGCGACACCAGATGAGTTGTTTAAGTGACTTATTGGTGTGTTTTTTTTTTGTTTTTTCATGAAGAGATTTGCTCAAAAGCTCTGGGATCACTCAACGCCTTGAACATCGGCTTCATGATGATCATTACAGCTTCAGGAATGCTGTTTTTGTGGCAGTAAGTGTCATGACTTCCTTGAATAATGCTGTGGTTTATACCACAAAGATGGTTCCTTCGGGCCAAGTCCGTAGTTTGCATTTGGTAGTTTATGGAAGTATAGGGTGCAGAGTTCATAAACTAACCTTCGGTTAACTTCAAATAGTTGACAGCATTGTACTGCAATAATTGGCGCTTATGAAGGATGCGAAACCACTCCGCCTGTCGTAGCTTCGTTAAAATCACATCATGGCATAGAACTATTACAAATTCGAAGAAAAAAAAGTCGGCTACAGTTTCTTTCAGACATAGTAAACCACGGGCTATCCTTAGACACCGCAGCATACGTATCCCCCTTGTTAAGCAGACCCCCTCGGCACCACTATCCTCATTCCCTAACGCCAATCTTCGCAAGGACTGATACTTTTCTGTACTCCTTCTTCCCACAAACAATAGATGATTGGAGTAAACTAACCAAAACATTTCCTCAACACCCTTGACCATTTGTGTAAATACTATTCTTCCATGACTTCCTTAGAACTGTATTATCACCTTGTTGTTCAATTGTTACCTTTTTTTAAACTCATAACCCCTCTGTGTTCTATGCAAATAAATTGTGTAAAAAAACGCTTTGCAGCCTTGTTTCATTCTGTTATTCAGTGTGTTTCATGTATGCTCGCCCTACTTGGATTTTTGTCCGCAGTAACCTATAAATAAATAAATAAATAAATAAATAAATAAATAAATAAAAATAAATAACTAAATAAATAAATAAATAAATAAATTTTACTCTCGTTGTACTGTTTACATAAAACAATATATCTTGAAAGAAGCGGCGGAGAAGATCCAAGTCGATTACACGGTAGCCAGTCATACTTGCGTCTTCTACATCGAAGTTTTCATCACCCATTATTTAACCATGTTTCTTTCGGCTGGCGCTCCACCGTGGCGATTTCTTGGTGCTCTTTTTGCTGGGGAAGCGAACACCTAATATTCTCCTTCTGTTCAATTTGCGGGATGATTATGCCATCTTTTGGGAAAGCAACGCGTTTGAAAAGCGTGGCAGCGAGGCAGAGGCAACAGCAATCGAGATGATGAGAACAAAAAGCAGCACAAACATACTACAAGAGCAACACTAGAGGTAGCTCTGTAATAAAAGTGTTTTCAACAACCGCTAATGTATTAGTATGCATGGTTACTTGTACTACCCACAAAACTCAGTAAAAACGCACCATAAGAAAGCGTACTGCAAAAAAAAAAAACCATAAGCATACCATTCTTCGAGTGTCTTTTCAAATTTTTAAATGTCCAGGGTGCGCAGCGCACTTTGGCGCATATTTTAAACCATTCAGAATATCCACTAGAAGCCGGGCTTCCGTAAATTTGTATTTCATATTGCAGTGGGTTTTGGGTGGGAAAACTGTATATCCGATTTTTCGGAAGGTTACTCCACCATACCTCCTCAAGCTGAAGGCACTGCTATATTGTTGGGATGACGATTTGTCAATATTTCTTCCTGCGTACACTATTTTCTACAATTAAGAAATAAGAAAGATAAAGCAAAGTGAAAAATGCTGATTCGCTCATGATAACCGTATTTACAGTGCTGTATTTACAAGTGCTTACAGTACGCTAGTCAATGTTCTCGAAAGTTATCAGGAAATTCTGGAAATGCGATTTTTCCTCCTGTGCCTTCATTATAACCTTTTTATGGCGGCAGGAATCCTGAGATAATTAGATTTATGAATTCTAAATATCAACACATTTACATTTCAATACTATACGACAAGTGTTCAGACGAGTAAAATAGAATTGAAGTCGTTTCGTACGAACATATCATCCCCGCTTTGAGATATCCAAGAAGCAGCCGAAATAGTATTGTAGTAAAACAGCTATATGGGCTAGTTGGTAACAGTTCAATATGAAAGAGGTGGGGGTTGGTACGTAACGCTTGAGTTGTTCTCTCCTCCTGTCCATGTTATGTACCGCGCCCCAATTCTTCCATAATGAACCGATATAGTATTGTTTGCGGAGTAGCGAATTTCGACCAAGATCACCAATGCCGCCCAAATTGAGCAACCTAAGAGCGCGTTTGCTATAGCAGACTACCAGAATGACGTCAGTGGTGTTATATCTGCATTCGTCAACTTGTACACCACGTGTGCTATAGTGCCAGGTGCAATCCGAAGAATCACGAATCAAACTAGATCGATGCATTACAAGTACTCATTCATTCTGGGCATATTCGAAGACTCGTACAATGGTTGCGCTCTTCGGACCTTAAGTTTCGATTTGAAGTAACCCGATTAGTCGATGCTATCTCTGCATTCATCGACATCCACGCACGTCGATGTTCTACCCTGAAGCGCAGCATACACAGAAGCTAGCTATATCGATGGTTGTGAAAACGACACTCCCTCATAATTCTGGACGTCTCGAAGGGAGGAGTGTGGCAATCGCGCTTTTCGGGCTTTGATTTCTGTTTGAAATGACGATGGGGTAGCGCAACACGTGTCACTTCACTCGAACGCAGAAGCAAATAAAATAAGCGTGCGACCGTTGAGATAGACCAGGATAGCAAAGACAGTTGCTTTTTTGGGTGCTTACAGTTAGTAAAACAGCGTGAGGTACGAGAGCATGCTGGGTCACATCTGGTGTTGTACGGAGTAGATGAGCAAGACCTCCTTTACGAATTGACCAAGGAATACTTTGCGTAGCGTTTTATGGGCGCGTAGGTCGCGGTGTTCTCAATAAATACATGTTCGCAGATTGGACCGTTGTCTTCCAACGTTCAGTAGTTTGAGAAGCCCCCCTTCGTCCTCCTATGTGCATGGCGGAACACATGTATGGCATATGACTTTTCAGTTTTTTTAATGCATACGATTACCCATATCGCCATTATCTTTCTCCTAAGCAAGGCCTATATACCACCACGACGTATGTGAACGAGGGCTTCCTATAAATAAGCTATGTCGTTTTACATTTGTTTTGAATCACGGGTACAACGCATTCAGATCAGATACTTATTTTATGCAAGCATGAGTGTGAATGCAACTCAATTGTGCAATTCTATTAAAATTAAGGACCAGATTTGATCGAGATATTTCAACGAATTATGAAAAAAAATGTGTAGTCCTGCAGTGAAGAGATTCGCTGTCGGAGCGAGTGGGCCCAGCTCAAAATTTAGCCGTGCAGAGAAAATATTGCTATAATTTATTCCACGGGCGCGTTGTTCTAATACATTAGCGCCTTTTGCTGCCTCTATAGGGCATAATTTGACTCTGCATTTTAATGTTTCGATATTAGGCACTGCTTCCTTGATGACACTAAAGGAATAGGATAGTTACCCTACGCCTGTAGCGCCACTAAGGAAGCAGTGCTTAACTGATAAAGATTATACGGTGAATGCTCTGAATGATTGGGCGCATCTTCCTGCGCATTGCAGTGCATGCTGATACAATGCACGATAGATACAGTCTAGAGGGAAAGCTGAGCCGGAAAAGCGATAACCACCGCAACACTGCCATCTTGGAACGTACAGGAACATTGTAGTTGTTGTACAGTGTCTAGAAATATACTTTTAGGGGCGAAGCTCCTTAAGGCGTGGGCTGTGCGTCCCCTGTATGTAGCCACCTCTCGTTTAGTTCTTGCAGTGTCCACTAGATGGCGGTACCGTCTCCCGTATGTCGCCTTCTCTCGTTTAGTTCTTGCAGTGTTCACTAGATGGCAGCACCGTCTCATGCATGTAGCCATCTCTCGTTTAGTTTTTTCAGTGCTCACTAGATGGCGGGACCTGTAGCTGATGATGAAAAGATGCAAGATGTTATAAACTAGACGGCGGTACTTGTAGTTGATGATGAAAGATGCGAGATGTTATAAAATAGGAATGATGTCACATATGGCACGTGTCATTGGTGGAAGGCAATCGTTCGATTTAGTGCGGCGACGTACGCTAGGGGGAGCATTGTAATAAAATCGAGTAGGCAAAATGTACGGAAGATTCATGGTTTACCAGGTTTTCCTCCAGAGCTTCGCCCACTCATCATCATTCACTTCGTGGATATGGCGGCACTTTTTTTTTCTAGCATGGAGGAAGGAAAAAACTTCCTCTATGGTTTCTAGGCACTATAGTTCTTGTCATTACAATACTTGAAGCGCTAAATATATCAGTTCGAAACAGTCAAATTCTCGCAGTATAAATCGACAGCGTATTCACATATAATGTAAAACCTAATTTTTTGATCTTTATATGAGTTACTTTTAGGAAAAATACAATGATCATTTATGTAAATTGCTGCGCGCGAAAAAAAAAAGCGTTTTCAGGTTTCTTTAGTAGATGACGCCACCATCCTAGTTAGCTGTACCGCATCAACATACAGAGAGGGTCCGTGCGGCATTTCCCCGGCTTGTTTGAGCCTCGTCGTCCGTGCTTTTTGTTGCCATTAGCGAACAACTAGATTTTGTGTGACAGTCTCTTACTGCGATACAAGAGAGATCCACAAAACAGAAAAAAAAAATGACAGGGGTTATGCAGTGGCGAGAGCGTACATCACCCGAAAGCTGTGTCGCTCTATCATGGCGGCACGCAGTGGTTATAGGTTTTAATGCATGGACCCTATGGAAAGCTTTTCCTCTAGAGTCTGTATATTAACTCTATAGAATCTACTTTATTCAATAGGTAGGCGTGAGAGAGATATTGTAGAGGCGAAAGAGATTGAGACTGCTGCAGAAGCGCGCATCAGTGCACCTTCAGTGCGTGGCATTAAAAGAGGCAGTTTAGCTAACACACTTATTAAACGTACCTCCTTCATGTTACGATAGATAGTTAACGCCTTTGTTAAGCGACTGCGCCTGCGCATTTGTTGTCGTGGCGAGACACTTCTCGAAACAAACTCAGTTGCAAGTTTAGCGTCATTCTTCCAAGTAGTCTGCTTTTCCTCCGAAGCCTTCGCTATTCTATGACAAATTTCGAACAAACTAGCCCAACAATTCGCTATTTTGAAGGGTAACTAATGCACGGATTTCACGCACCAAAAAAAAAAAAAGTTTTATTCTCTTTCGCAGAAATCCGCTGAATTTGCATCATGCCGTCGAGTTTTCGAGTGTGACTGCAGGCGCTAAAACGCACAGCCTAGCAGATAAGAAGAGCTATGTTGATTGATACTGGCCCGGGCACGCGCAATATGGAGAGAGAGAGAGAAAACTTTATTTGCGCATAACGCGGAGCATTCCAAATGGTCGGGCCCCTATTCCAGGGCTCCGCTGGCCCTAGCCATCATCTCTACCCATTGGACATGCCAGCGCTGATCAACAATGGCCGAGCTGGACAGCAGCGCCTCCCATTGTTCCTTTGTGTTGTTCATGTTGCGGTGTTCTTCATTGTGATGCGTACACTTCCACGTGATGTGAAACAAAGTTGGTGTGGCCCCACGCCACGGACATATATAGCTTTGCTGTGGGGTAGAATACATGCAGCCTGTGCAAGTTCGTGTATGTGTTTGTTTAGATTCTGCATAACGCCACCGATTCCATTGCTGCGAGTTTCTTATGAAGTTGGGAACACGGAACGTGCGCCTCTGTGGCGGAGCCAGAGAGGGGGCTCATTTTTGCCCCTAGCGGCAAACGTCATCAAACTTGAGACGGCCAATGCGAGTAACGCAGCTACCTGTTTAGTGGGTACCACCTTAAATAAAAAAAATAATTTGCCACTCCCTTGTGACGATGTACGACAAGGGATGCGCCATGAACAGCGCCAGAGAAGTGATAGAAGGAACATAAATGCACCGAATTTTAATGAAAGGTGCAGAGAGCCGCTTTAGATATTAGTAGCACGAGTCTTGACGCATTATCCATTTCGCAACATTTCGATGGACCACTGGCAGGTCGTGGAGTTTTGACCAACTACCTCGCTTTCAGTGAACTAGAGGTTGGTACTAGGATTTACCGAATTTTTGTCGCACATACCTGCGCTCGGGTTTCACTGTATTTTTGTTATCAAATTCATGTAATCGTAGGTGTCCCGACAGTCTCTTATACTTTGAAACCTCCTGCTGTAATAATGCTCACCATGTAACTCAACTGAACCACTTAAATAACTCGACATTAAAAAGAAAGCATCTCACAATGTCAAAATGGTTAAGGGGTTAACTATGCAACACCAGTTACCCCTGCTTTCCAACCTACCGACATGGTTTACACGATGTAGCACACCGGAGCATCTGGCAATAACCCAGTCGAAAACACTATTCAGAAAAAAAAAAAAACTTTTTATTACAAACACTCATCTGAGAGGCGACAAATTCCTTCGCAAGAATGAGTGCCCACGACTTCAGTAAAACACTTCGTACAACACAGGCACAGCGAAGATCGTTCTGTCCAAGGAATATATAAAGCAAGAGGGAATGGGAGAAGGGGGCAGGTGGGATAATAAACTGAAAGAAAAACACAGCATGGGTAAAACACTGCAGTCCACGTGTGCAGGCGCTTCATAAATAAATATATTAACGTGCACATTGGAAAAGTGCTTCACTGTCCCGTTCTTCTAGAATGCGGAAGTCTGCGATTTTCCACATCTTACCTTGGCAGCGCTTAGCCAGTTTAACAAACCGCAGCATCACACGTGCACACATACACATATATTCTTTGCAATCAAAACAAACAACAACGCAGCAGGCAGTCACCAGCCGGTGAATGCACTATAAAAAAGAAGCAGCTTCATCAACTACCATAATCGTGACTTTTTCATAAAATACGACACTTTCATTGTACTATGAGTTTTGCGAGACTTCTGCGGTCAAGTTACGCATCATACGAAAAAGACATCTTTAAGTAAAAATGGGCTATAACACCTCACCGGCTCTGTAAAGTCCAAGGCACCATAGTGCGCAGCGCGACGCGACTTGATGCAACGTGCGAGATACTGAAATGCTGGCCAGGCAGGAAGGATATGTACAGAATGGAGAGAAAGAGCACACATGTGTAAGGTTGGATGGCCTGTGATTTAATAATCTTGCCGAGAGTGGCGTTTTGTTCGTGGCAGTCACCCAACAGATGTGGGCACTTGAAACAAAGTGACACACAACTGCGTAGCACTTTCGTACACGTTTCTTCTAAAAGAGCATGACATCAAGTTTTGCACAAATGAAGCAACAGGCCCAAGACATGATGGAAGGGAAAGGTTGTAGATATCGTCTAAGCTGTTCTCTATAACAGCTCGTTTAGGAACAAAGATTTCATGGCACTGGGGGGGGGGATGGGTCTCACAGGTTGCAAATGGTTGTTCACGACAACATAGTTTCTCGTTCACAGTTTAGGTGTCCGGCAATGTGGCCAAGTTGTCCCAATAAGCAAGTGTGACGAAAACAAAGACCAAGTAACGGTAATCCATTGACAACTCATGCATGACCTTAAATTTCTGCACCAACTATTTCTCCATAATATAGTTATATAGCATGTGGTAAACCCACATTGATCATACAACAGCAGCAAGAACGGGAGTGCCAAGATGATTCCACATTCTAGTGGAACATAGTAAAGCTTTAAAATTGGGCTTCTCATTTTCTTTTTGAGACAACAAAAAGCTTCATTACTGCTTCCTAAGCCTCCTGCTATAAATACTCTCACTAACGAACCTTGAAAAACAAAATATTTGGGCGACCAAATTGCCTAAAGGTGCACAAGCATGTTCTTGTGCAAATGAAGCTAAACAAATTAAATGCTTTAGTTCGAAGCAAGATTGTTGTGTTTGACAACTATTCCACCAAAGAAAAAGTAGTTTAAAGTAGCTCGTGCCGTAAAAATCAGCGAAGCTTGGTGAGCATACAGCAGCAAAAAAAGTAAAGACACAAATCTGACAGCCCCACTTTGTAAAACTAGTTAACTGGAATGCAGCACAACTTCGAGAGAAATTAAAAATTACAAGGAGCATAAGAATGAAAATAACCAATTTTTCAAATTAATTGACAGCTTTGGAAGTGCAATGCTGCAAAGTGACACACTTTATCACGTAGGATCAAAAAAGACAAAAGAGCGTGGTAACCATTCAATAGCGACCTCAAACCCGACAAAACTTTGAATTGACAAAATGCAAGCCCACAGAAAAAGAGCTGACGAAAGGGTGGCGGCCTGGTTTGAACTCTACTACACATGACTGCACTTAAGCATTAAACATCATAAAATTTACCAGTGTAACTTAAACACACTGTCACGCTTGTGATTTGAACTTCACTCTCCCAGATGGACAAAATAAGAGCCAATGACAGGCAAGACCATCATTGCGCCACCATTGCAGTTTTCAATCTGCTGACATTCGGCCTACTAATAAGCAAGGTTTGTCTTGCAACAGCTAAAAAGCAAGCATATGCCCCTAAAGGATGAAAGCTGTTGGGCTACAGATGAGCAACAGTACAAGCAACCCATGTACATCAGACTAGACCAAAAGGAGGAAACAAAGGGTTGTGGCTATCAAAAAATCTCATAAACAGTGCTTCGTTCAATGCTCTGCGCATGGAAAAAAGGAAAAAGGAAGGAGCTTCCACACTCTCTCAACAAGATCAGGGTGCTGCAAAGATCATGTTCCCCATGGAGACAGGTGTCTCATATCTCCGCAATTGAGGCATCACAAGTGCACGCACTTTTCTATCGCCATGTGAAACGGGTCTCTCGCAGTAATGACCACGCACAGTCCTAGCAATGAAACTTCTCTGGCTAATTCACTCATATCATGACACCTTTGCAGTGAGGGCTCTTATCTTTTCTACAAAGTTGCAGCTAGCAAGCTGCGGTCCCATAAGCACGTTTGTGACCAGTCTGGTCCACGAATTGGCTGTTCAGCCCTTGTTCATGGTACCCGAAACTGTCGTGAGACATCAATCCACGTTAAAAAAAACGAGATTACTCTACAGCGGTCGAGAAATGCAGGCATACAGGGGGGGGGGATAAAAAGCTATTGTGACAATCTCCAGCCATTCAACTAAGACCTTGCACTACTGCTAGAACTCAATGTGCACATTATCTCACATGCAACGATCAACATGCCCCTCCTTGCTGCCGAGGCTTCGATGCAGGATGCCATTTCGAATGCTTGACTGACGTCGGTGCCAAACAGAACTGCAATCTCGCGTCGGTTATCACAGGGCTTTTTATTTGTTCCTACCGGCCAGTGCTGGGTTCATTTGTTACAAGCATTATAGCAGTTTTCAACCTAAAATGACAAGAGGCAGCCGAGCGTGACAAAGAGGCACCATAACGCATTCTAGTGGGTGCACGCATACAATCCTCACAGTATCCGTCCAGCAGTGGTCAGACAAACAACAGCTAATTCCCCTCACAGGCAGTGCGGCCACATTTAGTGCGATTGTTTCACTCAAAACAGACTGAATTGAGCAAGATACCTTATGTGATACTGAAAAGTCAAATCTAGGGAAGTAGTGTCAAAGACTGTTCACATGTACTCTTAACTAATTATGTTTGCCCACTGTTAAACTGACCGTGTTCACGAATCGTTCGTCTAGCTGCGAGACAACCTCAGAATTATAATTGTACAACCAGGTTTCACTATAGCATCTGCTATACAGTGAACTTTCACGAAGATGAACTCGAGAGAGTCAAGAAATGTGGTTTAGCAAACAATTAGTCACTAAACATTATAACCACACTATTAATTGCGCTCTTGTCTAAGCAACTGAGTAACTAGTGCTAGCCTACTATCTTCTAACTGCTTGATATTACAGATGCTAACATTTCACTTTTAAAAAATAAAATTTTCTCCCTGCATGTCATTAAAAAATACTACACAAAAATATGCGACATTTATAAGCTGGTCGATGCTTCACACTAGGCATAGAACTTCATTTGCTTTACCAGCTGATTTGTGTGAATGCTGCTTGTTCTGGTTTATTCTCGACCGTCTCGTGTCATTATCATTATTGGCTTTGGAAAGGCATCTTGAAGACTTTTTATAGGTGGTGTTTTGAAACACAGGGATGCTTTTAGTGTTTACCAGCTTGCCTGCTAGCCTTGAAATAGCGACTGCAAGGTGTGCATTTTGATGTTACCTCATAGTTTCCATGGTGTCAGGCCTGCAGGATTTTACAACCTTGCCGATAGTGATAATGTTTAGTCCACCAATACAACAGTTCGCTAGAAAACTGGAGCCATTCTGAGTCTTCCAATGTGGTGTTTCAACGAACGTGGCACTTGTGGCAGCAGAAATTCGACCTAATTATACTTGCTGGTGTATGCTATTCATCATTTTACTAATTGGGTTTCTTTCAATGTAATACAATCAATCGCAAAATAATTACAATATACTATTATATCAAAATTAGTTTGCTAACCCAAGATTCAGTGCCCCCCCCCCAAAAAAAATATTAAAATTCACCCCTTAGGATTCCCAACTAACCATTAAAAATACCTTCACAAATGCAGTACATTAACCCATCAGCTAAAAACACTAAGCTCTCACTTGGGCAAGTTTAAAAGCTGCTATAATCTGCCAACACTGCTTGCAGGAGGGATTAGATGCTTGAACACCAAGCAGGTCATAAGTTAAGAGCCGATGCACCGACAAAAACATCCAAAGCCTCACTTAGGTTCCACACGCCACAGCACACTAAAAAGAAAGCACATTCAGGCACGTCTCAACATTCCTGGGGCACTGCATGTCAATTCAGCCTCTGTACAAGATATATATATACCAACGACATTTTGCAGTCTATGGTGCTCGGCTTGTCCGCAAAACCTTGTTCCTCTTAAGTGGGCACTTTTCTTCAACATTCTTTGCGTACGACTTTCACGTCGTACACAACATGCCGCACTGCTAAGAGTACACATATTCAAGACTCTAGAGATGCAGGCATGTTGCAACTTTGAAGAAGGAAAAGGTGCGCTAGACAGGCGATTACTGTTTGGGGACAGGACTAACCACCAGAGGGCACAAAACTCTTCCAGTGAGTGCACCTATAGCTTGATTATCTACACAGGCAAGTTGTTGAAGCCGTTGACTGTTTCATTTCAAGACGGAGTCGCTTGGCAAGCCGGTTTGAGAGCAGCAGGCCAAATCGACAACGAAGCAGTGGGCTAACTACAAAAACAATGGCGACTGGTGAAGAACAAACAAGCACTGAGCATTCCACTTTCGTTCACAACAGTGGCGTAGCCACGATTCGATGGACAAGCGAAGACGAGATAGTTCTTGCAGAAGGATGCACAGCTTCCGACGAAGAGTGGGAGAGGAAAAGATGGCTAAGGGAAGGGGGCTACTTGGACAGCTTGCTGATGACTCGTATCAGGGCACCATTCTCCTCACGAAGCCGGGCGTTTTCGGCTCGCAGCTGTTCAGATTGCTGGAAGGCATAAAAAAGAAGGATGCGGTAATATGAATCTAATGGGGAAACTGATTCTTTGCAAAAATACGCTCAGCATCGCGATCAGTCTGGCCCTCAGCTACAACTCGTCCCTGGCTGCAGTCGCTCCCGGCCACAATCGGCTCCCTACGATTTCTAAGAACTAGAGGCCACAAAGATATAATGAACATTGAGATAATGGCAAATTAAATGTTCTTGTTACCTAAACTTGTAATGTCTTACTTCTGGGTGAAAGATTTCACTACACACAATCACTTTGTATAGGGCACTACTGTGTTAATGATAGACGCTGGAAATGGGATGCTTCAACACAAATTTCAAAATATTTTTTATACACTTAGGAATGCTTGCTGTCAACAGATTACTGAATGGAAATTAAGAAGGTAACTGAATATATCTCCTGCAGAAATCTTGCATGACTAAGTGTACAGTTATTGAATTTAAATGCAGTTTTTTGCCATAAAGTACTCTATACTTTATTTAAACATTATTCCACAACTTGCCAGAGACCTGTAAGCCTTTTTTTCGACCACTCGCTTGTGATGTTTCCTGATAAATTTTAGAGCCATTATTCATCGGCCTTTTTCTTTCAGAAACTTATGCGCATGCTTTAACTATTGTTTGGCTCGGGAACCACATGTTTCTGCGAGTGTTTTGGCAGCAGATAAACTTGGGTTGAGAGCGATCATTCGGGCTAACATGAACCACACAACTGAGAATGCACCATCGGTGACAAATGAAATAAAAACTGATGATAGTCACCACTGTAGACATCAGTCATCACTCTAGATGTGCACTGGGCTGGGAAATAGGAGTGATGCATGCCTGTCAGTTGTAGTAACTACGCCACGCGAACTATACCGTTTCTAATGCTGGCTGGTGCTCGGGTTCACTTTTACGCCTATAGCACATCCGGGTACAAATAAAGTGCGAACAGTAACGCCCTTTGAAAGTAATCATAACCAACAAAACTTTCACACAAGAATTTGACATAGAAATACTATTCTTACATCTGCTATTTGCTGCAAGTACACATGCTAAAATGAGGCAAATAGAAATCACTAGTGCGAGAACTGCATAAGCGTATGAACAGAAAGCCTCAAGCTCACAAAATATTGGCAGAAGTTATGCTTATTAAATCCATTGGTGAATGAAGAAACAGAAGAATGCATTATGCTTACTTGCAGCTCGATCACATATAACAGTCTGCAACAACTACAACTTAAGTTCCACAAGCAGTTAGCTGGTATTACCATAAAATAAATCGCAGGAAGGTTTGTGTGCAGTGCCACTCTATGTTTCCTGTACATGACGCTCAAAGGATGTCTCATGTGAAATTCTAGTATGAAAGCTACATGAAGCTATGAGAATGAATAATTAAACTTTCCAGTAATCTCACATGGATGAATGCAATTAGGGCTCAGCAGTTATGAATGGCTGGCCAGCCGTAAATTTTGTACACCGCGAAATGCTCATGCTCATGGCAAATACTAAAGCTCACATGAACCCAAAGCCATTTCACATTTGAACTTCGGGCTCTTCATGCAGGTACGCAGGTGTAAAGAAGATATGTGGCCAAGCCCTTACAGTTCGAGTTATTACATCATACCAGTTCGCGAAACTGCAATCTAAAAGCTAGACACGCAATTTGCAGACTGCAGGGAATTAGCAGACTGCCGCGCCGCCTGGGAGCAACAATGCAAAACATGAAATAATGCATTTAATGGTTGGTGCGCTGATCAACAGGTGGCACGACAATATGCACACTCCCGCCATCTGGGCCAACGCCATGTCTGGATTTCGATACACGGGAGCCTATGGGGAGTTTCGCAACTCGTATGATTGAATAACCTCAATAAATCCAACACATATTTGTACCAATGTTGAAGCGACGCCACAGGATTTCAGTACCCAACAGCATTCATTTAAGCAAGCCAGTAAAAAGCACATTCGTTGCATCCCAACACCTGATTTCTCAGTATTTGTTCAACCAATACAAAAACAAAACCCACAATCAATAAAAACACAACACCCCAGTAAGGAGAACATTCTTCAAGCTGTTCGCTATCACAAGCGAAATACTGGTACCAGAATGTTTTGTGAAAAGGATAAGCAGATATGTTGTCGCTGCACAAACAGGTTTCACAAGTGACCTCTCATGATGTGCAGAGACAGGGTCACTCACATAATGTTACACTCCAGACAAGCTCGTATTCACTGCACACATATGATGCTATGTGAGTGTTCTTGCACACACGGGTGAATCTACACATGCTGTTAAAACGTGCATGATTCAAGACATACCACACTGCAGTATTCTGGGGGAAGAATGAAAGTAAAAATCTACGAGGTGCAGTAGTGTACACCAAGTACAGCATGAAATGCATGTGTCGACTCCAAAAAAGAAAGCAATCATTCATTAAGATCAAGTAATGTTGCTGAAAATTAGTAAACACTGCAATCATAGATTA